>RSEF01000005.1:64039905-64183845 GCA_003993805.1 Himantopus leucocephalus
CCAACCTAAACCATTCTATGATTCTATGTTTCTATGATTCTATCTCCAGGTGTGGAGATTTTAGATTGTAGTTCTACATTAGTAACATTAGTTCCACAGCTGGGGGTTTTAGGGAAACCTGCCTGAGAAGGATTGTAGAAGCAAATTGCTTGGTATTGCAGGATTTAAGATAGGTTCAGGGAATGAAGAAACAGATGATGAGAGGATCAAGGAGAAGACCAGTTTATTAAAACCCATAATATGATAGCAGATGTACAAAACTTACATTACTGAGCACAATGGAAAATTAAAACAATGCAGATGTTGCTTACTAAGATGAGAAATGGGAAGAAATACATCCCAAGAATTGAGGCAACAGGCGGACAGCCAGCCACTGTAGCTGCAAACATCCTTTTAATAACTCCTACAGCTACTGCATGAAGGAACAGGTATGTTGATTGCTTCTGTTTAGTGTCTTTTTAACTCTGGACCCCTAGAGATTGTGTGAAGCACTTGTACTGGTTGATATAAATGTGAAATTTGCTGTATTTTTTTCCCTGTGATTGATTTTGCCTATTCATGTGAAAGGTATTGCAGGCTTTAACTCTGAAGATTGTATCTTTATGGAAACAGCGACATGAGACTGATAAATATAATAAAATAGCAACAATGATAGCACTTCTGGTTGTTCTTTAAAAAGATCAAAGGAATTCTCTGGAGTTCGGGTGCCTTCGCATGGTAGAAATCAGTATGGTATTGCATGGAAACTGAAATGGTAATAACAGCTGGTAATGCCAAAGAGTCTGCAAAGTGTGAGGCTAGAGCATGGGGTCTGTTGTGGCAGAAATAAACAGGTATAGTATGTAAGTGTGAAATCTGAAGTAAATGTAGGAAAAAGGTTGGGGAAAAAAAAAAACCCCAAACCATCTCACAAACTTGAGGAGGTCCTGTGTGATTCCTTATTACCCTAGGCATCTTGCAGCATTAGATGACAAATATGTTAGAGTTGTCTGTTTTTATTTCTTAAATTGGGCTGTTGCCCAGCACGTCAAATTGTAATGTGCTAAAGCATCTAGATCAGCTTGTTTGTGGTGTATTTTATAGGAAAGACTAACAGGAGTTGATCTGCAAGAAAGCGTCCTTTTGGCATATAAAAAGAAATGCATCAACATCAAGGCTTTAACTTCTGGAAATTTTTATCAGTTTATAGATTGGAGGACTGTGCAAAGTGAAGAAAAATAGTCATGGGCATGGGCTCAAATACATAGTTTGGAGGATTTACTTTGTTGGTGAGAGGGGTTGATAAAGGTGGTATGATTTAACCAGAATTTTAATTGGGCTTTTGGATAAATGGTTAGGCCAGGAACTGCTGTCTACAAATACCTAAAGGGAGGGTTTAAAAAAGATGGATCCAGGCTCTTCATAGAAGTGCATAGCACAAAGGAAAGAGACAATGGACAAGAGTTAGAACCTGGGAAGTCTCTACTTCATATAAGAAAATAATTGCTTACTGCAAGTGTAAGAATCAGTAAGAGTTTGAGTGGTAAGTCTGTGCTTACATGGTGGGTCTTGGGGTTATGTTTTTTCAGCTGGCATTTTTTTCTTGAGAGAGAGACAATAACGCTTATGTTACAAGACATAAGACACTTATGCCTCTAATGCAATAATAAATACCCTCCCAGAGATGTTAAAAATAATTTACAGTGAGGTGGGTCAAACAGCAAGATTTTTCAAAGAGCCCTATGTCCCAGGCTTTAAATACATGTATGGAGAATGGTTTTGTGGTCTGGCAGCAAAATCTGTATACAAAATTTGTAATGTAAGAAAATGGTGTATGAAAATCCAGACAGGTCTGGTGGGTTAGCTAAGAATTTTCTCGTGGACCCAGTTGTGACTCCTGTGAAAGCAATCCTATTCAAACCTATCTGCGTTTCACGTCATTTTTATTTGTCATTTCTCCGTGCACAGTCAAGCTCCTGAGAGCCAGCTGGTTTTCAAATGTTCTCTGGGTATACCTGGCTCTCACGTCTGTGTGCATCAAACTGAAGACAAAGTGAAGATCTTTATACCCTGAGTTCATATCTTGCCATACCGGTAAAGTGTTAGAATTCCGATTGCCAGACAATTATAGTTAGGCCTAACCTGGCTTTGCTGTCCTTGTGTCAGGGGAAATGCCCTCAGCCCTGGGGACAGCGGAGTGGCTCATGTGTGTAGTACCTTCTATCTGTTATTCTGCACCCAGGTTTCCTGGACAAAATAAAGAATTGATTTACTTTAGGTAAAAGCCTGGGAATGAACTAGTGGGTGTGCAGTGGACACAGCGAGGGACTAGTGTGAAACAAGGAGTGAATGAACTTGATGGTATATAGTCTTAGCACGTATCTTGTTCAAAGATAGACCTTTAACAGGCAAGCTATGCTCTTTTCCTGCAAGGAGACAAAATGAGATCTGAAATTTCCAAACCATCAAAATAATTAAGATAATTGGCAACTGATTATTCCAAACAACCATATGTAATGCCAAAAACTTGTTAGTCACCTCTCATTTCATATCTGTGTTTCAGTAAGACTAATTAATATATGTAGTGTTCCAAGAGATGCACTACAATGTCTTTGGGAGCACT
Source organism: Himantopus leucocephalus (assembly GCA_003993805.1). Taxonomy (NCBI): domain Eukaryota; kingdom Metazoa; phylum Chordata; class Aves; order Charadriiformes; family Recurvirostridae; genus Himantopus; species Himantopus leucocephalus. The sequence continues at coordinate 64,042,508 of RSEF01000005.1, forward strand.
CCACTGGTGATATCACCAGAAGATCCCATGGGGCACCATTTCTATTTTTCAGATGGTTGTTTCTGGAGAGAAAAAATAATAGGTGGAACAGAGTTTCAGAATTTAAGTGTCTTCTCTTTTTTCTCCCCCTTCACTTTAAATTGTATGTTTGTAGAAAGCTGAACCACTACATTATAAGTTTTACATTGCACCTCACAACTGCTATGAGGATATGAACGGAAAAATTGTGTAATGTTTGGAGAAACAGTTCTAACGTGAGACACAAAATAAAATTTTAGAATTGCAAGCACAATTTTGGGAGATTCTATATGTTTTCCACATCATTACTTAGTTCTTCAGCTATGCTTGAGTATGTTTTTTTAGGGTTTTATTCTAAAACTGTGACAACAAAACACTGACAGAAATATTTGTGAATGGTGATTGTCTGTTCCAAGCCAAAATGTCTGCTGAAGGTACATTATTTGCAAGATACCTTATTTCAGAATAACAAGCAACTACCCTCCTACTCTAAATGTTTTGAGGGAACTTCTTTTTCTTCAAGTGCATGTGCTTTTTCGTGGCTTTCCATCGCAACCCAAATACATTTGTGGCAGACAGCTGGCTGGAAATATAAAGCTCATGGATTGGCTGTCTTTTATGTCAATAAAGCTTCAAAACCATAATTTCTCTGTAGCTCTGAACAAAACCACCCTGCCTGCTGAGAACAGCTGTTGGCTTGCAGGGTGACTTACTTGTGAATATGGTGTTACGTGCTGCTGCTGCTGCCATAGAACTGGATTTATGGATTGTTTTGCCAGGATAGTACCATGGAGTTAAGAGTTGAAAGACAGACTGAGGGGCTTAAGCTGTGTCTAGCTCTATAAATCCTACTTGTCTATTGAATTAAAACCAGAACTGAGACTTCGCCCTAAAGCTGGTGATGAAAAACAGTGTTGTAGAGTAACTGCTGAGGACACAGGTAAATAAAATAGTATTCTGTGCAGTTTGATAACGGGTACTGGAGATGAACTTTTATACTTCTAGGCAGGATGCAGCCTGCTTTTATTGAGCCTCATGACATAAGCGTCACTGGGATCAGGATATTTTGACTTGCAGTCCTCAACAAATGCCTGTTTATTCTGGATTGAAATGTGAAACCTTTTATAGCTACAAAGAAGGTCTAGTGCTATTTGGAGTCGAGAATTGTGCCATCCTGTGCAGTTGACGTGAGATGGTGCATGTTTCTTGTCTGCCCTTCTTTCATCACAGTTGTCTCTTACATATATATATATATTTTATGTTTATGTTAAAAACACAGAATTTGTATGTAATGTGGCAAAGAAAGTCTCTGTAATGGTACTTTTTGTTTTGTTTTGTTTCCATGACTTGTTCTTTCTACAGTGGTCTGTTCATGACTTTGAAGAATCTATTTTATTGGAAATTATTATTTAAAAGCAAGATTTTTCCCTACTGTATGATTCCTTTTGTATTTCATACTGAAATTGCCTGTTAAATGGAGTAAAAGCTAAAAATATTTTTAACAGTTTTCAACACAGTGTGGTTTGATTATAACTTGAGCCCTACCAGAATAGGAGCAATAATCACAGTTAATGGCAACAATACAGCACTGTTGCAACAGTTGTGTCTTATACTTGCTTATGCAGTTACTTGATTTATAAGGCATAAAGTCATATTTGCAACAAATACTATGTTGCTTGTGGAGCTGCGCATCAAAATTCAGTCATTGGCTTGACATATGATTTGAGTATTTTTTATTCCAAGTTATATGTTGCCATGTGGATCTTGTTCTTTTCATCATGGGACGTACTTGTTCTTTATTATCATTCCAATATCCCCTATTGTCTAACAATAATTATTGTAAAACTTTTGGAGGGTGGAGATGCTGTTTGCAAGCAAAATGATTTGAATTCTTATAAATCTTTTTTCTGTATTTGTGGTTTTTGATGAATGTGAAGTTTAAAAGCAATGATCAAAACAGGACATGGCAGTGACAGCAGGAAAGAAAGGAAGTGTGAAAGCACAAAAAGAGCTTTGAAGGCTAAGTCTTCAGCTGATAAGGTTGCCACATTTGGTGGCTATCCTGGTTTACACTAACTGGAGATCATATTTCCCTAAGAAATATTATTTCTGTTTTCTTGTATCAGCTTTGTAGATAATTCACTCCTACTTAACATTGATCCAGCTAATACAAAGTCGGACTTTTAAAATGTATACTTCCTTTATGGTAACAAAGATGAAATGGAAAATATTGTATATGGATGAATTTGTTATTTTTTCATTGCACATACCAAGTTGCTCATAAGAAGGCTACAGTGAGGCTAGGGCTTGTGGGTGTTTCTGGCTTGCTCTTCCAGACATTGTCTTTTCAATGATATTAAATATTTGGTCTATGACAGCACAGGTTCTTGCAGTAGAGATGATATAAAGTCCCAAACAGACAGCTGAATTATTACTTCAGTCATTGTGAAACCAGCAGGAGGTGAAGTTTTGAGTGAGTGCCTGTGAAATAATTTCATGAACCATAATGAAGGTAAAGGAACCAAACCAAATATTTAATAAATGGACATATGTTTAAATTATGTTTAAAGTGCGATAGTCCAGGAAAGTTTTTGAAGGTTCTGGCATAGTGAATCTTTTTTTTTTTTTTTTTTTTTTTTTTTTTTNTCAATGGAAAAATTATCAGAGCACAGGACTGAATAAATTTACATGTTTTCTTTCTCAGTTTTTCCTGTTTTTTCGGAGGGTTATATTGAAAATTAGCTACAATCTCAACAATTGGGGTGACTTACGAGGTACTCAAACATTCTTAGTCCAGACTTTTCAGGCCAAGGAAGTATTCTAAGCTATCGAAATGCAACTTGGAGTTGAAAAGTGTGATACTAACAATAGGTACTTCCTACAAACTGTAAAATCTCATTTCAAGGGACTCACTCTGGGACGGCAGAGGAGTGTAAGGGGGATGTGGTTGAACTCAGTGCCAGGGTTTAGAATCTGTATCTTCAGTGAGTAAAATACATTGCTGTGTCTTGCTGTTTGTTTCTGTGGGTATGTGCGGTGACTATAAGAAATGGAGGTTAAAGCATTGGATGCAAAGCAGAGAATTCTTTCTTTTCTTAGCTCTGTAGTCATTCATCTTAGCCTGTTCCCTTAACCTCTATGTTGCAGAGAAGGGTTTGCCCTGAGAATGTTAGTGGATAGAAGTTACTGGAGTGGGTCCAAAAATAAAAATGCAATTTTTTGAAAAATAAATTAGAAAGGAAGATTTTTGAAATGCATCTGTTTTTTCCATTCACTCATCTTAAGTAACTAGTGAAAAAAATAGTCAGAAGTGTTCCTGAAATGGCTTGGGAAATTTCTTCAGTTAATTAAAACTTGGAGTTTGATCAAAAAGAAGCTAGGTTGCCCAGCTGGCCTAGTAAGATGTATCAGAAGTAGGAAGTCCTTTTTGGCTCCTAAATCTTACTTTTATATTTGGAAATCTAGGAACAATAGGGTTATCAAAGTATCTCATTAAAACTCCTATATAACACAAGCTAATGAATTTCACTGAGCCTTCTCCATAGTATTATCAAAGACTGTAAATAGACAGAAAGATGGCAGTGATCAGGAGCTGAAGTTAGGTTGTGGTGGCAGAGATCAAAGTGCCATACATGCCAGAAGCTTGTGCAATGGAAGAAAAATGACTGGATGAATTATACCTACACACTGCCAGCAGGTATGTAATTTATTTTGCTGGGTGTCTACTCATTTCAGTTCAGAGAAAATCATCCTGGCTCAAAATGTTGTGATCATAATATCCGTAAGCAAAATGCATCACCCGAGCACTTTGTCCAGCCTGTCTGAAGTTCCATCTCCAGCTGTGTCCAATGCTTTACAAAAGCATTGATGTTAGCTCAATAGTAAACTTCTGGGAAGGCAGGTTGTGCAATCTTCTAGTTACTTCTTTTTTTGAAACCCAAATCCTGCACACAGTCATTTGTAATTCACTTGGAATGTATTTAGTCCTTCCCCTCAGCCTGAAGTGGGGTTTCAGTGTAACTCACATTTTTTAAGTAGGTTTAGGCTTGATCAGCAGTTAGATAGAAAAGATTGTGGGGAAACTCAGCAAAATTTAACTGGAAGTGTCATCTTCCAGGTCTCATGGTGCAGTCTTCATGGAGCCTGTGATAGGAAACATTTGAACAATCAAAACACAAAAGAAAAAAGACGGATTACTTAAGCAGAAGAAAAGAGAACACTATTGGGAGTTAATAGACATCCATCAAAGATGCTGTCATATTTAGATTAAGGGAATAAAAGCCCAAGTTAAATGTAAGGTTATACTGACACAGCTAAAAAGATTTTGAAGAGCAAACTCCTTGGAGATACCAAACTACTAATATGCTTTTTCCAGTCATATTGGAACTTGCCAGGGAATTTTTATGGCCTATTGACAGTGGTGTAATAGGAATGTTTAAAGAAGATAAGGTTGAAGTTGAAGACTAAATGAATTATTTGAATCAATGTTGTTTGCAGAGTAGCTTAGGGATCTTCCAAGACTAGAGTCTTTCTTTATTCAGGGTGTCTCTTGAGGAACTGCCTCAAATTATAGTGTCAGTAGAAGAGTTTGAAAAAAACCCACAACCTCACAACAAAATGAAAATGAAGAATAAATGGTTAGAAGCAGAAGGTGTTCATGCAAGAATTTCAAAGGCATCTGAAAATGACTTCACCAAACTACTCTCATATGCTGCTACTTTCTGTCTTGAAATGGAATTGAGATCACTGGGATGGCAGGTGACAAACACTATGCCTGTTTTTAGAAGAGTACTAACAAGGATCCAAGAGACTTATGTAGGTCTGACTGCCGTATTAAATTGATTGAAACTGTAATCAAACAGAAGTAATGGGCACTTGGGTAAGTAAGCTATAATGATAAAGAATAAACACTGCTTTTATACAGGGAAATCAGGCCTCAAAGATCTGTTAACAGTTTTTGGAAAGAATAAATTGCAGTATTTTGGTGCAATTCTGTTGGTTGATGTAGTCCCATTGTGTTTTCTCATTCCACTGCATGATTTGGATTTATGGGCTTATTGTTTGTAAGCAAGTTTAGAACACTTACTGTAAAGATGCTTTGTGATGTATGATAATACTTATTGAAAGTTATTATCCTATTGAGCAATCTGTATCTTTTCATATGAGTCTGGAATGCACTGAATACCAGCTCCGGGAAAAACAAGGCCTACCTGCAGCAAAGGGCAAGCATACCAAATAAGCCTATATCAACTTCCCTGCACTGCAGGGAGTTGTGTACCAATTTCAGAGGAGAGGGTGTGTAAATAATTTTCCTTCCATTCTTGGCAGCATCTTCCTGTGGAGTTAGTGCTCTGCAGTCAGAGTTCACTCAGCAGTATTCTTGTGAGGCAGGGAGCAACTCCCAGGCTGTGAAGCCACCAAGGTACGCAAAGCGTCTCTGGGCCAGGAGCTTCACATTTCGGTTATGTGAAGGCTTCGTACAGGTGAGGGTGATCCTCCCTAGTTTTACTCTCTCCTAAGCAGTAGAGGGCGATCTTGTCTTAAAAATTTACACTTTACACCTATCAATGCCTTTCCTTTACAGATTGTTGCCGAAAGAATGGAGGTTTTTATCTCTAGAAACACATAGGATCAGATGTCTGTATTATTCTCTGTAAATGTTATCTCTGTTAAAGATACTTGCAGTAACTATCAGGTTTTTGCCACACAGCAACATTTCTCTATATTAAGTGAGAATTACTGAAGTAAAACCATTATAATACTAATGGAGCAAATAATAGAATCCACTGTGCAAGAACACTGTCTGCTGTAATTGAGTAATACCCAAGAAGTTTGCTGAAATTAACATTTTTTTCAGCTTAGGATAAAAACATATTGAAACATTTTGATTCATGAAATGTAGATAAAACAGATAATTATTATTTGATTTAGTATGTTACATGAAAATCAGGGAAACAACATTCTAAATGTATTTTGTAAAAGTTTCTGTATGGAAAGTGTCTGCCCTTTCTCTGTATACATGGAGATGGCTGACTGAAAAATGAGGTGCTTAGCCAGTCTCTAGTATTCAGGTGGGCAGTTCTGTTTACACAGACTATTCTTATGAGTATGGACAGTCTGCATGGGTAAAATCTAAAAAATTAATGCTTAAGTTACTCAGACACAAAAAAATATGAAGCATGTGACTGGGTAGAGAGTTGTGCTGCTGAATATTTTTTTTGGTGGTAGAGTTTTTAAACTGTGTTTTTTAACATGTTTATTTTTATTTTGTGTAACATTTATATTCCTAACATATCATCTAGAGACTAGTGTGCTAAAGCATTTGGCCACTATGAAGGAGAATGACTGAACTGTTGTAGATGGCCTGTCTTGATAATCTTCTTTGTCAATTAATCTGTTGCAAATGCCCTTAGTCTTCCAAGTGGGTTTTCCTCTCACAGCCCTGTGATAGTTCCCTGTGGCTCCAGGATGGAACAATCCTGGGCAGTAAAGAGACTGAGATAATGACAGTCCATGGTGACAGCAGGGCTGGCAGAGCCAGCCTGGGGGAAGAAAGACACATACTTGCCAATAGAAATACCTCCATCCTTTGGGAATTGTAGCTTGGGAATCAAAGCTGACCTCATAGACAAGAATGATGGAGAACAAGCTTTTGATTTATGACTAGATGAAGCTCAAAGTCTGCCCTTCTGATCCTTCTTTACAACACACCTTTTGTATTTTATATGAGCTCTTTCACTTTATTCTCAGAATGTTATCTCTTGGGCTATCGTTTTTAAATCTTTCAGTGTTGTAATAGTTCACTCATCTCCTTCATAGCAGTTGGGTTTTTTTTTTAAATGAAGCTAAAATCCTTTTTTAGTATCACAAATAAACTGTCATTTATATTTAACATGACTGATCAGCTGCTTCCCCCCCCGCCCCCCGTGTTCTCCTGAAAATAAAACCGTATTTGCTTTCTAGACCACATACTCATCCAGGGAATCCCATTTGCGTTCACTGGTGCCTTGGTTGCCTCAAGTACTTATTTGCACTTGAATATGAAAAAAATGCATTTTTAATACTGAAATTGATGGGTCAGATCCTTAGTAAGATGTTGACTTCTGCTGAGTTCGATGAAGCTATGCAGTGTTTCACCACCAATCTCTAATTAAGGCATCCACTATAATGATTGAAACAATATGTCTCTCTGCTAGGAAGTCTGCTATCTGCTACCTGGTCACTTTGCCTTATAGGTCTTAAGCAAAATTGTGAACTCTCTGAAAGTGTTAAAAATATGAATCTGGGTCTACATCTCCTTAGCTTGTTCTTGTCCAAGTTGTCCATTGTTCATATTTTCCTAATCTTTGCTGTGTCCTCTGTGACAAGCAGTAGAAAGGGCATAAAAAGCCTTTACAGTGGTGTCATTTATAAATGGGAAGGACTATGACAGCGTAAGATCAAGTGCAGCTTTCTGAAAAGGAATGTTTCTGTGCATCGGCTCTGTCGTATCTGTGTTTAGGGTGTTTGTGTTTCCATATATCTGTCAGTCTGTCTGTCATCTGCCTGCCTGTCTTCCTGACTTATATGACTGTTGATAAATATGGTCCATTGGTGATTAAAAGGAAGTGACCTCATAAGTTTGTCTTTTCAACCACAAAGGTTTGGTTGTAACGTGACATTCCATCCTATTACTCTGGTTTACACCAAATTCAACAACTTGTGGCCTGCAGATACTCAGTATGGAGAGCAGAAAGAGACTGACCCTGACAACCTCATTTCTCATTCCTTTCTTGTTATAGGTAATATAGCTGAAAATGTGGTTTTAATTATAGTACTAATGAAAACTGAAAATCCAGACAGACACTTGACAAACTCTGGTACGCTTTATATTACATTTGTGCTAACTACAAAGTATCCAGCTGGGTGTAACATTATATCTCTTTTCCTTGAGCATCCGCCTGACTTAAGCTGTATAATTAATGTGTACTTTGGCTGGAGGTCAGCTTACAGTTGGTTTTTTAGAATTTTTACATTTTTTAAGATGTTGTAATGAAACGAATATGTTTATTACCTCTGTGCCTGCATTCCCCAGGGGGAGTTAATACCTGTGGAGGAGCACTGGCTGGGAGAACTTGAATAAAATGCTTCTGCCAGCTGAGTTTGCATCAGAAGTCTGTTTTCAAAAGTAGGTGTAAGAAATAGAATCAAAGAATGTAATGTCCACAGATGTGTTTAACTTTGATTCACCTCCTTTGTATGGTTAGTTGATTTTAAGTTATGACACTGATACACAAGTGCCCGAAGTAGAATTTGTGAAGGGGTTTCTTTTAATTCTTTTCTTTTTGCTTTGGAAAGCACTTTGTTTTCAGAACTCACCAACGAGAAACTGATGTTCTCAACTAGAGCCAAAAGCACTAAAAGCAGGTTCCCTGCCAAGCCCCACCAGTGCACCTTCATCCTGACCTGTCTTAACTCTGCTATTCCAGTCGGGCATCTGACTGCACTAGCATGTGTATGTAATCGTGTTAAATTAAATACTGGTTTTCGTGATACGGACAAATGCTCTCTTGGGACCAGACTGAAATTAGCTTTGAAGCAATTTTATTGTGATGTAAGGCAAAATTGAAATTGGGTTGCAAATGATAAAAATCCAAAGACTTGCATTGCATTGTTGTTTTCAAGGACCTGCTGTGGAATCTGAAATTTTTCTGAACAAAAATATTAGTGTGATTCTTATGCCAAACTTCCAAAAAACATTTCTGACATGAAAGGAAATGGCTGCAGTACAGCCACATTCACAGTGGGGGCCTCAAGGTGTTACTCTTAGAAATGAATGCATAATGATTTTCAAATGACCTTTTCTGGCATGTTCATATGGCTATTAATGTGGTTTGATGTTTTGTGCGAATGCACAAAGAGCCTACCTACAGAGCCTATCTGCAGCTGTGCTTTAAACTTGTTTGCTGATACAGATGATCTGAGGAAAGTTTGCTTTTTCTCTAACAGCCTCAAATTGTTTCTGCTTTCTCTTTTTGTGATCAAAAAGCCGAACATGAATGTGAAAAAAAACCCAGTTTCTTCTGAAAAATTACTTATGAGTAACTTTGCTAATGTTTAACCAATATTTGGAAGACAAACTGAGTCCAGCTGATCGAAAGGTCTCCCCGAAACAGTATAGCTAACAGGTGATTGTTTTTAAAAATCGCCTTTCTAAAAATGATTGGTGGTAGAGTTCCTTGAAGGATGTACCTTGTCCTGGAAGATATTTTGGAAAATATGATGCTAAAGTGGTACTTCTCCTTTGTCCAAAGGAGGGTGTAGATTTTGGAAATAACAATCATCTTATACATCTTTGTTCCAGAAACATTGAGAAGCCTTGCCCAAATTCAAGCTCTGTAGGACCGAATGCTATACTGACATGCACAGTAAGGATAGCCTTTGTTCTAAGGGCCTGCAATTTAAAGAGACACCATAGGCAAATTCTAGCCCCTGTTTCTACCACAGCTGCTTAAATGGTTTTCATAGTGTCTCGTGAGTGCCCATTTGGCATGAGGGAGATGCACCGGCATCAATTAAAGGCATTTCCCATCTCAAAGAGGAAATAACACCTAGTCTCCAGTTAGTAAACAGCTCAAAAAATGAATTAAACCAGATGTTGCTGAGCCCTTGGTATTGACACACATGGTAGTGCAGCCTTTAAAGTGTCCCTCCTGTGGCCCCTCTAGTTATATTAAGATCTTATTTCCATCCTATAAACATTTAGGAGAATGATTAAGCAACAGTACCCCATTTATATCCCATGTTATGCAGAGAAAAGTTCACGGCTGCATTGTTTCTTGAGTGAAAGTGTGCTGGGTGGGTAATGTAATATCACTTATTTGTTATTCCATTAACTGTTACTAAACAGACTTACAAGACAGAAGTACCTGAAAGTGTTAAGTGTTTAATATTTGTGCATTATTATTATTTGGCTTGTTTTCTCCCTGTGGTTAAAAAACCTCTATTTCTCCTTCACCTTAGCCATTCTTCTGTGTAGTCCCATTAACCTTAGTGAAACTACTATAACTATTACCTTTTTCTGATTTTTTTCCCATCATCTGCTGTTTTCAGCTCATGATTTGGAGTGAAGGGATTGATGCTGAGGCACTAATTCTTCATTTGTCATCAAATACCAAGCACAGGCATGAGATAAATTCATTTGTAGAATAGCTTGGTATTTGCCGGACAATACAGCACAAATTAATAGGGAATTTCATCCTGGATAAAAAAATGAGTGTGTCTTTTCTAAAAGAACTATTTTCATAACAAACTATAAGACTGTTTTGTCTGGTTGTGCGGTTGTTACTCTTCTTGAGGGAAGGCAAAGGTGGAGAGATGGGTTATACACTTGTAACTGCGGGCAGTGAGACAGTGGGGTCTAATAAGGAGTTACAGTTCAAGGCTGGATCCATCTGCCTTGTGGACTGGGGCAATATGCTGCCCTGTGGCTATGCCTTTGCTGTATGATCCAAAGAAGATGCTTTGTGCTGGGTAATACCTCTGTTAGGTAACATTAAGGAGGGAGGTACTGCTGTCTTAGCCTTTCCCCCAAGAAGTCAATGCCTATAAGTGATAAATTGTCAGCAATGGGGGTGTTAGATGGTCCTGGTGTGGAAAGCAGATACATGTTTTATAAGCAAGAACAGCAAACCTATGGAACTGCTTTCATCATATCCTATAAATGTGATAGATTCTCTAAATCAAGGATGATATTTGTATTGTATACTTCTACACAAACATAAGCTGATGGGCCTCTGTGCTAGAATTGAGGGCAACTACAGGTTGCTCAGCTGCAGGTGGTAGAAAAAACATTTATCTCTGTCCATTTGGGTTTCCTGCACCGAGTCTGGAGGACTCTGAGCTATACCTGTGCATCTTTGTGCTTTGCCTTCCTTAGTGACTGGCAATGAGATGCTGCTAGTTAACTCTTTGAGATGTCCCTTCCATTTTCATTTCCTTTTGACAACAGAGGCACAGAGTTTCTGCTGAATTTCTTGGAGATGGAAATAATTTACTCCAATAAAGGCTTCAATCATAAGTGTTCTGCATTTGGCCTCCTGTATATTAGCATCACAAGATAAAGCTGTTCTGGGAACATGGAAAAAAGTATTAAATCTTCTGATTTGCCCACTCATACATAGCCATATCACAGTATTATGCCTGTCATATGCTATGTGCGTTTTGGATTAATTGTGTATTTATAAAAGCTACAAATACAACTAGAAAAAAAGGAGGGTGAGCATGACAGTACCTTGCACAGTACATTTAATTTTAAATGTTGGTTTGTTGACTTTGACAAGGTGTTTGTGCATTTGATTTAGATTGTGCAGCAAATGGAATTTACTGGGGTAGATTTCTCAGATGGAGCAGTGGTTTTTGTTGTATAACATTTCAGAGGAATGGCTGGAGGAAAGTTGAGACAGTTTTCTTTAATGGGAACAATATTGGAAAACAGTTAGATCTGTCTGGAGTAAAAACACAAATCTACATGATTTACTTTACCAGTGCCATAGTTCTCTAGAAAATAAGAGGTACCTATGCATGTTGCTGAATGTTTTGCATTTATAGCTCTGATTTACTTGAGTTTGCAGATACGTGAAAACAGATTTTATTTTTTTTTTTAAAGTGTGGCTGCTGTTTGTGTTGTATTTTTTGATGGCTTTCTTGTCTGTGTGGGGTACTGTATGTGTGCATGTATTGATATGTGCCTATCTACATGTGTATGTTCTCGGTTCAAGTGTGTAGTTAGGTTGCTGACTGGCAGATGCAGTCAGGTGATTCATTCTCTGACAGCAATTTCATTCTCAAATAACACTCTGCAAAACTTTATCTGTGGATACTATCAGCTACTCAAGAATGGACTCAAAGAGCAAAGGCAGAATGCAGTTCCATTTAAATTGGCAAGCACAGTTTTGGGCAGCGGGACAGCTCCCTTTTGACCACACAACTGAAGAGGATAAAAAATTTGAATTATCCCCAAAGTTACTAGTACTGGCTGCGTGCTCTGTGATACAGAGAGAAACACATCAGTTCTTGCCCTCAGGTGTTTACAGTCTAGATTACAAAGTCAGATTGTGTAATATTTTATACTACATGCCATATTAGCTTGTGCTCGGTATTTTCTCTTGATCCAATTTGTACAGATGGATACCTGTTCTCTGTTAATTGACATTAATTAATAGTCACACAGTACTTGAGAAAGGAACACGTGAGGAAGGACACTGAACACATTTAGTTCTTGAGATCTAACTCTGGAGGACAGAAACATAAAGTTTCCTAAATAGAATCCTGTTCAAGAAAACATATATATATACACCTTTTTCCTGAGCTGGCACTTTAAGTTTTGGAGCTGGAAGAGAGTAAGATTCTCAACACATTAATCTTGGAAGTATAGTCATGAATAATGGATCTGAGGATCGGATTTGGCACTAAACACTAACCATGGTTCTAATGATTTTATAGAATGCTATAGAACCAATTTGACCTTTTTAGAATTAGGGAAAAAGAGGTACATTAAAGTAATTCTTCTGTCTGCAAGACCTAAATCACATAAATTCTGAGATCCATTCTTCCAGCTGTAAAGTGCAGAGGAAAATATTTCCTTTCTCCCATTATCTGTCTGTAAGCTTTCACTTAGATTGCAAACATTTGGGGTAAACGTTGCTGCTTACTGTGTTTGCACAATGCTTAGTACACTGCTGCTCCAGTTTCAATTAGGGACTTCCGAAAATGTAATGCTGCGTAAGGGTGCCAGGCAAACGTACTGCTACGTTCTGTTACAGTAGTGTGGTAAGCAAGTTGCTTTTAAAAGCACAACGATTTATAATTTCACGAAGTGGTAGTTCTAAGAGTAGTGACAGTTCAGCACTAACCCGTGGTAGCGTATATTCAGCATGGTAACAATATACTTTCTGATACTTTGAATTATGATACATGCAGTGGCCCCTGAGTTACGTGCAGAATAGCTGCGGTGCTAGCTGATGGGCTATTTTGTACCTTGGATGCAGAGTTTTTATGATGGCCAATACTCTGAAACTCGTTCAGGCAATAAATTTACTTGCCTTTGAGTTTACAAGGCAATAAACAGTTGAGGCCTTTGACCTCAACATTTACCAAATACATTTGCAGCAGTTGTGTTTATTGACAACTATTTATAGGGAAGTATTTTATACTGAATTTCACATGTGAAAGAACAGTTTAATTTTGCAGCTCTTAGTCTTCTTTTTGATTTCCATCTCTACTTCCTGTCTCTTTGATTTACTTTAATAACTGAAGTTGCAGGTTAATGCTGCAAAATACTCTGTTATTGACAAAACAATTTAAACCTTTGTGCCAGATTTTTAGAACTTTCTCTATTTTTATTTTGGATGACTGAGATAAAGATATACGTATGCTACATTTTGCAAGTCATTGTATAAGGCTCATTTAAAATTCTCTTATAAATCTTAATAGGCATTTAGTAACTTGAAAACATGCCTTTTACTAGAACACAAAGTAAAAACCTTGAAAATAACAAAAATAATAATACTTTAAGCTCCTTTTCCCTGATTTGTAGGAAGCTGGGGTTCTCACAATTTTCTGGTTGGTGATTATGGACATTAAGTCTCCTCTGTGGATCCAGAATATCTAGCGACTGACTAGTTTTTGCTGTGTACTCATTAAGACTAAGAACTCTGTCCTGCTCTGCAAAAAATCTCTGCGGTTGAGGATTCTCTACAATTTAGGCATGTGTGGGATGGAGGAAATCAGCCGGGATTGTTCATAACAGTAAGTGTCAGACCAGCTGGAATTTTAACCAGCATAAGCTCACACAGTCCTGAATCTGCTCTAATTTATACCATGGGTTAAATGAGAGACTATCAGGCCCTGAGATTACTGGAAAGCAGAAAGGTAACAGTGTTTTCATCCCTTCCTGCAACTGTCAGCTGAGCTCATACTAGGTGCACCTGAGTAACTGTTCCCAAAACAATCCCTGCTTTTGGAGTCAACGCTTTTGAAATTGCGCTGGCCCCGATCCAGCAAAATACTTGAGTTAATGTTTAATTTCAGGCATGAAGCATGGGACTTCAGTGTGACTGCTCGTAAGCTTAAAGATAAGCACATGCTCAAGTTCCTTGTTGGAAAACAGCCAGCATACATTTTATCTTGCAGCATCACGCCTGTGAGATACTCATTTCAATCTGTGGAACTCTGAGTGCTTGCGTTCTAGAAAAATAATTTCAGATGCTGTGGAATTATGGTCAATCATTTCTAAATAGCTCACCAGATTCTTGCCCCAGGTAAGTTGCTTCATGCCAATTTGCAGCAGTAGAGGATATGCTTCAGAGTTTTGATCAGGAATTCTTTATGCCCTTTTGTAATTGGGCTTTTCTCCTTTTTGCTGAGTTACTTATCATTAGTATCTACAGGCCAAGTGCAGCAACATTCTGAAATCTATTAGAAAAATCATATTTAAAAATCATATTTAACCAGATGGTCAGACTCTCAGGTGGGTTACACCAAATAAGGTTAGAAATTACTGTCCTGTGCTTCAATAAATCACTATAAATGGGTCCACAGTAGGTTGTCATCCAGTGTTGATTTTCATTCATGTGACATAAAGAAAATGGGCTTATTCTCTAGAGTGGCTCTGTCCACAGAGGAAGAGGTTCATATACAAGGTGTTTTATGTATTTGGTGTGCTGAATGTTTAAACGGGCAAGAAAAATACTTTATCAGTGCAGCTTCAGCTTGCTTTGTGAATTATGTTTACGGCCCATATCCCAGATTCACACATGAGAGGTGTGTGGAAATAATACGAAATGGCACTGACTTACATTGAGGTGGTGACAAACTGGAGTTCTGGGGTGGGACACCAATTTCTTGGCACCTCTGTTGTCTGCTTAATGAGGTGGCCATGACGCTGGGCTGGAATTAAGCTCCTCTGATATGAAGGTGTGGGGGAAAGCCCATTGCTTTGTTGGGTTGGGTTTTGGATGAGTACCAGAACCCTCTTAAGGAAATCCCTAGAGGGATGCCTAGAAGGCTGCCTCAGTATGGATGTTTGGCTGAGTTTGCTGTAAAGCATAGAGGGGATATGGGCCCATCAGTCTGTAGGGATGAATGTGTACCGCTTCCTTAGAGCTACATATGGGTCAAAGAAGAAAAATGACATGAAGGAGGACAGGTGGGGAGGGACATCGCATTAGCAGCCTGACCGTATGACACTGTAAAAGGCAACTCCAGATCTGTCAGCACAACTGTGTGTGGAGCAAGCCGAGAAGCCAGATGCTGTTCCTGCTGCTGAAAGCCTATTTTCCACAGTTTAGTGTTGGGGCCTTGTGATGTAAATCCCTACCCCATGGGTGGCCATGGGTGTGGGACCTGATTCCTGGCTAAAGTAGTGAACACAGAAGAAAGGCAGGAATCTTGTGCTTACTTGGGCTGATTTATAAACTAAAATCAAACTAATTGGATTGCATAGTCAATTTTAAAGGGAGGGGGGAAGGTTACTTTGTAACTCTTAGTGATTGATATGTTTGGGTAGCAGCATCTGCCTTCACCATCAGTGTGTCTCTCAGCTGTAGTCCTCCCCGCAAACGCTTATTTCTAAGAAAGCATAAGAAATAAATACATTAATTTTAAAAGGAATTGTTAAGCTAATGACAAGCGTACTTAAAATCACTGCTTTATCTGCTGCGCCTCCTTTGCATTTAAAATAGTCTTCTTATTTTCCTTTGCATGTATCTATCCTAAAGGATGAAGCCTCCACATGGCACACGTCCTGGGTGGAGGAGTCATACTCAAGAATAGCTTTTGGAGGCCAGTGGACAGAAATCCCCGCTAATAAAGCCACAGAGCCTTAAGGAATTATAACAATCTTCGTATATCCTCCTGGCCCGCTGGCTGCCCTCCAGAATCGCTCTCTGCATTGCTGTGAAAGGAGTCACAAAGTTGCTGTTCTTTGTGGCCCACGAGGATTTACTCAGAAAAATGACAATAAGGAAACTGGGCTGTTAAAATAAAAAGAAGCATCAAACAGTAGGCATTGGTCATAAATTTGCTGCTGACTCTTTTTTGATAAAAGATGTAGACTTTTTGTTTTGTATGTAGAAAATACCTACTTCATGGACATTTTTTACTAAATCCCCAAAGACATATTTTATGCTGAAAATCTATTTTTCATATCATTGGGGGGTATTGATTGAAAGCCATTATTTTATGCTGTAAATTTTTCAGAAATGACTACCTTTTCTTGACATTTTCAGGAAGGGGAAATGCGCTAACCATTTTGCCAGTAGCTTTGATAAGCTTCTAATATTTTCCTGGCTTATTCAGTACTCTTTGGGTTTTATATTTTCATTGCGACCCAGAAATTTGGGGTGGGAGGGGAAGAAGTAGGCACTCAAAATGATCTGGAAGAGGACAAAAAACAAAAAAAAAGCACTGTGGTGCATTTTCCTTTGAGAAGCTTCTTAGCTAAATGGAGTTGAATCCCAGCTGCCAGGAAATGGTTGTCAGATCTCATTGGTGCTCCACAGAAATCTTACACCTGGAAGGTGCCCAAAGTAAAGTACTGAGTACCCTGCCTCCTTTATGGGCATTGCGGTTAATGCAGTCATCGATCATCATGCCAGCCTGTTAACAGCACCCTTGTGTTATGGGTGACAGTGTTTTACACTGATATTCCCCTCTCTTTTTCAGGTCAACTAGCCACCATTAGGGACTTAACCTCCTGGGAGACAACGGAGCCCAGTTTTTGCTATCTACTATAATCTTAAGTTAAACCAAGCATTGTCCCATCAATCCAAACCATCTCATATTTGTGTCCTTTTATTTGCTTGATATCCATTTCTCAAGTGTGTAATGCATCCTGCCAAATGATCCAGCAGTGTTTTGATTAATTTAGGGTGCTAGAATGGGAAAGGAAATTTATATGGGCCAAACAAATGAAACGTGAAAGGAAACAAAGACTACTCAGGTCTTGGAATCATCACCCTATGATTAGACTGTTTTGCCTTCTTTATTTTTTAATAAAAGTTCTGCAGAGAGAAAAGGCTGAAGGTGAAAACCATCAGTGAATTTCCTCAGTTTTCTCTGTGAAAAACAGAGGAGACAGACTGTTGGTGTCACAAGGCACATATTATTTAACGTGGCTCTTAAAGCCTCAGCTCCAGGAGTCACTGCAAGGTCTAATGTACCTTAGCCTACTTGTCCTTATTATTTACCCTTAAATTCAAGAAACCTTACTCCTAAATTTTTATTGGATTAAATCTGAATTGATATCCCCAGAAGAACCCAAATGCTTTAAGTACATGTTGCACTGGTATCTGTTCCAACTTTTTAACTGTTTTTAATTAGTAGCACTCCATTCACTCTAATAGAAATGCATTAGTGAAAAAAGTTAGTGTTTAAATCAAACAAAAGAACAACACCCCCCCACACACACCAAACCAAAGGTTTGTCCATTCTCATCATCAGCCCAGGCAGGCCAGTCTCTTCTCCACAGACCGAGAAAAGATGAACTTAACAGGATGCATGGAGGCTAACAGATTCAGATTCTGGTTGGCCAAAGTGCAGGGAAATGAACTGAAAAGCTGAGGACACCCATAAAGAATAGTCTGGTCGGTGCCTCCCTATTTATTTTGAGAAAAACTTAGCTCAGGCATGCTGTGCTCATAACCTTACCAAGTATAATCTGACATGCATTCTGTGGAGTTATTCCAATTGATCTCAGCCGAGGGTCTGCCCAAAGACACATAGCATGGTATGATTTTCAGGATTACGCTCCAGATGAGGAAGACTGAAGATCTTGCTTGTCTTTTCCAATGTATTAATTTTGTACTGATGTAACTCCATTAACTTCAGATAGCACCCACTGCTCTTTTACTCTATGAATGTAGTGTTACTGTTTAAAGTAAGAAGGCATGTCTAGCTGGCGTTGTTTCCCATTGTGAGGTTCGGGAAGCTGTAGGACTTGGCCCAAGGGTCATACAGGGTGCTGTGCTGAAAGAGACTTCCCTAGAAGTAAACCACCTTCCTCAGCCGCAAAGTAGTGCAGTAGTGTGTTCTCTACAATTTAACCTGATGCCCGAGATGCAGCTCATGGCATGTTTTGCACAGTGGTACAGAAATGCTGCCAGTATGCGCTGTACTGAGCTTTGCTGTTAGTAGTAACAGTGTTTCTCTCTGTTATCAGTTACTCTGTATCAGTAGGCAAACAATTCTTCTCATCTTTTCATTCTGGTATTGTTAAAAGTACCTGGAAGATATCTATGTTGTACTTGTCAGTGATTCTAGCATTACACTACATTAATTATATGCAAAGTAAGTAACACTCTCTGTGGTGTTATCTGGAGCTTTACATTATAACACTGTGTTACCAGTTGGTTTAATCATTGTCGCTCTTCAGCTATTTGGAAGAAATAGCTAAACCCAGCTGCATTGTTTATGAGATTAGAGAAAGATTCATTTTCGCTGTTGCTAAAATTGAAAATATTTTTTAAATTATGCTTTAGACAAACACTTGAAATTTGACGTGGATGTTGTTCTGATATCAGAGGGAGATCTCTTGGCATGCCTGTAAAAATTTTCCCAAATCTGGCCAAGCTGTATGGCTCTCAAAAGATTTTAGTTCGCAGATGTTTGGTAGAGGCTTGTTAGAGTTTGGCAGCTAAATTCTCTAAAGTTTTCATCTGAACTGAATGAATTCAGTTTTCTCATAATTCTTTTGCTTTGCTGCTACTGCTGTCTCTGAAGTATATATGCAGGACAAATAAAAGGAAGAAACACCTGATGGGAATTTCAATGGAGAAAATAGGAGGGAAGTAGAAAGTAGAAGTAGCAGGAAAAAGAAAATTATCTGAGTGGAGGCTACTAATTCTGTTCTCACATATCTGTTGTGAAGACAAAATTTTTACCCTATGTGAAGCACTTGGATGCTATGCCAATAGGACCATAGGGATGCCTATGAGGAAATGAATAATTTTGTATTAAATGCAGAGTTTAAAGGCCATGTATAGGATAAAGCCTGGGGCTACATGTTGAATGGAAGAATAGAAAGAAGTATTGAATAACTGCTTGTTTTCTGAATGAGCGAGCGTTCCTACAGATAGCTATCTCCTTGACAACCCTAATTCTTTCCTCAAGCCGTCCCTTACCTCACAATGAATGAGGCAGTGGAAAAAAATTGTGCATGGTCATGTAATGAAAACCTGTATCATGAAGTGCACTCAGAAAAGGGCTGACCGAAGTTTGTACGGGCAACCTTAATTTTGGCATTTCCTAACTTTTGAATTCTTGGCATTGCATTGTCAATATTATTTTAACATACTTTTTGGATGTCATAAGTAAAAGTGATGCCTTCGAAGCCTGTATTTCATCCTTAGCTCCAGTGAAGCATTCCTAATCTTTATCCGAATGAGCCTAAAGGGGCTTGTTTGTCAGACTTAGAGTCAGTGACAAATTGTTCACAGCAGCATTTTAGAAAACAAGCCTCATGCCAAGTTTACAAATGATCTTCCAAGAATGCACGTTTTGCATCTTGCCCCTGCAGCTATGTGGACAGCATCTTGCACACTTGAAGACATTTGCCTGCAGAGCTCAGGAAGTAAGATGTGCAGTAATGTAGCTAGGATGTCCATGTGGATTCGAGTGGCTTTCCTTCTGGAGATTGTATTTGCGTTTAATGCTTGAAATATTATGAAAGACCACATCCCATTTCCTTTGTAGTAAAAATGACCGGTCCCCTTGTCAGTTCAGTGGGAACACTAATGAGGGTCCTGGTTCAGAGAAGCTTGCCATCTGTAAAATAGTTAAGCATATTCTTATCGTTCTTATATCATTAAGGGCATACTTAACTGCACCAACTTAATGAGGAACATACATCTTTAAAGGTAATCACATACTCAAGTGCTCTGTTGAAAAGGGATTGATTTAAACCTGATACAACTGTAACTCATCCTGTTGACCAAATACCCATTCAAATCCCTTGCTTAACTAAAGGGCTGGTTTACACCTTCTAGACATGGCTTTGAGCAGCAGCAATGTGGAGCTGTGCTGCTTCTCACAGAATCGTAGTAGCAAACTAGGGCTGAAAGACACCTGGAGAGGTTTTCGATTACAAGGATGCTCAGCCTATGATCCATAGGCTGCATATCGCTCACTCAAAGAATTAAACCAGTTTGCAGCCTGCTCCTTCTTCTCAGGTAGCAACTCAGGAGCACATAAAGCATGGACTGTTGACTTCTGCAGTTGTTTGGGTGGCGGAAACTATGATTATGACTCCTGTGTTCCTTGTGGGGTTCCTGGACTTGCATTCCATGAGGTCCATGGTGCCAGAAGGGAGCTCCTGTAAAAAATATCAGCGAGGTGTAGGCTACCACCTCTGGAGCAGTTCATCTGGCTTGCAGTCTGCATCCTCCTGATCCTCCCTCTGAAAAGAAGGTGGCAACTGGGAACGGGCTGTTCAAACTGATCAAGCAGCACATCCATGACTTTGGGTTTTTTTTTCAAGGGTAAGCTGGGATGCTTAGACGCATTCTTGCATGCATGTGCATGCATGGAAAACTGAGAGACCCCAGGAAGTACCTTTTCTGTTATTTGGGCACCCCAGATCTTGTAGGGAAAAGACAGGAAAAAATGGTCCATCCAGCCAGAATGTCTGAGTCCTACTCACCTAGTTTGCTTCCTTCCCAAGATGGGACTAACTATACCTAAATTTTTCCTTATAGTTTTGTGTTTATATGTTTTTTCTGTCACTTAAACAATATATTGCTTTGTTTTAATACTCTCTCAGAACAAAGGTATGAAATTTTCCTCCTGTCTATGAACGCTTGCTGGTGTATTTTGTCAAGGGCAGCAAACGTTACTGTGTATGTTGTAAGTATCACAATGCAGAGACACATTTTGCCAACAGACTGTGAATCCTCATGGGAAGTGGCACAAGGTTTTTCCAAACCTTCGAATTATATGTTGAAAGTAATTGTCTGGAAGGTAATAGGCCCGCAGAATGGACTAACAGCCTGCCAGGTTTCATGTTTCCTTAAGCCACTTTTGAATTTGTAAAATGTTCTGAAATACTCTGATCCCAATTTGGTTCTGAAAAATATCGGCTCATGGGATGAAGCTTTTCACTCCAAGGTTTTACCTGAGGCCGGCTGCTGTTTGCCTTTCTCACTTGGCTAGCCTGAGCCAAATCAGGTGAGCAGACTTTTGCTGCAGGAGTCAGTTTGTATTTACTCTGTCAGCAGAAACTCGGTGAAAACCTCAGTGAGGGTGTTAGTAGTATAAGTGTCCAGCTGCTAAAATACAGATGTTGTACAGCTAAACTGGATTGATCCAGAATGGTATTTCACTGGCAAGGTTTAGCATTCTTAATGCAAAGTGAACCCTCATAGTAGGGCCTCTTATACTGTAGGTTTTGTACTTTAATGAGGTAGATATTTAATCAATTTTAGGGTATACTGGTATCTGCGTTTTGCATATGTTTCAAATAACAATGAAATTTATACGCGGATGAAGTAATTGAAGCATAGCCTGATTTCAGAAGGGCGCACAGTCCTTACTGCAGTGTAATTCGAAGAGATTGAGGATCAATCAAAGTGTTTTAAAATTAAGAGTTTTCTGCAGCTGGGACACTCCCAAGTTGAGCTACTTTGGTTTCAGTTTATAGCTCAACTTTTTTCCCCAAGTCAAATGGTTTATTGTACCCAGGATTTTTTAACTGTCACATCTGAAAATGAAAAGTATCTTTAAAAACCTGATATTCTGTAGAGATCTAAACCCGCATTGAGCTCTGTGACCCAAATATACCCTGAACTTTAATGGCAAGAAGTTTAAAATTTAAATCCAGGTCCACATTTCACATGAGTTCCTATCCTTATATGTCAGAATTTGAATGCAGTATTCAGCTAAAATACCTTGGAATTTACCTTTACTTAACTGTTTTTACACAAGTTACAGCTCTGGCACTTATTTATTGCCTATAAGCATGATATTAGCTATTGTTTAGCAAATAACCCTTTTCCTTACGGTGGTCCATACCACACCATTTGGTTTATATCTCCATCTGCAAACTCTGGACTATTTGAAATTCAGATATGGATTGTTGGGCCAGAACCATTACCAGATTTCCATAATGTTGCTTTACAAATCCTCTTCCTTTTGTAGCGAGTGTATTTTCGAAATTTCTCTGCTGGGAGTGTATTATTAAGTTCTTTTTTGAGGTCCAGTTTCTGATAGGTTTTCTTGCAGTAAGTAACACCATGTTTTGTGGAGAGTTCCCTGTGGAATAGGAGCTATTCATTCTGGGGATAAAAGAAGCAGACCTTGGCCATCAAGATCTGACCCAATACTGACTGACTACAGTGAAGGTCTCTCATTGCTTAGCGGGGCTTTGTATGTGGTTGAAGAATAGGATGATCAAGTCATCAGGAGTAAGAACTAAGACAAACTGTGTTTAACTGTAGTTAAATGGTTTGTTTAACTGTATCTCAGAATGATGTAGATTGTTTCTGTGCTGGATTCTGAATTTTATAGTTGTTGTCAACTTAGAATCTTTCTACTAATAAAAAGCCTCATCTGGCTGAATGATGAATCTTAAATGCATTGCTCTAATATCCATAGGTGGGTTTAATGAAAAAATTCCAGTAGTCCGATATAGACCAATACTCCAACATATTTTCAGACTAATTTTATTACTTTTATTAGAAGGTACATATACAGGTTATTTTGTTTATAGCTTTAAAGAAAAAAGGCATTAAAAGCATCTTTGTATAAACAATAAGCAAAATAAAATGCCAGAAGTGGATGGAATGTAGAACACCGTGTTAAGTAATAAGCAACAGTTACTTACATGGGAGTCATTACAGGATCGGGTCCTGCAGTATAGATTCTGTAACAGACATACACAAATAACACTATATTGAAAGAATTACATTGAACAGGAAAGCACAGTTTAGTTTTAATGATATTTTCAATAATCTGAAAGAAAACACTTAAAACATTTCAGTAGGTTTTTTTGCAAGTTTTTACATAGTTTTCTCTTAAAATTTTCTTTCCTATTTGAAATAAATTACCTAGAATGCTTCCTGTTAATTCAAACTGTTGTTAAGCAGTGTTTCGTTAGGAAAGTCTTAAAATAAGCTATATGTGCCATATTTTTCCAAATACCATCTCTTTCAGAGTGTACTGCTGAATGGAGTCTTGTTAGATAAAGGATGTACATTTTCAAAATTCCTTCAAAAAGAGTTTATTTTAGGATGATGTGTGCACTTCGGAAAGAAATTCTGATATACTTAGATCTTGATTAGAAGTAAGCATAAATATCAGGTTCTGTAATAGGACATACCAGCTGGCAGCTCGTGTGACACTCTGTGCTTATCACTGTTTCTTTCTTTCCCCAGAGTTATTATTTATTTAGTTTTTCTCTCTCACCTGCTTCTTACACGAGACCATCAGCAGGAGCTCACAGCATTCCACACAGGTTACGCCGAGGAACCAGTGCAAGCCAGGCTGGCGGTGGAGTGAGCGACTTTGCACCACGCTTGTATTCCCTCCTTTCTGACTGCTGGGCGAGTGGTGTATTTAGAGCTGTGGTGCACCCTCTCCTGTCTGCTCAGAATAGACATGTTTTTTTTGAGCCCTTCTGTGCTGCTGGAATAGCACAAAGGGGCTAGCATAAGGGATGCAATGCGGGCCACTCCTCTCTGGGTACATTCCAGTTCCTGATGCACTGGTGGCTGTAGTTTAGAAGTACTTGCCATGAGCAAAATTAGAATTTTAGAATACTATTTACAGGGTAAATTACAGTGTACTTAAGTAGGGAAAAACTCCAAACAATACCACAACAAATTATTTAGCAAAATAAATATTTTGAAAAGTGATCTAAATTGTCCCCTTTTGCATGGCATTAATGCAGTTATATGGTGAACATGAAAACAAATTATGAAGTCCATTCAGCTTTACAAGGGAAAAGAGAAAAAATTTTGCTCGTGTGAAATATCTGACAGCAGCTACCTATCACACACACGAGGAAGACAAAGGTTAGGAATGCAGCTTGCTTTAAAACAGAAGATTCTGTGTTTTGTCTTTTATATCAATAAATGAAAATAGAATTTTGTGGTTAGAATATGGCTTTAAGTGCATAGATAAGAGCCCAAGTAAATACTAGCACTCCTCCATTCCTGAGGGAAGTTGGTGGCCTGCCCATATAATTTGCTGATAAAGTCCCATCTGTTAAAACAAAGTACTGCAGCACTAGTAATAAATTTCAGGCAAAGACCATGAGAGGTTATTTTTGCATGACAGTCTTTGCTGAGCTTTATTTTAAATCAGAAAAAGTATTTGAAACTGAAATAAGTTTGTAATATTTGCTTTAAGTTAGCTTTACACTTTTACAGGGCAAATGAGAAATCCTGTTCCACTTTATTTCACTGGTAAACAGTGTTGCATGATAAACTGTTAGGAGAATAAAGTCATAAGGAAAACTCTGCTTCACAAATGACATACGTAGAAAAACAGCAGATGTCTGATGAAGTAAAGGACCGACTTATTGCCAAGTCTTTGGAAAACAAAATTAATTTCCTTTCGTCTTTGATAATGATGATGTAATGTAGTTAATAGGAAGAGCCTGCCATGCTCATGGAGTTATTAAAGAAGAAATGTTAGACATGCAGCAGGTCAGAAATATGGGTTTACTTACCAGTGCCATTTCCATGAGAGTATTTAGAGATGTGGAGGAAAAAGAAAGATGATAGTGGTGTAGAATGTGCTTTTTGTCTTATTTGAAGCATAAGAAATGTGTAATGAAACAAAACTTGTGAACGTGCTCTTCATGAGCTCAGAATTCTGCTTGTTCAGTGCGAAGAAGAAAACTCTTTTTCATAGGCAACCTTTTTCTGTTGAGATTTTACTTCAAGAAAAATAAAATCTTTTTCTAGAGTGAAATTAAAGAATAAATAATTTGCCTTCGTTTTATCCCTGATAAGGGTTAAGCCAAGTGAAGATAGTGGATGAATGGACACGGCCTTGGCTTTTTTACTGGGCAGAAGATATCTCAACAACACAAAAAAAAGAGAGCGTGTTTTTCCTTAGTTTTCAAGCACTTAATTTTGCTCCTTTGATTTTAACAAAATGGTACAGTCAGTAGATCAAACGGTATATTTATTTGCAATATCTTCTTCGGTCACTAGATGTCCCTGCATGCTGTTGGTGTAACTGGCAGGGTGTGGTTCCTGGTAAACAAAAAAGGTAAAGCTAAAACTAAAGCTGGGCAGATTCCTTGAGAGTACGTAGGAAGCTGTCCTGTTTAAGGACGTTTTGTGATCTTTGTGTGCACTTAAATGGTGGGGGAGGTGGTGGTGGAATGGGCTGTACTTTTACCAGAGATACAGAATAAAAATTAGATTTGTTCCTGGAAACTTTTGAGGAGCTACTTACTGGAATGGTTGAAGCAGTCAAACACAGTTTGCCAAAGCATTGGTGACTCAGTCTCCTCCCCAGTGATAAATATTACAAGTGTATAGAGGTGGTATTTAAAATTGGAGGTTCATAGCTGAGACATGAGGATAACTGCAATACACGTATGTGTATATATACACACGTGCACACACACACCTGCGCATGTATCTGTATATGTATATTTATGAAAGAGATCCCACAGTCCTGCAGTCATTGTAACTAATGTGGCTTTTAACAATGCCCATGATGACAATCTTGTCAGTAAAGTTTTGTATTATACAGCAGGTTTTGTATTATATGTGGCAAGGCTGGGAGTAGTACTGCATTAACCGGAAACTTGACGTTGACCTGTCATGTAGAGGACTTGCATCTATTTCTAAAATTTTTCCTTTTGACTACAAAATGCACACATTTTGATAAATCTGACCGCCAAATTCTACCCTGGTGTGAATAGACGCAATGTTGTTGTCATCCCTGCAGTCTCATTCTCATGCAGGTTGTAGAATTGGGTTTTGTCTTTCTAGTATCTACCTGTTTGCTACGTATGGCAGCCGAGACTCACTTTTTGGAACGTCAGCTTTGGGGAGAGCTGGGACAGATATGGTATCATCTAAACCATTTCTCTTGTCAGGACAGCTGTTGGGCTTTCCAAACAGCATTATGTGCCTTAACTTTATAGATGTTTTTTCTCCACCATTAAAGATTTGACGGTTGAGTGCAAATCACAAATATAGAAAGCAGAACAAAACACTGCAGAAGTGATTGTGGTTTCCAATTAAAAAGTGAAAAATAGTGCCAGAATTTAGTGTAAAATACCAAACATAACTCTCTAGAGAAAAAGCACACGTGACAGAAACAGTTACCTTCAGCTGAAATGCATGCATGGGGACTACTAAATGGCTTTTATTGTTACAATTTTATTTTTTGCATGTATGGCTAAAAGTTTATGGACATTTACTTTAACGTTAGGCTGCCCTGTTCCCTATTTGACTTGCCACAGGTTGTTATAAAAATAAAATTATTTTGGGGTTTTTGAATACCTACAAAATTGTTATGGTTATTAAAACACACACAAGCTGATAGACTGTGTGTTTATTAAGCTTGGATACTCAGCCCATTACAGCCCACCTGCCAATGAATATTTCGCTCCAAAAGAATCAGTTGAAGTTCAACATATTAATTTTGCAGTGGGTTGCTTATGCAGAGGTGAGGCCTGCTATTATGCCATCAAAATATTAAGAGCCATCTTAGTTCGCTTCACTAAACTGGGTTTCAGAGGTGAATTATATTGATGTTGCAGACTCAAGCCTTGTCCCGGAAAGCTGCTTTTCTGCTCGTGGAATCTCTGAACTCTTTAGGAAATGAAAATTTGAAGATTCTCTGTCGTGTACCTGATGAGTCCAAGCCTCTCTGTCCCCCCGCCTCCCCAGCCACAAATACTGTACTGTGGTTAAAAGAATTCAAAAGAATATTTTCTATTTTGCGGTATTTGTTTAGATTAGGGGAACCATGGATATCCAGCTGGAACAATGGCTCATAAACTAAAACAGATCCTTTGAAATTCTTGCATTTATTACGTTTGTTCTAATTTCAACTGGATAACTAATTTTTTTTATTGTGCTAATGGGTTCTTATGCATATGTGGAAGTCATTCACTGCACGCCCTGGATGGAAAGAGACTCATATTTCAACTCTGAATATTTAGCACTTAATAAGGTAGCCACCTGCTTTTAAGGTTATTCCAACATATTTGAATGGCCTTTACTGCTCATTTTGAATACCAGGATTATTTTTGATCTCTTGTAATGAAACAAATAACGAAACCAATTTAAGCACTAAATAAAAAAAAAAAATCTAGCCCCTCTATTTTTCAGAAATTCAAACAACTTTATAATAGCACCTTATAAATCACTTAGAAAGAGTTCTGTAACTTTAAAAGCCAGGCCTGCATATAGTGACTGTTTGTTCTTCTCAACATGACGCAGTGAAACCACAGAGTGCATAGCAGGGTGAGGGCAGGTGCTGAGCTCTGATCACCACCCAGCACTGCCTGTTCTCTTCAGCCCTGACCAAAGCTGTCTGGAGCATTCCTGTTGAAACCTCAAACCAGGAGAAACGATTCTGTGCATCTGTTCCACTTTGCCCCCAAATTTTGTCATGGCTCATGAACCTGCATCTGGGGAGTATGAAGTACAAGCCAGAAATTGGCAGGGAGGTATTGCAAACATGGCTCGAAGCCATGTACTTACTCCTTACTTTGGAGCTGGCTGCTCAGGACTTCAAACAGCTTGAGAAGTCGTCTAATTTACAAGGGTTGGCATTGCTGCAGGGACAGAATTAGGACTGTGTGGTGGTTTGTGTGGGGGAAGTGTTACCTTAATTCAGCATTTCCGGTTTCTCTAGTTTTTGCAGTTTGATTTTGATGATGAGTATACAGGACAAGAACGTGATTAATACCATATTGCCAAGCTTCAAGATGCCAACCTTTTCCGTGCAGTGCCAGCATGGCTGGGGACTGCTGAGGTAAGTTTTCCCTCTGGGAATAGCCACCCTATTGCCATTGCCCAGTGCAGTCAGCTTGCCAAGTTGGCACCCTGTTGTCCACTTAACTGCATCGCTTCTGGTGCTTATCTGCCAAAAAAATAACAGCACTTCTTTCTAATTTTAAAGCATGGTGGTGCACTGATTGTGTAAATGAGGGGAGGGAAGTTGATGGAGGGACGGCTCCCTTTGGTTTGTTGTTTATTAGGTGGGTTGAGCTGTGCATTTTTCCTGTGGAAAGAAGGATTTAGGATGGGCTTGGACAGAAGGGTGGAAATGCTTGTGGCACTCTTGGCTATGGAAGAAAATGTTCTACCGCCTGGCAGCTCTATTTCCAGAGCAATAATCTTTGTTTTAATGTCAGCCATTGCAGTATCCTCAAGAAGGGAACTCTGCTGGGGGTAGTGGTCTTTTAGACCATTTCTCTTTGGGCCGTTCGGTCTCTTGAAAATAAGGGTGAGGACTTAAGAGACTATTTTATGGTTACCCGGTGTAATAGCAAGGAAATAATCTGCCTGCAGTTACTGTGGGTAGGAAGGTGTGCTGCATGCAGCTTTTGGTACCAGCTGGAGGTTTCTTGATGCCGACACTCAGAGTCCCAATGGACTGTAGTGCCATGGCCAGATGGGAAATGAGGAAGGGGTTTATCCCTGAGGCCAGGTCATCACATAGATGTAATGCAGACTTCTGGTTTGTCAGAGATGGCAGAAAGCATTTCTCACAGATGTTGCTGTATGAGAGCACAGTATCAATAAGGAGTCAAGAAAGCTTCCAGAACACGGATTCTCTTGATAATCTGTGAGCATGTGTCCTCGCTCGGAGGGAACCGCAGTGCTCCTTGGAGCATTTCCCTCTGCCCACAAGCCTAACCTCTGTCCTGCTGAGTCTTAGCTTCAGCCAGCTCCTGCTCTTCCACGTGCTAATCTTGGCGAGACACTGGGACAACTGAATGTCTGTTGTATTATCCTGGGTTGTAAACAACAGACAAAGCTATGTGTCATCTACAAGCACTCTAATCCAAACAGTGGCGTTGAGTGCCTGTGCACCGTTGGGAGCATTTTTGTAGTGTGTTAGGCATGCTAGGGGGACAAAGGATAGTCAGCATGCCAAATATCTCTAGCATAGACAGGGCTTAGACACGTGTGTTGGACAAAAGCAGAGCAATAGTGGCAGAAGTACTTAGTAAAGCAGCTTGAGTAATTTTGGCCACTAGTAGTTTTCTTTCTTTTGATGCAGATAAGTAAAGAGAATAATGGTTTCTAAGAGAATGGTTCCGCTTTGAGGGAGCTGGTGAATGTCAGAAGAGGCTGGTAGCAGGGAGGGACTCTCAGGAGTCATTGATGATGTTAGTAGAAAAAGACTGGTTTGCTGCTTTATGCTGTTCTTTTATTTAAACATGTTCTTTTTGTGTAAAACTCAGGATTTTTGTGATTTTTTTTTTTTTTGTGATGTTGGAACTTGCTATCCACTTCTGGAGTGAACCAGGGCTTTTCTGAAGCAGATGAGTTATGTCAACTCATGGGTCATATTTAGCCTTTTTACCCTTAAAATGAAGAAGTTTGAAATCTGTGTTTTGTACAGCAGATGTTACTAAAACAAGGAGAAAACTTGGTTCTTTTCCTGGGTTTTGGAAGAAATCTGATATGTAATATTTAGGAATTTATTTCACCGCTGTGCCTTTCTTTAACCATCTGTAAAATGGGAATAATGATACTGGCTGTGTTATGTCAGGTGTTTCAGGATGTATAGGACAAATGGTCCAGAGAACAAGTCAGAAGCTGATTGTATTGGACTATCTTTCAAAACGCTGAATCTGACAAAACCCTAATTGTACGAGGGTCTGTCAACCTCTTTCATTCCCAGTGTCAACCCCATGCAGAATAATTTGAAATTCTGTTTTCACTAGGAATATGTGCTCTGTTATAAACTGGCGACATACTAGCAATTGGCTAAACAAATCTTCACCGCTAAGAGCTTTTTTCGTGTAAGGGCAAAGAATGTACGGATTCTGTAGCGTTAGCTGTCACTTATTTTATTTTTAAACAACTTGTCTCTGTCTGTAATAGGGAACAAATTATCTTGAGCAGCATGACGGTTTACATATTTTCAGTATATTCATCTTTCCAGAGAAGACATAGCTTGAGCTTTTAAAGCAAGAGCATACAATGTGCAGTTATAGTCTGTAATAGTCCTTGTGTGCCCTGTTTTCGCACACAAACATGAATAGTTATCATCTCCCTCTTTCTATTCTGACTTACGCAGAAAACTCACGTTGGGCAGCGAAAGGTTTTGTGTGGGATCAGCAAGCAATGGCTTGCTCTTCTGTTGATAAGGCACAGAGCAAAACAGGTGAACTGCTACCCTGCTACTGTCCTTTGCTTCGTGGCAGGGTTCCTCACAAAACATATATCCCAAAAGCCCGTGATTAGAGTTGATTGAAGGGATGTGGTGCGCCCAGAGACATACATTGCATGCATTATGCCTCGCTGCTTCCTCTGCTGTGTCCTCCTCTGTGTTCTGTGAACGCCGCAGGAGAGAACTCTAAGTGATGTGGTGCTAATGCTGTGTGTGCGTTGTGCAGACTCTTGGTGCAGGAATGCTGACACAAACAAAAAGGAGATAACTTGGAAATTCTATTGCTCCGTTTATGTTATTATTGTAGTTAATGGTCTGTCAGCATTTCCATTATAAATCCCTATTTTCAGGGTTTTATAACTCAGCCGTAAAAATTCTCTCCAGGCTGAATTTGGCATGTGTGTTTTCAGCCTGAGAGCACATGTGTTGGTTTTTTTAACAAGTTTTTTTTTTTAAAAAAATAGAACTGCATTCACAATTTTTAAGATATAGAATTGCCAAAAAAAAAACCCCCAACAAAAAATAGGTGATTGGTTGCAGATGCTTTCTTTGCACTCATATAACTCAAAAATTGCTGAGTTATTTCAGCTGTAATTGTGGGTATGTGTAAGGTTAAAATGGTGGATTTAGTACTATTCCTTTCTTTATGGTGTTGGTATTTGACAAGCAAATAGAAAACAGACCCCGATACTGTATACACTCACATATAA
This sequence comes from Himantopus leucocephalus, assembly GCA_003993805.1. NCBI lineage: Eukaryota > Metazoa > Chordata > Aves > Charadriiformes > Recurvirostridae > Himantopus > Himantopus leucocephalus. The sequence continues at coordinate 64,073,593 of RSEF01000005.1, forward strand.
GCTGACCCGTGTGTAAACTGACCTCCCAAACTTGCCCCACGTTCCCCTCGTCTAGGCCAGATTCTTTCAATGTCAGCAAGGGTGGGGTGCAGGGAATGGAGAGTGGGGGACAAAATTTTAGCTTTTGGTGAGTTTCTTTTCCTTTATTCCATTGCTTCCAATAGGCCTGTGCTGGTCTGCAGTTGCAGAATCCACATCAACCAGGTGGTGTTATTAATAAAAAGCTACAATAGACACATGTTCCCACACGTTCTGAGTCTCAGCTTTGTCCATCTTGCTTACAGAGGGACTGCCCTCTGTCTGAAACTCACTCCAGAGAAGTTTACACAAAGATGAGTGTAAACCACATGTTTTACACTGAAGCATCTGAAAGGAAAAGAAACAAGGAGGAAGACCAAGAGATTATGTCTGAATTCTTTGCTGTCTGCACACACAGACTTCTCCTCCTAATCTCCCCACAATACCTGCCGTTCTTCATTTATGCTTATGCACCAGTGCTAGAACATAAAAGGGTGACCAGCATTCAGGTAAAATTTTATTTCAGAATCTCACTTCCCCAAATTAGTTTGCTTCCAAATGAATTGGTTACCTCAAGAACTGACTCCACGAGCAGGCTGCAATGAGGTCTGTAGAGATTTATTATTTTTTGCACATAGGGTGCTTTCTGTGTAACATTTTGTTATGCATAGGAGCAGAACATCACGTCTTCCCATGAACGAACACTTTCTTTCACACTATGAGAAAGTGAAAGAAACTGTAACAATCCTATGTGATTAGCGATTCCTGCTGTTATTGTACTTTGGCATTGTATAAGCGCTGGTGTCTATAAAAGTGTGTAAGATTATGATTATGGAAAAGTATAATTCATTTGATTTTTTTTCCATCTTATCAGATATATCTTTTTGTAAGTATTTGATTCTTTAAATTTTTGCTATCCATATTGAATTTTTTCTATGATGTTTTTAACATCCTGTGATATATAACATCCCATCATATCTTAAACATTCCTTTACATCAGTATGAAAGGTCATGTACTTGGGCTGTTTTTCATTTCATGAACATCTGGGTTTATGAGATTAACAGAACAGTATACCATTGCCTTCTTTTTGGTCTCTTTTATTAATAACTTGTGAATAACACTTGTCTTCTACCATGTGGATTATACTTCTGTTGGGGCAATTTCCTCAATGTAATAATGGCTGCTAGTTAACCCCTTACTCACAACTGCTGCTGTTACGAGCTCAAATGGATTTCTTTATATGTTCAAATGTATAGTCCTGTATGTTTTCGTGGGGTGGGAACAGTTCATTTGCCTAAATCTATGCATCTAGCACCATTTTACATGTTGTAGTGTATCCCACCTGGTCTGCAGCCATCACTCTGGAGAAGTCATGGGTCTCCTGTAGGTCCTCTTGTATCTGCCAGTGCTGGGCAGATGTCTCTGATACTGTAAAGTATTTTCAGTGTCACTAGATGCCTATGTTTACATTAAAAACTCATTTCTATATTTGTGATGAGCACAGAGTTTGGGGTCCTCCCACAGTGCAATGGGAAGGCCACATGATTTCTGGTTAGCAAAACCATGAAACAGGAATGACAGTCATTCAAAATGTGTGCCAGTAAAGGCATGAGCATGTGGTGGTTTTATATGCTGCATAGACCACACAGGTTAATTTAGTTACAGCCAGCCATATGGGACATGGAAGGTGATCCAAAATCAAAAGTAGCTTTTCTATGCATAGGTAGGTGATCATTTTCAAGTTCTGGAGGAGCTAACATCAAATTTTTGTATTGTTCCCTAGCAATGGTGAAAATCTCTCATTGCTTGTTGTGTAAGGTGTGAGATAGCAGATTGTAAAGCTCTCGCTGCTGTGGGAATGAATGATCTTCATCCAGAGATTTGGGCAGGTTGGCAGCTGGGAAAGGAGAGAGAAAGAAAACATGGAGGATGGGTCTGAAAAAAGGTTGCTCAACAGGAGAAGGGCTAGGGCAGTGCTACCGACTCCATGGCTTTGATAATGTGACAGAAGTAAGAGGGACCTTGAAGAAATTCCTGCTTCCCATCTATGACTGGCAGAGTGTTTTCTGTTCCCTCCGTAACCCATGCAGCATAGCTGTAGGTAGTCTCTTTACATATATGTTCTCATTCTCCTTCGGATATTTTGCTCGTCATCGCTATCCTTGTTTCCCTCTGTGCAGCCATTTTCACAGCTCTCGTGTTTACAAACAAATAAGCATTTAGGTCCTAGAGTCCACAGCTATGTCCTAATTAGAGCATTTGTCTTATGGGAAAGGCACTTATTTTATATCAGGCAGTTACAACGCTCAATGGCCTCGTTGTTTATGGTGTCCTGCATTTCCTTCTGCTTCAGTTCAGTCAGAACTTGGGCAAACTTGTAGAGGACATATAGCGATTTTTTGCACAGAAAACTTATGTTGGAGAAGATGTCGATAATTACAGCTGTCTTTTCATGGAGTTTAACTGTCAGAAGTGCGGAGGAGTTGAGTCTACGCTGGTGGACAGAAACTCACTAAACAGAGAATTACAGCCTTGGAGATTAAAAGTCTCCATAGTATGTCATCAATCTTTTAAGCCCTTATTTCTTCTCTTTTGTCTGTGTATTTATTGTGTGTTTTGTGTATTGTATTGTATCTACCATAGCAATTTCATGGGTTTTGACCACAAGATGGCATCTGATTTCATAATCTTCTTTAAAATATCACTTTTTTTTTTTCTCTATTGATGGAGTAATGCCCAGTTTTCTTGCAGCAAATTACAACCTACTTTCCATCTGCCTTAGGGAATGCCTTTAGGAGCAAATGTAGTATGATTTTCCATGGCATTCTTGGTTCCTGATAGTTGGAACCGCCAGCAGAGGTGATGGGTGATGTGAATCCTCTGCTCTGTAACCCCTATCCTCCACCCTTCCAGGGTGTAACTGCTGCCTCTGTTATGATTGTTGCCTGGTAAATGAGAACTGACACAAAAGCATCAGCTCATTTCATTTGTGAAGTGATCCAAAGTCCCTCGCAATTGTTAGAAAAACTCTCATTAGCATAAAGGAAACCTGCTTACAGAAAAATATCCTACAATTTATTAATTCTAACTAAACTGCTTAAAGTTACAGGTAATGTGTTTCCTCCTTCTTTCTGCTTCAGGGCACCTCCCATGTACCTGCATTTGGGGAATGAGGAACAGTTGGATTTGAAGGAGGCAATCTAGCAGACTCTTCTCCTGAGCAGACTGGGAATTCTGCCTCTAGTTATAGGAGAAATGGGTAGCTGAGATTTATCAGGGGAGCAGACCTACAGCAAACCACAACAGTTGGTTCTTAGAAGTTTATAGATTGGGAGGTGGAGTAAGGCTGGATCTTAATTTGCAAAGGGAGAACTAAATTATTCAAAAATTATTCAAATGAGTTTGGCTTAACGGGGTGAAAGCCAATGATTCAATGCAGCTAATCAGTACGTAGATAACATGCTGTTTGGAAACTACTGGATGATGTGAAATAAGGCAAGTTACCTTTTTCTAAGTAACTTCAGCAAATGACATAATTGTGAATTGCTCCAGAATATTTTATCACAGCAGACCTTCCAACAACTTAAGCAGGCAAAAAGTGAAAATGTAGTTGAAGAAGGGATTAGAGAGTCTCATAGAGTTCTTTGATGGCTTTTACATGTGATTGTTTGGTGCGACCCTTGCTCAGAAACTTCACGTGCCTTTGATTGCTGGAAGCTGCTGGAGCCCAGTCGGAAGAATTGTACTGTATTTGGCCTGTGTGTTTTATTCCTCCTTCAATGTCTGCTACTCTCTCCTTCCCCTCCCAGGGACAAGGCTGAACTTGGTAGATTTTAGTTCTGACATAGTGGGCAGTTTCTCTGCTCTTTCTTGTGTGCTTACATGCTGAGCTGCTTATCCTTAATCTTAACGGCTATCCTGATGTTTCAGTTTTTGGAAGTGTGGGTGTAAAAACACTCTTCCATTCATAGTCACACAGACCATATCCTCTCTGTTGGACCGTCACAGAAACCATTTCATCTCTGTTTTGCAACAGATTATTGAAATAGTAACTGTAGCACCTGTGTCCTTGGCTCATTGAATGAAGCCATACTAGAAGGTGCCAAATGTACTTCAATTTTTTTAAATAACGGTCCAGTAGGATTGTTCCAATCCAGCTGGAGAAAGAAGCCTCAGCAGCATTGCGTAGGCAGATGGCCTCTACAGCCCATCAGGAAGGGCTGTAGAGACTCTTCACAGATTAAAGACCACAGGGTAGGAACCTCTGTCAGTCAGGGCGGGAGAGCACCCTGGGGATTTCAGATACGGGTGGTACTGGGCAAGGAGTCAGGGACAAGTGCACATCAAACGTGAGACTGTAGGCACCAAATAGTTCAACCTCCTTGTTACTGCTGAACTGATGGATCATGAAAAAGGGGAGATTTACCTCTGCAGTCTGGTAAACCGTATGAAATGTAGATGAAATGGTAAGTGCTCACAAAGGAGAGGCGAGCACCAGGCAAAGCGATAAAGGCTGAAGCAGTGAAAAGGATTTTTAAACAAGAAGTTCAGCGAAGAGTGGAACAATTAATCATTGTCTCTGTATTGATGTGTCTCATAACTGGATTTTCTGATTTAAGCTTTTTCTGTGTTTGGGGCAGAGATAAAGGCTCTTTGCTCTGTGGGTTCCTGATGCCTGGTGAGGGCTGGCTGAGCTTGTCACACAGGGTTTTCCTCAGTGGTGGGACAGAGTGCTAAGCTCTCTCTCCTATAATGGAAGAGAGGTACGTGCTTTTAAAAAAATAAGTCTTTAATTCCTCTGAAGCCTTTCAGTCCAGTCACATATGATTGAAATTGGCAAGTGAGGATATTTGTGGAAGGGACAGACAAACATACACTGTATGATCAGAAAACCGAACTAAACCCTCAGTTTTTCAAATGACATTTTAATACAAGCTTTGTTAACTTTCTTAAGTGGCTCTTTCTGTAGATACTTACCCTAGCACCTCAGAGACTTGTCTTTATACCTATAGCGTTCCTGGGAAGCAAGGAAGGGTTGCTGTCTTATTTTTCACTTGAACAACTGGAACACAGAGAAATTTTGATCAAGATGACAAAGCTATTTAAGCATATAATTCCTAGTAGTAACTTAAGGCTCTGTGAAAATAGTCCCATGAAGGACCTGGATCCAAGCAGTTTGCCCAAGATTGTGCTGAAATTGTGGAGCAGAGCATCACGGTTTGACTTCCCTATGCACGGGTGCACTTTGGTCCACAGGCTGCCTGCCTCTGGATGGAGGCAGCTACTGCACTGCACAGCAGGCTGAGCTGGGGAAGGAGGTTAGTGCCAACCTGCCTGCTACAGCTGCTGCCCGCTGCCCTGCTGCCTGCCAGAGCCACCCCAGCCGTACCAACAAGGGTGCTCATCTGAGTCCCGTTTCAGGCTAAAGGAGCGGGGATGGTTTAATGATCTAAATAGCAGGCCTTCGCTAATTTTGCGAGCGATACAGTGCTTCCATGAACAATTTTCCTAGGAAACTGACAGGGCTGAAGGCTGTCCCATTTTCCACAGGTATTGCTGGATCCAGGAGAGGATGTTTGTAGAGTAAGTAACTTTGCACATTTTCATTCGGCCTGAGCCTCCCTTCAGCCCTCTGTGGTTGAAGACTCAAGAAAAAACTGCTGTTAGCAGGATTTGCTCTTATGCTGAGACTTTGCTTGAGGAACTCAGTGGTATGTATTGGTGAAGGGTGCTTCAGGTAATTATTTGCCTCTTGATGCACTTGACAGTACGAAAGCACCTCTGTTCTATGTAAATGTTAAAGAGCAGATTTTCAAACAGCTTACAGCTAGTCTAGAAACTATTCCAGCTAACAATTTATTTTTGAAAAGTACTGATTCTCTTACCAAGAGGGGCTGTCTTTGGTACGGAGAAGTTTCAGACTCTTCCATTGCAGGTCTTAAGGAAAGAGATTACTGCAACAGTAAGGAGCTAAGGACAGCTATCCACCGACACCTCCATTTTCAGCTTTTCACATCTGGTTAAGTGCATTATGACATTTTTGCTTTTACATATGAATCATTAGCTATTGGCTGTGGCCGGTAGGAAAAAGAGACAGCAATTTTCATATGCCTATACATATTCTTATACAGAAAGGGGGTAATATTTTTCTAAAACATACTATGTGAGTGCTTCTGTTGCGTCTCTCATCTAAGTACCTCCAAGTTCTCTGCAAATTGTAATCAAATTGGTTGTATGTTGCATGATGAGACAATTAGAAGAGTAAGGTGAAAAAGGAGATCAGCTTCTATTTCTTTTATGAATCCAGAGACAAGCACGTATTCCTTTCCTGCTGGGCAATAAGAAGTTCCTGTTTTATTCTGATGCAGTTGAAACGCGAAGTGGAACAACAGTTTATCCGTACTCCTGTTTTTCTGCTAATGTGCTCAAAATGGGGTTTATTTGGCAAATATGCTTTCTTCAGCGGAACTGGAGTCTTAACCTAAACAACCTTTCCCCATCTAAGCAGGATAGTAAGTGGAGAAGGAGGTTACTCCTCTACTAATCTCCTGCACGTCTCAGTAAAAGCTCTGGCAGTCTCTTGTGTGACTCTCCTGCGTCAAATGGGAAAAACTTTTATAGCTTCTAGTTCTCACTTCTGTACTTCAGTACCAACCCCAAATTTCCTTCTATGTCAGCTGCCGTCTTTGTTTCCTTTGCTGTACCATTGTGTGATCCAGTGAGCTTTGAGCTGCGTATTTGTGCTTTGTTGTCTCACCTGGTCTCATTTTGACAGCTCAAAATGGGCAAATGAGGCAGACAAGCAGCTTTCTGGAACGGCTCAGACTTTGGAAACGTGCAGTGCTGCTCAGCAGTAGTATGGTGGCTGCTGAGGTCCTTGGCAAGGCCACATTTCCCCAGGGTCCGAGTGACTGCCAGGCACTCTGAAGGTACGCTGAGAGCACTACAGCAATCCTGTTTGTCTGTCCAACAGGCTTGCTTTCTGCCTCCAGCGTGATTCATGCCATCCACCCCAAACAAGCTGCTGCAGAAACCTGTAGCTTTTTTGTAGGCTTTGCGAAGACAAAACAAATCTTACTCTGTATATAAGGAAAAAAGGCCTTTTGGGTGTTGGAGGGGAGTTTGATACATGGGATAAAACACTGCATCTCAGTAATGTTAGTTATGAGTCTGTTCAAGGGATGGGGATACTGGGTGGTTGGCACTATTTCTAGAAGGAGCATTTTCCACTGAGCTTGTGATTCCATAGCAGTTTTAGCCAAAATAAATTGGTGTGCTGTGGTCTAGTGCTACCCCTAACCTCTACTTGCACATTCCCGCTCCCCTCTCCTCCCTTCTTTCTGTGCTGGCTCTAGCAAGCCTGTCGCTGCGGATGAGGCAGGGCTGCTCCCTGCATGCAGTGGTTTTGCAGTGTGGCAGGAAGGAATGGCAGAGGTGCCGTGTTTCTGTAACACCCAAGAAGCTAAGTCACCACCTGGCCAAAAATTCTGGGAACTTGTGACCTGCCTTAATCAAATCCACATGTCCAAACAGGAAGCCCGTCAGTGCTGTTCTGCATTTACATGGGTAGTCTAGGATGGAGAGTGGGAAGATACTGTTGAGTATTTTTCCTAGTTCTACCACTAATTGACACTCTTTCTGACCTTTCGCAAAACAATTTAATTTACCAATGTCTAAACTGTACAATGGGGCTATCAATACATTTGATCCCACAGGAAACTTGCACAGTGCCACTCTGTGTGGGCCAAGACATTTGAGATCCTTGGACAGAAAGTGCTCCACCTAACTGAATTGCTATAATTATGATTTTGTCAGTTACTGGTATGTTTGTAAACATGGGGCAAGAAGTCTGAGAAAATACCATCATTCAAGAACACTGGAAAAATGTCAAAAAGAATATTTAATTCCTCTCACTCTGAAATTTCTAAATCTTAGAGTCCACATTAGGAAAAAAATATTTTTCTGCATTATGTCACTTTTCAGACTATAGCTAGTGCCACTCCTGTCCCCGTGTAAAAATATTGATATCAAAATAAAAGGTGCTTGTAAATATGTCCACCTTTATCTATTCTTTTCTTAAGTGAGGAAAAAAAGGATGCCACAGGGAACCCAGAGCCTTACCCTGTCTAGAGTCTACTGTGCAGAGCTAGTTCAAAACTGAAGGTTCATGAGATTCAGTATAGAAAAACAAACTGCTAAGAGGACTCCGGGCCAAGCGCCTCTGCTGGTCCCAACTCTTGGAGTTTATCAGCGACTAAACTCCAGACTTGAATCTGTGACCCACATGAGAAAAGAAGGAAAGGTTACCAGTAATGAAAACACTCAGAAAAGTGGTATTGTTTCATATTTAAATGTTTATGTTCTTGCACATGTGCAGTCAGTGAGTTTCCATCGGCAGCACTGTCGGAAGCCTGCTTCCTCCTCCTGCATCTGGGGTGACAGTCTAGGAGTGAATGCGGGAGACCAGGTTGACAAAGAGCTGAGTATTATCCTGAGGATAAATGAGTTAACCCATCACTGCAAACACTGTGCTGGCGGATTTTAGTGCAATTAGCTCCACAAATACCAAGACATGCAGTCTGCAACCAGACTAAAAGGTCTCCTAAACAATTAGGGGACCACGGCCCCATGGACCCCTGTCATGCACATTAATGTCACTAGCCTTAGCAAAGGGTATGTGTGTGCTTTGATGCCAGGGGAATCCAGAGTTTGACGGCCCCATAAACTTCATACCATTTTTGGTCCCAACTCCCACGACTCAGTGGCATTTTATTTACTACGCCTAATAACAGTTAGTCAATAAACACGTACAGGTTGGAGAGAAGGTCTAGTGTGAGCTTAATTACCTCAACTCTCTGCCTTCTCTTTTGTTATGTACATCATGGATACTTGACAGCATTAACATTCCTGGAATTGTATCTGCCATCCTTTGTGAAAGGATTGAATACTACGCATTAGTTCGGGCTCGTGGGGCATTTGTGTCTCCAACAACAGCTTAATTATGGACATTGTTTACTAATCAGTATTAAATTGACAGACTATGAGGGCTAATCTGGAGATTAACACAATAGCTTGTTTTCATTTTGTTCTTCTAGCAGTTTATTGAATGCAAGATTTAAAACAAGACCCTTTTGTGAGCCTTACCTTCCACATCACCGCTTGTGTGAGTGTAAAGATCTGTATATTTCCCTTCTGTAACTTACAGTTTGAGCACAAACATTTTGCTTAATATATAAGAACAATCATAAAAACAACATGTTGTATTGGATGCTGCTGGATGTAAAAACAATAAACGGTGTCCTTTTTGTAGGATCAGCGGTTCACAAACCTTTAGGCTCATTTAAGCCTTTGGTTTCACAAGCTACTCGGAGTATCATCACTGAAACAAATACCAACAGACCCCAGGCCCCAAGTAGTAATTTGTGTAATGAGAAGATCTGATGTCACTGCGTGCAAAGTTATTCAGTGGAAAGCTGTGTGCACTTCTGGGACATCTGTTTTGCCAGTACAAATTATTATACTCCCTGATAGTTTTGATTTTCCTATCAAAGTTTTCCATCGTTGGCCACAAAAGCTGCCCAGAAGCTGAATGTCTGTTCTGCATAGGCAAGTGCCCATTTGATTGTGAGAAATATGAGGGTTTGTTTAGACAAGAGTCTTAAGCATGTTGTGTGTTTGTCCACCTTGTCTTACTGCAGCACTTGTGATTTACAGTAATGACAGTGATCTGGCATGTCATGTTTCCAACATATTCACATCTATATTCAACTCTGATTTTTCAGACAGCTGAAAATACCTTGGGTTTTGTAGTCTGGGAAACTTTTGCGTATTGACAGATTACTTAGCTGATTAAGTATAAATGAATGAAAACTCACTTAGTAATAATGAGATAATCTTTTTCTGTTCTCTTACTTTCTGAAAGAGTGATGTAGAGTAGGAGGAAGTGATGCTACACTGTACTTCACAGCAATGGTGATGGTGGGACAGAGGACAAAACAGCCAGAAACAAGTGGAAAGGGCTGTTCCTACCCTCTGACCCAGACATGGCAATTCTCCTATGCAGGGTTTAATGACAGCGTGGCACTCCAAATTACGTTAAGGAGCAGCATTCATTTTACTTGTGTCAGGAAAAGATAGCAAACTTTTCTGCACTGAAATGCCCAGCAGAGTGTCTCCAAAGTCAGTGCTCTTCTGGTCCATGCACTCCTCATGCTGGAAGTAATTAGTATAAAAACCCTAATCTTTTTTTGCATCCGAGCCACGCGGTATAATCCATCCTTTCAGAAGGATAAGTCAGTATTTGTGAGCTCACTTGGATTTAATGTAAACAATAAAGGGCTAATTCAATAAAATGGCTTTGACCCATCAAAATCTACTTTCAGGAGCTGTACTGTAGGCTAGGAGCCCACATGGTGTGTTGTGCATGCAGAAATCTTCAAACCTGCCTCTTTGGAGAATAGCTGACAATGCAGATGTACCAGCCCTAAGAAGAGCCAGTTGTTAGAGATTTTGCACCTTGCTTTTTGGGGTCATATGCCTTTATTCTTAGGTAACTTGTTTGTCAGATCTGATATGGTAGCTTTTCTGATTTATTCACAGGTCTTAGAAAAAACAAAGGAAGAAAAGGAAAAGTAAAACAAACAGAAAATTAGCTGGGACACAGAGAGTAACGGATTTTTTTTTCATTTTTTAATTTTTGTGTTTAAGATTCTTTAGAGGAGTGTAGTTTTCAGGAAACATTGAATATTTCTACTGCTCTGTCTCCTGAAAGAAAAAAAATCACAAGAATGCTGTTAAAAATTAAGGCATCCAAATGCATTTGTTGGCTTCTGAAAATTGAAGCTAGAGGTTTCCAAATATTTTGGCTCGCAGACTCTGAAAGTCTCCCAGAGGAGGTGTAGACTCTTGCACAGTGAGTTTAAGACCATGGCAAATAGGCTGTCTTTTATTGTTTTTCTGCCGACTCCTTAAAAATTGTCTGTTGATCACAGGTTGAAAGTCAGTGAGGTAAATGATAGGTTATTGTAGCACAGTCAAGTTTTACTTAAAAGCAGCTGCTCCTTGCTGCTTATTTACGCAAAGCATTGTTCTTTTACACAGGAGCAGCAGGGTTTTATAAACAGATTCGTATTGGCTTCATATATGTGAAGGTACATCCATAAACCATGTATTTTAACTATTGTGCGCAAAGATTAACAACTCTTGATCTACCTTTTTGCAGTTGCTCATATTCAAGTCCTTTTTAAGCAACAGTCTTGAAAGGGTGAGCACTAAAATGTTTTCGTGGGGCTCTTGGGAAGCCGATAAAGTTTGCTAGTTGATCCAATAAAGCTAAGTCTGTTGCATCAGACCACATCAGTCAGATCAGTTTACACTCTGGCTTTTAAAGCGGGTCTTTGTTTATTTTCTTAAAGAAGTACCTGCTACCTGTACATAGGCTCTCAGGGCAGAAGAGACCACCCCACTGATCATCTGTTTCCAACCCTCTCTTTCTGTAGGCCATACAGTGTTTTCTGGAAGCTGGATTAAAGCATTAAATTAGAACTGTATCTGGTCTTGCTTAAAGGGTAAGAAGAACAAAGTTAGCCAAATCCTGTACTAAGATCTTCCAATATTTAATAATGCTTATTACAAGGAAATTACTTTTTATTTTAGAGTTGAGTTCACCTGTCTCCACTCCATCCAGCCACAGGATTTTGCTATACTTTTGTTAGATCAAGAAGTTCTTGGTTGTCAGGTTTCTCCATGTATTAAGCTCCAGAGAGTGAACTCCTTAAGCCTCGTGCTATAAGCTTTCCTTTTCAATATCTGAATATTCTTTGTAGCCCTTCTTTGAATACTTGAGGAATATCCTAGCCTTCTTCAAAGCATGCGCATTTGAACTAACCAGCTACTCTGATTGATGTCTCATCTGTGTACAGAGGCAATGTTGCATCTCTGCTTCTACTTCATAGACATCTTACAATCAAATGAACTATTTTTTTGCCACAGCATCTCAGAGGTTTGTGTGTTTGTGTCTGTCCATTGCTTCTTGAATCCTTACTGCTTTCCAAGTCAATCTCCCATTCTTCTGGCAAAACCTACACATTATGTTTCAATATGTATTAATATGGCCAAGTGATCCATCCATGATAATGCAGTTTTTCTTTCTATCCATTACAGACAGAGGTTTGAAAGCAGGCTATGTCACACCCTGATGACAACTGAAAAGACAGACCTATGTTACTGCTCACTTAGACATTTGAAAGCATTCAGGCTTGTGTGTTTCTGTAAGATCTCTGACAACCTAACAGGTAAGTGTCTTTGCAAAAAATCAAGTGCTGTCTGTTTTCTTCTTTCTTTACAGGAGATGTAACTGCTGATTTTAATGTTCAGGTTAAGTGACTTATCCCCAAGTTTCAACCATATAATTATTTCTTCTTCCAGGAGAGAAGGAAATAAAAAGAGGTCTCAAACACCTCCTTTTTACTACTTCTCCTGCTGTTACAACACAGAGGTTTTTAAGCTTAGTCTCTCTCAAACCACAGTGTCTTAAAGTGCCTTTAGACATTGTCTTCTAGGTCTAGCTGTGCCAGTTTAAGATATTATTATCCTCAGCTATTCCTCAACACTAGGATGTAAAGATTCCTTCTTCCCCACCTCTTCAAAAATCAGCCAGATGATTAAATCAGAGTGCGTTCACAACAGTTTTAGTCTCTCTAAACCACAATTGCCTCAGCATTACACTCACCTCTGCTTTTCCTACTCCCCTCTTCTCACAAACTTTAGTAGTCATCAGACTGTGTAGAGAGGCAGATCAGAGAAGGCAAAAATGTTGATAATTACTCACTTTTTCTTAGGGTTAAGATGCAATCACATTAGTTTCCTTTGACGATTTAGGGAGAAATCTCTAGAGAGTTAATTCAGACCACCTAAATTCTGATTTTTCTCCTCTCTTTTTAGGCAATCTGAGGATAAAGTTATATGATACACTTGAGCTGATCTAAAATCTTGCCCTTCTGTTGAAAGAGGTAGTTCTGCTCCTCCCTACTTCCCACCATACAGTCCTGCCCCCTTTTTCAGCAGCTAAATAGCTGCCTTGTGTAACCGCACTCTAAACCAGCTCACCATACAGGTAGATGAGCACCAGATGTGGCACAAGAGAGAGAAGGCAGAAGGGTGAACCAGCCTTTTTAGTGGCAGTTTACTGTTAGATTGGCTTAGAGTTGCCATTTGACCATGTCCTGAAATTGCTTGTCTGAACTGCTAATCTGACTGGTTCAGGCTGATGTCTGCATTAGGAAATAGCTGATCTCTTGCTGGCTGAGCTGTGGTTTTGTAACCTGCAGCAAAGGAGCAGTGACATATTGTTAGGCTAGATAATGCCTCGAATCACAGTGCTATTTGCTGATTGAATCGTTGTCCAATTACATACGCATTGAGGCATTTCTAGCATGATTATCCCATTTTCAACCTCCATTTACACAGTTTGATAAGAGATTCTCAGTCTAACTTCCAGGAGGCTGTTAACCCTCTATGTGAGACTAAAACCCTGTTCTCTGTAAAAGTCATTCTACTGCTCAACAAAACCATATTTCCCCTCCTTCACTGCTTACTTAATGAGCTAAACTTTCACTTACTTTTCTTTTCCTTGCTTGGAAAGTTTTCTGAGGAGATAATTTAAAAACCCTTTTCTGTGATCTGTCAAGACCTCTGGGATGGTGCCTGCTGTAATGTCGTGGATGTCAATGTGGATTGTAACAAAAGAAGTCCTTCCTGAACTTGCAATCTTCCATGTTCATTGCAATAATACATTGCCTTCATTCCTGGAAAACTACTAGCTTTTCTATTGTCTGTCTTTTGCCTCTTGCAGATTGTCTTAATCAGTTTCCTTCATGGAGTTCTCAGCACTACCTATCGACTTTGGCAAGTTGAGAGTTGTGTCTTTGACCTCTGAAGTCTGTCTTGTTTGCGCCAGTGGCAATTCTCAATCGGTTCATCCAGCTTATTCTTGCAAGGCAGTCTCTTCATATGTCTACAATGTCAGGTACAATTAAATACACCCAGGGGTAAAGATTTCGGGCTTCCTCCTTGCTGTGACATGTTTTCAGTCATCTTTTGTTTCCTTGTCTGTGCTTTTTATGTGATTCCTCTGAGAGAGTGTGTGGGAGTCCCTGTGGAGTGATTTGCACCTGTCTATTGAGGAAAGATGTTCCTTTCAGCCCCAAACTTTCTCCTCCACCTGAACTATTACCTTGTACTTCATAAATATGTCTCATTTGAGAGAGGAACTGAAATTTGGCACATCCAGTGTAGTGGCATATAGCTGATGACCCTCTCTCCATCTGTGTTGCTGATGGGAAGCTGCACTACAAAGCAAAGCCTCAAGCTCAACTCTGGGAATATTCTCAGAAATTCCACTTGCCAGCCACTTGCTTTTCACAGTTTGTATTCCCTCAGCACCATCCCCTTGTAAAGGATTACAAATAAGCTTAGGAAATCCAAGTCAGAACCTACAGCACATCTTTGTTCCTGGTGCAAACTACTCAAGAATCCTAAAAGCAATCACACAAACCCCAAAAGACCCTGATGGTGGGCTTTACACAGTCTCCATATGTGATACTGAGGGCAGGGGCATCATGGAACTCAACCCGCTTCCAGGTCAGACCAGGACTCCTAAATTGTGACTCTTTGCATTTATCAGTGTTCACCATTAGGAGTCAGGAGTTGGTAACTTGGTTTCTAGTGGACAGGGCCATGTGCCTTTGTTTTCTCCTTTTCTCAAAGCTATATTTGTGGCCAGATGGAGTCAAGCCTGTTTAAATTACTGCCAGTCAGAGAGATGCAAATAGCCATCAGGCTTTTTATTGGACTTCCTTACTATAGCTCCTCCTTGTCCTTCAGCAAAGGAAGTGTTGAGAGAGGAAAGTAACTGGCCCACGTTAATTAGAGACTTTTGCTTTTCCCACTGACAGACTATCAGTTGGTAATTACAATGCATCAGTAACCCCCCACTTGCCTCTGATGCTGCTGCTTGGTGAGCTAATGAGGCAGAGAGGACAAGCTGTAGTCAGAGGCTATCCTGCATGGTTTGAAGTTGTGTAGGGGAGCGTTTACTTCACTCTAAAAATGGATTTTGAACTGTAAGGTTGGGGTTTACAACACGAATACTGATATGTGCTCTTAGGACACTCTGTGAATTACCTTCTCTTGTGGCTTGATATTAGATATGCTACTAATGCTACATTGCACTAATACACATTGCAGCACATGCTTGTCTTTGCTTCAGAGCGGAAGAAGGTCTGTCCTCATCCTGATTTTTTTGTGTGCAGATGACCTGCTCCACCTCATTAACTCTGCAGTGCTGGTTGGTGTGCTGGAAAGGATGATCCTGAAAGATCCACCCATCTGAAAGGGATGAAGAACGGCAGCCCTGGTAAGGCTGCCATCTCTGCTTCCTACATGGGAATCGATTTGATGAGGATGGAGGAATATGCAGGGATGCAAAGGAGCAATAAGCTCCCATCTCCTTTGCAGGCATTCAGTGAAATGAATAAGAGTGTTCAAGCTCAGATTTTTTAAGTCACATACATGCATATAATATTAAACCATATTCTATAACCAACAGTTCAGGTCCCGATTTGAGTTAAATAGACCTCAGCTGGGGACCTGACCTTACTGTCCCTATGCCATTTGAAAATGCCAGCTGCTGAGTTATTTTAGATGTTTTCGCAAGAGCACAATGCCCATCTAGATCCTATGATGAGCCCCCTGAAGGAAGTATAAGTGAAGTGCTGTCCCCTTTCATTTTGTAGATTAATAAATTAAAAATACTTTTGATTCTTAAAGAACTCCTCTGTAGGAGGAATAATATACCCCTATGAATAATATGAAAAAGACCCCTTTTCTAAAATATATTTAAATTTATATAAATAATAATCTAACTAGTCAACTAAAATCCTACACTAACATTTTGTTGGAATTCTCTGATATACCTCAGCCCTCAAAAACTGTTATTTGAATAAGTTGTTGTTACAATTCAAAATACTTTAGCAAATTTTACCAGATATTGTGGTTTAAGCACATATATCATATCTCTTCTGACACCAGTGAGATTTGAGCATATACTCAAAGGCACTACAATATTTTACTGAACAGGGATGTTATAAAATGTGTCCTTAAATTAAATATTTGTAATTCTTAAAAACTTAAATTAGCTAAATATCTTTGGTCAGTATCTGTTAGAGCTGATTTGGGCTCACTTGATTCTGTTAGAAGGGAGAAACACACATTTGGTAGAGATCCAGAGCACCAAGTTTCAGGGTGAAGTGAACTTCTCTTATGTGTAAAGCAGTTGTTAAAGTCTCAGAGAGAGAGTTTTGTACTGGGAATGCCGTTGGCATAGTGATAACTATCAAACTGAATGGACTCTTGGAAAGAACAACACTTGATAACAGCTGTGTTTGCATTAAACATTTTTAGAGTTCAGTTCAGAGCAGTTCTGCACCATATATGTAGAATTTTTATGCAGAATTTGCATACAGAAAGCATGGAATGCTCTTTACTGGGTAAATTATTTGCTTCTGCTATTTATTACACTCCCCCCGCCTTCCCCTGGGCACACGTGGCTGCAAGAATTTGAGTTAGTAGAGAAAACAGGTGTGCCTGGTCAGAAGAGCAAAAAGCATGCATTCAAGGGAAAAGTAGGATTTTTGTTTCGAAGGAGATGTATAATGCAGTCCTCCCTCTGGGTCCATCTAAACTGACCTTTTGGCAAGAATGAATTAAGGCATAGATACCATGGCCCATATTTACCTCATCTAATGGAGATGCTTTAATTCTATCAGGAATTCTGTCAGGAACATTGTATTAGGCTTACTCTCTTCTCTGAGGAAGAGAGGTTTCTCTAGGTGGTACTTCAGGTCATCTACGCACTGAGCCATCTTCTCTCTCTTTAGAGAGACCAACAACAAAGTTGCATGATAAGACTGAACAGGTCCAACAGCTGGCTTCAGGCAAAAGGGGCAGTCTCACTCCTCTTCCTTGCCCTTCTTCCCAATGATGTGGATCGATTTCCTCTGTTGCAGCAGCTCTCATGCTTGCCTGACTGCATAGTAAAAGCTAAAGCAACTCACTAATCTGTAAGAAAATTATCTTTTTTCTTTGGTCAGGTGGAGCAAAAACTTTCCTGCAGGCTTAGTGAATTGCATCAGGGTTCAGGGGAGTGCCAGGGAACACATGAAGAATACTGCGACGTGAAGGATTCTTTCCTTCCAGCAGAGCTCACCTCAGGTTGTCTGACTTCCCATTTCCCAAAAGGCCAGGGATCACAGCACAATACTGCACAGCCTGCGAGTCTCATCTCATGTTATTCCTGAGTTTGGATTTGGAAATGGAAGAAGTGCGGATGTCCAGCTTCTTTGGAGTTCTTCTGGCAGTGGTGTTTTTCCATAAGCCTCCAAGCAACTGAAGGTGAAGCTCCCAGAGCTGTGCAAGTCCCACCTGCCTCCCTGCTCCCAGGATAGCATAACCTGAATGCGTTGGAATTTGGCTGAAACACTGCAAGAAGTATTCTTTTTCCTGCAAAAGGTACCTTCTGATTTTAATGACCAAAAGTGTTAAGTACCTGAATTTTACATGTCATGTGAAAGTTAGCATCTCTGTCAGCAACTGCCATTAATACCATTTTGGGTCATCTACTGTGCAGTGATTTAGAAAGTAGGATGCAGCTACTGGCTCAACAGCATCACATGCAGCAGTTTAGGTGTTCTTCAGAGGTTGCTGCCTGAAACACTGACCTGATCCCACCTGACCTGCATAGCTCATGAAATCTGATGGAATTTCTCAAAGGTACTATGACTAACTGATTTCACCTGTGTCTGTGGTTACTGTACCATTTTTCTTTCCTTATGAGGGAGAGGTACAATGAGTAATAGCAGACATCATCAATTTTTTTTGGTATTTTTGCTTTTCTAATCATTGTTTAATTTTTGAAAATCTTTGAGCCAGAGATTTTTTCCTTCCTAAGAAAAAAAATCTCAGCAGTAGATTTTCTTGTAGGCCAGCCAGAAGAGTGAATGGTGGAAGCAGGAAGACACAGCTCTGCTGTGGTTGTGCCACCTATGTAAAATCTACATCCAGGTTTTAACTCCTGATCATTGCTTGCAGCTATCTTAGGCTTCTGGCTTCTGACTTGTGATCCTTATGGCATTTAGCTTTCAGCAACTGAAAAGGCTGCCAATTCCCCACTGTCCACCCAACCACTCAGCTGCAGTCAGGGCTCCGCAGCAGAAGCAGTAGCACAGGTGATGTGGCTATTGCCATTGGCAGTCCAGTAAAGGAAGAAGACAGTATGAGTGGGGTAAACAACTGATGTGAAGCAGTGAGGACACAGGAGGTTTTCAGCAAAAAAATCAACAAAAGGCACAGAAAATCCATGGCAGAACCGTGGAAAGTGCTGTCTATGTGCAGTGTTACTATAGTCGGAAGAACAGAAAACAAACACAGTACCTGTCTTCTGAACCAGAATTTGGTCTTGAATAAACCTGGTTTTGTTTGTTTTAAAACCAGTTCAACCATTTAAATAGTGTGAGACAAGTGGAAACCATCAGAAAACTGAACTAACATGCATGGTGGTTCTCCTGCAAGTGGTTGGTGAGGATAATGCCTAATGTCCAGAGGTCCTTGTGTTGATTGTTCCTGTTCTTATCAACTGGAGACTCAGTCCATCTTATTTCTTTAGTCTTCCTTCAATGTCACGAAGGGTTGGAGCTGGCGGTAGGTACCACTTTGGGGTCTAATGTCCCTAGAGCTGAGACATTCTCGGTTCCATATGGCTGAACATTGGTATATAATCAGATTTCATTTGTGGAGCAAGAGTAAACTTATCTTCCATGTTCCTCCTTTGTATGCAACCTATAAAAGACTTCATTGTTTTAAAAGAAAGATTCTGGGCTAAGGGAGAGCTGTGCAGTTTTGGAAACATCTTTTTTATTTTTGTTCAGGCTAAGAACAGCATTCATCTCTTAAGGCTGCATTTCACGTCGAGGGAGGCAGCCTGTATTCCCATGCTTTGAAAGGGACAGAGTGTCTATGGGGTAGGACCTCCCCACTCTCAGTGTCCCCTTGTGCTTTCCAAGTGCTTGGCATTCCTTACAAATTACAGTCTTTTGTGGTACAGAATACCGTGCTATTTTAACCAATTGGAGGGGTGGTGGTGCTGGAATATAATAGGCTAAGAAGTATTTCCTTACTGTGCTAGATGGTTTGTTTAGGCTTCCATCCTGCAACAGGGTCTGAAGGCATGGACCCTTACAGGCCTGGTGGGACTCCCTGTGAATAGAAGAGGTCTCATCTACTGTCACGTCCTTCAGTATTGCTTCACATGTAAAATCCACTGTCAGTTGTAGCACCTCCATATACTTAAACTGATCAAACAGTATAAAGGAAAGGAGCTATCAGATATAAATCCCAGAATACTGATAGGCAACTTAGTTACTGAGCAGTAGGCAGGTGCTAGTGTTCATTTCAGCTGGTAGAATAGCTATTAAATCCCAGATCTCTTGAATCCAGTAGGAAATGTGAGAAGAACAAATAAGGAAATAGCTTCCAAGATGAAAAACATTTAAGTTTACACTAGAGAGACGATAAGCAAATTATTGACTTCAAGAATCCCATTTTCAGGAGGCTGTGAAAAGTGTCAGGAGAAGGGTCCAGAGATCAAAAGAAGTCAAAAATGTTAACAGATCTTCCTGAGAACAAGAATGTGGCAGCGGGAGACTTGTTAGAGCCATCTAGGGTGACAGCATGGAGGGGAGAGAGATGTACATACTCTATAAGGTAATCTAAAGAAATTGGCTCTCCCTGCTTAAAGCAAAAAGAGCTGAGAGCTGGCAGTAAGCACCAGTAAGCCCTGGGGAACTACTAAACAGCTGTATTGCATATATTGTTTTTAAGATTTGTTTTCTCAGAATAGTTTGGTTGTAAGATCTGCCCAGATTCTGTAGATCTAGGCTTTTCACACTGAGAGTGGTAGAAAACAAACAGCATCCTTGGAGTGAAGTATTTT
Source organism: Himantopus leucocephalus (assembly GCA_003993805.1). Lineage (NCBI taxonomy): Eukaryota > Metazoa > Chordata > Aves > Charadriiformes > Recurvirostridae > Himantopus > Himantopus leucocephalus. Next base: position 64,093,659 of record RSEF01000005.1, read on the forward strand.
TAGTTAGAACATGAGTCTGTGTACAAAAATAGTCTGTGGATCAAATATTATTTTTCTAACTGAAAAAACTGATTATCTTCCACATCCAGTTTTTCAAAACTACAGTGAATTCTCACAGCTTTGCCCACAATTCGTGTATTAATCCATCTCTTCATCCACAAAAATCTAGCATAAATCATAAATTCAAGCATACACTCAGGTGAGTGACATTTGTTTAACACCTGGTGCAGTAAGGTGCAATACGAAGGCAGTACATGGACTGATTTCAGGAATCTGTCAAGAATAAATGTTATTGATAATAAATGCTGAATATGCAGCCGGCATGTATGCAGTAGAAAACAGCGCTGCCTTTGTTTCTGCTGTTCTATTTATTTCATTCATTTTCATCCATACTAAGTCCTAACAAATATAGGATCTATTCTAAAGAAATCCCTACAGAGTATTTCCTTTTAGGGGAAGAGCAACCTCCTCAGTCTTGGGGTAAGAACATATTAGAGGTAGGAGAATGTAACTGGGGGAAAAGTAGGTGTTTCCTGAAGGTATGCTGATTTGGGAGTTGAAAAAGGAAAAGAATTTGCTGGAGTCTTGTGAGAAACAAACACCCCTTGGGATAATCCAAACTAATAAACCCTCTCTTTTACACTATTAAGAAATTTCTTCCTACGTTCTTAATGTAATTCCTGATACTAATGATGTGGGTACTTTTTTCCTCAAATGTGTCATTCCCGTTACACTTACTATTCAATGAAATGTCATTTCTTCTTTGTTTCAAAGGAACACGACCAACAAGAAACAGTTCTGTATTTTGAAAGTCTTGGAACTCCGTGTTGTTGTATCCCAAGTAATTTAAGAAAATAGTAAATAAGGTTTTATCTCTGACACTTGACAAGTTTCTTGGTGTAAAATGTCAATTTAACAGCCATGCTACCAACATGAGCTCAAAACTCAAAACATCTATGTGCTCTGAGCTATGCTCTAAATCATTTCCCACCCGTCCTTGGCTGGCACGCGTGCACTAGTACAGTCAAGTGCAAAGAGCTTGCAACTGCCTCCCGGTGTTTGGGCACAGTGTGGGAGAGAGCCAGAATGCTGCAAGTTAGAGGATGTGCTAACCAAAGGTTAAAAAACCTGTGGCTTGTGAGTGTCTACTTAACTTTCTAGTCATTATGCTGCATATTCCCTTTACTCTTCTCCAGGTATGAGTAGGAAGAGCAAAAGCTCATGTAAATACAAAGAGGAGAAGAGTAGCTACTTTCTTTAACAGTGTGTCCCACATCTGAAAAAAACTGAAAATATCTGCTTAAGTCCTAATATGCAAAGAGGAGGAAGGTGACTGGGGACAGGAGGAATATTTATGCTAATGGGATCCCACCTCCTGGAGATGCTGTTTTTTTAAAGGAGGTCTGCTTCTCTGAAGAACTGTGGAGGTGGGGAAGGATATCTTTCTTTGCCATGGAAATCTGTAGGGCCCAGCCGTATTACTCAGATACTTGGCAAGAAAACATGCTCTTAAAGATCACTTCTGTTGAACCTGATAGGAACTGTGTCACTGACTTCAAGTGGGACCTGGATCAGGCCCTAATCTGTTAAAGAAATAACAGTGACATGACTGTTTTCCCTCCTGGCCCCCTACTTTTGGCTATTCTGCCCACCACAGTGTTTATACTTTCTCAAGCTGGGCTGGTTTGATTGCAGCAGCACAGACAGACTGTGTACGCCTCTGACCCAGGGAGCTCTTACAGCAGAGAGAAAGCATTGTGCCGCAGCTTTTTGCTCAGGCAGCTCCTCCAATTATTAAGGGAATAGCCTCAAAGAATCTAAGGAATCGCAGATATTCTGGGGGAAAAAAATCTGTTGGCTGAAAGTGACTGTGTAGAAAAAGAGAAGAATGAACTAGCATCTTGATTCAACATGTCTGTTATATCAATCATTTACTCTGAGTGGGTAGCAAAGATATGATCTAATAGGTGCAGGATCCTTATTTCCTGTTAGAAGCTGAGCATACCTTTTGTGTGAAATCAGAATGTTTTTATTTTGGTTTATTCCCTAAATATTTTTATCAGCTAATTTCAACGGTAACATGGCAAAAAGCATATAGGTAATTATGTTTCAGAGTATATAAGTCTCTAAGATCTTCTAGCTCTTTTATAAGGCTTTATAGTATATATTCTCCAAAACTTTCAAGCCTTCTGCTTTCTAGTGATGTGCTAATTTTCTCCCCCTGTTGCCCAAGCTCAGGTTTGTATTTAGGTATAAGTCATTCTTTTCCTTTGAGAAAATGCTAGTGTATATACAGTTAATGATGCAGTCATCCTCAGAGTTTACTTCTCTCACATTCAAGAAAAATAGATAAAGTAGAATAAAATGGCAAGCACCATCATCGGCTCTAGAAATCAGCAGCGTATTCACAGTGATAAACAGCTGGATCAATATCCACATTGATATTTAGGCATCTAACTACCCATGGATTTCACTGGGAATTCAGACACTTAATTAGGATTTAGTTTGAATATCTCTGTGCACCTGGCTCTATGCCTGGTATGAAGTGTTAGCAGGATCAGCCCCCTCAGCTCATATGCTCAAATCTGCCATGATCCTTCTGTGGGCAAGCCCATATGCTCCCCAGTGACTTCAGTGGGGTCAAGAGAGCCTGGAGGCTGCTCCTGTGGAGCTCATTTTAGAATCTGAGTCTAAGTATTATTATGAATGAGGAGTTTTCCATCTTTTTTTTTTTGGGGGGGGTCTCTGTAGCGGTTTTGTTGCCTCTGAGGTATCACAGAAGCAACAGAAGTAACTGAAATAGGTTAGCGAAGTACAAGACACAAGCAAGCAATTGTTTCGGTAGCCAACTTTAAAGGACTGGGACCCTAAGTTTCCTTCAAGGTTACCTCCTTTCTCCTCCCTGGATTTAGAACCAGTTAGTGTTATGTGTAGGCAGCGCAGACAGTGTTAGGACAGTGTAAATGTTTCAACTGGGATAGATTTGGAGTGACTGGAGTGACTGGCCTTGCTCAGGAGGCAAAATTGTAGCTAATATATTCCAGGCAGGAACTAAATAGCTCTTAATGCCAAGCCAGCCTTGGCATTAAGTTCTTCATTTCTTGCTGTTTTAAAACCAAAAAATAATGGCCATATAGGCCAATTTACCTATAGGTGAAATTGCATTTGGCAGTGGGAATTATATGGAAGAACCGAGTTCTGAACCCTTTGGCTTAATAGTTCTGACAGCCCTAATTTGGTGCTAGTAGGAGGTACCAAGAACACAGGTTAAAAGTACAGAGCGGCAAATTTGACGGTGTTTCCCATGTTTATCACTGCTGTTGACTTCTATTGTGTGCCTGCATTGAGGGTCTCAAATCATTCTTTGTGTTTTCTGTAGCAGTGCAGTGATGATCTGCCTTCTATGTTCCTAAAAAGCATGCATGACCTTGCATCTGGTTGCACTACAAGATGTGTAAACAGGCAAATGAGCTCCGCCTACCAAATAGTCCAGATGAAACTGGAGAATTGACATGTCTTTATTGTTATTTATTCCTTCACCCAGCTTGTGTCATAGAAACATAGAATGGTTTGGGTTGGAAGGGACCTTAAAGATCATCTAGTTCCACCCCCCCTGCCCTGGGCAGGACACCTCCCACTAGACCAGGTTGCTCCAAGCCCCATCCAACCTGGCCTTGAACACTTCCAGGAATCATCTGCAAACTTTATCAGCAGGAATACTGTCTTTTCCTCTGAACTCTAGAATATTATGGAATGGCACTGTCCACAATGAGATCCCTGTGCTACTACCTGTGCTATGCCTCTTGGAGCTCCCAGACAGTGTTCTTTGCACCTTTGGACTTGATTTTCGATATGAAGTGGTTTCTTGGACATGTTCAAGCCATAAACTGGGTGCTGAATCAGTTTTTATAAAGTACTAGTTTAAAATTGATATTTTGTGACATGTACCCTACAGATTTTTATGAAATATTCTGTCAGCTCCACTACTTTTTACCAAAAAAAAATTATAATCATGAAAACATTTTAAGCATTTAAGACTTGTGTTCCATTTCATCAAGAGGACTGATATTGTCTGGTTTGTGAGCCTTAGGCTTTATAACTGATTGCATCTCATCACAACCTTGTAATTGTCTTATCAGGAATTGATGTTGTGCCGACCCTTTTGTAGTTACCCACAATTCCCTAGCTTTATAGAAATGTTGGTACATAAATTATTTTCTGCAAATTCCCTGCTTTTGCAAGATTTCTTAAATAAAAACTGTACAAGCTCAGAGCTCCTTGGGCATCTTTTCAAAAACTCTTAAGTGTAAATTAGCTCATATCTGAATTCAGGCATAAGACAGTATGACAGTAAGTGGTATCAAGAACTCATGGAGGGAGCGAGCACAATCACATTCATAAATACATCATGTAACAGTGAGCATGATACCCATAGAACGTGTGTCTGGATTCAGCACTGAGATTCTGGGCTGAAACCATAGCCTGGCTGTGTCCTCTTTAGGTTGTTTTGAGGGCTGTAGCAAGCTCTGCCATAATTGAGGGGGGATCAGGGAACTGCCTCCACGTGTAACAGCCCTGCGTAACCTACTGTTTTCTGTTCCACATCCAGAATGGCTCCAGCAGAAGATATTATAGCCTTGACCTGCTTCTACCAGGCTTCCCTCCTTGTGTCATGGCTTGAAAAGGACGATGCATAAGACTGACTAAGTCCATGCAGAAGTGGAGCTTTCTTTAAAGAAGAAAGGCTTCCCAGGCTTGGAAACCAAAGATTGCCATCAGGTAAGAGACTACAGATGAGACAATTCTTTCCTGTACTTTCTTTGTACTTTGGCAGTGTTTACCAGCTCACCCTTTGTATTTTGAGACCTAGAAGTTCAACTGTTTTGCTGGTTAACGCTTTCTGCAGACAGTAAGAAACCAAACTGCAGATTAATCTCCAAACAGTTAATGTACATTTCTAGAGGAGACGACTGAGAGAAAGGTGCATTATCGTTATAAAGAAAAAAAGGAAAAGCCCACTCAACAATTACTTTTCAAGACAAACATTTAGGCAATTTGCCAGAAAAACGTAAGATGCTGTCCATCATCTGCAGTGTGCATCTTGCTCTTGCAGCTTGTCCCAGTGACTGCTTTCAAGTCTTTGAATAAAACCTAAAAAAGTTGTATTTCAAGGAAAGCTTTGATTCATTGCTTGTGTTCAGGATTTGTGAGATGTACTATAATTGCATATGTTATTACTCTTGCAATATTTTGTATTACGTTACTGCATGTTTATAGACCAAAACTTTATAGACAGATAGAAAGCAGCCTGAGAAGGAGGGGAGACATAAATCAAGGTATAAAACTGCCCTGAATAATATTTCATGTTTCACTATATCGACCTGGAATTACAGGATAAAGACATTTTCCAATGGTGCACTGTTCTTTTCTTGCTTTCTGTGTGTCTGTTTCAGGCTTGTTGGAGTTCTTCATTAAATCCAGAATCTGTATCAAATGAGCTGTAGTATGCTGCAGCACATAAAGGTTTCAAAGCAACAATTACTCTATTATTTCAGCAGAGATTACCTGTTTGAAATGAAACCCACACTGAATCCTTTCTGACCTGGTCCTTATTGTGATACTGATAACAAGCCACACTTTCCAGTCTTTATCTTACCTCCTACAGGGTAATCTTTTCTTCTGGAGCTTAATTCTGCTAATAGCACCCTTGACTGGTTGCCAGACAACAAACACAAGCAGGTGAAAAATGAATGGCTCCAGTCTGACCGCTGATAACTGCTAGAGACTTTTTATTCTCAGAATTCCCTCCAAAATATACAAGTTGACTGGTGGACAATCAATTACATTCCTTGTATGCTTCTCCCTCCTTCAGACTGGTTATTCTTTGAACGAAATGGTGATGATCTTTTCTACAGTTTCAGATTCTTTTTGTTTTCCTTCCTCCAAACAACAGTAAATAGTAATTCCAGATGGTAGAAATTACTTTTAAATTAAACTAGTTAATACAGGGAACGTATGCTTATCTAATTCCCCTGTTTTAAGTGGTAACGATATGATGGAAATTGGTAAAACTGATGTGCAGTGAAGGTACGCAAAATAGTTTGAGATTGTAAAATGCTTTTTTCCCCCCTTTTCTGATTTACTGTCCATGAAAATGAATTATAGACTCGTGAAGAAAACAGAAGTTTTTATTTGCTGAACTCAATAGGCTGCTTTCTGGGGACTTGAACTCTGCAAAGTGCTGAAAAAAAGATTACTGCATTCCACTGACAATTTTTCTGTTTGAACCAAATGGGAGGGATGACAGTATGCTGTGCTCTGCCTTTCTGCTTCCCAAAGAAAATCTCAGGACTGTTCATTGTTCCTCTGCTGTGTGCGGAAAAGTCAAGCTCTGAAGCACGTGCTTAAAACCAAATTATGCTAAATTATACATTTGAGCCTGGACTTAGCTTTAAACAGTTCCTCTTTAAACCAATGAGTGCAGAAGATCCTTAGCACCTTGCGGGTTTGGACCGTATGTGAATCAAAGCCATTATCATAAGGAGGATGGTGTAAATGGACCTTGCGTCACTGAAATCAGTGAACAAGCATTAATATACACCAGCTGAAAATTTGGTGGGGACTCATTTGTTTTTTCCAAAGTGATTTTGCTTTTACCATTTGAGTATATGATTATAAGGTAACTAGTTAGTGCTGAGGGGGAATATGGTTGGCTTTGCTGGAAAATATAAAAGTATCCACTGTTCCTTCAGGGAAATCATTTTAATAGATAACAGCATGTTGTACAATGTTTCATCAGTGATATTTAGATCTAAATTAGGAGCAGTTGTGAGATGGGTTGCCGATTTTCTTGTGATAAAAGGGAAATAGTTCAAGAAATATAGACCAGATGTTATCTTAATCCAATCCTCATGTACAAGAGCACACTATGAGACAGTAATAATAGTCCCTTCTACCTGTTTCTAATTTTCCTGCTCTGAAACACCCCCTGTGAAAAATAGATTAAACCAACACATCATTTATGAATCGGCACTAGGCGGGTTTGAGTTTGTATGGAATGCAGCATGCGTGGCACAGACCGGAGGGTGCAGCCGCTAGATTTTGATACATGTTTAAAAATGCTCGTTTGACAGTAACGTTTAAGACAGCAGCTCTTAGTGATTTAAAAGGAGAGTAGCCAGTTTGGGTTTGAATCAGGCTTTTGGTTCAGCATATCCCGACACAGTTTCAAATTTGTCATCAGTGTTTCTAGGCAGTATATGTTATACAATCCTCAGCAGGCCAAAAAAGAGGGGGTTGATCCTCAGCTGCTGTAAATCAACACTGATCCATTGATTTAGATGGAACTACACTGATTTGTACCATCTCATGGTCTGGACAAAGTGTATTAACTTTCGCCATGAAAATCCTTCACAACAAAAAGCTCCATTCACAGTCCTACTGGATAAGCAGTAACTAATGTGTCTCTGTTCTCGTAATAATGTTTAATACCTGCATCATTTCCTACTTGCTGGGGCAGCCGAAACATTACTCTTTGCTTTGACGTAAGAAGTTGAGTGCTGCGCATTTGTAATATTTGGGACAGTTTTTTCCATAACTCTCTGTCTGAGTTAAAACATTTTGCTGGAATATTCATGTCTCTTGGCATCAGTATGCCAAGGAGGCATTTGGGCAGCTGTCTAGCGACTCAGGAGACAAGACTTTTATTTTCCTTTGAGGAACACAGTAACATGAAAATACTTTATTCAGCAATATTCAGAAGTGTAAGAACTATGGGGATTTTTTTGTTCACTGGAAATAGCAATAGCTGTGAGGATAGCAATAATACCAACAACAGCATTAATAGGACTGGTTTATCTAGAGTATACACCTTCACATTTTGGGCTATTCCAAGCCCAAAATTCAAGCAGAGTAAAATCATGTTTTCCAGATCGGATATTTTCATATTTCTATGAACAGAGGAAACAAGAGCAGGCGATGAGACAATTAATCTTCAGAGACTGCCCACACAGCTGGCTGTCTGCTTCAAGGACTGCGCGAGGACAGAACCAAAGTTTTCCTTTTGAAACTAACTCCTTTGCTCTTCATTTATTTTTAAAATGAACGTATAGCATTGCAAAGGGATTCACCCCTCTGCTGTTTTTTGGTTTATTTTATTTTATTTTTTTCAACAGCCTTAAAGATAAATGGGCAAGCTTGTGCTGGAAAGAATGGCTCTGAAGGGCCAAAAGAGGCGGTAGGCTCACACTGCAGAGCTGGAATCTCATGGATTCCCATAAAAGGTTCATAATCTGACTGTGCATCTATAAAGACTCGTGGGTGATGTATCAACACATTAGAGGAAAAGTGTTCAGTATTTCTGTAGGAGAGAATTTTTATTGTGTTTTATATTGTTAATGTAACAGATGTCATTTTATTTATATTGTGTCAGTACCTCAAGGCCCTACTTATCTTTTGAAGGTCTAGTTTTGTTTGATTCTGTACAAATGCATGCACTGAAATTCTCCTGAGTCAGGCAGTGTAGTAAGATGAGACAGGTGGATCAACAGGACCAGGAGGGGATGGGATCATAAAGGAGCGGCACAAAAAAATGCAAAAATAGAGTCCAAGTTGTCACATGCCCTGAACTGCTCACATCAATGGGAAAGCTGTCATTTGGGATGAGAGTGCTTCAGAACTATAGATGGAAAACGTGATGGATTAAAGTAGTTAATGAGAGAATAAAATGACAGGAAGAAAAATGTGGAGTCGTTGAAAATAGTTACAGGAGAGAGAATCCACCTGGCAGACAACCTGTGGACTGGGAAAGCTTGAAACGCTGCAGCAACAGAGATGAATACAAACATCTCATCAAAATGCAAAGTGCAGTTTAGAGATCTCGGTGCTAAAAGGCACCGGTGGCGGTGGTAGTGGGGTACGTAGGTTAATACTGAAAGTGTGTTATTAGTAATGACCAAAGACCTTTAGCCTCCTGTCCAAAATCCTTTTTTACTGTATAGAACGGGAAAGTAAACTCTATCATGTTGGGCTATTTAGTAAGCTATTAGTGCATTCATCTTTTCATCATTTGACAGGTGGAAGTAGTAGTCCAGCTTTTAGTTTTAATTATAAGGGATTCCAGATGTAGAATAGGACATAAATTAAAACCAGATCTACTCATATGTCTTTTCAAAGTAAGCCAACTTCAAGGTATCTGCTTTTCATTTCAAAATGTTATTAAAGCTATTACTAAGAAATTCATAGTCTTAGCGTGCTCCAATAATTGACACCTTTAAAGTGACTAAACAGATTTAGAGTGTGCAGAAAAGTAAATTTGTCTTAGAGAATGACTCTAATCATCCATTTACATATAATGGACAAATCAGTGTTTGCGTTTTGAAAGGCTGAGTGAGCAGCCTGTCTAGATGGCTCTTTCTGACGACTCCTCCAGCCTGGCCTGACTGCTGGGTGTTAGGTTGTTTCCCTGATTATGCTACCGTGCAAGTGAAGATAAAGAATTAAGAGCTGATCCAAAGCCAGTGAAAGTCAATGGGAGTCTTTTGATGAGCTTTCCATCATAATCTCCTCCTCTCATGTTGATTTGAGCTATGTGACATTATGTTGGAAGTTGCATTTTTTTAAAAAAGAAAATTAAATCCAGAACCATTTTTTTTCCTGTGATAGTGTTCTTAAATCCCTAACTGTCTAAAGAAACCTGCAGATTCCTTTCTAAAGAGCCTTTCCTTACCCAAGACCTATTTATCCAGTGATACGTTACAACCGTGCAAATAACGCTGTACATCTGACTTCATAAAAAGTCTGAGGTTTCCAATAATTAGAATGATAGCTGGCAAGTCTGATAAATTAGAGAAATAACTTGTTTGGTGTAAACTGAGCCTGTTTCTGAGGCAGAAATGTTAGGCTTTTATCCTCTGGAGTGTGATTGAAAGGGTGAGAAGTTAATTTGGCAGCTTCGCTTCTATGGTTTCATAATGTTTCTCCTCCCCCCTCCCCTCAGCTTCAGGGAAGGACTGTGATTTCAGTACTTTGCGCCTGCCCTCATACAAGGCAAGAGCATGACCCGAAACGAAACCCCTCTCCCCAGGGCACATCCTGAGCAGTAACAGCTTGGCTCAAGTGTTTCTTATGAACAGCCGTCCAGAGCACTTGATCTAAATCATGCCATTTCCTTCACAGTATGGCACAGTTAACAAGTCAGTGCATCAACACAATCTGCAGATGGCAGTTCAAAAGGTGCACGTTCCCCAGCAAGATAAAGGGCAATGAGTTCCATGGGTTAGCTCATTACTTGGATTCAGGCAGGGGCTCCGTAGGGGTGTGAGGGAGGAAAAGGGGGCAGGCAAACCTTGAGAATGCATGTCTACACAAATAAAGCCAGCGTTGCAAGAAGCATGTTATTGAAGTAAAGTGCAAACAGCTTGCAGGGCATGGCTTCCTTCAGAGGTGGCTTGCTACGCCTCCGAAAAGCAAGAGGAAAAGGGGAGTGAAACCAGTGGCGATACGCACTGCCTCTGCACCTTCAGTTATCAGCAAGGCCTGGCAAATATGACACCATTTCCTGAGCAAAGCCCCAAAATTCAGAAGAGGTGAACGAGCTACCAGCAAGGGCCCGAGGCTTGTGGTTGCTCTGCATCCTGCTTTAGAGGGAACCTGTTTTCTGGAGCATCGCAGAAGGGCTTCTAGAGAGCAGTGCGCACTCCTGCACAAATTACTTTAGAGCTAAATGTCCAGTGAAGAATCTCTGAGACATATTAGTCCTTTAGACTTCAAAACAAGCTTAAATTGGAACCATATTGCTGGAATACTTCTTAGCTAACATTTATATTACTTCAGTTACCAAATCCAGACTAAGTCCCAGGACTCGGCAGGGGAGGACATAATATATTAGGAAGTAAGATGGGGGTGTGCACTTCTGGCCTCCTATTTTATATAAATGTACAAAAAGTTTCCTCACACTAGCAAGGAAATGACTACAAGGCCCTAAAATGCTGATTTCCAGCGGCAAACGAGGGAAGTCCGCTGCCCCTCCTCCCCTCTCTCCCCTGACCATTCTGTGTGTGCCATGCCTTGGGGATAGTTTGGATTACTTGGAGTAAGACTGTTGCATAGAAGCTCAGGTATCAGAGCAGATAATTATACACATATAGCTAGATACAGCAAAGGTCTCAGTGAATTGTCAGAGGATGAGATATATCTCGGGAGACCAAACAAGCCTCCCCTATACTGATCTTTGTAAATGAATCTCTTTGGGAACTATCAAGATGGTGCTTTACCACGATTTTCACTGCTGAGGAAAAAGGAACTCTTCCAAGCTGTTTGTTTTCCAGGTTGTATCAAAAGCTGGCGAGTGAAGATTTTTTTTCTTTCTGCGCTTATGTTAGTATGAATGCACTGAAAGGCGCTAACATATGTGCTGATCTCTGAATTCCTGCAGAAGAGAAGTTCAAGGCAGGTTAGGTAAGAGAGGAACAGTAACCCCCCTTCCCCTCCCCATAACTGCAAATCTACAAAGGCTGACTTTCCGATGAACTCCCTGGTCTACGCCGCAATTCTTTTGGAGAAACAGTGCTAAAACTGGGAAGGGCAAATCCTGAGTGGCTGCTAGGCAGAGGTGCGTTGAACTAAGTTCATTCCTTGTGTAATTTGATTGATTTAGTAGAGTTATGCCAGAGAGAAATTTGGCTTCAGGCTTTTGGGTGATGTGTCATGTTTCTTTATTTAACTTATCAAACAGGTGCTTAGCAACAGCATCTTCCACAGGTTTATCCAGAAATCTTCACTTCTTTCTTTCATTATCCATTCTTTAATATCCTTCCAAGCTGTGCTGAGTTAAAAACTGAGCCAAGACTTCAGGCTGTGCCCCACTGGGACTTGCAGGTACGCAGCATGTTTCACCAGGCCCTGTATCCATTTCTTTCTTACACCAGTGTCTGGTAATTGCTGTTTTTCTCAATTCAGTGAGATAAACGAAGGATAAAGAGCTGTGAGTCTTGGAGTTTTTTCTGGATTTGGTGAGTTCAACCTTAAGCTAAAGCAGCTGAAGAGGACTTCAATGGTAAGGAGCTGAACTTCATTTCATTAGAAATGTTCCAGCTTCTGCTGAGATCAGCAGAAAACAAGTGAGCCTTAAAGGTTTCAGACCTGAGCTGACAAGCAGCAGTCTTCATCAGTGATTCAGGTTGTCCATAGCTGCTGCACGGTGTGACTTCTCTAGACCACTTTTTAAAAGCTGCAGTTTCTGTACTAGAAATATCTTTGTCCAAACAACAGGACTAGGACATGCACGTCTTCAGACACTGCAAAACAGCTATTTATTTCTCCCTGTTGGGCAGCAGCCTTCAAAATATTTTCTCTTTGCTGGAGAGTGCAGTGCCCAGAGCACTTTCAGTGAGGTGGCTTGAATGCAGTAGCACTTTGCCTTGGCTAAATAGATCCTGCTTCTCTTTCAGAGAGATCTTTGGTATCTCAATGTGGTATTGCATGGTGCTGTGCTGTACATCGTGTGTACCAGGGTTGTAAGAAATACTGTCTTTTCTATCCCTTTTCCAGTCTCTCTTGAGAAGACACGAGGAAGTAGATGAGCAATCCTTGTGCTCAGCCTTTCCTGTATATAAGCGACAAAGCCACGTGCCCTCTGTGCTCTGTCTGTGTCTTTTCACTGGGGTGGAGCACAGCTTGCCATCCCACGTAGATGGTAGAGGGCCTCACTCATGAGATCTATGGCAGCCGCAACCTGCCTAATCTCTTATCCCTGTGGCTGTATCCTTCACAGACATTGCTTGCAGAGACAGCATTGTTTGCTTTCTTAAGTTACACCTGAAGTTCAGCCCAGTAAGGGACACCTGACAAACAAACATATGCGACTTATGGAAAGGGTTATATGACATGGTTGCTTGTAATAGCAGGAAACAGCACTTAGTGAAGTAAGTCCCTTCTGTCTTCATCTTCCTGTGATTTCCCTCCTAAAGATGGATGTCAGAGAAGTATATGGTTCATTCTGGTAGTTCTTACTGATCGGCACGCTCATATTTCTTAGAACTACAGTAGAAATCTCTGGTGTTGTGTTGAAAAAGAATCTCAGACCCTCACAGTGCCTTAGTCTCCCAGAAAGCATTCTGCATCTTTATCATGAAACATCAATGTTATGATAGCACTGAGAAGCCCTGAGGATGGGGACTCCGGTGTGCAAGGAGCCATGTACTGAGAAATGAAATAAAGAGATCAATGTCACAGAGGCAGTCTGCAGCAGAGTGAGCACACAGACCTGGGTCTCCTGCCTCCCAGTCCCATGCTTTCATCGTGAAATCACTCAGTTCTTTCAGCTGGATCTCCAGGCTCTGTTCGTAGCACTGTAGTTTCTCTGTCCCTCATGGAAACCCCAGGGCTGGGCTTCACAGACTCTCTGCAACTCTATCCCTTTGGACTGTAATTGATTTGGAGTCAGGTGGTGGTGTAACATAACCCGTATGGAATCTGTTGGTGAAGTTTATGGCCATTCAGTTAAAAAAAAAAAAAAAAAAGAAAAAAAAAAAGANGAAGTGAATTGAGTTTGAGTTCTGGGATTTGAAGCTGTGGTGTTTCGCAGTCCAAGGGGAAAAACTTGTAGAGGCCTTGGGTGTGGAGAAATCCATTACCAGCCCATGCACCGCAGTCCTGCTCAGCCTGGCCGTGACAGCCTGTGTATATGCAGAAGAAGCTACAGAGAAACGCCTGTCCCCAGCTCTGGTCAGCCTTGGAGGCAGTATGGAAAAGCAGAGAATTGCAGAGGGAATGCAAAGAATACTTTGCATTTTTACAAAAAAATGTGCCCTGTTGCTCGCTGTGCACTACCTGACTCTGTGGCTGCAGTAAATCACTGAACTTCTGTCTCCCCTTACCTAAATTTCCAGGGCTTTTGTGTAGCAAAGGAAGATATTCCAGTATGGCTCCTAGGTCCCTTGAGGTACTGCAGGCAGCTTCACGTTATTTGCAGATTTGAACAGCTGATTGTGGATTGAAAGTCTTGGAATGAACTGGAAGATCTCCATCGATAGTAGTGGATTTTCTGATTTGGCAAAATCATCTGGGATGATAGAGATGGCAGGCCAAAAGATTGTTAATTCTGTGACTAAAGAATCCCTTTCGCAAAGTGTTATAGAGTTTTGCAGATATTCTTCCAGGTGCAAAGTTCTAGAAAAGGTTTCTTACCCAGCTGGTAAGTTACACTGTACACTGTACAAGTTACACTGAACATGCCAACAGTGTTATGTGATAAGCATTATGTGCTAAGTATGTGATAAGCAAGGCCATAACTTTGTATATGTATCCGTGCATTGCTGAATTCAAATAAATAGAGTGAAAAAGGCTGCTGTGAGAGCTTATATCATGACAATGTGAAGTATTGTGAGACAAACGCTTGTAACTTTGCTGCGGGCATTGTGATTTATTGATACAAGGGAAGCAAAGTCTGTGCAAAGCAGTAATATTTGTCAACAGGCCCATTTGTGCAGCTCGAAAAAAAAATGTGCGGCCTTTGAACACAGAGTCTAGGTATTACTGTTGTTGCTGTCATTACTGTAATCTAGGATCTTGCTTTCCAGGAGGAAGAGAGGAAGCCAGTTCTCACCCCAGGCTGTAGGCAGACTGTTCCTAGCTCTCTCTGGGCTGTTGGAGCAGTCCTCATCTTGCACAAAATGCTGTCTTGTAGAGAGTGGCTTTGGAGAGCCATCCTGCTGCTGCCACAAGTGGAAATGCCACTCTTGTATGCAAGTAATGTGTGAAGGTGAAAGTAGCAGCTGAGGAGAGAGGGTTTGCCTTTAAGCACATTAATCCCTGAGTAAGGAACGATATCTAAGTTGCATCAGCCACCCAGACATCCCAGGAGACCTCAGGTCCTTGATTACTCTCCTGTGGCACATTTTCTTCCTTTGCCCCTCAGAATGTCCTCCAGCCAGAACTAACGAGGGAAGATATTCTGAGGAAAGGGTAAGATGTTTCAGTCCCTCTGCTAACATGACACTATGTAGCATGTGCTGTGAGTCAAATGCCTCCTGTGCGCTTAGTGTCCTGCTGATTCCTTTCCTAGGGACTGTCCCAGTCCCTCTTGTCAACCCCACTCTGTGAAGTCATTTGTCATAGGTACTGAACACACCAGGATCCTGGAGATGGAGAGAACACACCTGTCCTGGAGCAGCCTTCAGGGTGATCTCTATTCCCCGTGGTCTGTGTGTGTCCTGGTGTCCCAGGGAGCTCACTCCTGGACTGCGTACTCCGTTCTGTACTATGTTACCCTGTTCTACCTCAGTGGAAAATGAGATGTAACAAGGTTGAAACCAGTCAATTTTTAGTGAAAAATAACCTCCTATACAGATGTGCAGATTGGTAAATGAAAACAGTAATAGGGACTTCTGAATTACTCTATGGCTTTCTTAACAGAGGTTATAATTTTCCATTGCATTTTGTTGGACACTTACCCCATCTGTAGAATGCTTCTTCTTCACTATTAAGCTCTACCAGATTCTTCCATAGGGGTGATATTTTTTTAAAAAGAAAATACTGAAGCCCCACGTGAAAACAGGAAACTCCATGAATTTTTTATAGTGAAATTTTTCCACTAGGGAAACATCCTTATTTTACAGTTTGCAAAATGTGTGGGACCATAAACTGTAAAACCGCATGGAGAACCACAACCCCTTTGTACTTTAAAAATAGACATAAAAGTAATTTCTCCAGAAAGAAGGAGCGTATTTTTAAAGGTGAATATTTGTAGGGCTTATAAAAGCTATTGGTCTGTTCTTGGAAACTGAATGATAATGTTTAAAAAAGGAAAAGGCACAGATTGTGGTGAGTCTATTGCGACTGAATCATCTCTGTAGTATGTGCTCAACTGGACCAGCCGTAACGCAGCTGCACGAGGATACGAAATGTTCCCACCCAGCATGTGAGCCTCTGGTTCCCCACTTCACCCAGAGATGAAGGGACAGGAGAGGTGGTGCACAGAGATGAGCAGGCAAGTGGTAGAGAAGGTCGTGAAGAAACTCAGGCTATTTCCTTTCTCCCACAGCATTCCAGCCAGTGGAGCTCAGCTGGAACGAGGGAAAAGCAAGCTGTTCAGGCCACAGGACTGCCGTGTTTCCCCCGACTCTGCAACAAGTGGTGAGCAGGGAAGGGGTCATACTTTATTCTCTCAGCTCCTTGGGGGTGGTGTAGGAATGACCACACTCAAGGCTTTGAGCCAAAACTCGGTCTCACCCTACTGCCCGTGTCATTCGCGGTAAATGAGAGTGACACTTCTCTTTTCCTGTTCGGATCAGCTCGTCTGTAGCCAGGGCTGTACAGGACCTGACAGGGCTGGTCTTTAGAGCTGCCCAGCTGGCAGATGCACATGTGGCACGATGATGGTTTTTAGCAGATGCTCTGTGCCATGGGACAGCACAGGGATGTCATCATAGGATGTCAGGAGGTATTTCTCTGCTCCTGGACGTGCTGTAAAGGCAAGCAGCTGCAGTGATTCCCTGAGGCCTGTGGGGTTCAAAAACGGGGCAAGACATCCAGTGTGTGAGTGGGCAAGCGGAGAGGTGGGGATGCCCCAGCATCTGTTGGTGAGACGAAAAACCAAGGGCAGGATATGTTCCTCAGCATACCCAAGCATCTTGTCTGAATACTGAATTGGACCAGGGCAGGTTGTAGTTCTAGGCAAAGCAGTTGCCTTAGAGCTGGCAGACTCGTTGGCCCTGCCGCCTGCTTGGTGTGTGCCAGATCTCTGGAGAGCCAGCTCTTCT
Organism: Himantopus leucocephalus; assembly: GCA_003993805.1. Classification (NCBI taxonomy): domain Eukaryota; kingdom Metazoa; phylum Chordata; class Aves; order Charadriiformes; family Recurvirostridae; genus Himantopus; species Himantopus leucocephalus. The sequence continues at coordinate 64,110,419 of RSEF01000005.1, forward strand.
GCTGCCACTTCGGTGGCAAAGTTGGGGTATGTGGAGGAAGTGGTTTTTCCCAGCAGCAGCTATCTTGCTGTCCTCTCCTTCTTCACGAGCAGCAGGAGCAGCAAACCTTACTCTTCTCAGCTCTTTCCCCTTTTCCTTCCTCCCCGGCTTTCAGCTCTACCTCTCTTTCCAGACAAGAGAGGCCAGTTCGTGGCATAGCCTCCTCTATAGGTGACCACATTTACTCTGATCTGTGTGGCAGAGGACACTTTATCTAACTCATCATTTTATAATGATGTCCTGTTTATCAAAGTTTATTCTGCCATTTCACATGGATAGGAATGTACTTTTCCATGTGCTGCTCAGTCCTAGTGTTGTTGAATAGTGTAATATTCTGGTCCGCTGTTTGTTTACAGCTGCCTTTCATCTTCAATTATCCACTATATTTTAGCAGTGGATAACTGACTGATTCCTGTATTCAGGCCAAATCCTGCTTGTTTGGCTCATGTGAGTAATCTAAGGAAGTCTGACACTTTGTTCCCTGATCTGTCTGGGAATGCTTGCACGACAAGTGGTCCCCAGACATGGGACCCATGAGCAGGAGTGGAGTCCTGAGGCTGAGACCCATCTTCCTTTCATTGCATAGGTGCTAGGCAAATGCACCAGTCCCAGAGTGTGACTCTAGCTCTAGAAAGTCATCCTGTTCGTGGCCAGCTGGATAACATTAACTTTTACAGGCCATTGGTACGTAGTGTGGAATATACCAGCTGCCTTTCCATTTTCAGGGAGGGGTGAGACAAGGCCTCGGGCCATTCCACTTGGACAGCACTCCTGAAATGGGCAACTAGATGAGTTGGAAACATGCAAAGTGAAAAACTTTGCAGCTGTCATCATTAGCACAAACAGGCTGGTGCTGCCAGAGCTGCTGGGCTACCCACTGCTGAGTCTCATTTTACACAAAATCACTGCCCTGCTCTGCTGGCAAATGTATTTCTTTTGGATGCCTTCAATTAGCTGAGCTACAGAGTACTGATAGCAGTTTATCTCAGGATGGGGCTGCAGCCTCTCTGTTTTTCCTACCTTTGTGCATGCTTGAAGAGATCTGGGATATGACCACTACAGAGGTCTGAACGTGAGGTATGTGAATTTAGAATAATTCATTTCTTTCTGTCACATGCCACCACGACTTCCACAATGGGGTCACCACCTGAGAGAGGAGGGCCGGTCCATGGTAAGAGCATTTCCTTTGGACCTGGGAGACAGAGGTTCTGTTTTCTGCTCTGCACAGATTTTCTCTGTGAACCTCAGTAACTAACTTAGATGCTCTGTAATTCACTGTCATGTGTAAAATAGTGGTAATAGCCTGACCTTTCATCACTAATGCACATAAAAGAAAATGAATTAAAGAAATGTTAAGAGTCAGCCATTAAAATGTTGAGAGCCCAAGGGAAAAGAGTATCTACCCTGAGGAGATGAACTAATTGGGAAGGACTAAAGTAAGTGGATGATGTAGTTTAGGTTTGGGGATGAAAGGGGTAGAGGCATGGACAAGGTGGGGCAGGGAGATGTGGTTGTTGGAAAACATTTGGCAGATGTGGAAGGAACATGAGGGTGTTGGAACTAGAGTCATAAGGAGGGGAATGAATGGGAGAGTGGGAGGTGTAAAAACCCCCTAGAAAAAAACTGATTTTTGAAGAGAAACCACATCATTCAGGAACACTGTTTTAAGCACCTGGGCTAGAAACCGATGAAGAACAGTAGGGTGTTGTGGGCTTGGTGGCTGTCCTCCATATGCACGCTGAGGTGGCTGCAGGAAGACTTCCTGCCCTGCTCACCAGGATCACTTGGGCTTGTTAACTGAAACAACGCTGTAAATGTCCCGAGCTGAACTGTTTGTCTCCAGGGTCTATCTTTGTCTTGTTTATTTGTTGGTTTACTTGCATTTTTCTTGAACAAAGTCCTCATTGTCTGCTTTTACAAAATCTAAATATTTTGGGGTGTAAAGTGCCAGTGTCTGGGTAGAGCAGTGGGTTTACGATTTTGGATGTTGTGCAGTGCTTGTAAATAAAGTTACAATGCAGATAGCAATAGCAATCATGACAATTAAGACCTCTGGTGCCTGAACTGAGCAGTTTGGCTGAGCTCTGACCATTTCTGTGGGCTGTAAAGACAAGACACTCTCTTAACAACTGCTCCATGGATCACTTGTGTTGTCAGCCTTATAGCTTCCAGCTTTACCAGTCTTTTCCAACATAAGGGGGAGTGAAATGTAACACCAACCTTTCAAAAGGCTCTAGCCAGGATCCAGAGAACTACAGAAGTGTAATGCAGACATTTGTATGGAGAAATCAGTAAAAAATATTGGACATATGCATAAATATTACTGACTTAGGAAAAGTCAATGTGGTACCTGCGAAGGGAAGTCCTATCTTACAAATGTCTTGGAGTTCTTTGGAGGGATCAATGAACAACTGAATAAGAGTGATCTGATAGATATAATCTGCTTGGGAATTCCAAAAGGCTTTACACAAAATCTCCCACCAAAGGCTTTTAATGAAACTTAGCAGCTATGGGATAGGAGAGGAGCTCTTTGCATGGACAAATAAACAACTTAAAAGAACAGGATACAGAGAGTTGAAATGAATGGTCCGTTCTTGCAGTGAGGGAAGTTCACTAGTGGAGTCCTGAGCTGGGGCCTGTGCTGTTCAACATATTCATAAGCGGGCAGGGGAGGAGAGAACAAACAGTGGGAAAATCTGGTGGTGAGGCAGGATTTAGTCAGGGGAATAAACTTGTTGATAGACAGTGAAAGAATGTAAAAGAGCCTGCAAGACTGAGTGACTGGTCAACAAAATAGAGGGTGAAATTCAACAGACATAGCTGTGAACAGATGCACACTGGGAGAAGTGATCCAGGCTTCACATATAAGGAGGAGGAGCTTTAAACTGACTACTACCACTCAGGAGAAAGGTGCAATGATCACTAGCTTTCTTGGATACTTCTGTGAAAACGTCAGTTCAATGCTCAATAGCACTCAAAAAACCCCAAATCATGTTAGGAATTACTAGGAAGGGAGTGGAGATGAAAAGAGAAGGTCTTTACACTGTTACACAATTCAATTTATTGCCTACTCATTTGGTGTCGTGTACAATTCTGGACCCTCATCTTGAAAGAAATATTCCAGAACTAGAAAACCTTCATAGAAGAACAATAGGGCTGATAAATGTCTGGGATGGCGGTTGGGATTCTTTAGCCTGGAAAAGCTATGAAGACTGACTGACGTGGAGAGCATTGATAGGGATCAGCTGTTGATGTAACAGTATGTGAGCTAGAGGGCAATGGGAGCTCATTCATCTGATGGGAGTCCTGTTCAAACCAGACAAAAGTGATGGGGAGTTCATCTCTGGAGCTTCTTGTCAGAGGACGTGTAGATGGATGCAAAAATAGGTTTTAGGGGAGATTGTGCAAATACTTGGAAGAGAGATCTATGAAGTATTTCTGAACAGAGGAACCGTGAAATCCATTAGGCTGAGCAGGGATGGAAGCTGGAAGAGTGTTCAGGCAAGCATCATAAATGATTGCCCTGTTCTTACTCTTTTCTGGATGTCTCCTTAGTATTGTTACTGGGAAAAGGACATAGATGCTTGCTCTGACCCAGTCTGATGATTCTCATGTTCTCGCCTACGTGCTTTACGGGCAAACATCCACTGGACATTCAGATTTGCATGTTGGGTTGTACTTTAGTAGAGCAAGGTCTAATCTCTGTGGTGAGGAGGCAGTTCAGCCCTGGAGCTTAAATTCAAAACAGCATAATCTCTTACGTTTTTCACCTTTCTAGGGTAGAGGTACAGATCACCTCATAAAGAAGTTCAAAGGACGTTGTCCCTGAGAAACTAGACAGTATGGGCAATATTCTTAAAATAACAGTTTCTTGATGCACCCTTATTTGCAATTGGAAGTAACAGAAACTATCACTGCTTTGTTTCAGGACTAATCTTTTAGCTGGTTGCATCCCAGCCTCTTTCACTGTGTATTTCTTTTCCCTATGGAGAATGGAAATGCTATCCACATTCCTTCCAATTCCTCTTAATTCAGAAAGCTAGCACAAGAACGTGCTAAGAAGACTTGGAGAATCTTCATTAGCCAAAACAGTATTGGTTTTCTGATCTGTAAAAAGCGTTGATCCATCTAATGCTGGTTCTTTTCATTGAGGATGTGATATCACCATAACATAGCTGGCATTTGCATCCCCTTTTGCACTGTTTCTGCTTCACAGTTTAGCCAGTAAGTGGCTAATTTCATTAAGGCAAAGTGGGTCTGTTCTTGAAGTGCATGAAATATCCTCCTTATCTGGAAAGATTGGAACACAATACCTGGAAGATAAATAAAAGAAATTTTCTATCCAGGCTTGTTGTCATCTGCTGTTTCCATCTAGAAGGCAGATTCAAAACATTTGAGAATACCTGCTGAAATTCTAATGAGCCTGTGGTGAATTCAGTAGTTTCAGCTGGCAGCTCCTTGAGAGATGCTCAATATTTTCACACCTCTGTTAAAAATGTCAATAAAAGGCTTAAAGAGACTTACTTACCTGCAAAGGAATTGTTCTCTTCTGAGCTTTACTTGAATTCTGACAATACTCGTTAGACCTTTTTTTACTTGTTCCCCTTCTGTTCTCTTTTTCAATTGTCCAGCAATTCTAATTTCTTCTAAACAATAACAAAGAAGGGTGGAGGCAAAATCACTAATGGCAGATCTCATTCATATACTTTTTTTACAATAAAGACATTTTATTAAGACTCATCCTGAATTCCTGTGTAATGAATCAACAGATTTCCACCTTAAGTATTCAAATAAAGTGTTTCAGTTATTTTTGCTGAAGCTATGAAACACCAGGGACAGGAGCAAGTTTAATAAACCAGATATATATGAGACACCATCACTTTAACTGGATTATGCAGTTTAGATCCTGTCTGTGTTGCCTATTGGAAAATAAGAGAGATCGAGACTTTTCTGTACTGAGAATCTTGATTTTGGCTTTCCTGTGTATGGATGTTACCTGTCAGACTTCCAGACATCCAGGGGACATTGCTGCTTGTTTCAACAGGAAGGCTTAGGCCATCTAGGGAGAAAAATTCTGGAACAAAATTCTAATTTTGATCGTTTGTCGATTTTAATACATTCATTTATGTCATATAATCATCAAAGCATCCAAGCTGCTACAGACTTGAGAAGAAATTGTTACAGCCATTGTAACACTTGGGAGTATGCAGAGGAATATATTTGTGATTTATAATCACTGGAGAAAGAAGAAAGTTCCTTGCTTGTACAGTAACTGTTACTCTTAGCAATGTGCTACACACAAAATCTCTCCATAGCTTGCTCTCAGTTCTCTCTACTGCAGATTCTACTGTAACTTATGTATCTAGAGGAGGTGCCCTTGGAGTTTACCATAAGGACACTTTTTTTTCATTCCTGCTATTTTTTTCACCCCCAAAAGATTTACCATCCCCGTCTGGGTTTTGAATATCTCAACAACTTTCCGTGTCTTTTCAACACTCCTCCCTAATACCTCATTACAGAGTTGGTGGCAAGATACTGTCTTTCATCTGCTCATTCATTCACTTTACAGAAAGTACCTCAAGTTCTCTGTAAGGATTTCTCACTAGGATTCTAGTATGGGTTTTTCTCTTTGACCTATTCACAGCCCTGGGGCATTCACCAAGTATTTTGTGGTCGTGGTAGCTCATCTAAAGAGACAAGAAATACAGATCCAGCCATAAAGATGTTTCCATAGGCACTGCTATCCAAGAGACATCAACTGCCTGTATGGATACATGAGAAGCAAAAGTAGAATCCATGTGGACAACACATTTTGAACTATAATTACCATATGGTAAATAGTCATTCTTTATTGTATTGTCAACAGTCAAGGAACCTGCTCTGATGTGGAGGCTTGGGGTATTGCTGACAGAGTTAATGGATGAATCTTGGGGGAATACTCTTTTTCCCACTTGACAATCAAGTCACTTTTCTTAATTGTAAAAACATCTGTAAGAAGAACTGAATGAGTTGTAGGCCTTGACAGCTGATCTTCCCATGACTCATTCCACAAAGACAAACTTGTCTTATACTTGTCCTTTATCTTCATCCAAAGCATTTGCCAAGAGGAGTGTCTGAATTTTGCTTAAATTATAATATGCAATTTCAGATTTTCCATCTGAAGCCTTTGCTCAAAAAAGAGAAGGGAAGCTTCATATTGTGAAAATAATAAGGTTTTAAGAGTTATTTTGGGTAGAGCCAGGGTATTTAGGAAGGCACTTCAGGCTTTTCTACCTTTATGCATAAGGTTTAAAAGAGGAAAGCTGTTTTTATTCAATTTTGGGTTGATACAAATTAGCTTCTGCATGAAGAGATGTAATTTTTACTTGGATGCTAATACTTACAATGGGACCACATGCAGATGTTAACAGCAGTTGTCTACATCTGAGCTACTTATCTAGCTTCCAAAATAATGAATGAAGAGAATTAAGGTGTATCAGTCTCTTCGCACAATAGTTGCCTAAAACAACTCAGATTGTATGTTCCCTAAACTGTCTATTTCTTTTGTTTTCCTGACAAGCTCAGAGGTAGATGTCTCCAATGTAGGTATCTAAAGTGACTTTAGTTACCTTCTTCCATTACGGAGTTTGGTAGATTTTGTTCCTCAGAGCCTTTTCACACTCGTTGCTGGGAGGTAGCTCTGCAGTTTCGCAGTAGTTATACATTAGGCAAGGACTTCTTAATTTCAATGAGATTAGCTTGTCAAAATAAGATGGATAGTAAATTGTCTCAAAGTATAAATACCTTCACAGGTATAAAATACTTAGTAGTGTTTTTTAATCTATTGGAGAAATGCATACTGAAACCTGCTAGCTGGAAGCTAGACAGATATATTTGAACTAAAAATGAGACCTTTTTTAATGAAAGGGGGACTTAATCGTTAAAGCAACCCGAAGATTGTAGCAAAAGGACCGATAGATTCTCCAACTTTCATGTCGTCACATCAAGACTGGTTGCCTTTTGAAAGGTATGTGTCAGCCAGCTACAAGTGACACTCCAGTCAAACACAAATTATTGGGTTCAGCACAGGGGTAACCCAGTGAAAGTTAATGACCTGTGATATATAGGAAATCACGCTAGATGATCTAATGGTTTCTTCTGGCCTCACACTCTATGACTCTATGAATATGTATCCTCTGAGGTTGACTGCTAATTATATTCCTAAGCAGGGGAATAGGCAGAGGCTGCTTCAAAAGCAGGATTTAAATGTATTTACTGGTATCCATTGTTCTTTGGCTACATATTCAGGTGGTTCACACCCAGCTTCTTTCCTTTCTTAAATTTTCCTTTTTTTTTTAAGGTTTGTGAGAGGAGCTGGAGCATTTGGGAAAGCACGGTCGCTGATAGCCTCCACTGTGAGAATTTGGTGCTGTGAGAAGTGATTCACGCAGTTCCCAAAAGGCGCTGCCTTCCAGCATGTTACCACATCTTGGCAGCACTTGAAGGGCACCCTGCAAGCTTGAAAGGCAGAAGTGATGATACAGAGAGCCACAGTGAGTGGTAAGAAACCCTTTATAGTGGAATATGACAACACGAAAATACATATACTTCTTGTGTTCAGAGCTATTCAGACTATCAAGGGAGGTACAGCCCTCAGTAATCGGGCTCAGGTGCGTATGTCTAGAGATGGCTGGTTTGGCTGCCTGTTTAGCAAAGTAAGGCTTTCCCCCACATTTATTTTGTGGAAGAACAGTGGGAATCAGAAGAACTCTTAGAACGTGTGACCCATCCTTGTGCCATGCTGGGGCTGCCCATGTGTGCTTACAACATCAGGTTCCTGTTGCTGGTTTTGTTTTGTTTTCCAGTCGGGTGGGAATATTATCTTTAAACAGACATGAAAATGAAAACAACTGACATAAAATCTCTTACAAAATAATAATCAAGGAAGCAAAGATGTTTGCAGGAACGAAGGAATAATAGCTGATGAAGGGACCAGCAATCTGAGGGAAAGAAGTGGCTAGATTTGGAGAACGCTGGGGAAGTCCTGTCTGTTTAGAAGCTCTGTTTATCCACACCTGTGGGTTAGAAATGCTGTCATCTGAGGAGCGGCCCCATATTACAAGAAGGTCAAGCACCAAGCAGACCTAATTAAAAGCTCATTACAAGAGACAATCTCCATTAGCATGCCAAGTTTCATGCAAATCCATTAGCACCAGGGCTCTCTTCGGAAGCTTTAAATTCCAGTCCTGTGCCCCAGGGACTGGAAACCGTGGCCGGTTAATTTGCCATTCTCAGTCTGTGAACATTAGGCACAGTCCTCTTACTTTCTGGATTATTTCACATTCCAGCAAATTAGTTTTATCCGTTCTGAGAACATTTTAACAAAGCAAGTTCTTTTGGCATCACATGGATAAAATAACAAGGGATAAAAGAATGAGCAGTTCCCCCAATCAGGAACAAATAACTTTAAATCTCTCCTGAAAATGCAGCCTTTCCTGTTATTCCCACCCCCCCTTCCTTTCATTTATCTTTCTGCAGTTGGATTTTTTAATTACGTTTCTGCAGCCAGATTCCCCTCCCTCTCTCTTTATGGTGGTGTTCTCAAGAGCCATGTTTTTTCTTTATGCCATTGTAGCAAGAACTTGACTAAAGATCTTCAAACTTGTTAAGTATAAAAGTTGGTAAATGATACTATTGTTTGAGTTGAGGGTGGGGGTAGAAAGGGGGAAGGCAGTTTATCTGGGGTGGCTGTGGGGAGGGGGAAGGTTTAAAAAAAAGGAAAAGAAAAAAGGCTCAAATGAACTGAAATGGATCAAAGTAAACAGAGACATCTAAAAGCTTTTGTAAGTTAAAAGTGGCTATCTGTTGCAAGTCCTGCCTCATTAACTACTGATAGAAGCACTGTCTTGGCCTTCCAAGATATCTAACGCTGACCGCCTATAACAAGATGAACTCTGGGTTATTCCCTCTTGCCGTTCCCTGTGTTGCCTTGCACAACTGCTTAACCTCAACCTCTTCGCAAATGTTTATCCTCTCCGCTAGGCGCAGCAATGGGAGAGTCAGTCCCTAAACTTCAGTGCTCGCTCAAAGGAAGAAACATAAGCTCACAGAGGAGGAAGGGAGTGGGAGAAAGAAGGAAATGTCCCCAAAGTCAGTGTCTTGCCTGGGTGTCTGGTCTGCACCATTTTGATATACCTTTTTTGAGGAATGAATAGAGTGAGAGGCGGAGATCAGCCTCCCTGTTCTGGGTTACAGTATCCCCCATGCCGTCCCCATTCGGTGGGGGAAGCAAGCTGAAACCGAGAGGCTTGTCTAGGGAAGCAGGGAGTGGTAGGAGGGATGGGGAGGGGGGAACACGATGGCTCTTTGACTAGGACCAGATAGGTCTCTGTGTAGAGTAATATTACAGCTCGCTCTCTCATAAACAAGCTGCATGCCGGCTTCTAAAGAGCCCATCTGGCATAGCTTTGAGAATGGCAATAATTACAAGCTGATGATGGACATGGAAGAAAAGCCCTGCTGAGCTAGCTCATAAGGAAGTACAGGCCAGGACTGTAGGGAAATTACAGGCTAAAACCCTTTCTAGTTTAGGCCTTTTGGTGTTCTTAATCACAGACTTTAAATGTTGTAATAAACACTGTTGCATTTTATTGACCAACTCCCATGACAGGCAAATCTTTTTTATTTTATTTTATTTTATTTTTACTATTTGTTAGTTCAGAAAGCAGTTTGAGAACAATTGTTCTTAAGACTGGGTCTGTAGATTTACTTCATGAAAAGTGTTCCAAACAACGAGAGTCCCTTTTGTTTCTTTGCAATTAAAAAAGAACAAGAAAACAAAGGGAAAAGTAATATTTTAGAGTTCCACTCACCCCTATGCAGTATTAGGTCACTGATTATGCTCACTTTGTTTTGAGATTATCATTGAGGAATCAAAGATCTAAAATGAGTTATTAAGTTTTTAGGTGAAACTCCAATTGATTTCAGCGGCTGTAGGATTTGACAGGAAAGAAAGCAGTTTTTCGGTATAAGAGGTATGGGCCTGATCCTGTACCCAGTGAAGTTCATGGCATACTCGCTGGCTTCAGTGGTCTAAACCAGTGCAAGTGGAAACTTAGAGGCCTCATCTGTGCCTGCATTTAAGCGCACCCTTACCACTGTGACTCAGAGCAGCGTTTCTGAATAAAGGGAAAAATTCCAGGCTGCTGGGGTCACTGGGGCTCTGTTCCAGTGTTTCTTACAGGTATCAGACATCATTCTCACAGTGAAAAATGTGAAATGTGTTTTCACAGTGGAACATGTGAAATGTGAAACACAGCAACGTTGATGCCCAGTTTTGGGCACCTGACAAGGTTGTGATTTTCAGAGGAAGGCATTCCTTCCTTTCCGGCACCGGGTCTGGGTTTCCCAAGTTTGGAGTTAAGAATCACTAAACTTTTGAGAATGTTACCACTTCTGTCTCTCTAAATGTCTGTGTTTGGGGTGTATAAGTATATTTACTATGTGGCTTTATATGCGCATGTATGTAGCAGTGCCATCTCCATGGACAGGTGGAGATATAATGAGTGGAGTACAATGGAGCTGTGACAGTTAACACCAGCTAAAGTTCTGCTTCAGAGTGTCTACCTGCTTTCCCAGATTAATTTCATTCTCCTTTTCCTTCTACGGAGTCTAGAAGATCAAGAGTTAAACAGTTCTGTGAGTTTTATTTGACTCGACTGCAATAAATCTCCCAGGGTGACTGATAGACCGATAACTCTCAAAATCCATTCAGTACGTTGTGTGTCAAATCAACAGTGAATATGGAGCGTTGTCAGTTGTTTTAAATAATGCTGTTGTGACAGTATGTTGTTTATTACAATTCAACACGTGTAATTTGTTTTCTTGGAGGAAATCTGCCTTTATTTCACATTGTTTTGTGTTTTTTTTAGTATAAGAACATCAGCCATGTATTAGAAATGCTGCATAATACGGTGCTTTGGGTTTACTGATCCAGTTGAATCCTGGAAATGTATCTGTGTTTTTACAGGACACATTCTCATATGAGATCCTAAATAGCAGAACATTCTGTTCCTTTAGATAAATGTTTGCCTGCAGGTATAGCTTTGTGTTTGTAAATTGTTTCATGTTGGTCCTATTTCTGCTGCAATTCCTCTTTCACAGATGTTTAAAAGTTTCTGTTTTACTTGTAGCTGTTTGTATCGCAGCATTTCATAATGTAGACTGCTTATTTAGGTTTCCCGATTACCATTTGATTATTTGTTCAGGCATCAGATATTTTCTCTTTTTGTTGCAAAGTTGAAGGAATGCAAGGTCAGGCAATGGAAATTTACCTATCCGAATGCAGCGCTCTTTTCTTTCATAAACTTCCTTTGGGTACTTAATCTGAAACTTGCTTGTCAATGTGAAATGATTTCTTTATATTTAACTGTCTCTTTCCAATACAGACCAGAATTGTTCCTAACAAAAGAAGCATGAATTGGTGGAAACTATATATTAAACGCAAGACTATTTGTCTAGTTTTCATTAGGTTGCTGAGTGAGAAGCCCAAACTCCTCTCTTTTCCCAAGGTACTCGGATATCCACGAAGTGCCTTCATCCCGTAGCCTTGTTTCCTCTCCCAGTAAACCAGCTTTCCAAAAGAATGCTACACTCTCTGCTCTTTATACTGTCAGCAGTGACAGCAACCAGCAACGCTGACATTTCTTATTGTTTACAAAGGATGAGCGCCAACAAGGCATCTCTGATCATTTGATAAACTCTCCTAACCCTCTCCCCCCATCCAACCCTCTGCTCCACTGACCAAACTAACCTTTTCACGGTACACTGCCTATAATTACCAGTGAAAGACGCTAACCAGAAAGGATCAAAACTTCAGCTAAACACAAACAAACCGGCAAAACAGCTAGGAAGATAAACTACTTACAACCAACGTTGCTCGGCAAACAGTGCAGGCCAGGAGAAACTGAGTAGCTGCAGGCGGGGGGTGGAGAAAGAAGAAATCTAACCCTAAATTCCTTATGTGCATGTATTTTTCATACGAATTTTAAAAATTCTTGAAAAAACATCCGAGAATAGCATTAAAATAAACTTATTGTTTATTATCATAATCCTGTATATTTAATATCCTTTTTCCCCTTCAGTTCCCCCCATTCCTGTAGAAACTCCCGCCAACACAGTGGTCAAACTAAGTTCATAGTTCCTCATAATGAGCCCAGGACTAATGCCTATACCAAAAAGAGTTACTTTTCAGTAATCATGTGAGTTTGACTTTTAACCCAACCCCCTCCCCTCCAGTTTCTAGTGTGACAAGCAGATACTGCATATTTCTTTCCAATCTGTTTTCCCGGAGGTGAGAAACACTAGCACATAGAGCCTTCTCATCCCCCTCCAAGAGTGAGTTGGTGAGGAAGGTGGTATTGATGGCCTTTGTTTGCCAGGAATGCTGATGTGGTGGATATAAAAATAGTTTAAATTCTGTCTTAAAAAATTGCTTTTGCTGTTCCAGATTCTACCTGAACTAGCTGGATAACAGGCTTGCTTGCTCAGTAAGCAGAACTTTTGCCACTGAGTTTTCCAGTGCCAAAGAGTCAGACAGTTTTCAGGAGGGCGTGCTTTTCTTCCCATATGCTAAGCCGTGGTTCACTCTCTCCTTTTCCCTGATAGGAGGGCTGTTACAAGGAAAACAACAAGACCAAGTTTAGGTCTCCAGCAGAAATCCAGATCTTTAAACTGAAGCTTTATTTTAGGCAAAACAAACAGCAGCAGCAGGTCTTCTGGTTCTGCAAAATACCTTCCTGTTCTTGTAGAAGTCTTGTCTGCTGGGAACCCAGTCATGCCATGTTATCTCAGCATGAAATTAGTCTTCTCAGAGATAAAATAATTTTCGTTTACATGCGTCACTTCTGCAGATGCCGTTGTTTAAAACCTCCTAAGGAATAACCACAAAAGTAGCACTGCCACTCCTATGGCCTTTGGACAGGCTTTGTCATCAGCTGGATACTCAACACCTAAGAGGCCTCTCTTCATCTTTCTTTCTTTCATCAAATTGTTGTAGTGTTGTGATGGATGAAATAGTTTGCACCTTAGCCCTAAACCCCCGATCCTTGACTGGAAGCTTTAGCTGAAACTTCAGCACAAATAATAACCTGTTCCTAAATTGAAAGTGGCTGAGATCTGTCCTTGTCTGACTTTGCAGAACTTCCATCATCATGCAGGGTCTCCAGAAATGCTGTTCATGTCAACACAATTGGTCAAGGTAGTACATGGTGGTTTTCCTTTCATTTATTTTAATGTCAGTTTTTATGGTTCTCTCTTGAATTTTTATCTGTTCCAAGTGGATTTCACAACATTGTCAAACTAGTCAGATATGAAAAGCTGAGCATACACAAGCAGACTGGAAAGCCTATGTGATTTAAGGAGCATGAAAACCTCCTTTAGAAGCGTGCCTCATTTAGCCTTTTTGGCTTTCCCGCCTTCCCTCAATATCAGTATGCCACTTTTTTAATCAGGAGGTTCTGCTCGGAAGTGGCTATTCATGCACTTACGACGTTTGAAATGAAAAGTAACCATAGGTCTGAGATGTCGTGAATTTTCCCAGAAGAATGGGGCATGTACTTGTGCACGTGAGGTGCACGAATGTCTTTTGTTTCCTCCCAGCTCTTCTTGTCACCGTAGGTGTATCCCAGGCAATTGGTTTGCTCCAATACTCTTGTGAGAACACACTGAGTGAATTCCTGCACCAAAGCTGAGTGCTGCATAGACAAAGGCAGTTCAATGTATTAACAAATAGGAATAGAATTTAAAATTGCAGATATGCATCATCTGGAGACATGCGCTCAAATATACAGAAAAAAGCCCACAAGTATAAGGCATATCTGAAGTTTCTAGAGTAAAGTATTAATGAAAAAGAAATTGAAAAGCTGTGCAAAATACCACTGCTATTTACTTTTTTAAACATCCATAGATAGGAAATGCCTTATGTCAGTCTTTATTTTGTCCGAAATGCCCACTGGCCAGTGAATGCAGATGCTGAATGCAAAGCAGAAATTTTTTTTTAAACAATTTAATGCATTTGGTGAGGGGAGACTATAAATTAGCCTTATCAGAGAAAGTCTTAACTATTGAAAAATTGCTTCCTCCCCATAAACATAGGGAGGATTCATAGATCATAAGGCTAAAAGGGACAATCAGGGGGCATGCTGTTTCTAACATGTTGCATGTTGGCCAATATTGGGTATTTCTGAAACTAGGTACAGGAAAACCTATAGCTTGAGCCAGGGTGGGCGGTGGCACGACTATAATCAACTGTGCATTGGACAGAGATGGAACATATAACACGGGCTCATCAGTGCCGTGTTACACAGTCACTGCAAACCACTTGGGTTTCTTTTTCCCGCCACTAATGTAATTAGAGTTCATATATTTCCCACTACTGTCCTTTTATCTTGCCTCTCTTTCATGTTTCCCTGTCTCACTATCACCTTCATGCTAATGAGGCACTCCTTGGCTAGTTAAACACTTGTCGTTACCTTAGTATAAGTGGGCACATTGGGTATGCAAGCCTTACCTGTTCTGAATCAACAGGACATTTTATTTCTATGCTTTGTGTTAGTAACTTGGTGTCAGTGTATCCATGTATTCCCAAAGCTCAGGGTTGCAGCTGAGGGAGCTAGGCAAGGAAAGGCACTAAGATAAAAACATTAAAAAAAAAAATCTTCCCTGCCCTCATATGTGCTGGTATTGTATCAATCCCAAGAAGCCCCGTGAATTAAGATGAGGTGAAAATGCCAGCAATCCCTTGCCCTTTTATCTCCACTGTAATGAAGTCATGTCTTGCTGTTTAACTTTCATGTTACAATTAAGATTTTTACTTCCTCATGTGATTCACTGCAGGGAAAGTGGATTCAGAAAATTTTCAAGGGCAAAAAGACACAAGTCAGAGGAGCAAGTAGGTGGAAATGGAGGTCTTTTTCCAAGTTATTTCTTTCCAAGTCACATTAAAAGGAACTATAAGAGCAAGTCTTGCTTCCATCAGCATGCAGTGACTGGAAATAATAAGATATTTGTTCTTGGGGCATTATCAAAAGCCCCCTAACTCAGGAGAAGATGCCAGTTGACTTCAAGGAGTTAGTAGGGGGAGGTGCATATGAGACAAATAAAGGTCAAGCACTTAAAAGCCAATGGGCTAATCGTTGTTTGAGCCCACAGATTTCTTTCTGTTTTTTTGATCTGATGTTTAAAAATGTGAGCTCAAAATTCACGTCATTAATGCACAGAAGTATTTTACAGTGAGGGCTAAGAGAGTAATAATAATTTTTAATGTTGTTTGTCATGGAACTGCATATAGATTCTCTACCTGATCTACCTAAAATGAAGTGTCTCTGCTAGACAAAGCCAGTCGTTCCCTGGACACTGGATGAAGTAGCTTTCTGCTTTGTAGATTTTTACTGTATTGCATTTGCAGGTGCCTCATATTCAGTCACAGACGGCAAATAATCAGAATTTATCTGAATAAAATTTTCCTGAGTCTTCTGCCTGAATGTTCTCACTGTCTGTTCCCAGCCAAACTGCCTTTCCAGTTCTTTTCCCTACATTTCTGCATAGTTCATTGCCCTCATTCCACCACTGGGGCCCGACAGTTTTATTTGATGACTTTCTCTTGCCTATACACATCTGTTTAGGCCAGTGGCTTTTCAGGGAGTCTCGGCGTGCAGGAAGAGGAGGTCGCCACAATTTAGCTCTATAGAGCTCTATGAGATGTCTCTAGGAAAAGCACAGTTGCCATTAAGTTTAGATTTGCTAGCACATGACCTGCACTCCTATGTGAAAACTCTAAAGGGCTGGAAATCCAAAAAGCATTGCTGCAAGTTGTGTTGTGGAGGAGGAGGAACATATCTCTGTGCTTCACGGCTCCTGCCTCATGGGCATGTCCCAGAAGAGCTCCTCTGGGACAGATACACACTCTTCCCAACCACTGCTGTGTCTGACTCTCTCCTGAAGTGGCTGCTGTGTGTCTTTTTCGTTTAGAAGTTATCAGGATGGTAGGTTTGCTGATGTACTAATGGAGTAACGGTCACAGTGGTTGTTGTGGGGCACTGGATTTTGGCTATTTTTGCCTTGGTGATGCAGAAGCACACAGCTAAGCATTTATATCAGGGACACACTGCGCAATATCAGCATTAAACCAAAATTCATTTTCAAGCAACCAGCATTTCTTTCTGGGGAAAGACTCCAAGGAAGCATAGCAAGAAATTAAAAAAGTCTCTGAAAGTGTGCTCAGGGGAATTTTGCTCCCCAGGTTGCTGATCTGGTTGGTATTGATAAGGGGTGAAAGGGGACACTCCATGCCGGTCTTGGTTAACTGTATTTATACGTATTGTGGAGCAGAATTTTCATCAGCTAAGAGTTACATCTCTGCAGAAGTCTCCTTATCTTTTGGTTTTGGCCTCTGCTGCTACTTTGCAAATACACAATGCAAAGAACTAACTCGCTGCATCCGCTACACCTGATTATTTGGCTTTCATTTGCATTGTAATGAACATGATGTTGTACTGGATGTCAAAAAGGGCCTTTCTGGCTAATGAAAACTCCAGTTTCTGTTACAGTTCCACAGTTACAGTTCTTTCCCTACCAGCAGGGGATTAGCCCAAGAGCTTCGTAATGCCTCTGCACTGCCCAGATTGTCCCCCATTCAGTGACGATATTTTTTGACATACATAGTCGTGAGATCCGTTGCAAGACAACCAAATCAACCAGCTGAAGCTGCCCTGTGGTCCCAAACGTGGATGTTGCGGTGTAGGTCAGGCTGTTTGTCTGCCCTCCCCTCCGGGAGGCTGTGCACATGGAGAGGCACAGTCCCATGGGAAGCAGGTGGCCAAAGCGAGTGTTTCTTCTCTCCCCCAGCAATGCCTCAGCTAGTGCAGTAAACTGTGCCAGACATAAGGCTGTTATTAATTCCTTATCCTTAGCTCATGCTGGATCAAGGACCAAGATATGATTTCTTTAGTCACAGCGAAGCTCTAGGGCTGTACGTCTTTGCGTTGCCCTGTACTTAGGGATGATAATAAATTCTGCCGTGGAGCTCTGTGGAAACAGTCCAGCCACTGCTGACCTGGTGTTTTCTATACACCTTTCACCCCACTAAGCCCAGTTCCCTCCCACAGTGTGCTCAGGCCTATGAATACTTGGCCTTCCACTTCCCCACCTCTGTCTTTAGGAAACGGTAGGGGTAGCTCCTTCTCTTAGGCATCAAAATGAACCAGTTACCCCTGTACTTGTGATGTTTGGAACTGCCGTCATTTTAAAGGCTGCTTAAAGCAGAGTTTACTAGAGCTGTATAAATCTTTGCTTTAAATCCACTGTAAATACGTTACAGAATCTGCCAAACATGCATTAAAATATTTTGCTGCAGATATGCCTATGTCTAACCTTTTGGTTTCTAAGAGCTTTAATCAGTAATCTTCAAGTAGGAAGTTATTCATCTTTATTGCCAGGCAGTTCTCAGTGGTGGTCGTGGCAACAATCTTTTCATTGCTTCTGTGTTTAGTTGTTCTTTGACATGATAGAAGTCAGCTGCAGTTCAATGAGCTCACTATTTGTGCAACTTAATTGCTTGCTTCCTTTAATATGTACTCAATTTTTCCTTTTATGAGCAGGGTTGTTGGAAAAATTAAGCTTAAGGATATAGCTATCCACTGTTAATTAACCTCCTTCCCAAACACATTAGTAAAATAGGTCAAATGACTGTTGAGTGTTAAGTGTACCATTACTAAGGTATTTCTCAGCTGGAAAATGAACCCTATATTGGATAAGACAGGAGTTTCCAAAGGAGCTTCAAGGACCTAGGTGTCCATATCGCACTGAAATTCAATTAGATTCGAGTGCCTAATTCCCTTAAGCTGGATTTTGCAAAAGCTCTTAGGAGCATATGTTAAGGACTTTTAATTTGGGGCATGTTTAGAGCATGCGTGTTTAAAAATAGACTGCAACTGCTTCCTTTTGTTGCTCTTTAATTAAGCTTAGTGGATTCTTTGGTTCCACTGGGATGTGTGATCCGTGCATGCACGCGTGTATGTGCATGCGTACACAAGAGCAGGCAAAAAAAGAGAATCAGTTTCTTCTTAGGTATTTGTACTTTGCATTAATAAGGATACTGCATGTGTTTGTTCTTTCAAGAATGACTAATATTATTCAGATTTGAAATTCCTAGAATAGCTTTGATATGTGAGGATGTATAAATAGTTTTGATGAGTATAAAATATGCTCAGTGAGGGAACTGATCCATCAAAACAGCTTTATAGAGTGATAGTGTAATTTCTTTCCATGTCAGGGATATATTCAGATGGAAAAATCACTTTAATTGCAGTGGTGATAGCTTGATTGGAATTTTGCCAGTTTACCCCCAAAATTGTACATGAATTTTAAAATCATATTTAGAAATGTGAGTTCAGTTGGAAAGTTCTTCATTTTTTAAATGTATGTATTTTACAAAGGAATGGATAGGGCTTAAGAAAAATGGAAGTTGGAAGAATTCCCACTGGGAGATAAAAGGCTGTGTTTTGTTATGATTACATCTCCCAATCGCAGTTCCCAGGCTAAGTCGGGAGACTTACTCTGGAAGCCAGTGGGACTTCCCATATGTGTAAACTCTCCTCATCCAAATATTTTTGCGTGTTCAGTAGTGGCCAGCCAAGATCAGAGTCCACTGTGCCAGGTGTGGTCCGTGTGTGGAGTAGGCAACCCCTGCCTCGGAGAGCTTCCAGTCTGAAGAAGCAAATGGAGAGGAATGAAGCACTCCTGTCTGTGTTTTACAGAGCAGGGAGAAAATGCCCAAGCTCACGTCGTGGGTCTGTGGCCTCCTTTGCAACAGCACCAGGAGGAATGTTATACCTTCGGGTTTGAATTGTGGGTTTTGCACATTTCACCTTCATGCTGTAGTTCCACAGACAGAGAAGCGCTTGTCTTTGAACAGGTCTTCTCCAGGCAGGGTTTCCCAGCGCCGTGCTCCAGCTGCACTGCACAGGCTGCGCAGGGGCGAAAGGCTGCAATCCCCCAGACCTCTTCTGGGCGCCGTAGCTACGTATCCCCTGTGCAGAGAGTGAATGCCGTCCTTTCCAGCACCAGTTCTGCTTCTGCTCTATTGTTTTTCCCTGTTATTCTAATATAGCTTTATAAAGGACTTGATAGATGCAAGGAAATGAAAAATAAGTGTATTAGTGGAGGCTAGGCTCTTCATTTGAAATGTCTTCCCAGTTCACCAAAGCCAGAGTCAGTGGAAAACTTCTGGCTTCCAGGATGCAAGCTGGAGCTGTACAGTACACTGTCTCTCTCTCTTTTATACCAGATCAGAATGCCGTAAAAAGGACATAAGGTGGGCGTAAATGACATTTCTGCCAAAAATCAAGGCCCCTTTAGCCACTGCCAGTGGTGTAATGGGGCCTATAATACATGAGAATTAAGTCCTTATTTAGAGAGATGCACTGAAATTGCTGAAATGCTGCCAACGTGATACAAGCATCAGGAAATCGCATTTGTTCCATGTGGCCAAAACCCACAGAGAAGCTCCACGAAGCACTTAATTTTTTAGTATGGCTGTAAATAATGTTGTAGAGAATTAATACTGAAGTCCAGCGAACAACTTCTAGACATGCTGCTGACAATGTGTTTTCGCCCTCCTTTGTAGCTGATGGTGCTGCACTTCAGGGCACGCATCGGAGATTCTCCTCAACAGAAATGCACCTGTTGATACGCAGAGGGTGTGAAGTAGCTGAGGAGCTGCTGCAAGCCAGGTGAGAGCCTTAAGCATTTAAAATGACTGCAAAGCCACTGCTGTTTGCAGAGTGGCTGCTCCTTTTGGGACACAGTGAACTGATACTACCACATAGTTCACACACCGCTACTTGCAGCAACAGAAGCAGCCTATTTCTAGATCCCGGGACACCGGGCCAAGAAAATAGCGCAGGGAATTGGCAGTTACTCCTTCGTTGATATATCTTCCTGCGGAGGAAAACTGTGAGGATTCCCGAGCTGGTGTGTGCAGGGCTGGAGAAAAGGGTGGCACTTGATTATGCTGCAGGGAGGAGTGAAGTGTGTTAGAGGAGGAGTGGCTCATGTCACGTTGCTTGTGTTAGGGACACTGTAAGGACCCAAGTGCTCCGAGCTCTTTGGTCTGGTGAACTAAAATGGTGTGGCTGGTGTTCCCTGGAGACCATCTTAAAATGATACCTTGCATGTGGCCACGCAAGCTGGTAGCCACAGAGGGGACAGGCGGATTGGCAAGCCAATGCAGCAGGGCCTTGCTGGGTGGCTGGGATTCGTGTCGCAGGCCAGAAGGTGGCACTGCGGATACTGCATTGGAGAGGTCCTATCTGCTCCCGGCCAGAGAAGGAAAGTGGGGGAAATACTACAGTGTAAGACACTATAAACCGGGTTATGTGGAAGGGTAGCAGGGATCTGAGAGAGCTTAAAGCAAGCAGCATGAACGGACAAGGCAGCAGTTTGGACGTGAATGGTGTGAGGGTACAGGGAACATCCTGGTACTTAATCTTCCACTGATTTTGATCTTATTAATGGCAGAATCAGACTGTGCAAAATCTGGAAACTTGCAGTTTTACGGCAAACTCCCAAAGTGAAGGAGCTTGGCAGGAGGTTTAGGAAGTGAGTGTTGCAGAGGGGTTCTTGGCTTTGGCTGGGCAGCATGGAAGGCTTGGTGGTTTTGAGCTGAAAATGCGCAAAAGTTTCCCTTTCAGCCCTTCTGTGGCTGACTTGGCAGGGCTGGGTTGGGAGAACCTACCTCTTGCGTTTCTTTCTGTCAGCAAATAATCACCTTTTTGTCAATTAATATTGACAAACAATTAGCAAGGGACAAACTGATGGACTTCGGTTTTGCTAAAAGAGGGGACTGACATCAGAAGGAAGGAGCAGGTGGACAATTGGCTATGAGCCCTTTGTTAATACAGGGCCCACTTCTGGGGTTATACGTCTGGCTTCTGCACCCTGAGACTGTATATTTTGAAGAGAATTTTGCACTCGGCTCCGAGGGAACCCTCCTAAAGACAGTTTGATTGGGAATGACTCTGGAAGGCCAGCGGGCGATTCATCATCCAAATGACTTATCCCTCCCCCAAAGTTTCTCTAAAGTTTCCTGTCAGAGCTCATGTGCCCTGAGGAAAAGTGCTTTTTCTTTTTTCATTCCTTCACTCTTCACTAGCTACTTGTGTGGGTGTCCTGGGGTCTCAGAGAAAGTGGTGCTGTGCCTGGATTTGTCTCAGCTTAACTCCACTCTGTTTCCATCCACCCCCGTGTGAATCTGGAGTCACATATTAAAGTTTACGGTGATCCACTCACAGACAGACTTACTGGGGACATCTGTCGAGTGGGTGCTTCAGCCTTCTCCAGAGCATCTCTCAGCTGCTCCTGCTCTACTGCCACGTGGAGACACTTAGACAGGTGATGGGAGAATGAGGATCTCTGCGTCCTAAACCTGCTAACCCTTGTCAACAGTCACCTTGGGTCGGGTTCAGGGCTGGCCAGGATTTGTGCCTGGGTATGGTGCCCAGCTCAGGTGCAGAGCAGAGCCTACATGGGGAATGCTTGGAGCTTGCAGCCCTAACAGGACCAGCTGGATTAAATCATGAAGGGTGGCAGGTTTTCCTTCCGCTGTCCTGCTGTGGGTACTAGCTGCCAGCTCAGGGACAGTAATAAGCAGTGGGAGAGAAGAGACTTGCAAACTGGGAAGGAAAGATACACAAAAGCTAAGCAAAAACATGCAGATCAGTGTTTTGGTCCAGGAGCATCAGCCCTTTACCTGGAACAGTGAGTGCTGTGCTTCAACGGGGAAATAACTCAGTCTCTGTGCTCTGCTCTTCATATGAATACATAAGAATTTGCTTCACCGCAGAGGGCAAAGCTCCCAGACAGATGTAAGAGGCTTGTGCAGGGGAGGAAAGGTCTGCTGCATCCTACCCTACTCCCTTTTCCCCTCTGTGGGCAGACAGGGTGGCTCGCAGTGTGACCAAGCGTAAATGGTGCGGCTCTCTGAATTGGCAGGGAGGGAATTTTATTTATTTATTTTTTTTCTGGTCGGGATTGCACTTGCAGTTTAGAGCAAGCTGGTTTCTGCTGAAAGGCGAATGTGACTGCGCTGTCCTGCGAAGCCAGCCCCCATCCCTCCTCTTTCCGTCCTGGTGGAGTCCTGAGGCGGGGAAGGCCGTGTACAGCTCCGAAGGGCACACGTTTCCTGTCTCTTCGCTCCTGGCAGGTTTTGTCTGCAGACACTGGCTTGAGTACCCCGTAATTACATTTTCACATTTTTTAATATAGTAACACATGGCTGGGCTTGTGGTAGAGAGCCAAGTGATGTCTTTGGGCCATGAGGACTATAAATAGCCAAAGGGATCATTTTATTTGGTTATGGAAGGAAGAAGGTCTTTCTTCAGCAGTTACTGTACAAACACAGCTTTGGAGCAAATAAAGAAAGATTCTTTTTTCTATATGTTAGGGAGATACCCATGGATTCAGCAGAAACCCCCAAAAGACAAAAATTCTTTGAATTACGTTTCTCCACAGAAAGCCTTCACACACTGTCACACTGCCCAAATTATAGCTTTGTTTTCATTTTAGTTGTGGCAATTATTGTGCTTTTGTTAAAAATACCATTCTGTGTCAATTCTAAGCTCTCGGTAGCAAGGACTGTCTTAAAATAAATCTATGTACAGTGCCAGGCACAATAGGCCTCATCTGTGCCCGAGACCTTGAGGCACAACTGCCGTATATACAGCAAATAGCTGGTTTGTGTAACACGATGCAACTTTTCAGGTCTGGATCTTGACTCTATGAATCTTGAAATCCATAATTCCTCCTTTCCCCCCACAGTGTGCTCCTGGGCACACGGGTTTGAGCTGTATCAGATTGCACTCTGCTGTCAAGCAGCCCCCTCCGTTTGCTCCCCAGTACACCCGCAGTGGTGATGCCCCTTGCCCTGCATAGTGCCCCGCTTTCCACATCCGCACAGCCCCTGGATCTGTGTGTTGCTCTGACCAGAAATGCTGAGCACCAGGCAGGATGGCGCTGCCCTGCTGCCAAGAGAATTCCCTGCCAGCAGCAGCCTGATTCCTCAGCGTTTCTCCATCGGGTGGGTGGCCTTGTATCACACCGTGCTGGGACGCACCCTGCTCTCACACCTCGGCGCAGCAGCACCTACATCATGCTAGCGAGCAGCCAGCCATCCCCACCACATGCCTCACTGATAATCGACCATGTTGTGATTCCTCTAACTTGTGGAGTTTGCTTAGTGTGAACGACTACACACGAGGCTCAGGGCAGGAACATTTAGGCTTGTTATGTATAGCTTTAGTTCTGCTCTGGAATAAGGCTCCCATGACTCTGGGCTGAGTGCTGGATCTGCCATAAACAGTTTGTAGAACTTGAACACAAGCTTCTCCTAGAAGAAAGAAAAGAAAGATGCTTGGAGGGATTACAAAGGTATATTGTGCATCTGCAGAGGTTACAAACCAGAGAGAGCTTTCCATGCACCAAGGACCAGGATGCCTGGTGCGTCTACGTATTTGTTAATATATGTGACAAAAATATAACCCATATAATGGGGCCATTTCTACCCCCATTTTGTGGATACAAAATGTGACCAAAGCGTACTCTGACTCTGATAACCAAGCAGGTGAAGAGTTTTTACCACAGCCTTTCTTGTTTCCTTTTGGGGAATGTTTTCTCCTGCACATGATCCAACTCTTAGCGTAGATGAGTGCCAGACCAGGAGGCTTCATTCCTAGCGTGTGTGTGAACTGCCACATTTCCGGAGGGAAGGCGCTGTTCATACAATTGCATCGTTACAAAGAGGCTATAGTTGTATGATTGTCCTCAATTAGTGGTGCTGCCAGATCATTCCTAATATTTTTTTTAGATAGGCGCAGCAGTGCAATGAATCCGATAGTGTGTATGTTTTGATGTGGTGCACTGACAGCAGCAGTGTCTATCAAGAAGAACAACGACAGATGAAATAGCAGGGCGCTCTCTCTATCATGATGGGGCAGTTATGGGGAAAAAGCTCCCATTGTTTCCACGGCCATATCGACCGAGGCCTACACAAGGCCCTCTTGATTAAACGAACTGGCAGCAGAACAGCAAGTTCTTGTTAACCATACATGCCAAAAGGCCCTAACACAAACAATCCCCATTATAAATTAGGCCTTTTACAAACAATATTTCAAGAAACTACTTGTCCGTTTTCCATGCCATTATGCATTTTTAGGATGATTACATGTTTCTGCTGGATAATGGCCTTTTGCCAAGGGCAAAATGGAGTTTCAATAGAACTCATTATGAAGTGAAAACTTTTTCTATTCCTACCCCCTGGAAGGAGAAAGCCACTCACAGATAAAGCTTGTGATATAATTACATTGCTTTAGATAACCAGCGACATTACTTCCCAAATGATAAGTACTTGTTTTTATCCTTCCTTAATCTCGCGGGCCTCTTGTAGTCTTTTAATAGGAAGTGGTGGCAGCTGTGAAGGCCACTTGATCATTTGGGTCCCAGCAGAGTGCAAGGCTGCCCTGCTGATAAAAGTCAAGACAGCTCGAGCTATCAGGATCGCTATTAGAGGAGGAAGTGCTGTCTGCGAGGGCAGACTATGCCAGGCAAGTTTTCAATGCACCGCTAAATAATTATGTTCCATTATAAACCTTTCCCTTCCCCCTGTTCATTTTACAGAGCCCGATCTTCCCTTGAACTAAGACACGGTGTTTGTATCTGCAAGGGAATATGAAATGCTGAGCTTTCAGAATGGGGATGTCAGGGTTTGATCCTGCAAGGGGCTGAATGACCACGGTAGGGCCGGAATCTTGGATCCTGGTGCTGTGCACAGGAGTTCAACAGTGCTCGGTGTCACAGAGTAATTATGCAGCAGCTTTGTGATTGGGATCCTGACAAAGGCAGAGGTTGCCTTGGGGGGCTTGTAGTTCAAGCCCTCATCTGGTTCTCAGGAAACCTGGCTCAGTTTCCAGTTTTCCCTTAGAGTCCTCGGTTTTGATCAGTTGCTCACTGCCTTCATTTCCCATTTGTTAAATGTGAATGGAAATGATTTCTCCTTTTGGCCAACTCTTAGGGTTATAGGATCTTAAAATAAAGACCCTGTCATCTGTACAGAATATCAAGATCAACAGGTTTTTGCCTGTCTTAGTTGAGATACTGAGCTGTTACTGTACCAGAAATCCTATTTCTCTGATCTGTGGCTCATGTGACCAACTTTGTTTATAAAGATGCCTATCATTCTCCATTACATGCTTCCCCCATTATTTTTGCAGGAATTTCATCTGAAGGGCAAAAAATAACTTGGTGACTGTGAGAACAAAAGCCCTAATTCATGAAAATTCATTTTGAGGTGGCAAAAGCAATTTATTATACCCATATAGCAATTATCGTCAAGTTACTGATTCCAAGATTTCATTACTATTATTAAGAAGACAAGCCATTTACACTTTTATAGTCTGAGGTCTTTAGGAACACTAATTAGAGCTTTTCAGCACTTCTGGAAGGGAGGAGGATTTTATTGTGCAGGATCAGCTCACAGTCACTAGGAGGGGAGTAGGGAGTTAAGTTGCTTGTGTGTGTGACAGTGAGAAGTCTGTCCTGACAGCTAAGGAGTTAGGGGACTCCCCCTTGCCTTTGTTGCCTGATTCATCTCCCTGGGCTTATCCAAGAAGTCAGTCTCTAGGCTCCCTTGGAAGAGCAGGGAAAAAGGTACCTCCAGGTGGCAACTCAACCTGCTGAACATCCACACTTCCACTCACCGATATCCATTTTCAAGGACCCTAACTGAGGTGCTGCTGGCAAGTTACTAAAGTTAGATGAAGCGAAGCTGAGCTGAGGCCACCTCACCCTAATTCTGCTTCCCTAGCTGTGAGAAGCCAGGAGAGCTGAGAGGAGGAGTAGCTCTGGGGAAGGATGGGCGTGGGAGTTTGAGTGAGACATGGAGGAGTGCGAAAGGAAAAGGTGGTCCTGGGATTTAGACAGTGAGATGCATCTCTCATGCTGCCACAGTGGTCTTGTATAAGGTGAGATATTTTTATCGCCCTTTTGGCTGGAAGCCCTAAAGACATGTTTTGCTGTTTCTGGGTACTCACCTGAGCTCCATCTGAATTGCAGGTGAGCTTAGTGCTCCAAACTGTGTACATGAAGAATGCTGTAAAATGCAAATATCATGCTCTGGACATGCAGGATTTTCGACCTGTGCTGATGTTATCCTCTCCTTTCCCTGCTCAAGAGGGGAATAATTGTATCTGCTTACACCACAGGGGAGACAGAGCCACAAAAAGCTCATGTGGAATTAGGGTGATGGGTCAGAGGAAAAGAAGACAATGAGAGTTTGACAGGTGGGTGTTTGATGGGCATATAAGGAAGTGCACAACCTAAGCAATTCTTGTGCTCTGAGCATTGCAGGAGAAAAGAGAATGGGTAGTTATGGACTGTTCACACAAACAGACAGAGGAGTTGAAAGCTGGTTGCGGGAAGTTAGTTTTTAGTTGTTTTTACAACATAGGTGTGTTTTATTGATGATGTACATTATATAAATGTGTGGGCATTAACAGTATATATTTATGCTTATTTAGGAAAATAAGAGATAAAAACATATATGTATAAAGAAATGTATGCCTGGCGGGGTATGCCTCTTGGACTATGAAGTCTAGTTCTCTCATCGTGTAGGCAGACAGTCACTACAAGGTCTGGGTCACAGAGGGGGCTGCCTGGGTGCCCTGTGGAGGGACAAACATACCCTCCAGCTCCTGCCACCTCTCGTAGGCAGATTGAAGCACCAAGTGGCAGCAGGTCACAGTCAAGGACCTGTAAACTGCCAAGGGAGTGCCAGGAGATACTCAGGGAGGGTGTCCCTTGTGGTAAGTGTTACCGCAGCCTTGTGCAGCCAAGTCACATAACCCTGCTCCTAGATTTACCAAGCTCTGCCTGAAAGTGCCATAGTGATGAGAGGAAGGAGTCTGTGGGCCTGACTGAGTGCTGCCCTGCACGGGTGGGCAGATCACACTTTTAGACAGCCCTGATAAAAGCAGCCATGCTGCAGGCACAGTGCTGTACTCCCCAAAAGGCTGTTAAATGCATTACTCATTAGGCATTTAATTACCTCTTTTCACCTTGGACTCAGCTGACCTCTAATGACCAATATTTGTGTTCAGAAGAACAAAGAACGGGGATGAATTGAAACAAGCACTGAGAAAGTCTAATGGCAAGTGACTTCTTGCCTAAGGTCATGCAGGAATTCTGTGGCAGAAACCTCCTCTGCCATAAACCCGAAGCTGTTCCTTGCTGCTGGAGTCACACTTGATCCCAAGTGATTGTGTTCCGTGTACCAGGCTGTGCTCATGAGGACAAGTGAAAAGGAGGAAATCCTTTCACAGTCCTGGGAACTGGGGGCTCCATCCCCTGCCCCTGGTGATGATGGAAATCTTCATTGTCTTCTGCAGACCTGTCATGGAGCTGTCACGAGGCTCTCCTGCAGAGCACGGGGAGGGAAACTGCAGGCCAGAGGGAGGTCCTGTGGCTGGAAAATTTCCTGAGATAATGGGAAGAAGGAGAGAGGAGAAGCACAGGTGCCTGGGTTGAGATGAGCCCTTTCTGTTCTTCTAACAGCTGCCCCTGGGGCACCACAGCTATACACTTCCGATGCGGGGCTCTGTCCTGCTCCGCAGAACAAAGTGAACCACATGGAAACCTTGATCCAGAACTTGTGTGTGGAGACCCTTTTGGCATGGGAAAAATGAAGAGTGTCCAAGAGGACACTCCAGAAATTCGGGTATATAGATGTTACACTGAAAAGACCAGGGTACTCTCTCCCAATTAGTCGCCTGAGCCAGATGGTAGAAAGAAGAAGGATATTATTAGAAAAATAAGTTTTATCCCGGGGGCAAGAAAAACTGAATAGAAAACAGATTGCTTCAAGGCACTTGAATTCTCTGCCCATTTTTGGTGTCAAAATTACCTAAAGGATGTTGACAAACTAAGAAAAGCTTAGGAAACCAAACAGATAATAAACCCTGATAACCAGCAAGCTCCCCAAAGACCCTGCATGCCTCAGGAAGGGGAATTCCAGTGAAAATCACCACATTTCCAAACTGCTGGTTTTAGTGTTAATCTTCTGGAGCTGTTTTTAAACAAGGTCTGCAGCAGCTTATGTAGCCAGCTGAGCAGATGATGTGAATAAAAGAAATGAGCCACAGATCAAAAAAGTCTACATGGTTTGGCTTTTAATTTTACCTCTTCGTCTTTTACCCAGATGTGGTTGTGGGTACGTATCAGCCAAGAAATTGCAGGTGGCATGGTTATCTTGCTATTTACTGTGCGATGATGCTGCTACCAGCTATTCAATAATAGGAAATGACTAATGATGTGGTGGAAATTATGAACCAGGATTAATAAAACTTGAAAAGGAACAGTCTGGTCTGTTTGATCCTCTGAAGAGGAAGTCTGTCTGTGTACAAGTCTTTTCCCTGAGGTGATGTTCTTATTAGTCTGATCTGAGTAGGGAGCAAAGGGAACTGAGTTTGGAAGTGGCTTAAAAAGAAGACAGAAAAAGAGGACATGAAGTACTGTCGAAAAACATCCCTGGGTGACAGGCTCCTTTCTAATGCTGCCTTGCAGGAGGGTGGTGGTAAGTCACAGGAAGGCAGTTCCAGTCTGCATGTCGCTTGCAAGAGAAAAAGAATTTCTTGGAGAGCTGCATTTGACTCAGGTCCGATTTTACTGCTCTGTCTCCTGCCAAATCCTCCTTGAGTCATTTTGCTTGATGAGGGACTACAGTGCCGGGCTCCTTCCAGTGCCGCTCAGCCTTGTAAACAGGAGGTGCCATCTTCTGAGTGCCGTAGCAGTGAAGAAGTGACGTAATTTCTTGGTGGAAAGCTGGAGGCAGACTGCCTTTCATTGGGCTGTTGCAGGTGCCATGATTTGAAAGCAAAAAAGTGCCCTTAAAATTCAGGCCCAAGAAGGGGAAGTGGAGGGCCTGAACGGAGTCAAATCCTGAACTGAGACTAATGGAAGAGGATTCTGGACATATATCCTAAAATGAGTGCAGAAGTCTTGGAGAACTGGAGTTTTCCTGGGTAAAACCACCACCATCTGAGATGGCACCAAGATGGAAATATGTTTGATGCAGGGCCATACAGCTCATGGTAACGAGGATATAAGGGAGTTCTTGAACAGAGGCTGGGGAAGCTGGTCTGCCCTAAGTCCCCTTCCGTTTCCCAGAGAGGAGACTTGGAGTTTCTTGGTCAAAGCCAATGGCTTTCACTTGAACCTGCTGATCTCAGGATTGTACAGGATTGAATTGGAGAGAGTGGCTCAGGGGAGGCAGGAGGAGTGAGAGCACAAGGGAAGGGAAGAATTGGAAGGCAAGATTTGAGTGCTGTCCCCTTGCCCCCAGGGGAGCTCTTGTTTTGGAACACAGTAGTGCTGAAGCATGGCCCACAGCCCAGACCCAAGCCACTGATCTAGTATGGGGATCACTCCCTGCTCTCCTTTTTCCAAGGTTAGTTTGGGGCAGAAACTGAGTTTCAGACCCTTATCTGTCATTATAGTGGTTCATTGCTTGCTGGCATTTTCTGTGAAGTCCCCAAAGTCTCTCCCTTGGCATGTATCAGGCATAAAATATGGCCCATCATGTAACCAAAACTCAGGCCATATGAAAAGAGCAGAACCAACTGCAGGAGAGGGTTGTGCATGCTCTGATTCACAGGTCGGCAGCTGCGTGCTCATCCTATCCTGTGATTTACTCATTGCCTGGTGGAAAACATCTTTATTTTGGTGACATGGCAGGACCATGTCATGGTGGCCATGAACATTGGCGAGATGGGGCCATGCAGCTACTGTGTCCATCCATAGGTCACCAATGCAGCCTGCATTGGCAAAAGACAACAGCAATTTTTTATTTTTTTGAGTGGTGCTGTGAGCACTCAGAGCTTTAACTTCGTGATAGTCTTCAAGTTCGCCTGGCTTATTAAGTTTGTGTAAATCAGTTGGATCCACTCTAGTCGCATTTAGAGCAGCTGAGGGTCTGGCTTCAGTCTCATCTGCTCCATCAATCCAGACAGAGCGGTCATTGCCTGGTATTTGGAGCTCAAGCCTTTTAAAGGAACGAACACTTAGTGGCATTTCAGTGTGTGTGTGAAAGGACCAGTCGTCCCTCAGGTTTCGGTGTTCAGAGTTTGCTGCTCCGGCTGAGGGACAAGCGGTCCCTAATGTCAGTGTGTGAGTTTGAGCCTAGGTACTGGGGTGGTTTGTGAGAGGCTGTACACCCCTCCTCTCCCATCTCTTGTGTTGTCTTCCAGTTCTTTCCCCTCTGCCAGCTTTCTTTTTCTCACTTCTCCTCTGGCTTCCTCTTATTCTTTCAAATAATTTATGTTTTAAAGTGAAACTCAGCTATGCAACTGGTTTTATATTTATAAATTGTATTGGGCTGACCCTCTCCTTACCCCTGAGCTGGTATTTTTAAAAGCCCCATTGTTTCCCGCTGTTTCAGAAGGTTAAAAGTCCAATCTCATTACAAATGCCGTGCATATGTTGTTGTTTAGTATTATATCAGTGCATTACCTAAAACTACCCAGCCAATCATAACTCTGATGGGCTGTGTCTCACGTCATCATACGGGTGGGATGGAGGCACTGATCTTTTTTCAAGACATTAAATCCTGGTCCCTGCTTTGTAATAGCTGAGGATCTTCCTTTTGTCCTTTTGGTATCATAAAGCGTTTTCCCTCTCTGCTTGGGCAATACAAAGAAACATTCAGGGCTTGAAATCCCATAATCAGCTTTGATCATGCTGCTTTTGGGAAAGTAAGGACAGATGACTTTGTCTTGGTGGAATGTTCCTCCCTGCGAATGCTTTTGAAGTTCTTTTTTTCTTATTATTTCCCTCTTGATTTAAACCAACCTACTAGATTTTTGTTGCTGTTGTCTTATTCGTAAGCTATGCACCAAGTTGCTCTTTTTCTTAGTTCTTTCGCCCTAAGAAGATTTTCTTGACACCAAGTTCTTTATCTACTAAGGTGAATAGAAACCTGCCTACTACTTTGGTCAAATTAAATTTACGATGTCACCTGTATCTTTTTCTAATTCATCGTTGGGATTTCTCAATACTGAATCTTTAGTACCAAAAGACTTTGCTCGTGTTTAGAGTGGACCTCGTCCTGTCATGCTTAAGTAACAATTGTATCTGGGCCAGCATATTCAAAATATACTGTAACTGGTCCCCAGAAAGAAAGTAAATGGTCAGTCCTCGGTTGTGGGGAGCATATTGCAGCTTAGTATAAACTAGAAGGAATTAATATAATGCCCTGACCCCATTGCTGTTGATATTTGGCTGATATATAGGCTGATATATAGGAGATTCAAGCCCAAGGAGTGTCTACCTTGGGTGAATCTTGCCCCAAAAGGTAATGATAAAGGGGAGTCTCTCACATACAGCCTTGGCACTGATTTTGTGTGCGGTAACAATAGTAATAACATCTTTGTGTTACTGCTTCATCCACAAAAGCAGCCTAGGATCAGCAGTGCTTCCCTCTCTTTGTTCCTTCCATAGAACAGAGGAAGTATTTGCAGAACAGCGTCCACTCTTTGCAGAAACAGATGCTCAACCTATTTGGTTTTCTTCTTTTTGCTCTAAGCTAGATGAATATAATGTTCTCCTGAATTGTAAAAGACTGGTTTTGTATCTCACAGTCACGTTTCAGTATCAGCAAATATTTTAGATGTGAGTTAAGAGAGGTACCCCACTGACAGAAGAAGGCTGGCGGAGCTTGTAGTATCACATCGTAAATTCCCTTTTCTGCTATGAAAATGTAATAAAATATGTGGCACGGCAGATTTACAATGACAACGCTGCTGCTGTGTTAAGGCAATTATTTTATCTCTTTGTTTTAAAGCACAGTTTTTACTGTACTACACACAATGAGTACTTCCTCCAAGAAACAATGCCTACAAGCTTCACATTAAGTCCAATATGATCTCATAGCGACTCTTCATCAGCTTGTTACACCATTATCTCTCTGCTGCTAATAAATTTTAGGAGTGAAAATTTATATACAAATGTTTTATTTCAGATATCATTATACTTAGCTTATCGTGAGCCTGGTAGTGCCCCCACCCAGTTACATCATCCTTGGAAAAATTTAGTTCAATATGTCTTTTATAGTCTTACTGCAATGTTATATTTGCAAGCCCGACCACACACATGTAATGGACTTCCCAGCTAACTACAGCCTCATCCTATCGGGTGATGCAGGTAGGCAGGGTCTCGCCTGCCTGGGGAGCTGTATCAACTCCCGTTGGTTCCGTGTAGGATGGTGGTAGCACGGGACAGGGCTATGCAGGGCTGTGAGTAAAGTCGCCCATGTCCCCAGGTAAATCACTTCACTTCTCATCTGTTCTGTCTCTAGATAGGTGACTCTGGCTGGCTGTTTGCCGAGTGCCTTGTCCAAGCGTATCAGTGTTTTACTTCTCACTGCCTTTTTTGTTGTTTGGTTCTGACTTGAAAAAGGAAAGTTGAGATGACAACCTTTTATTAAACTTTAAGGCTTCTTCTGGCTCCCACTGTTAGATTGTCATAGAGGTGTCAGCTCGTCTGAGGGTGCTGCCCATCCTAATTCAGCAAACGTGCTCATGTCTATTGCAGTCCTGTGAGCATTCATCCTACAAACTGCCATCAGGAATGAGAAGGAAAGAAAAGAGGTACTCCTGATTTTGCATGTGTAATATTGAACAAATAAAAGTGTGTGGCTTCTGGGCTGCTCACCAAAATACTCCTGTAGGTCATATGCTTTCAGAGGGATGGTGGGGGGCAGGAGCTGTCATCTTCTTTATCTATATGGCTTTGACACTTGAGAGCCCTTGCTATGGATCCATAGGCCAGAGAGATGAATAGATACTGTTACACTAGATCCTAGATGCTGTTTAATTTGCTCTGTGTTGGTATTGTGATTAGAGCATCATGAATTTTAATCAGAAATTTGATGGGAAATTCTACATGCAACAATAGTAAGCAATAACACAAGTAGGTAGGTGAGAATTTCAAGACACTGAACCTGGGAGCAGGAAGGTTTAGTTATGATGCTATTGCTGTTTTCATACTTTGGAAATGTGAATAAATTTTATCCGGATCATTTTTCCAGTGGACTAAAAAGGTCTGTGATTTTTTTGTAGCATGCTCACTGGATACATGAAAGTTGAGTTTATTTAAAATTTTCTAACTCTTTTGTTGTTAAGATAATAAAAATTATTTCCTTTTAAGGAAATTGCTCTAATTACTAAGGAGTTATCTCATGATTGTTATGATTGACTTTAATCTGTTAATATGTGTTTATGTGAATGCCTCAGTACAATGGCAATGATAAAATTGAGGAGCCTTATACCTCCATGCTTCCTAAAGACACAGGGGAATAAGCTGATCTCATGGGTCTTGTTTTTAAGTGATCACTTTAAGTGATTTTTACTTCTTTGTCCAAACTGTACTCACAAAAATGTACAACTGCTTCCTCTCCGCATTTGCAGCTCTATGATAAGCTGTACTGTCAACACCGAGATAACTCGCAAAGACTAGAAGATTGCTAAAGCCAAGCAAACCTTACCTTACTGCTTTTCTACTCTGTCATTGAGCAGGCTGAAGAAGACTTTTTGAAAGCTCAGCAAAGGAGTCTTATAGGTACTAACCTCAGAGGCTGTGATGACTGTAATTCTTAGATAAAAAATATCACGTGTAGCCATGGGAAGAGAACGAGAGAGGAAGCAGTAATTGGAAGACTGAGTAAACATTAGCTGCACCGACTGGCATTTTCAAAAATTCCTATCACATTAGAAATATCTGTTACGTTGTCAGACTTGTGATCCTTCATCATTCATACATGTTTGGGAACCTCGCTGCAAGCGGTGAAGGGGATCACCTTGGAATGGTGGAAGAAGAACATAAAATCTGACATCAAAAGCAGTTGTCCGGTAAGGAGAGCTTTCTACCGAGGAACACAGACAAGGTTTTGAGTCACGAAAAGCACATCTTCAGAACTGCATCCAAATAGCTGCAAAAGCTTGCATCTCATTATTTACAGAATGAATTTTTCTCATTTTGATGTAAAATAAAGTTGATATTTTCATTTCTTCGGTGCTTGCAGCACATTGCCGTGTCACTGAATCCATCTGCTGCACAACTGTCAGGATCGTGGCACTTCAAACGCACAGGGGCTGAAATACCATTCATTTGACAAATACTTGCTCAGCAGATCAAAGGTCACATAAACAAAAGGCATCAGTAACGAGGAACCCTGGGCCTATAGTATATGAAAATATTGCAATTACAACTGCTTCTACATCTTAGCTCTTTTATTCCTAATACTCAAGAGACCAGTGGAAAGAACTAGCTACAATGATGTGTCCTCAGGTTAGCGAAAGCCCGGCTCTATGTTTGAAGCAATTAGAGCAAGCCATAGAAGAATGCTGATGCAAATCAAAGGAAGAGTCGAAATGGCTTCCACTGTTACTCCAGGTCACCAGGCTCAACCACGCAGTGATTTAAGGTTACACATGCATCAACACATATGGATAATTCCAGTCAAGCCAGGAACTGTTTTGTCTGCAGCCATGAGGAAAGCTAACTATTGTATCTTAAGTCATCTGACATTTTTTCCCAAATAGCAGAATTTCCTTTCTTCTTCTGGAGAACTTTGCATTTTGTAAGGGAGTGTGTTTACGATAGATTCCCACATCAGAAGTGGTGACATCAGTGATTCCTCTTGCAATTTCCCATCAGTACCCTGGGGACAGGGCTGGCCTTCCTTTGGTAGCACATGCTGAGGTCTGGGGACAGCAGGTGCTATAATACACTGAAGTGCTAGTGCTCTCACTAGGCATTAAAGGCAGTGAAAGTTGCAGGAGTTACCACAATGCATAGCCTATATCAGGGTCTGATTGCTCTTTATTTCATGATGCTCAGTGACAATTAACACGTTGTTGCCCAGCAGTGACAGAAAGCAGCAGCTGTGTTGCAGTAGCCATGTAATGGGAGGAATCTTGATGTTGGGTACCAAACTAAGCAGGAACAGAGGTATTTTTAACAGTGCAGCGTGGATTATCTCCAGATGTGGGTAATGTGAAGGGCAGACAAATGTGGATTCACTGGGTAAGCTGCAAATTACCTCATCCCTCATTTGCTGCTGCTCCTTCTTTCTTTTGAGGTTCTGGGGGCAAGCAAGCTAAGGCTGCCTGAGCCAGAGCATTAGATTATCCACCTCCTCGACTTTGGTCTCTGCAGCCCCAGGAGAAGGTCTAATCCACTCCCTCCTCTCCCTTGCAGCAGGAGATGAGGGCAATCCATGTTGTCCCAAGAGGATCTGCATGTGTTTGCCATGCTAGAAGCTCTGCATATTCCTCCTACTCCTGTATAACTCCCCGTGCTGATGAGCCTACTACAGGTGGTCTGGGGATGTGGGTTATCTGTAGTTTTATTTCTAAGGGGGTGAGCTGTCTGGCAAATGAAAAATAGGCTTTTCACTGAGTTACACTTAAATATGACTTTTCTCCCTTTTTTTTTTTTTTTTGCATTCCTGCATATGCTGGGGATGTTCCTCTCAGGATACACAGTGAAATGCTTTAATACACACTTCACGTGACTCCTGGAGATTTAAAGCACTGTCAAAAGAGATTTGGCTTGTTTAGGATTTAAGAAAAAACTTGTTGAGGTCATTTGAGTACCCATGATTTAGCAAACTGCTAAGTGGTTAAGGATAATTTACTGATTAGCTTGTTGCTGCTCTTTTAGGCATCTGATGAACATCAGCAGCTGAACTGATTGATAACTAATCATCTAATTTGGCTGTGAATTGCTTATTTGGCCATCCAGTTCCCTGTCTGTTAGATTTTCAGGTAGTCATCAGAAGTAATCAGCCTTCTGATCACTCAGACGTGACTCGGCCATACAATGGGATGAATCAGTTGTTACTAGCATATTTTCAAACCCAATCTGTAGAACGTAGTTTATGTTCCCAAACAAGGACTAGGACTCTAATGAATTTTAGAGTATTATATGACTTTCCCAAGGAGACACCCCTCAGCAGAGGGACTTTAAAGGTTTGTTACAAAGATGGTTGTAGCTAATCCGACTGAGGTTGCCTGGGTGGAAAGCATGTGTGTGTATTTATGTATCCCCACATACCATGTGTTTCTCTTCTGTGCAGTCAGGAAGCAGATTCGTCCTCCTGCCATGTATATTCATCAGGTGTTATCTGACCTCAGGTCCTACTTAAGGAAACATCTAACTGAGGTTGATGGAAGATTTGCCCAAGTAATGGCATCATTAACAGCACCTGTGATAAAAGTGGAGTGTCACCCACAGTGATTGTACAGAGCATTGCATGATAGCTGGGTTGTCTTTAAAATCTGTACGGAATTAAGTACAGCTGCACAATAGGTGATTAAACTAGTTTTCTCATGCTGTAACTCAGCCCTCTTTAATACTCATTTAAGAATTCTTTCTCTTTTATAGGACTGTAATATGCATGAGTCCATTCCTTTCCACCCTTCCTATTACTCTACAGCAATGCCTTATTTAATACCCTACTTTTATTTTTATTGCTTCTTGCAGTCAATCTCCTCTCCTCAGCCTCTGTCCTGGGAAACTTAGCCAAGCGATGGGGAACTTCTTGGTGGGGTAA
Source organism: Himantopus leucocephalus (assembly GCA_003993805.1). Taxonomy (NCBI): domain Eukaryota; kingdom Metazoa; phylum Chordata; class Aves; order Charadriiformes; family Recurvirostridae; genus Himantopus; species Himantopus leucocephalus. The sequence continues at coordinate 64,147,152 of RSEF01000005.1, forward strand.
TTGATGGAAAAGGAACAGAACCACACCAAATTTGTTATACTAGTCCCACAGCAGAAGTTGCTTTCCCAGAGAAAGATTGGCACAGTGCAGATTCCTCTCCTTCTGTTTCTGTCTTCACACCTCTGAACCCGCCTGTGTGGAGTCCATGTGGGACAAGATTACGTCACTTCTTCAGTCTCCTCAGGCCCTTTTGTGGGATAAGAGGAAATTCCTACCAAGCCTCTGTGGGGCTGGTCTGTAGCCTCTGTAAAACCTGGGAAATCTGAGGGATGAGGCTTTCTTGCAAACACGCTTGGATCTGGTAACCATGTCAGAAGCTTGTCCTGAAGGACAGGAGAAATCACTAGATCTACTTTTGGTAAAATCCTGACGTAGTTCATCTCAAGTCAACTGGCTATGTTGGCTGACAGCTGAGGATCTATTTTCTATAAAGTGAGAAATGCCCTGTAAAAAGGGACCATAAACAAAGCAAGTTTTCAAAGACATTGAATGCAGCGTATCAAGATTGCCAGTGTATAACATTCAAAGCTCGTGAATTTATCACCGCAAGCACAAAACCAGAGCACTTTGGGTTCTCTTCCCATCAGTTAGTAGTCTGAGGTCCCCGGGAGTGGTTGTGCTTCTCTAATCTGATCAGCGAAATATGAGCCAGAGAATTTCACTGTGTGATTCCTGGGTAGAGTTCAAAAGCACATGTGTCAGACTGTCTGCTGCCTACAAGAGGATGTGTTATGCCATCTTGACTTAAAGACTTCAAATGAGAAAGAACTTAACATATCCCAAAGTTAATTGTTCCAATGATTAACTGTCCTCAATGCTAAAATACACCTTTTGCTTTTTAACCTTTGGGATTAATCTTTTAAGATTTTCTTCACAACTGTGAGGATTTGAGACCTGTTTTAATTTTTAATGAGGCTGAAATTCTTATATAATAACAAGCTGCTGGGACACGGGGCTTTGAACAAAGCATTTAACAATACAAGACCAGCAATAAAATGGATAGAGTTGGAAGGACTGATACTGCCGAATTACCTAGTCTTTCCAGTAGCAGAAGGTAACTACTGAGTTGCCTTGTTTTTACTAGCAAACGACTGAAGATATTTTCCTGGAGAATGAATGCAGCCTGATCAAAGAGACTCCTATCTAGTGAAATGAAACAGATTTTAAATACATTTATCCATTAAAATGTTGTGCTAAGCTTCTCTTGGTCCCTACTGGGCTGAAGATGCCTATCCCATTCGCCTCTAATCCGAGAAGCTCATTGCGTCTACCAGACCTATTTGCAGCGAGACACTTGCGGGAGACGAAACCTTGGCATGGGAGGTTGCTTGTCTCCGAGGGCTGTTGGAAGGGGAGCAGAATTCCTTGTCTGCCTCGGTCCACCCACGCAAACAGGAAGGGGGCCGTGCCAGATGATAAGTCCAACTTACCATCCAGGGTAACTAGATGCCAGAGAGGATTGTTTTCATTTCCACGGGATTTCTAATTAAGGGACATGCTTTAACTGTGTTTTCAATGGCTGAACATCCAAATGACAGTTTGATATGAGCAATTTGTCTGGCAGGCTAGATAAATTCATACCAAAGCTAAAGGATTTTCCGTTTAAAATGGGTGCACATCCTTAGCTGCGAATCGGATCAAACATTCCCGTAACTAAAGAATCCTCTTTATGTAACAACTTCTTTTTAACCTTCATTCTCTGCAGTTTTAATGATCAAAGTCTCTCTTTCTCCTGATTTGTCCCCAGTCATTGACTCTGCCAAGTGCCTGTTTTTTTCTGAACTCTCAGTCTTGTTCCAGTTTGATGAATGAAGGGAAATGTCTATTCCCATTTCTGCTGTCCCACCCAGCCCTAATGAGCAGTAGCATTGTCTGGCTGACTCCTGGGGGAATTTGCTACCTGCATAGCTGTTGGGCTGGGCTGTTGCAGCTGGATTTCTTTTGATGCTTTGTTATTTAGAGATGTGATCCACAGTCTTGAGAACAGGTAGAGAGGAAAGGTGCTGCTGTCTTTCTGTCCGGGGAAGCGAGGTGCAACGTGATTAAGGCTAGTAGGTGCTGTGTGTTTCTGGAATATTGGAAATGTTGCTTTGGTTGAGGACATACTGCCTTTTATTGCGTTCACAGAAATAGATCAAAGACACGCTCATGATATACGTGGCCAGCAGAGGTGATGTAGGCAAACGTTAAGTGGGATTGTTCCTGTAGGAGTTCTAGTATGAAACTCTCTTGATAACTTTGCCAGGTTCAGCTAGAAAGACTTTGACATTTAGTGTAGGTTAATAAGAACTGTGAGCTTTGAAGGTTACGTGATTGCATGTTCTCCCTTCCCCCCATCATCATATGACACCATTCAAAATATGTCTGAGTGGAGAATACAGTTATTTTTGGTACTGGCCCAGAAACTTATCAGGTGAAGTGCAATTAATGAATCAAGTGCCTTAAAAATATCTGCCCAGAAGCAGCAGGTACTCTTTTGGTGACTGAGTGCAAGAATTTCATTCAGAAGAATGGCATGGAAAAAGCTTTCCTTACATCATTTCTTCACAGTGTATTTATCCTGCTCTTTCCAGGGATGTTATATTTTTGCTATACCGATAAAAATCTCCCTGCACCTTGGCAAATCACAAGACTGAAAAATCTCAGTTTGTATGTGCTTAGTGGAGATTTAGCTGAAATCCTTAAGGGGTTTGCCTACCCTGAATGTAACTGCAGCCCAGGCAGCTGAGACAGCCTCCCCACATGGTGCTGGAAGGGGTCTGAACATGACCATGGAGGTGGCTGCTCTGGGAGGGAGATGCAGATTGGCTTTAGAGCTTGTTCCCCCTGTGCTCTTCTTTCCGGGGTCATCAAATTCCAGTAAATGTAGAGGAATCTATGACTTAGATTCAGAGGGGATGAGAACTACCACAAGGATGAAGGAAGGGGAAGATGGGAGCAAGGAGTCTTCCAAGGTTATGTCTGAAGAAGCAGCATGAGGAAACTGAACAGGACTTGCAGAGAGATGGGTGCTAATAAGCCAAGGGAAACTGCGAGTGGGTATTACAAGTCTTATGAGGAGCGGCTGAGGGAACGGGGGCTGTTTATCCTGAAGAAGAGGAGGCTGAGGGGAGACCTCATCACTCTCTACAATTACCTGAAAGGAGGTTGTAGAGAGATGGGGACTGACCTCTTCTCCCTAGTGACAAGTGATAGGACGAGAGGTAATGGGTTCAAGTTAAGCCAGGTGAGGTTTAGGTTGGATATTAGGAAAAATTTCTTCACTGAAAGGGTTATCCAACATTGGAATAGGCTGCCCAGGGAGGTGGTGGATTCGCCATCCCTGGAGGTGTTTAAAAAAAGGGTAGACGTGGTACTTGGGGATATAGTTTAGATGTGGTTTTGTCAGGTGAGGTTAATGGTTGGACTAGATGATCTGAAAGGTCCCTTCCAACCTCAACAATTCTATGATTCTATGATTCTATGAGTAACGGGATAGAGTCAGTTGGCTGGGAAAGGAGACAAAGAGCTGGACACAGGGAATTGCATGGGGATGATAAAATCAGGAAAGCATGGGACTGCAACAGTGGTCTGTTATAAAGAAGGGGAGGAGGAAGCAGGGACAGAGAAGCAGTGTGTGTGGAGGAGATACAGAAATAGGACAGAGAGTGGGGACTGGCTGACCAGGCAAAAGGGGACAGTGTTATAAGGGCAAGAAGTGAAACTGGGTGTGAAATTGGGAACTCAAGTGAGATGACTGAGAGGACACCAGTGCTGGCACAAAAGCTACAGGTGGTTCTCAAACAAGATCAATTTGAAAGGAGTCAGACTTTGGGACAACAGTGGACAGATCCATGTCCACTTGTCTCCAGGCTGGAACAAGACCTGGAGCCAGGGGCACACCATCCCACCATATCTGAATTCCTCTCCACCACTGCTATCCATAGTAGAGCATGCCTAAGGCCAGTGAAGAAAAATAATGGGTTCAGCCTAGAAAAAAGGCATGTACATCATTGCCTGCACTCCAAGCACTTAAGGCACGGGCAATGTTGACCTGCGCATTTTCTAAGTGTGGAATGATTGAATTTGCAACTGTACTAACATCCTCTGAACGTAGTCTTGGTGAATAATACAGAGCAATGTGTTAAGGAGACAGAGAAGGTTCGCACTGTTCAGAAGGGAACAGTAATTAGAGGGAACAAAGGTGGAGAGCACAGGGCTGATACATCATGGCTGGAATACCCATGTTTATTAGTAAAGCCAGAGGGAAGGACTGTCTCTGTGATCTAATTTTCTACAATACAAATGTTTGATAGTCCCAAAAGAGGTCACGGCTCCCGTGCTGGCCACTCAACACTGTTACAGGAAGATGGTATTTGCATTAAGGAGCCTACAGTTCCAATAGACAAGGCAGAGACAGAGTGGGAGAGGAGCAAGAGCACTGAGAGGTAAAGCAGGTGGCGATGGTTAGCAGTAGAGCCGCTTGCTGAACTTCTGAATCCCAGTTCACTGATGTGTCTGTTAAATTGTACTGCTGTTTGCACTCGTACTGAAGCCAAAAGGACGTCTGAGTAAATGCTCAAGGCTAAAAGCACCATGGGATTTCTGCCCCAGAAACCAGAATCCAAAACGGGTTGATTTTGTTTTTAAAGGAAAAAGCAAATGCATCAGTTCCTATTCTGAACAGTCCTGCTGCCACCGTAGCACACAGTGAGTGCTCTGTTACGAGAGGAGAAATCCCATTAAAATGAGTAGGACTACAGCCCTGAGCCCTGGTGGGAGATGCAGACATACTGAAAGCTGTTTATATTGGCTAGGAAATACACAGGTTAATAGCAGTCTTAGCATTTACACAGGACCTAGAAACGTCCTCAGTGCTTTGCACAACAAATAAAATAAGTTGTTAATTACTTGTCCCGAAGATTTATATAATGCAATGTTAGTCCTACACAAGCAAAGTTAGGGCAGCAAGAACAGAAGCTTTGATTGCAGAGCACATGAAGGCAGCTATATGAGGGAACACACCGGCTTTGTGTTCTCCCTACCCGGAGCAGCCCCTTGCTCCTCGGGCATTGATTTACCCAATGTTTGTGCAGTCAAATTCCATACTAGATTTAGCAGGAATTTACATGAGTCTTTTTGTATACAAATCTCAACTTCTCTTCCCTCCCATCAAAAATAGTTGAAAGTGCCAATACATGACAAGATTTTTTTCTAGGATTTGGCTGGTCGTTTTAAAAAATGAAAGTTTTAAAATTAATTTAAGTGCTTGGTTGTCTTTCTGTTTGACTAACAGCAATAAAGCCATCAAAAGAAGCGAATCTGCATAGTTATGTCACAACTGAAAAAGAGTATGACAGCATATGTTTTAGTTGAGTTTATTTAGGACACCCTGCTGCTAAAATCAGCCTACAGAATGGTCAAATTTCATAAAAGTAACATTCAGACTATTTGTACTCAATTATACGTTTATTTAAAATTTCCTCTTGGTTTACTGATGTAAATGTATTGTTCATTTTTCACATACCAAGCACTGTTGTTTAGTCTCAAGGGAATTATTGTTACAAATTTAACAACTGTGACATATTAAAAAGCACATTTAAGGAAGAAATTAAGGGTTGAGAGGATGTGACCAAATGTTTCCATGGTGTTTTGCCAGAATGTCACTTAAATGCCAGTGCGATTTTAATAGGAATTGCTCTTTCAGAACTCATCTTGCCCACCAAAAAAATAAAATAAACCTTGTCCGCATCAGTAGCAGGCACACTTTCATTGCACTTGCCAGAAAATCATTTCCTAAGTTTTATTTTCATTTTGGAAACGACTTTTAACTACTGGGTGATTAACATGTTATGCAGCTGATTAGCGAGGAGGAAGTCGCTAGCTCGGAGTGTGTAAGCAAAAATGTTCAAATTAGATGCCTCGTGTAGGCACCTGCATCCCTAATTAACAACTGGCCGATAATGTCAGGAACTGATTTTCAGGAAGTTCTTTGTTCTTTGAAAGTCAGGCCCCAAACTGGGCAATGAAAAATAGAAACGTGAAACATCGATGATTGCTTCTGAGAAACTCGAGCCTAATGTCAAAGCAAATTGTGAATGGTGCACGTGCAAGTCTGGGAAATGCTGTCTGTGCTTATTTTTCTAGAATTTTGCTTGCCTTTCTAAAGTTATCAAAGTGAGGTTGTTGCAAGAAGCCGTTTCTCATGTATGATTTTCTATGAGCAGAGAGTTTTCTGGGCAAAATTGAGTAGTGGTAGAAGGCATTCCTGGGAGCTCTGTCCCTCAAACTAATCTGTGTGAAGTGTTTTTACCTAGAGTAAGTTTTCTAGAACTGTTTTCTACCTATGTGGAAAACCTCTTGATCTAAAAGCTCCATATGTGATTTTCTCCTCCCTGAGACCTGGCGCTCTGCGAAGGTGGGATGAACTGAGCTGCCATCTGAGCACTATCTTCTGATCACCTTCTTCCAGCTGCCCGCTACAAGGGTCATGCTTGCTCTGATGCTCGAGCCAGTGGCATGAGGAGGGAACGTAGGCTATTTTCTGGTTAGGATGGCTTGAACCCTGCAGACTTAGCTCAGGCTGGGACTGATCGCCTTGGGCTGAGCTCCTGGGCCCGTGGGCAGGGGTGTGGAAGGGAGCCTAGTCACGGCCATTAAGGCCTATCAGTGCCCTCAGGGCCCTGACGTAGAGGAAGAGTCCCTGTGCCGATGCTGATCTAGTAGGCAATTTGAGAAACAAAGCGATGTTTTCTTTGCATTGTGGAACTTATACAGGATGATTCACTTTGAGATGATTAAGATAGCTTATGGTGGCCATACTGAAGTGCAAACCAGTAGCACTAAGGGAGCAGACCTGTGACATTTTCCTCTCCCACAAGTAGGACTGGGTGCTCCTACACAAAAAAGCGTAGGAGGAACACGCCTGAGAATTACAACTGCCAGACCCTCTAGGTTTTTCTGAGTTTTCTCCTGAGAAGAGTTTGGTCCCGCCGCTTGCTGGAATGTGTTTATCAAATGCTAGATGCATATAAATCAGTTGTTGGGGCACATGGGGAAGGACTGCAGAGGACTGGTAGGCCTGCAAGGAGGGACAGTGAGGCAGCAGCTCTTTCAGACAGTTCAAGGGCACACTTGTGATTTGGATGTGCTTAGCTAGCCGTACATCATTATGGAGACATTAGGGCCCGTGGCTTGGCAGCAGCTGTGACGTTAAAATGTATAAGATGTAACCAATGGAAGCACTTGGCAAAACTTTTTCAGCTTCCCCAGACATAAACAACAAATTTTCTCAACAAGGGTGGGTTATGACTGGGGGTGAGTCACTAATGTATTTAGAAGGATGTCCTCTCCCTGCACGGAGGAGACCACAATTGGCTAAATTAAGCCAAGACAGGGTAACCCTCGTGGTTGAGGGGCACAGTAGGGAATTCCCAGATGGCTTTCTGAAATCTGTATATTATACATCACTGCTGTTCTGCGTGAGAGCTCTGCAGGAGCTCTCTGAATCTGTGCAGGACAGATTGTCCAGTGCTAGAAATTGGTGTGGCCCTTTGGTATTTGTGGGGATAATCTGATTTATACCAGCTGAAAGGTCCTCTTTAGGAGTAGACCCTGGTTTCAGTTGCTAACGAGAAGCCGACTTGCTCATTTCTAGTGTTTTTTGTAGTTTAAGGGAGGTACCTGCCATGGAATTCAAAGGGGACTTCGAGCATCCTGTGGTTATCTGGAGATAAAATTCAGTCTTAGTATCTGATAAGCCATTTATGAAACTTTGATTTCCGCTTTTGAACTAGCCTAGCGCTCAGGAGCTTTTATATACGGCCCAAGCTATACAATAAGTTCTTTATGTTACACCAGAGAAAGTGTGGTGAAGAGGTAGTGTCATGATCGGTTCAGAAAAATCCACAGAAAAAATCGGCAACTTGGAGAAGTGTATCTTAATTCCTGGATGATGTAGTAACAGTTTAGCTTGTACAGCTGATTTTACAAAAATATTTATTTCAGTGAAATTAATTCCAGCTCACTTTTAGTTTCTTCTTTTAGTATTTTTCCTTGTTCCTTCATTTGGCTTGTGATGAGGTGAGAGTTGCAGTGATGGCATGTAGAAACTCGCGTTTGCAATAACATCACTCTAACAATGCAGTCTTATGAGGACCACCATAAGGCCCCACGCGGCCCTATGCACTGACGCACCAACACCACGATGTCGAAATTCAAATGGGAAAGACTTCACATCTGCCCGGTAATGTAACAAAGTGATATTAACATTTTCATAAAATGTTCTGAAATCAGTTTGGCTTGGCTCGCCATTCAGATACTCAAGCCAAAGAGACTGTCCTGAGAGTGGTGCAAGCAGAGCGGCAATACATAGTAGTAAGCGAGGTTGCAGGATCTGAAGGGCCATTTTACTAAGGCAGTTAAAGTGGCAGAGCTTTGTAAAACCCCTTGTTTTTCTGCCTGTGCCTACATACTTGAAAAGATGTGAGAAAACCCTGCACACACCACCGCACAGTCTAGGGACACTGTTTTCATCCTGACGCTCCCAAAGAAATACATAGGAAATTCAGCCTTTATTTGATATTTTTTCTGAAGCTCACCTCGAGTATCCAAAGCTTAGAGAAAGGTGCCGGTCAAGTACTGTGAGACTGTCACTGTAAGTATTGAAAGACGAAGTGAAGAGTGTACTTGACCGCAGTTTGACCATAACAAAAAGATTTCAGCAGTGATTTTTAATCTAGCAGCGAAAGAAATAACATGGAGTGATAGGTAGGAACCTGAGAATGAACATTTCTGAACAGGAAAATGTAAGCAAATAGCAACACCGAGTAATTAAACATTGCTGCATTTTACTAAGGGATGCCTTGAATGCTTCATCACTGAAAGCCTTAATGGCCTTGCAGGGAGGATACTCTCATTCAGCCACAGTTTACTGGGGTCAGTGCAGGAATTAGAGGTTGAAATCCCATTGCCATTGGGACAGATGTTTAATTAGAGTGGCTATAACAATCCCTTCAACCCTTGATAGTTTTTACTCCAGCTGGGCTTGCCAGACTGAGTCTGTTGAGGTCCTTGGTAACTCTCTGTCTGTGTATGCCTGGACAGATTTTTATTTGCATGCTAGTTTGGGAATTGGTTGTTCTTTGTATGTGTACTTGTATTTACATGTGAACAAGAATATTTGTTCTTCATCAGCCTTTGTTCTCCTATTTTTAAAAGGCTTACTCATCTCCTTAAAGATTAGAATCAGCTCCATCTGATTTAGGTGACAGTTCTCACCCCATGAGCAGCAAGAAATTGAAATGAACTGTTTCTGGAATGAGCCATTGTTGATCCAAGCTGTCCAACAAGTACTTGAATAACAAATATCTCTTACCAAACCAATGTTGGTTCATGAACAGAGAAAAAGAATGAAGTTCACTGGATTGCTTGTTTGCAAAACACAGTTCAGCCCTTTCTTTGCCAAAGTCGAGCTGTCAGGAACTAGATCCTTAACTGCTATAAACCAACTCAACTCATTGACTTCAGTGTAGAGGTGACAATTTACATTAAGTGATCATCCAGCCTCAAAAGTGCAACAAGACAGCAGTGAGGAAAAAACAAATGATGGGGAATAGCAGCAAAACATTTGCCAAGGAGTTTTCTGGGATAAACAGCAGGTATGGTCTGCTTTTTTGCAAAGATAAGGGTTTTTTTTTTTTTGTCTCTTATCTCCTATTTCGCTCAGTGCTTGCAAAGATCAAATCTGAAGCAAAACTTGTAAGGGGGGGATAATGGTAGCACAAGTGATGCAGCTTGGGGGAATGGATAATTTTAGGGTAAAAGCTCTTCCTCTTGACAATTTTTGCCCTTCTTTGTATCAGTTGGTTCAATAAAGACTATTACGTGCAGCTAGAAAAATTGCTGTGCTCATGTTGCCGGGTCATCACCATTACAGGAACACCATCTGATCAAATACATCACATTTTCCACTAAAGTTGTATTTATGGTCTTAACAGTGCAACTGGCTTGAGGATAAAAATCCTAAAAATTTCAAACGTTAGGAATGGAATCCTTCACTTGATCTTCTCTTCTGTGGTTTGGTCATGTTGCATAAGGAGACATCACTCCCAAAGTAGGAACACTGCGAAACAGCAAATTCTTCAGACCAAGTGAGCATTGGGTAGTATTCTGCACCTGTACAGTTGGTGTGACTTCTGAAGTTGTCATGTTTGTCTTTGGATAAACATGATGGGGAAATCATGCCCCCTTGAACTCAAAGCAGATCTGAAACGAGCTGAGCGCAGGGGTTGGCTGCTGCGTGCACTGATGGCGGTAGAGTTGGTGCTCAGTCCAGCAACTATATAAGGAAGATTCAGTCATCCAGATGAAACAAAGCTGAGCAGCAAAGTAACTAAAGTGTTATTGCCTTACATTGAAAATGGGTGTCTGGGTGCGTGGAGCTGTGAGGGTCTAAAAAGTGAATGTGTGACCTGTGGATTCAATTGGGCTGGAGAGGAATCTTAATGGAGAAGTTCCCCTCCTGTCAGAATGGCAAAAAACATCCTTCAGCACTATGCAACTTTCTATTAACATTTTTAAAGCTAATTTGCTATCATTTAGCATGTTTGGAAACGAGAATTAAATAAGGCACATAATTAAGGGTTATTAGCATTACTTACTACCAGTGTTGCTGTAGTGTTTAGAGGCACTTCTTGGGCTGCTTTTTGCTATAGCTGATACAATACATAAGAAGAGGCAATTCTCCAAAATATTTCCATTTAAGAACACCGTTAGCATTAACAGAAATACCCGCCCCCCAAAAAAGTAAAGTAAGATTTCTTTTCTAATGAACAGACATTAGCAGCTACCCAGGATATGCCAGTGACTTTTTGCTCACTTGCCACTCATGTTTGATGGATGAAAAAGATGTTGGTATGAGATTTCTAAATTACTTCTGCACCAAGTAATGCCAGCGGAAATGTTTTGAAAGAATTAATCTGTAAAACCGTGTAAATGCCAGGACATATGTTGCATACTTTAATAGTTAATGGGTTGGTGAATCCTGTAGCTGTTATCTTGTTCCAACTTTAGGAGGCATTTCTAACAAACTTTTGTGGAAGATAACAAAAATCTGGAAATTAGCTGTAGTTTTAAATCATCTTAAAACAAGAACGTTCGTGAGTAGCTTCTCTAGTGTCCTGTTGAATTTCAGGAGTCCTTCAACCTCTGTAACTGGGAATAGCCCGACTCACTCCGACAAAGCCATAGCAGTTGAAGATTTGGCCCACGAGATATATCCAAAATACTGCAAATTCCTACAAAAAGGAATTCTTTGTCTCCATTAGCATTTCAACACACACTCACTACAGAGATCTCACTGGGGGTAAAGCATTAAAACCCTTTCAAAAGTGGTTTAGTTGGCTAATTAGACAATAAGCATAAACCTGATGCATCCAGCTGTACAAATAAAACGTGACTTTAAAGTTTAATGTCCTGTGCGCACAGAGTAGTCGTGAACTTGGAGCCAAGACGGGCTGAGAGGAAGGTGGCTGGCTTGCAGCTCGGTAGTGGTGTGTCTGAAGGCTGAAACCTTTGGAGAACTAAAAGAGAGTTTATTTTAAGTGTAACTAAAAGGAACTAAGTACCAGTTACCACAAACAGGGTGATCTTTATCTTCCTTTGTTGGCTTAGGTGGAGGGAAAAGAATCTTAAAAGACTTGCGCAGCCGCAGGCTTCACAAAGAGGATATCTCCCTCACATTGCTGACATGTCTTTCATTTTTTGGGTGCTACCTTATGGTTGAAGGAAATTAACAGGTCATTTGAATGCCCTCTTACGCCCTTGGCTCCTGGGTAGGTGTGATCAAGTAGCTAAACACTTACATAACTGACATTTCTCCCCTCCACGCTAATGCATCCACCCTGCAATTGTTTAAGGAAAATTAGGCTCCTCTTGTGCAGTTTTCCACTTTGACTATCTCGGAGTGGCACCTGTAAGGGCTCACTTTGAGAGATTGCTAATGTGCTAATTACCCAGGACCCAAAAATGCAAGCTGTAAACAAATGAGGACTGTATTTATAATCAATCAATTTTATGACCTTCTGATGGTGATGATATCAGTGGAGTTTACATTGGGAGCCCTTGTACTCCTCCAGGGCAGCTGTGCCCTTATGTTTTAGTTACAGCTCGAAGAAGATTTTGCTAATTTACTTTATAGTAGGCGTACTTAAGAAAAATATTACCTTCCCTAAACAGCTGAGCCCGTTACCAAGTCTCATTTTTAAATAATGAAAACACATGGACTGTCAGTACCTTCAGGGTGTATTGTCAGGTGACGAGCTGTTTTCAAAACATCCATGGCAGAAAGTAATGACTTCAGAGCAAAATATTGTTCTCGTTGGTATAAGTTGCCGTGAGACAAATCCCACACCCTCTGATGTCAACGGAAAGACTCCGTTTGACTTCAAAGAGGACTGGATCAGGCCCTGAAAGAAATGTTGCCATCATAAAACACCACAAATGCTTTATGGTTCATACATTTAAAAAATGCTCTGTTCGCTGGTGATCTTCTCTGCAGTTTACCTGGCTACATGTAACTTGTAATTTTTCTGTTTGCTTTGCGATGGATTTATGATAGAAGAATGCCCATAAAGTCTGATTTGTGAGGTGTTAAAATGATGTCCTGGAAAGCCACACAATGCCAAGGTATACAAGATGCCCTGTAATACCTCAGCTTGGGGAAGGCTATCCAACTTTCCTGATGTTACCAAGTTCTCACAAAGAAAAACAATGTTGTTTAACCGTAGACAGATGTGTTAAAAACAGCTCAATTTTGTGCCCTTGTTCTTTTATTTGAATCGTTAGCTTTTTCATCTAGATTCTAAGGTTAGATTTTGAGGACAGAACTGTTTCCTACATTTCCCAAAGCTTTGCTCGGGCGGTTGCTGATTTGAGCAACTTTTAAAAACGGGACAGGAGGGGGGCCCTCTGTGTCCGTGATCATGAGCCCCTCGAGCTGGAAGCCCAGAGATAACTTTATTAGCTCCAAACCAGCAGCAGATGCAAGCTATTCAGCATAATTCCTTTCTCTCAACATTGTACCCTGCTTTAAGCGTGGGTTATAAATGAGATTTGTTCCTTAGGGTTGTTAAGGACGTGGCTCTGCAGGGAGGATCCGTGCTCCGTTTTTTTCCTGCATCATATCTCCTATGATCAGATGCCTGAGAGGACCACGCTGCAGCCTTGATGCTGTACGATGGATGAAATTAGTCATCCAAAAGGTGCTCTGGAGCCCCTCTGACCTCCTGTGAATTAGTGCTTTGCTTACGCTGAATGCCTTTGCCTCCCCAAGATCTCTGCCGGGTGGGGATGAGAGCTGCTCCTGCCTGTGGGCTGGAGGGACAGGCCCTGGCTGTCCCCTGGGGACACCCTGCTTCCCTGGGCTGTGCTGAGCAGAGGGCTCAGGGAGCCCCTGGGAGAGTGCTGCCCTCCTCTTCGAAAGCTGAGCTTTTGCGGTCCTGTTTGCAGGGCAGGCAGCCGGCCAGACAGCTGGATTGCCATGGCAAAGACAGTGTCTGGCCTTTTTAAAAGAGAAACTTGCTAGATTTATGTGCGGGAATGGATGTAGTCCTTCTGGAGTTGACGCGGTCTAATGAATGAGATGGGGAGTAAAATACTTTATACTTGCTATCAGGGGTTAACGACTCCTGCCCTCTCCGTTTTTCCCTGCTCATGTTTTCCCTCTCTCCCCCTCCTCCACTCCCAGTCCCCCCGCTGCGCGTCTGTATTTTCCGAGCAGTGGCACCACCTGGTTTGTTTTCTGTGTCAGGTATATTACAGACTGTCTGTCAGAGGTTAACTGCCACAGCCAGCTCAGCCTTCTCTCTTATTGTACCTGGTCTAAACTCCCTCCCTGCCTCTTGTTATGTTTCCCAGAATGTAACAGTACCTGGAGAAAGTAGGTCCTTTTCAGTTTTTCAGTGGTTAACAGGGTGGTGAGGGTGGTGTCTCTGCCTGCCCGTGGTCTTGGGCACCCACTCCATGTGCCTCCATCGCTTTGCCTGTGTTCTAGAGCCTGAAAGACCCTACGGCACAGAAGTGCACTTAAGTTACACATCAGAGACTATGTTTGCCTTTTCTGATCTCAAAGAAAACACTGATGTGAATTTTCCTCTGTTGAGGCCGACTCTGGCTGTGTCCCCAGTCCATATCAAAGAGGTCAATAACCCTCCCCAGCTGCCTACATGGAAAGGAAACTTCAGCTTGCAGCTCCGCTGGGAGCTCTGGGATGGTTGTACAGGTGCTTGGCCTTAACCCTGAAAGAAGCAGCGCCTTCTGTTCTGGGCCAAGAGTATATCTGGGCCCCAGGGAAGGTACAGAAAGTCCTGGCGTCTTTCAGGGTTGAGGCCAACCAAAGAGGACAGTAAGAGGAGATTTAGTACAACTGTTTGAAGGGCAGCTGTGAAGATGATGCGATCAAACTCTTCTTGGTAGTGGCAGGTGATACAATAAGGGGCAGTGGCCACGGATTGCCCTGTGGGAGGTTCACGTTGGACATCGGGGAAAACTTTTTTCCGGGGAGGGGAGTGCAGCACTGGAACAGGCTGCTAGTGGAGGGGGAAAGGAGGGAAATCTTCATCCCTGGAAGGTTCTCAGACTCAGCTAGAAATATATCATTTCACACATGGCTTTTCCTCAATAGGCACTGGCACAAGCCCAGGTACACAGTTGCTCAATGGTCTCAGGACTTGTGCCTCTCAACAGTCTCATAAACTACACATGAACCCATCCCCTCAGGAAAACTGAGAATGTTTTACTGCAAATCTGAAGGGACAAATCAAAACTTTCCTTGTATCAAGTCTCCAAACTGCGAAGGAAATGTCAGCATAAAGCTGCCCTTGATGCAACCCCCCTGTACATCTGCAATGGGATGGAGACCTTTAATTGTATCTCCATGAGCTATTTTGCCCTTGGACCACTGCCTTGCTTTGTAAATGGGAGAAATGTCCTTACGAACAATTCCCGTTTTCTTAGTAATGTGGTTATTGTCTGTGAGATTCCTTTCTCTGCTGGTGCAGCAACTGGGAATTGTGTGATGAATGACAGACTGGATGGTCCCAAAATTAAGGCGTTGTAATGCTGCCTGGGAAAATGGGGCTTCTGTGTTCCTAGGTGAGGCCATCCCTTCCTGGGGGTCACTGTGTGTATGCTGCTCACCTTCTGTGTCCCTGAGTTACGATCCTACAAATTTGATCTGCAGAAGTGCAAAAGACCACCAGCAGCCACTTTATTCAACAAGAGCAGTATGTTGAATGCATAAAGTAGTATATAATGCTAAGTACCGTGAATAATCATGTCCAAGGCATATCGAATCGGGCTCTGAAAATTAATGGGCACTTTTGACCTCCTTTCTCTGCCTCAGCTCCTTGCCTATAAAATGGGAAGTGTACCACTTTCCTATTTTGCAGGGTGAATAGCAACTGATTAATATCAGGCAAGCAGTCATATATTACATTGAAATACTCTTTAGAAAAACCTAGAGAGAAATTATTAATCCTGCCTTTGGAGTGGGGTTTGGGTTGCAAAAGAAGGCGTAGAGAGGCATAGTGCATAGCGAGGGGTGACCAAATATTGAATAGCCGCTCATTCATTCATTCATTCAGCACTGTTCACTGTGTGGGAATAAGATATGTAAAAATGGTCTGAAATGATGCTGTAATTAAAGACCCTGTCATGAAACATAAGCACAAGGGAGCTGTAGTGAGATATCTGCTTTTCTCAATTGGCAGTGCTTGATTTTGAAGCCTGAATGCTGAATTTTTAAAATGTCATTTTAAATATGGTCCCTCAGGACAGAAAGCTTTTGTTCAAGCAAAGGTCTTTAATTTGATTAGCAAGGAATTGCATCCTGCTTGTCTTTTAAATGGGTGAATTCCTAGAAGGCTGTGCCCAAAAATGAAATGCTTACCAATACAGGTACTAATGTGACTTCAAAGAAAGAATCAAATTGTAGTTTTGGAAACAGCTTTCTATTTATATAGCTTCAGCCCCTGAGTCAGAAACAGTAACTACATCAGGTAACTCAAAGAATGCAGCAAATACAAATATCTGGATTAACAGATACAGGGATCAGATAAAATCAAATCTATAATTCAAGTGTATTTATGCAACACTGTATAATTTCAATAAACTGCAAAATGTGAGTGCAAGTTATTGAGATTAAGGTTATATTTTTTCCAAGTGATTCAAGATGAATAGAGGATCCTAAATACAATGGATTAATTGTTATATGCCAGAATTAAGTTTCCTCACTGGAGCAGTAGGCAAAAAGATGGAGGTCTGTGATGCAGAACAACACCCAGGAAATATGAAACAGAACCAGTTCTTAGCTCAGAAGTATCGGCAGGACTATAGTTGGTAATAATAAACAATACTGTTGTTGACATGCATTTTGCAAAGGTTTGGATTGATTTTCATCGCCAGAAATATTTTCCCTTGGCCCTGCATTTGCAGCACTTTTTCCAAGTATTTTGCGTTGCCTGTTAGCCTGCGGAACACTAGAGCATCTCTAGCATCACTGAGTGTCTCTTTGCCAAGTTCCACGAATAGAACAGCTACCAAGAAAGGTCGTTTTTCTGGTATTCCAACTTGCACAGTGAAATGCAAAGCATTTGAAAAATAAGTCTGGGAACTTGGCTGGTGCTCCTTGGAGATGACCCATCCATTACCCATTCCCTCTTTTACAGACCCAATGGCAGAAGTGAAATGGGAAGGTTTCATGAGAAGAACAAGTTCCTTGGCTGGTTTCATACTTCTCCATCGAGGAAGAGTAACATCTCACTCAAATGGTGCATTGTATCAGACTGTCCTCTGCCATCTTCCTCCCAGGCATATGGCTAACAGATACGGACTTACGCACACACAAAGAAGAGACTGTTTTCCATCTCGTGGTATTGTGGTGCCGTCAGCTCCCTCAGACCAAAGCAAGATGCTGCTTAGTGAGGCACATTAGGACCCCTGAGCTGCTGCTGTCTCAGCCGTGCTGGGATGATAAAGGGCATAACATTAGACCATCTTTCACGTCTAATTGCTGCCCAGAGAACAAGGAGTGCAGTCTTACATTTGCTGGTGTACCAGCCTTTGGCAGAAATAGCAGCAGTTTCTGGGGCGGGATACTTTTGCCCTGCACTTTGGTGCGGTGTTGTAGCTTAGAAAGCGAAGAGGTGTACCCCTTGCAACAGGTTCATTTTATCATTCTGACTTTGATCCCTTCTGCCTTTCTTTTGTACTTACGAGTGCTTGTCAGGCTGGGAGCTTCAAATTTGTCTTGACTGTTTTGCAACCAAGTTTATCACTGTGGGCTAAACACAATGCCAGCTGGAGCAAAGATGTGAACAGAGGTGGTGGGTTAGCTCTAGCTGTTTTTTCTCTGTTTTACTTAGACCCCTGTGGGTGGGTTGAGATTATTCTTTGGATCACAGGTTATGCAGAAGTGCCTTCAGCCTGGATGGGAAGACAGTGTGTACCATAAAGGGGGAAAACAAATAGGTGAGCTGAAGACAGTCTGCTCAAAGCGCTGCTCTCTCTGTTCTCAGAGGGGTATTTCTGGGGCAATCAGTATGCACAATAATGGCAAGAAAAATCCCTTTGCCATATTTTTTCTTGCTAACCTGTTCCAGAGTCTTCCCAGAGAGAGACTCTGATTTACCTCTGTGGTCCTTGTGCCCTTTCAACTTGAATAACACTGCAGGCTTTTCCAGACACCCTTAAATAACATGAAGGTGACCCATGAACTGAACTAATAAACACAACCAGTCGAGCTCCTTAGGATCAGACTTCATTGTCTCAGTTTCACCATCAGTTTTGCTTACTCCAGACAATCAGAATCAGGGTCCTGAATTTTTCTCCCATACTGTTATTTCTCTGCTATGTTTAACCAGCCTCTCATTAGGCTTCAACTGATATTCATTTTTCATGGGACCTAATTTTTTTGACCCATGCAAACAATTAATGGTTATTCTTAGAGCATGAGTGTAATGTCTTGCGTGCAGCTGCCTTTGATTACCATGTTTCTGAGGCCCCCCTATTATTTTGCCTCCTCAGTAAAGCCTTATATGATGTTATAGTCACAGATAGCACAGCAAAAACTTTGCAAGTCTGAAAGAGCAGAGTGGAAATAGTCGTCAGGAGTTGGAGGCTTCAGGCCTGTTGCATGGTTGCTGTCTGCTCCTCCAGAGCAGGAACGGGAGTTCAGTGACAGGGAACCAGTGAGGGACTTTCTGCTGATAAATCTTGAGTCCTGGTGGCTACCAACATTACTCCTGAGTGGAAATCATTCAGCTTTAGCTTTATCCACATTTACCAGATGGTTGGGTGGGGTTGTGGGTCTAACACGTCAAGCCAAGTGGCTGAGGAAGGGCAGAGCTCTCTGGGATGGATTTGATGTCTGTGAGATCCGGGCATTATTTTGGAGCAAGTGTTTGGACATTCTTCTGCATAAGTCTGGAGGAGCCTTGCTGACTTGCAAGGTTGCCATGAAACTCATTTACTTGAATTTTTCTCTTTGTTTTGTTCATTTGTTTTTTCCTTAAAGCCCCTCATCTTTAGTAAACCCTTCCACCCAAGAAGGAGTAACTGGGACTTTGATAGAGCCTAAGGTGATGGTCTTAAATTGTCCTAAACTCAATCATAGAATCATAGAATGGTTTAGGTTGAAAGGGACCTTGAAGGTCATTGCGTTCCAATCCCCTGCCCTGGGCAGGGACACCTCCCACCAGCCCAGGTTGCTCCAAGCCCCGTCCAACCTGGCCTTGAACACCTCCAGGGATGGGGCAGCCACAGCTTCTCTGGGCAACCTGCGCCAGGGGCTCACCGCCCTCAAACTGAAACTCCTTATTCTTCAAGTGAAGAAACAGAAATAAATAGGAAAATGGGCCTGCATTTCTTGGGGTGAGTCAAGGAGCAGCGAACACTGCCTGGAGCGATGTCCATCTTGGGTCAAGTGGTGCACGGCTCTACAAATTGTGTGTAGCCTCTACCAGTAATCCCACAGCTGCATCCTTCTCTATATAAAGCAACCTACTGAGAGGTTAAAATAAGTCCATTTCATTACTAAAGCAAGGGTTTTAAGTTTGCTTCAGGTATGTTACATACAGGGTTTTTTTTTAAGCACGGCATTTCAGAACTAGTTCTGCAAAGAGACTTACCTTTGTGGGTTGTATTAAAATAAGCAAGTACTCAAATCTTCACAGAATTGATGCTCTCAGTAGAGCTGGCCGGATAATTTTCTGTTGCAACAGTTTTCAAATGGTTCAACGGCTGCCAAAACCCAACAAAAACAGTTTAAGAAAAGACACTTTTTCATTTTGAAACAAAAAGTAGGAAAATGTTGAGGAAAAGGGTTTTTTTTTCATTTTCCTCTAAATTTTTCATAGGAAAACAAATCATTTCCTGAGTAGTTCCAGCTTTAAATAGTTCCTTTAACTGTCTTGGTTTGTTGAGTCAAGAATATAGCAAGCTAAGGTTTTTGGTTTGTTTTTTTTTTCAAGCAGGCACATGTTCACAGAGATTAGCTATGGATAGAGATATGGATAGAGATACTCTGATACATGCACAGATTTGGCAGATATGAATTCAGCCACTAAAGAGTTTAAAACTACAAAGCAGTTTTGTCAGCTATAGAAAGCCAAATGTATTTTTTAAAAACCAGACCTTTTAAGTGTATACAAGCCGGCACACAGCTGTTGATTTTAACTTCAAGGGTGTAGCCTAACTTTTAAAATGGTGATGTTAGAGTCCCCAGTATGTGGGCAGTTGCGCATACGAGTAGCTTTGCACATTGCAGTCTCTTTGGTAACAGCTATCCAGTGCCGAAAGCGCAATCTTTGGTTTTGCTCTGTCCGCTGCCCGCTTTCCGCCCACGTGGCTGCACACATAGGGCACGTCATGGAGGCAGCAGAAGGGCCACCTGCAGCGTGGCCCTCTCTGATGTGCTTTCTGGAAATACTTGTGTGTTTTGAGTCACCCTGCTCGGGGGTTTCAATCTTTTCACTCTACCTATACCGTCTTTTATACGAGACAGAACAGGGGCAATTTCTTACTCCGCAGCAGGCTCAGCATCGCAGATCTTACCGGGGGCCTCTAGGTGCTACCAAACTGCAGATATTAAGAACGGTTTGTAGGCCTGGGCACCAAAGTTTGTTACAACACTTATTTATTGCCAGTCTCATATAACTCATTCATGGTAAACAATGCAGGTTTTATTATGTGTAAGTAATAGGAGACCTTTGCTTTTTCCACTAACAAACATGCCATGGGTAATTATCCCTGTATTAAAACGACATGTGGACATATTTGCGACATGCAACAGTTCCATTTCTTTGAAGAGAAGTATTATTCTAAACAAGGTTAGCCACCATTTATTTTGAGGGGCTCTTGCATTTCTGTGTTCGAAGCGCTTTGCGGCTTTCCTTGTCTATTTGATAATCATTAACATGTTCCGTCGTTAACCTTCAAGCAGCTTTGCTTGAAACTTTATATGCAACTTTTCAAACATTTGTCTTGCATTGCAGACTGTGGTTTGCTGGGGCTGTTTTTATAATCACTAGTGGTAAAATCAGGAAGATGAAAAATGGGTGTGTATTGAAGAGCAGCGTATCCAGCATTCTAGGTCTTAAATTAGAGTGATGAGCACAAACATTGCAAACAGAGCTTTTTCAACTCGATTGCAGTTATATTTGAAATTACCTACAATTACCAGTAACCATCTCAAAGCTAGAAATTAACTTTGTAGGCTTTCCTCCAGATGGATCAGCTGTTAACCGTGCTGTCTCGTGCAGCTGAATGGAGGGGAGGAAAAAGGGTGAGGAGGCGTCTGAATGGCAACTGTGCTGTCTTCTAGCTGAAGCAGCTTGTGCTGCCTGTCATGAACGTGCGTGCTTTCACTTTGAAATAAACCCATGCCACTTTTTGAGACATAGTTTGGGAAACTGTGGCTTTGCTGACCTGAGCGGACTCTAACCCTGGAAGCCAGTGCAGAAAGTGACCCTTTATTTATTTTTTTTTTTTTTCTGTGAAAAGTGGCAGAGGGACTGCTCCCCCCTTACTGTGGAAGGCTGCATGGGGAGGTCGGGGAGGAGTCAGGCCCTTGGCTGCTCCCCTGGCCCCACTCCCCACCCATCCTGATGTTAAGAGGCAGAAGCAAAGCTCCCTGCGGCACTAGGGGTTGCTGAGGGGATGACTCTATCTTTCCAAATGGGAACCTCATCCCTCCATACCCCCCTGGACTGGATGCTGTGCAATTTGCAGAATCCAACATGCAGAGGTGAATTAATGTGAGCAGGAAAATGCCCCTGAGCAGCTCCCAGAGAAATGAACGCACTGCACTGACTCTCATGGTAGCGCTTGGGTCTAGCAGGGCGCCCTTCCCTTCCTACATGGAGCTTGTTGAGCTGCGCCGGTGGAGAGCAGGCTGTCCATATCTCCTTCCCCCGCGTCAAGTAATGAACAAAATGTTACGTTTATGGCAGATCCACTTACTGCCTGACCAGCTAGAAAGTAACATTTTCTAATTCCTGCTCTGCTTGATGATTTCCTGCTGTTATTTCTTCAGCTGATCTTCATAATTCATTTGGCTAACTCTATACCAATTTCTGCCATGGCCACTGTGGCCAGAGAAGTTCTGACTCTTCTCCCTCTTCTTCCAGAATCAGTCAGTGCCACAAGGATGTTGCCGTGGCTCTGTGGCTGCAGTGGACTCACTGATTTTTGGCCAGTGGAGCTGAGGGAGGTATTTTGCCCAAAGCATCTCAGAAATGCTTGTGATTTCAGTTTCCAACATGACTCTGAGCTGGGGAATGAGAACGTGCCAGGAGTGTCAGTGACAGCTTTAGAAATGGATTGTTTGCATAAACTTGAAAACAGTACAAGCATAAATGTATTTCCTTTGTTTAACTTTTCACTCTTGTTTACTCGTCTCTGCTTCTAAAAGGCTTTGCAAGTAAACTCTGCAAATCTTTAAGTTTCACAGGCATTAATGGGGGCTGGGAGTTCTGGGATGGCTCCTCAGCCCTGCCGAATGGGAGCTGAGGCGCGGGGTAGGGCCGTAAGGCTCTGATCCAAGAGCCGTCAGAACCAGCAGGAAGACTTTTACTTTGCCTTGGAAACCTCTGTGCCCTTGGGGTTTCGTTGACTCCCCAAAGGCAGCACCCACCTCCTTGGTGCTGTGGAGTGATGTTTGTAGAGCTCTGTGAGTCTCGGCCCCTTCTTCACGTGCTTCAGAGGCGCGTGGGCAACGTGGAAGAGTGACCTGGAAAATCCCACAGGCTCAGGGTTTCCTCAGTGCAGCTGAGGAAAATAGAGGCTTCTGTGGACTGTAGTTTTCTTTGCTAGAGGAAAAACCACTTCAGCTGTGAGTTTTTGAGGGAAATAACTGGTTTTGAGCCCTGTATTTTACAGCACCAGCGCAGCGAGTCCTGGTCAATGCACACTGGGGCGGAGGGAGAGGAGCTTCAACTATACAACAAATGAAAATCCAGGTTTCCTGTTGCCTTTCCTAATAATTCCTCCTCCCCTGCATTTATCTAGTCAATCACCTTATTAAACCTCTGTTTGGGCTGTCTTTGTTCTGCATGGATTTAGGCTGGATGCAGGTGTTGATGGATGACATTTTAAATGGCTACTAAAACCACCCACTTTCTCCTTGTCTCTTATGGCAACCATAGGGGATGGGGAGGCTGGAGCTACAAACCCCTTAGCTTACCACTGCGAAGAAGAGGAGGACCAGGACAGCATGTAAGCCTCTTGCTTTGGAGCTCCCAGTTAGACTGGAAAGGCCTGACTTCCCCTTCCCATCCTTACACACTTCACTGGTCCTGGGGAATTTATTTCCTGCGGTTGCTGCTCACCTGTGGGAGGAAGGCTCGAAAATCAGTTCAGGCAGAAGTGTTTGAGCCCAGTGCCTGCCAGGCACGTTGAGCAGCCTGCGTGCCTTGAGCTGCTTTCAAAACCAGGGCAGACCAGAGGCAGCCGTAAATGGGCTCTGGAGCACAGAGAACAGCGCTTTGTAACTGGTGGCTCTTTTGGGACTCGCAGACCGCTCCTGAGGGGTCTTTAAAAGTTAACAGAGAAAATTGTCAGAAGGCTCAGATTCGCTCTGCGGGAGTCCACGCTAGCGCTCGAGTGTTCGTAGGATTTCTGCAGTTCTGGTATGCTGGACAAGACTTGCTCAGAAAAGAGATCGGCTCATGCAGTTAATGCTCTGAACCCACGTGTGCAAGAGCTGGGTTCTCTCACATTTCCAGAACAACACTGGACAAGGTACTTAAGCCCAAATCTGCAAAGAATACTTTGCAGCTTGATTCCTGTTGAAATAAATAGGAGTGAAGCGTCTGAACATCCTTGTGGATCTGAACCCTTACCTGTTCTGAAATTAAAATTTCGTCAACTTTCTGCCTGGTTTATTTAGACTAAAAACTTGTGAACATAAGAACTGTTTTGTCAGTGCATATGAATGGAGCCCGGCATGAACTTTGTCACGGCCAAGTCCTCCAAGCACTACCACATGTCAGATATGTCACAGAGTCTTGTGTTAAATGAGCAAGTGCCTGCAATGTGACAAGAGTTACACCTGCAATTTTGGTCATGGTTTTTAGCCTGATTTCCTAAGGGGAAAGAAAGATTTATGCCGTCATGTTCTGTGTGACTGTTGGGGTGTGTGGGTCCCTGTTCCTGCTTTTTGCCCCCATCGCTCTCTACCCGTAGCCCAGTTTCACCCAAATCTGAGAGAGTCACAAATATATTCACTTTTAACAAGCTTTATGCAAATACATGGCCAGAAGATAGAAGAGAGCCAGAAAGCAGGAAAAGGTTACATCATTGGTAATATACCAGAGAATCCACCCTTCAATTAGAGACATATTTTTGTGTGGATTCTCTAGTGTTTAGTATAATGCACAGTGGATGGTGATTTTCTTTTTTCTCTCTCGCCTGAGGATTCTCTGGTGTCTTATACAGGGGAAGCTCACATTGCCAGCACAGTTCAGTTAAACACTCAGTCATCCACAAAGCATAAATCTAAAGGGACCCAGGTTTCGTGAGGCCCAGAGCTCGCATAGCTCCTCCTTCTCTTACGTGTGTACCTCAATGGAGAGAGGCAGCTTACAGACTCTGAGGGTCGGTGTGGGGATCTCCAGACGTATCAGGTCAAGCAATTTCTTGCATAAGTGACCCCAGCGAGGTCAGGCTAATGATAAGGCTGTGGGACTGCTCATGCCAGTAGTTGCCCACCATTGTGCAAACTCTTGTCCTCAGCAAATGAATACTCCTACCTGCCTCATGTCCTATTTGAGAAGCTGTGACTACTCACTATTGCGGAACCTTGCAGCAAATCAATATCTGCTGTCAACATTTTACTCCTCTGAAATGGTCTCTTACATCAAAATAAACCCTACAGTCTTCTGTCTGATACAGGTTTCATTTGATACCACACACTTTATAGAACAATATAGGGTTGTTACTTTTTCTTCCTCTTTTAAAGGTTTCAGCGGTACCAACAGTCCCTTTTCTGCACACAGTCCTTGGAGTAGAATATTTACCCAGTGCACTCACTCAGGAAGGTGTTTGCACTTCCACTAGCCTAAGGACAACAAGGAGGATCTTACACTGTGGATCTTTTCCTTGTCTCCAAAACTAAATAGCTGGGGTAGGTGGGATGCTAAGCAACATTCACACTTTGGTGAGCCTCTACCCTTGTCAGATGTGTATTAACGCTGTCAGGTGCATAAAATTATTTGGCTTAACAGTGTGGTTGTTGCAGCTTTGCTTAATCCTGCCTCCTTTACCTTTCTGTAAGTCAGTACCACCATCTGCTCTGAAAGCGGTGCACCAGCCGCTTGGCCTGTGCAACGCTGGATGAAGCCATTTTGGGGCTCCATGCTGGATCATCCAGTGGTCGCATGGGGCAGCCTAAGAAGCAAGGAAAGCCGTTCCCACTCTCCAAGGTCATTGCTTTCTCTGCTAGATTACAGCTCCAAGGAGAAAAGCTCTTTCTAAGCTTGGATTGTGCATATAATGGTAAAAAGCTCAGTTGCTATCATTGCTCATGAAGGATGACTAATGTGCAAGTACTTTTCTTGAGCTGCCTGGTAGGTCCACATTTCAGCTTTGTTCAGTAAAGCACTTAAGCATGTGCTTAAAATTAAGTGTACTGCTGACTGGAGGCCTTGGACAATAAATATGCTACTGGAAAAGTATCTGGACCATACATTTATTAGTCTGTCTAAAAGCCCTGTTATTTATTCTTCAGTTCTGAAGTAAATCACGTCTTTCAAAAGCCACAGTTGTGGGTAAATGTCTGATTTTGATAGGCGTTGCGTATTGCAGCTATTGCTGATTTTAAATAAACTTATAGATGCTCAGTACATCCGCAAATGAGACACAGCTTGGCTCCTTTCAGTGGTTTAGTGTTTTTTGAGAAATCTCTCTTTGAACTACCCATCTGCAGGCTTTTCCTTTTTACTGTCTGTGTGGCCATCCTGCAATTACCTGTGGGTTTATGATCCTTCTCTAGAGAACAAGTTGGTTGGACAGTCTGACGATAAAGAAAGATGGAAGTGATAAAATGGGGCAGAGTATGATATCAGTTACAAGTGCCACATGAGTGTCCCTCCAGATTTACACTGCTGAAGCTTTGCTCTGGGTCTGGCTCCAAGATTTGCCATAAATGGCCATTTCAAGAATTTGGGAGTTTAGTCTGCTGAACAAAAATGTAGCACCAAGGATCGGGGCCCTTTGTGACTGCAGTGAAGGCAGAGTGGAGTGAGCAACTCATTGGCAAAGTAAGTGGAAGGCAAATGTGTGGGAGTGGGAGGAAGAAACTAAAACATGTTTTTAAAGGGTTTATGGCTAGCAATTTATTTCCTTAACCTCTGGTTCAACGCTGGGCAATGGTAAACAACGAAGGAGCCGTAGTTGCCTCTGAAATGAATTGACCATGCAAAGAAAGGCTGTAATTCCTCAAAGTGGGAAAAGATTTGGGGAACCTGCTTGAAACGCTCTGAAAGAAAGGGCTGGAGAAGTTCAGGCGAGTGGTTAAGCCCTCTTGGAAAAATGGATTTCTATGAGGTGGAGGGAGAGCAGATCTCCAAATTATTGTTTTCTTCTGAGGTGCTTCTTCATAAATAACCATCTCTGATTACTCCTCTGCGTGGTCAAATGTTCAGTTGCGTGAAAACCCCTGAAAATAAACAAGCAGAGAGACTAATTCAGGAGCTGAAGTGAGCGTGCACAGATCTATGTGAATCAATGGCATTGCCCAAATCTGAAATCAGTGGAGAGCTGGTCCTTAAATCAGCTATTTTTAGCAGTCAGTAGTGCAAGAGCACAATCAGTCTATATTTACATCAGATAATATTTGTGTTTAGTACGTAATTACCATGGACCCTGTTTACACATATAATTAACAGTTTGACATCGCATCCCGCTGGGTTGACATCTGTAGAATTCAAAAAGGGCTCAGGATCTCCAAAGAGGGTTTTTGTTTCAGGTTAGACGTGGCCTGATTGTCTAAATTAAAGACATGTCAAACCACATGAAAAGTTCAGGACAGAAGGTAACCACACAGGACGTGGCATGTGGGCCAGGTAATCACAGTGGTGGAAAGAATGGCCACACTTGTGAGGAGCCTACTTCTCTACGGGCTTTGGAAACAAACAAAAAAAAAAGCTCCTTTTTTGTTTTTAGTAGGAAATAAAAATTAGTAAATGCAACCCCTGGCTGCAAGGAAGCACAAATAAAGCAAACCAGATGTTCATTAGCTAATCACTTGCAATTTTTTTCCCCTTCTTGTTCTTCATGGAGGAAAAGAAAATTGAGCATGTGGGAACTTGCCTGTTGAGAAAACATTTGGATCTTCAGTCATTTATCTGTTTCACCTCTGACTCGGTTCAGGCCTCCATTAAAAGGCAGGCGGGGTGCTATCAGAAAGAAAGGTCAGCGGGGATCACTTCAGATGCTTTTCAGCTGGGGCAACCCTTGAGGCTATCCTTGCTTTTGTGGGCACGGAGAGTCAGTTAAAAACAAAACAGCAAACCAAACAAAAATGCAGGGAGTGCAGGGGAGCTTTGAACTACATCACTTGTGTTTGTCTTATTCCTAAATTACAGTGTCATTTTTGTACAGTGCTCGTTATAATCACATACATACATCAGGAAGTGTGTTTATTACAGTGAATACCAATGAATCCCGAATGGCAAGCTGCTTGTTTCCCAGTGTTATCAAAGGAAAGTAACATAACCTTTATTCCCTTTGGATTGATGTCATTTTCTTTTCCTCCCTGCTTAAGATGAGACAAAAATAGGTGCAAGTTTGTACTGCGGTCAGATTTTATCAATAATAAAATGCTGGTACATAAAGCCATCTATGTGCGTAAGCATCAACCCACATGCTTCTTTGTAACAGAGTTATTACATTAGGCAAAATTACAGTAACTCAGCCAACACCTCTTTCATTAGTGGTACTTGCTTCGTGCTTTAACAACATTAATTTAACGGTGTTAATTTTAATGCACAATGGCATAATGATTCCTAGGAACCTGGCACTACATGATGGGTCGGGCGGGTGTAAGATCCTGCCTACCATCCTCATCATATCTTAGTTGTCATATGAAAACCGGCTCACTGTCAGCTGGTTTACTTGGGAGCATTGGTCTGGGCGAGTTCAAACAGTCTTTCTCTGTAAGAGTGAGGCTTTATTCGGGTTTTATTCTCCTTTCATGCTGGTAGGGCTGAGGTTCATGGTCATTCTGCTCCTACGGGAAATGAGCTCCACAGCCATGGGCCAGCTGGCAAGAGGGTGCTTACGTGGGGGGGGGGTCTCCGTTGAGGCCAGCAGACCTGTGGTTCCCGAGGGAAGTAGTGTCAAGAGAAGTCACAGTCAGAAAGAGCGAAGTGGCATCCTGAATAATTTGTGTGAGTCCAGGGAGAAGTTATGCCAAACCTGGCAGCTTTCTTGGATTAGATAGCTGGGCTTTCTAGGCAAGAGGAATGCAATGGGTCTTACCTATCTGGACATCAGTAAATCATTTGATGTTGTGCCGTTTTGCATGTTTATCATGTAAATTGGAGATTAGAATGAGTGCTGTTAAGATGCTCGAAGAACTGACTGAGCAACAACAACAAGTAGTGTTAAAAGGGAAAGTATCTGGCTGGGTATATGAGCGGAGTTCTTCAAGGATTTGTCCTGGGGACAGATCTCATTTAATATTTTCATGAATGACCTTGGCACAAAACATAGCATGTGGCTGAAGTCTGCTGATGACACAAACTTGGGAGGCGTGCCATACAGAAAGAACTGGATGACCTTGAAGACTGGAGTAATAGAAATGAGATGAAATCCAGTAGTGCAAAATGCAAAGTCATGAGTTTAGGGAGTAATAAGAATTTCCACTATAAACTGGAGACTCGTCAGCTGTAGATGGCGAAGGGGAAGAAACACGGGTGGATAGCTCAGTCACAGGATGGGCTCTGAGAAAGGTATGCACAACTTCAAATATATCCTGGGAAGCGTTTCTTCCTGGGGAAGGTAGGTATGTCGTTTCCTAGGAACCGGTGAAGCCTCATGTGGCATCCTGGACATATGGGCTATTCTGGTCCCCATGTTCTTGAAGCATGGGTTTGACTTGGGCTGCATACAGAAAAGGATGGTGAAGATGCTGGGAGGATGGAGAGCTTGTCCTGTGAGAGAAGAATGAAAGGTAGATTTTTAACCTAGACAAAGGAAAGCTGGGAAGAAGCGTGATGGCTATGCATCTGTACATCAGGACGGTAAACATCAAAGAGTAAAGTAAGCTATGTAAGCTAAAGAACACAAGGCTAAATGGATACAAATTGGCCTGAGAACACTAGGCTCAAATCAGAGGAAGGTTTGTGACTACGCACGGCTGGGAGGCTCTGAAACAGCCTTCCAGTAGGAGCTGGGGACAAATAACACCTTGTTATAAGAACAAGTTTGGCATGTTTGTGGAAAGGATTGTAACACCTGGGCTTAGAGGATTTGGACTTTGGAGGTTGTTTCCTGGGGAGTGCTGAGCCTTGAATGACTTAGCTTTCAGGGTGATTTGGGCCACTGGTCGTCTTTTCATGGCGTGTAATTTCCTTACCTGGACAGGACCTTGTTTTCAAGGGGCTAACGTCATATTTGGTAGGGGCAGTAAGCCGGTCATGTCTCAGGGTGCTTTACTCAAGTTTGTATAGTTTGAGGTTGGTGGGAATCAGATGTTTTATGTTTGGACTCCGTTAGTGTGTATGTGATTAATCTGGTTCAGTTAATGGACACTGCACTTGATCCTGTGGTTTCTGTGTGTTGATTCTGAGTGTGGTGTGTATCTTTTGGGTGTTTGAGTTGGTTTATGTTCCTGGGTGTCTGCATGACCTGATTAATACTCCCAGGTTAATGCAAATGCAAACAGAGACCACAAAGGAAGGCCTGGCCAAAAATTGCATATTGTACAGCATATAAGTGGCTATCACTGCGTTCATCAGATAATTAGGAAATGAAAGATGTTAACCCAGCAATGATCAAGGAGGGCAGTTGTTAGCCTTGTCAGTGGTGGCTAAAAACTAAGTATTTAGGTCTGGAGTAGCAGTAACAGTGAAGTATCAGTATTTTTATTTTCAACTCCTAGGCAAAACCAGCTCCTTGTCTTTGTTGTATCCCTCATTGTACCCCCTGAACAAGCTTTCCGCGGGGCTCAAAAGGACCTTCCATCCTTGCCTTAAATGTAGCCATTTCTAGTCCAGAGCTGCAAAACTCCAGCTTAAACAAACCTATCTATCCTCTAAACTGCATTTCCCAAGACTGGTCAAAAAACCCCACGGACTGTTAAAAAAACAAACTGAAAGAGAAACTGAGAGAGATGTCAGTGAAATCCAGGCTCTGGAAGAGCCAGCAGGAATGTCTCCAGCCACTCCTACGGGGGTAAATTTCACAGGTACTTTTGAAAAGTTGGCTGTTGACTTCAAAAGAGAAGAAAATAAATTATAAGTAGTTAGAAATGGTTTCAGAATAGGAGATTTCTGTCCCTGCGTGTAGCCTGATGCACTGACCCCGTGCAGCCTGAGCAGGTGCTGGAAACAGAACCTCCAGCTGGAGAGGTGGGCTCATTTCGCTGCTGTGACTCAGTCTTACAAAGCCTCACGCAAGCTTGTCTTGAATCAGCAGGCGCTTGAGTGTCTGCGAGACATGAGGGTGCTGATTGTTCCATCGATTTCAGCGGCTCTTTCAGGGTTAAAGTTAAGCGTGTGCTTAAGGGCATTGCTGGATCCGAACCGGTCTAATCTACCTTGCTAGATGCCAGCCTAAAGCAATTCCTGAAAGCTCTTCTCTTTCCATCAGCCAACCCCTTGACTTGCAAACTATCGACTACTTGGAGCTGCCTAGGGTGTATGTTATTTTCTCGTACCTTGCAGTTTCCTGCAATGCTGTGATTAGGAACTTGTGTAAATTCCGTTCCAATATTTCACTTTTGGAGTCCTCCTACTGTGGACGTTTCTATAGCATAGCCCAGCACATCTGGCCACTTTTAATAACCTTAGGGAAAGCATGTCAGTTTAACACTCGAGTCTCTCTTCCTTTGCTTTGCTAACCAAAGTGTTGAACTCCACAAAAAGATCTGAAGGGATGCTTGATGCAAAGAGCAAAATTCACGTAATGTGAAGTAAGGAAGAAACCAAAGGAAAGACAAAGGAGGCTTTTTAGCCTACAGCTTTCCTCTGGCTTGTTCTGATCTAAAGTACAGTGAGTACTCAGTGTTGCTGTGGAGGTGGGCAAACACTTTCTTCTGTAGATGACAATTGCTGTGGTTCAGTGGGTACTCACATTATGTTCTTTCGTTGTATATGAAGTGGAGACTGAACAAAGTGGATCAGGTAGTGAGTCAAGTTGGATGTTTTCATTGGGCACAATTCATGGCAGAAGGACTAGGTGAAAAGAAGTAGCTGACAATAAACAATAAACCTGGATTTCTTCAGTCATCTGTCATTGCCTTCCTTGCAGAGAAGTGAGCCCAACCTGCTTAGCCATAGCTGTCAGTGAGTGCAGACTCAAAGTTTTTCAACCTTCCCTTACGGTTTTTCATGAGTGAAGGTCCTATATCATCTCTACATGCTCCAGGAGCTGCCACTTGAAAAATGCTGCTAATTAAGAAGATGACTGTGTGTCCCTGCTGAGGGATTGCTCACAAAGACCTGTTGTCTCCGCAGGATCAGCTCCTTATAACGATGTGGCAGATCTGATCTGTAAAGACCCTTCTTTTCTGAGAGGCCACCACTTCCCTTCAAGAGACTCGGCTGAGGGTATGGAGGGGGAGCCGTGACGAAGCCGTGGTGCTCTGATTCCCTGGCTGAAGAGGTATGTGAGAAGGGCGGCTTTTGCCGTGCTAAAGAGACCAGAATTTACTGGGCTGCTGAAGCAGAGAAGGGCAGTGTATCTACTGCTCCCTTTGCCCAGGGCATATTGGCTTTTCGTACAGGTTTTGATTGCAACCTTCATTAAAAGAGCTGTTCCTCCATCCAAATTAGGTGGAATCCAGCACTGAAAGAATCCAGCCCAAGTCCCAGTTTATTTCTCCATAAAACATCTGTATTGTTCTTCCAGGATGGCTCTGCCAAATGAGTCCTCAATAAACCCAAAACCTGGCAATAGACAAAACGCTAAAAAGCGCCTTTTTAATATGGAAAAGTATCCTGCAGTGTCGCAATCTTCCAGTGGAGACCACCCCCTACCCCTGAGAAATGCAGAATAGCACCAGGCCCACAATTTGCCTGGGGTAAAGCAACAGAGCTGGGCCTGTGCTGATTTACTCCAGCCAGAGGATCTGGCCTATAGTTTCTTGGGGTTTTTTTCCTTTTGTTTTTTTCCTAAAGATCCTTAACTTCTCTTTTCTTTTTTTTTTTTTTAAATTTTTTTCCTGTGGATAGAAGCTTTGCAAGTTCCTTCTTTTATTGTTAGCTCATTTGGCAGGAGCAGCCAAGCAACAAAAGTGTTTTATTTGGAAATAGTTGAGGGGGAAGTCGACAACGTCCGAGCTCTATTCTGATTGCGTGAGCTCTGGGAGGTTTTCACCTCTGCTTCCAGGCTGCACCAGGCTGGGATTATCTCATTTGATTTCATTGGATCTGTGTGCAGTTAAGAAGTGGGGAAAATTAAAGGTTAGTGAAGTTTGCCTTTGTGTCACACTAGAAGCTTTTAGTTATTCAAGTGTAAAGTGCTCGCTCTCTCTTCCTTCTCTGTGGGCTGAAGTATCATGCAATGTTCTACTTAGCTGATTTGATTCAGTAAGCGAAATGTGACTTATACAGCTTATATTCCATGGCAGAAGAGATCCTGAGAAAGAAGCACAGGGGAGATGGCTATATTGGCTAAAGTGGGAAAAATGTAGTGTGTGAAAGGCACTGATAGCTGAATCTCCTCCATCTGAGTATCGCGCTTAGAAATGCTCACTCTTTTATGGCCAGCAATAATACATGCTATTATTTTGATCTGTGATGTTGCCTATGTCTGTTGATTTCTTTCCAAATCTCTAAGACTCCCTTCACAAAAGCTCCACTCAGCAGAGATTAAAGGCTCCACTCAGCAAAGACTCAAAATAAACCAGAAACAGTGCATTAATGCAGGCAGATCTTTTCTCTTTTCTTCCACGCTTGAGGCTCCTGTGAATCGGTCGGGATCTGCCCCCTCTTGTGCAGTGCTATGCGCACGCATGAGCTGAGGTTTGTCTTTCCTGCTGTGCTCTGCAGGGCCCATCCAAAATAGCTCAGGGCCAGATTTCTAAGAATTCAGCACCCACAGTCAGGGCCAAGTACGGAAGTCAAGAGTGATCTTAATGTAATGAGTAGGTAACGGCTTGTGGCATGGGGAGGAGCTGTGTATCTGTGGATGTTTATGTGGGTGTTAAATGATTCACCCAAGGCCGAAGAGGGCCTCAGTGTCGTCACCAAGATTAGCCTTTCAGAGTATGGTTTCAGTAGCCCAGCACTCTGGCCTGGGAGCTGCTTTTCAGCCCCTTGTTTTCCACTGGGACAGTTGTGATGAGATTTTCAGAGTACAGTGCGCATGCATGTCTCAGTGGGAAGGCAGTCACTCGGGGAAGCTGGCCCTCTGCCTAAGTGCTGAGCTCTTAAGAAGCCAGCCCTGACCCTGATAGCCTCACTGGCCTCGGGCTGGGACATGGAGCCTCTGCTCACCTTCAAAGCTTCCCCAGCCACCGCCTGCAAAATTTCCTACTTCACTGGTGAGTTAGTAGAGTTAATTAATTGATGCTTCTAAGACAACGTGGTGATAGAAAATGCTGTTTACCAGATAAATATTGCTAGTGCCCTGTGGGCATCTGCAATTCAAATGCTCTAGTCCCTGCAGGGACTGACTCTTTTCATTGCTGCAGTGTCGTTACTGTAGAGCTCATTAGACGGCTGTCAAATGCTTTCCACCACCAAGAAGCCCATCCTTGTCATCAGACAATGCACTTTCCCAATCGGTTGTTGCGTTCTCTATAGCTGGTCGCTCCCTAGATCACAGGTTGGGCCTCCAGAATTGTAAGAGTCTTTTAAAAGTCATGAGATGGCTTTATTCTGTGAATGCTACTTTAGCCTTTAGCATGTGTTCAGGCCATCTCCTGAAAAGTGCTTTCTTTAAGACCATAAGGACCAAAGATTTTTTTCTTCAAGTGAAAGTGCTAGATAGAGTGGCACACCAGGAACTTGGGTTTCGTGTAACATCAGGGAAGATTTGCAGTAAAATCACAAGAGTTGGCAACAGCGGGGTTTTCTTTCTGAAAGGGACGGCACAGCTCGACACACAGACGTTCCAGAGGGCAGCTCCTTCGCTGGTGCAGCTCCAGCTCTACCGATCCCAGGGAAAGGGTGCAAATTTACAGTTGCTGAGGATCTGCCACCCTCAGGCTCATTGATGGTCAAACTCTTCTGTGTTTTAAGGACCCCACATATCAGCTAGTGAGCACAGCTTTTAATCGTCTCCCCAGGGAAGTGCCCTTTGCATGACGGACAGGGGAGAAGCTGAACCCCCTTTCTTCCTGCTCTTCACTTTAGGGGTGGCTGGTGCACAAAGGAAAGTCCTAGGGCTTCTGTTCAACGCAACAGTCCAAATAGGGAGGGAAAGATTTCAGCATGGAAAGCTGTGCCTTTACACCAGCTTTTGCATCCAAACAAACACAGTCTTTGCCAGCTCTATTGAGTCAGGCTTTCAGGGCACCTGGAAAAGCAGGCTGGCTTTGGAGAAAAAAGATCCTGGCTTGCTTTTAGGAGTCGACCTTGAAAGCCTTAGCATGGGGGGGTTGTCTCTATATTTTGGGGACAGGATGGCTTCTGTGCTGCAGGGACTGCCTTCTGCGCTTTTCCTGGTGAAATACCACATCACAGGGCTTCCTGGGGTCAGCCCGACAGCGTCCATCCAGCCGGCACACAGAAAGTGCAGCTTTTGGAAAAGTGAATATAATTTTAAAGTTGGCCTGAGAAGCCTCCATCTAGTTTTCAGGGTTCCAGAATGTTGTTTTATTAGGATTACAGTCTTGTTCTTCTTAGGTTTCAGCAGGCGTTTATGACTGTTACAACAGGAATGAAAAGCTGGGGCTGGAATCGGCATTGCTTTCTCCTGCCAGGCGCAGGGTTCACGGTGGAGGCCAGACATATGTCTTTCTCCCACAGATGCTACTTTTTTTTCTGGATGGGGAGGTGAGCTCTATCCTCTCCCTGGAAGAGAGGGCTGGCAGCAGCTCTGAGCTGAGACGTGGGGGCTGCACGGGGGGCCCATCTGCTGAAGGTAATTGCCCTGTTGGTTCACATCATCCCCCTCTGCCCTTTGCAAAGAGGAGAGACCAGGTCCTGGCGGGTCTGCGGGGAAGGTCATGTTTGTGTAGGATGCTGTAGCCTTGTGTTGTTCCTGTCTCCTTTCTCCCATGCCTCATGGACACATTTCGCTGGAGGCTCTGAGGTTAGTAGAGGGAGAGAGCACTTCAGGGCTAAAATCAGCTATGCCTATAGATATTTCCCCTTCTTTTTTTTTCCAGCCTGCATTATTCCAGACCCAATACCATTCATCTATCCATATTTCTCTCTGTGCAGGTCAAAACATCTCCTCAAAGGCTCCTGAGCCAGAGAGAGGTTCTCTGTCACTGCAGACCCCATGCTGTCTACATGTGAGCGGCATGGGCAGGAAGGTAAGGGTAATAGAAGCCTCCACCAGCCACCACAGGTCCCCTGCTATCCTTCTAGGTCTTGTGGCTGTGCTGGTTTGGAGAGCTAAATCCCCCTCATTGTCCCCAGAAATGAAGGAGTTCAGCCTGCCCAAACAGCCCCGTTTGGGGGGAAGAACTCAGCCCTCTTCTTGGGTAATTTCTGGCTACAGGGTAGTTGGGCCCTCTGCACGGTAATAATTAGCAGACAGATCCTGCTGACTCGGGAAACTCATCTGAGGGTTTGTTTGTGTGTTTGTTGTTTTTATGAAAAGGTCCATATGCCTTTCAGATTTTGTTATTTGCAGCGAGCTGATGATCTGAGGAACAGAATGAAGAGTTGACATTGTTGGTCGTTTTCTTGGCCTGCTTTAAATAGCAGATGTAGGTTGGTAGAAGGGCTACAGCTTGTTACTTTATACTGGTCGAATTTGATGAGTTTTATTGCAAAGACAATAGGGCAGCTCATGACAGCACTCAACCCAGGGAGAAAAGAGAAGGCTTTGTCCCTGGTGGGTACTCATCATCCACCAGTGCGCCCCTTCATGTATTGGATCATATCCAAGAGGCAATATGGGAATTTCTGCATGTAGTTAAAGTTTATGAGACTGCCTGCCTGAATGCATGCGTGTGTGTGTGTGTGTGTGTGCGTGCGTGTGTGCATGTGTGTAGTGGAATGAGGATCTCTAGCACAACTCTTGGTCAAAATCCAGTTTCACCAGCGGGACAAGACAGATCAAGCACCAGCTGAATATGACCCTCAGGGTCTGCCCCTACAGCTTAGACATCGTTTTTATGGCATACGCTGTAACTCAGTAACTGCCAATGCACATGGTATGTGATTTACTCTGAAACCCTGAATCTGACCTGGATTTTCCAAATCAGAACCTTGTTTTAAATCTTAAGATAACAGTGCCTAGTAATTCATGCATTTGCTGATTTCTGGGGCAGTTCTAGTTCAATGCTGGCTTCTTTCTAGGGGATGGAAATCATATCTAACGTGTAGTGCCTTTTGCATCTGATTGTTACTCTGAAATGTGTGCTCACCTCAAGGTGTTTAAGAATTTGAGCAATAGAGTTTAAGCCACAACTTTATCAGCAGAGAACATGGACATTCAGCTCTAAGTGCTTGCTAAGTTGTGTTCCTTCTTTCAGCACTCTCCTCCTCCTGCTGAATAACACATATCTAGGGTTGTTTTTATCAGGTTTTTGAGATTAAGTGTCTCTCCCTTTTGCTAGCTGAGCTCCCCATAAGTGAGAGCAGGCAGCATCATTTTATAGCTG
The DNA here is from genome assembly GCA_003993805.1 of Himantopus leucocephalus. NCBI lineage: Eukaryota > Metazoa > Chordata > Aves > Charadriiformes > Recurvirostridae > Himantopus > Himantopus leucocephalus. Next base: position 64,183,639 of record RSEF01000005.1, read on the forward strand.
TTTCTAACCTAATGAGGGTGTAGCTTTAGACTTTTGGTGCTCCTCTTAGGGTGCTGTTTGTGAACCCCGCTACCAGGATCCTTCGAAATCTCCCCCTCCTTCCTGGCCATGCTTGCCAGCATTGCCAGCAGGTTGACATCCCATGCAACCTGCTGTAGGGGAACCTGGAGCGACTCATTCTGGATGTCATCTCCAAACATGTTGAGG
>RSEF01000005.1:64183945-64230295 GCA_003993805.1 Himantopus leucocephalus
AGGGGGCTTGGACTAGATGATCTCCAGAGGTCCCTTCCAACCGCGACCACTCTGTGATTCTGCGATTCTGCGACGTTCCATTTGCTCCATCCCTTTACTGTCATGATATTGTCCCCTGAGGTGACTCCTCCAAGTCTTTGATCCATCTGATTTCACCAAGCTAGGCTGCTGTAGCTGGCCTTCGCCTAGTTACTCCTCCTGTACCCTGACCAGCCTTTTCACCTGTTTTCCACCCTTATCCCAGCTTGAATTAATCTCAGTCAAATACGAAAGAGCAGAGAAGTCTTGAGGAAGAATCCTCAGTGCCCTCTACAATGTCAATGACTGTAGTAGGATTTTGTATTAGTCCCTGAGTGATCTTGTGGTTTGTATTTCATTTCCTCAGGTATGATATTCTGATCTACCCGGTACTGATGATGTCTTTTAACTCTGTGCCTCGGGCAATTTGGTTAGAAATACTTCCACATTTTGCAGCAGCAGTGGTAGAGGCAGTGTTAAATGCAGTCATCCCACGGCTGATAGTGAGAATTCCTCCAGTAACCTCCCTTCGGTTCAGTTGTTCTGTCAGTACAACGTGCTGTCATCTCCATTTCAGCCAATTTATTATCCTCCTTACAACACTTGTCTTATCCCTATCTTCTCCAGTTTAACTAATAATTTTGTGTGGCAACACACCAAGGGTTTACCTAATATTTGGATAGAGTAGCCTGGTACAAAAGCCTGACATTGCTATACCCAGACCGAAGTTTGTCCCCTATGTCACGTTTTGCCACAACTGTCTTTATTCTTTACTTACTCAGTGTTTCTTCTGAAGCTTTGTCTAATATTGATACCGGTGTTATGAGCCTATGAGTGATCAAGCTGATTTTTTTCTCCTTAAATAAAGGCACTGCGTTTTCTTTTCTCTAAGGTTATCAGTTTCAGTGTAATAAATCTTATTGCCAGGTTTGCAATTCCATATGCTACTTCCTTCAGTATTCAGAGCTGGATTGACATTGCTTCCTCCCAACGCAAGCACATTCAGTATTTAAGTTTTACTCGGGTGACTGACTTCTCTATATTTCTGCTTGAGGGACCACTGCGTACTCTGTGTTCTAGGATGTACCAAATGCAGCTAAAAAGATGGAACTTGACCTTTGTACACGTGCAGTATCCGACTTCTCTCTTGACTGTGCAGGCATGCCGAAGATAGTCAGGTAGCATCTCTGCAGCATGCCCGAGGTCACCAAGCTTTTCTGTGGAGTTTTTGCTGGAACAGGCTCAGATATACAGAAAATGGACATAACACTGTTCTTTTTGCTCCATGTTTAGAGAAGGAAGTCTCTCATTTTCCTGCTAAAGAGGGGTTTTAATATCTGGGGTGTTTACATATTTCAAGCCAAGTATATAAAAATTCTTACCTTTCCAGGATTCACTGCATAAGGAAAACAAACCAATGTTAATTTGCAATTGTGGCTGAAATAAGCCTACATCTCCATCAGACCTCTCTGGATGAGACAGTGGGATTTGTCGTGAAAGGAGGGACTTTTTGTCATGAACTGACCGACAGAATGGCTGAGATGCAGGGCAACCCTTCTGCAGACACACAGAGGAGTCTGTGCCCAGTGTGAATGTACTGGAGTTACCACAGAAGTGCAGGGATATTATCCCTAATTGTTGTAAATTTTTATGTTGGTTTAGTTTTTTCAGTAGAGGAAAGCTCAAGAAACTAGATCTGAAGGAGATAACCTTCTCAGCTGAAGGAATGATGACTTTCTAGAAAGGCTGAAAAATGTCTAAACTTTTGCCAGGTTATTAGCATCTTCCAAGCTAATTTCCCGTGGAAGTGTGGCAGAGTGGCAGGCTCCGAGGTGTCACCAGGCTCCGAGGTGTCACCAGGCTCCGAGGCACCAGGATTGGAGACTCACATGATGCTTCAGGTCACCAGCACCACGCAAACCCTGCACCTCTGCCAGCAATGGCCCTGAACTAACAAAACCAGTCTGTCCTCAGCTTTTGTAGGTGCTTTCCGTGAGGATGTGGTTTTCCTCACTGTAATTTTTTTGGCAAACAATACTAAAAAGAGGAATCCTCTAAGTGTGGAAGGTAGCCTCAGATTGGAAGTGAAATTCAAATTTTGCTATCCGCTTTTTGGGCTCTCTCTTTCTCTTCTAGAGTTACTCTTTGCAAATCTTCTCCCTGCCTGGGAAGTGGTGCCATGGATCCCTGGCTCTGTGCAGTCACACCAGTCAGTTTGTACAGGAGTGCAAACAGCCGTTCGACAAACGCTTGTAAGTTGGTTGCAGTTGAGGACTTTTTCGCGTGACAAGTGAAAGGTTCATTCTTTATCCAGGGACTCCCTTGCTAGCAACTTTTAAGCCCTTGTTGCAAAGAGTTAGGACTTTAGAACATTTCAAACCAAAGTGCTCAGGGATTGTTTGAGAAAACTCTTGAGCAGTGTTTGTTCCGCAGACCTCCTTCTCTGAAACAGGTGAGTCATTCTGGCTGATATTAAAAAACAACAACAAAAAAATCCTCCTCAGATGCAAACTAACCCTGAGGCCCATGATTACCATGAGTTATTTCACCCATATGGCTGGAGTAGGGCAACATTTTAAGCCACTAAAACCATATTCTTCAAATCGGAAGTATTTGATCATCTTTATAATAGATAGTAGTGCTATCTCTACCTTTCACAAAGGTTGGGTTCTGCTAAAGCTTATTCACAGGCTTCGTTCTGAGAATATATGTAAGTGTTGGCAGGACCAGTGACCCATGTAACTGTAATGCAGTGGGTTGCTATAAAACAAGTGAGAGAAATCTAAGGTTTTATTCTGGCAGTCTTAGTGGAGGTGAAATCAGTGAGTGTACTAGCTGGAGCTATGGGGTTTTTGTCAGAAAAAATCCCCTCTTGTAATTTTCCCATTAGGAAATTTGCTGTAGAAAAGTAATTTTAAAAAGATCTGGAGGAAACCTCTACTTTTTTCCCCCCCCAATTTTTTAAGGGTTTTCCATGTTTTCTGCTTGATTAAAAAAGAAAAAAGTAATTATTTAATATATTTCTTTTTTACTTCCTTTTTTTTTCTGGAATAGTTTTAGTAACTAAGGTATTATTTGTGTTACTTTCTTAGAGAGGGAGAGGGTTAACAAGTGAAAGTTTTATTTTTAAATGTGAAAAGCAAAACCTTTAAAAGCAAGGTTAAAGCAACTTGAAAAGTTTAAGACTTTTTTAAAGCAAAGTACTCTCTCTTATACGTGTTTTTTAAACATCCGTCACTCTTGGGGAGGAGTAATTTTTTTTAAAAGAGAAAAGGAAACATTTCCAACAATTCTCAAATTAAGGTGCTCAAAATTTTATTTTTCCATAACGCCTTTCATTTTGAATTAAAAAATCCCATTTAGCTGAGAAAAATGACTTTCAGATAAAATAGTTGCCTTCAATAAATCCCAGATTTTCAATGAAAAAACTTCAAAGTCTGCTTAGTTTAACTATTCAGGGTGTAAAATACGGAGTAGTGAAATTGAAGGTGGCAAAAGTTGACCTTAAAAATTTGCTAGAATCTCTAGCTGTGTGACTTTCCCTTCTAGGCTATTTACACACATAGCTAAAATTTGAAAGCAGAAGGGTTTTTCTGTGCTCAGAGAAATGTGAGTGAAACGTGAATGGTGACAGTGAGTGATTTTATAGGAGGTGCTGAACCTGCTTAATCTGTCTTTTGGCCGGATTTTAACAGGCTTCATGCAGTTTATTTATGTATTTGCCCGTTGTTCTCCAGAATTGTTTCAAAAGCAAACCAATGAGACTGAGAGATACTGAGGTGGCCTAAATAGGCTGAAGCAGATGTTTGCTTATCAAAGAGGTGATTTTGCAATACTATGCTATCTCTCCCAATGACGTCCCTCGCTAAGGTACAGATGAATGGGGGTTGCTTTCTGGGCCCGGAGCCTTGAAGGAAAAGGTGAATGTCCATTTTGCATATCCCATTTGTGTGCTAAATGGCCGTGGTATCTTAAATAGGGCTACAGTGGCAATTAAAATAATGAGATACATAAAAGACACCTGCTTTAAATAAATACAGTAATCTGCCCAAAGCTGCCTGAATGGACTGGTATTCAGCGAGAGCCCTGAACCTGCATACATACCTACGCTTAACAACATAATCATTAAAGAACAGAAACCTTTCCTTCTAATCCCCCTCATACAGGACAACATGTGGATGTTAGCATATTTGGACTGCTTTGCATTCCTTCTTGCCTACTTTTGAGAACATACTACATTTTAAAACTTGTTGGGTTCTTTCATGTTTTATTTGACCCTATGTAATTGCATTCCTGAAGGAATAACAGGCTCCCACAGTGATTTATACCCTGTATTAAATGTCAGTTTTGAAGAGACACAGTTAGCAGTTTGGTTTAACCTCCTGCCTTCCTATGTAAGTTCAAAACTGAAGTGGAGCTCAGGATCCAAGGGGAAAAGTAAAAAGATGAAAATGGACTTAAAGGCAGGGTGGAATGAGACGTATGTGTTCCTGGCCCCGCACCTTTAGAAGCCACCGGAATGAGATTCCATAAAGCCATCCCTATTTTTAACTGTAATTTGTATACTTCATTGCTGCCCTTGACCAGTCGAGGAGGCTGTAAATTAGCACTGCAAAACGCTCTGCTTTCTCCAGGCAGACAACTCCAGCGTCTCTAACAATGGGCCAGAACATTTTTGCTGCAAAATCAACCAGATCGACCGACAAACCAGCCCCCAGTGGGTTTGGCATGTGTCCCAATAAGAAGGTCGGCAAAATAAATTGTCCTTGTAATTAAGAGTTGCTCCTTTGTTTTTATGTGTTTAACTGTGCATAAATAGCAAAGCAGGATAGGTATGTTATTACTGTTTTAAATATTTCATTCCCTTTGTAGATTTCCTTACGACACAGTTAACAACTGCTTAATCATACGTTATGACCTAATTATGGGGGATTCAGTTAAATAAATCTTGATGTAATGGTATATTCTTGATGTAATGGTACTCTGATGGCTGCTTTTATGTGCATGTGTGCATTTAAATGTAAAAGTAAATGCAGCCTACGTTGGGATCTGACACATGACTTAAATGGTCATCATCTTTAGAATCACTGGTGAAACAAGTTACAAGGAGACTTCTTTTAAGCAAGAATACTGTACATAAAACCCTATTTCCTATACCCAGGAAATGAACATCCTAATGATCACTTTCTTTAATGTGCAACTGCAATGTTTCATTTCCCAGAAAGGAGATTTAGCTGGAGCTGCTCCAGGGAGGATTCTGTTTTCACACTGAAAGCAATAGATTTGATCCATCAAAGCTTTGCTCAGATTAGTTTTCCCTAAATATCTTTGGCAAAGGTATTTAAATTAATGCAAAGCTTTTGTAGGATTAGGCCAGGGGACCACTGGTAGTTGTTCTGACATAGGCAAATGACTATAGTTTTTCAGCTGAAGTAATTCAGGGCATTTCCATTGCCTTCTCCAGAGCCTCACTTGTCCATCAGATGAATGATGAGTACAGATCTGGTCTGCCGTTTGCCAGGTGGGGAGGCTGACAGTGATCTTTTATTTTGAAGTGAAAAACGTAGGTGATAATGTTTTCTTAGGGTTGGATTTGTCTTGCCAAAGACAGGTGTCTTCAAGTCATGGAATAAGTTGCCCTCTGGAAATGCATATCTCTGCTGACTACTCAGGGAGCTAATATGACTAGCTTAGACCTGACGCTTGCCTTTCCGGTAGATAGAGTCAGGTAAGATGAATCCTACCATGTGATGTATACATGGTATTGTGTATCAGCTTCCCAACTTCTAGATGTGCTGCCAGATCACTGTAAATGTTTGTGCCTTGGTGCGAGAGACTCTGGGATAGGTCCTTTACCAGCTAAATACAGCTGGAAGACAAGAATTTCGTGGTAACCTGAGGGCAAAAGGCCATGGGGTGCAGTTAACATCTCAGGAATATAGGATGAGATTTGCCTTTCATAGCTTTAGATGGCAGAATGAGAGATATCCATCCCTGCACTTGTCACACTTTGTCATCGGTGGAGGGAAGTAGTCCTGTCTGATGGAATTATTCCTGACAATGTCATCAGTCCAAAGCCAAAGGAGCAAACCTGGAACTTGAATGCCTGTGCTTCTTGGCTTTGGGACTTGGCTCCCCTACGTTCACTAGGGTCACCTACAGTAGCTGTCCAGCTTCAGGATCATGAACAGCCTGTCCTAAACTGATGAGCGTTTCCTCTCTGGTCTTTATTTTGCCATTTGTGCTACCTAGCCGGGACTGCAGGCTCCACGGGCAGAGCGTTATCCATTCATGCATAAACTGACAGCAGCGTTCAACTATGCCAGTTACAGAGTGCGAAAATGTGAAGATGAACTTGAGTTAAGGCCCTCATTCAACGGGCTCTCGTTTAAACAGACCTGTGCACGTGCACACTGTGGCATGTCTGGTTATTATGTGACTTGGGTAGTGATGACGTAGGGATTATACCCTGGGTATAAATCCATTAGCCTCCCTCGTAGGTTTGATTCAAGAAGGAGGTTATCCAATAGCAGAAAAAGAATCTTACACCAGTGTGAGTAGATAAAAAAATCAATTCCCAATCAGCATCAATGTATCAATGTCTTTTTATTTAATTGCACCCAGCCCTACATAATAATAATTAGGAATTAGAGAACTGAGTGAATAGTATCTCCTGGATTTCTCAAATCTTTTAGAAAATAGTAGTATTTTGCATCCATTTAAGACACTAAAAGCAAAAACAACACCAGCAGAGGGAGACAAACCCTGTTGTCAGACCAGCCCGGTCTAGCAAGACCTGTAGGATTCACTGCTTTTTTATCAGAAGCTGAACTGGAATACTGAAGGAGGAACACCTTTTGTGAAATGTTGTGTGCCATTCATGTCTGCACATGTTTAATAAAGCATGAACTTAGGGATAAAGGAAGTTCTCAAAAAAAACCCCAACCATCTCTTGGTACCATACTAAAAGTTTCGTTGGCCTGAAATAAAATGTTTCATTTATTTTTGGTGGGTTGCATACGTATGTGGATGTGTGTATGCATAAAATACACTAAAAATGCAGTTATGCTAACAGTTTCAAAAATTCGTTTCAGATGAAAAATCGGAACATCTAAAAAAGATTCACCCAAGTATTCTTGCCTTTTTCTGTTTGTTCGTTTGCGTTTTTTTTTCTTTTTATGGAGGGTAAACTGGACTTGATGCAAGTATAGCTTTACGCTTGACTGCTCTAAACCTGTGTTCTCTGGTGAATGGGATAGCTATTTGAAACATTTTAACTAGACTGAATTGTGATGGTTGTCCTCAAGTAAGAAAGCAACCCAGAGTTCCACAAGTAAGTTAATTTTAATGCCATTTGAAAAGAAATTAAAATAATGAAGAAACTGAATCACAAAAGCTTTCTTAAGGTGTAAATGGCAGAAGATATTGCCTCAGGGTGGCTAATTTTCTCTCCAGATGACACAAAAAAAAGTCACAAGTAGGTCCAGAACGATTTTGCTTCCATAAAGTTTAGTACCAAAAGATAATGTTTCCTTTGCTGTGCACAGCCTCAGCCCGTGTCTCTGAAAGAATGGAAATGCAGGGAAGATGGAAAGAAAGATCTGAAAATGGACGAGTGTCTTCTGCTTTGCAGCATAATTTTTAACCTTTTCCTCTTCTGTCAGGTTGTGAAGCAATCTTGGGTTGCTTGAGGTCATAAGATGGAGATTTCTTTCACCATTGAATAATTATATTTGTATTTTCTTCACTGGTCAGAAAGGTTGTTTTTTCAATCCTCTGGCTGTGTGTCTAAGAGGAGGATTGTCTTGAACCAATGAGTATGTGGAGAAGCATCCCTTTGTTTGTGTACGTCGAATATTGCATGTACTGATCGAGGGGGCAAATGGCTTTTTACGGCAAAGGATTGCTTGCGATGGCTGGAAGTTGCGATGCATTTTTTAAAAAGCAATTTCATTGTCCTTTGCATTGGAGGTGAACTGGATGGGTTGACACCACTGGTAGTAGCAGAGTTGGGGTTCAAAATCCAAACCTTACGTGTGCTGTGGGATTGAGTTGCCCATCTCGGGAGGAGATGGACCTTGTTTGCCAAGGTTAGCCATCAGTGCATGCTCTGTGAACGTTGTAGTTCCATGTGCTTCCTGCAAAACTCTCATTTTAAGCAGTGCATGGGGAGTGATGTGTATGGTTGTGGCTACGAGACCCAAGGAGCTGAGGTGGGGGAAGCCCCCTCAGTCAGATGATGTTCGCGCTGGCTGGGTCTGCAGGCATCACTTCCAGACAGGACAGGATCTGCTTGTCTGGGAGTCCCGCATCTCCTATCTGGAGGAAAGCTTTTGAATGGGGTGCAGACATCTCATTTTATAGCCTGAACCATAAGAGAAAACATATACAGGGGGATAGGTCTGTAAAAATCATCCTTTAATTAATTATCTAAGTAGAAATAAATGTGTATGCCTTCAAATGCACTGCCACTATAGATAAAACCAGCAGTAAAAATCTCTGGGAGCGTTAAAGAAAGATTTTCTCTTTCCATACTATGGAACAAAGATACTTGTGATAATTTTGACTGGTATTAATATATACTAGTAGGAAAAGGGGCAGAGGAGACCTTGAGAGATCATCTGTCCCTCTACCACAAGGCAAGATTTGCCAGGTCTGAACCATTCCTGGCAAATCTTGGCCTCGACAGTGACAGAGTCTGTAGCTCCTTGACTAATTTACTCCAGCGCTCACCTGTCCTTCCTCTTAGGAAATGTGTCTAATGTTTGACCTAAATCCTCCTTGCTGCAATTTAAGCCCATTATTTCTTGTCTTATACCCAGTGGACATGGAGAACAATTTATTACCTTCCTATCTGCAACAACCTTTTACATAGTTGAAGGTTGTTATCATGTCTCCCCCTCAGTCTTTTCTTCTCTAGACTAAACAAACCCAATTCTTTCAATCTTTCCTCATAGGTCATGTTTTCTAGACCCCTGATCATTTTTGTTATGGAAATAAACATCCTTTAAATCAAGTTCTGTGAATCAATCTTGTGTAGAAAGGAAGGGAAACAGAGAGGTTAGAGTTAGCATTGGGAACAGGAATCTGGTGGTGAAAGAAGTGAATTTTCTGAGGTCTATTGAGAGTACAGCCTTCCATTCTTCTTTGGGTTTAGGAAGTATACTGAAAAATTTTCTTTCCCCAGATTTCCTTGGGAAACTCTTTTACATATCTGCTACCAGAAGGAAGACGTGATTTCATTTCCACAGGTTGTATGCGGTGGTCTTTGGGAAAGCATTAGGCCAGGGTACCAGGGAGAGGTAATTTTTAATTGTATGGCACATCCTTCGTGCAGGCTTTCAAAAATCCACTTGCCTGCAGTGATATGAGCCCTCGTTCTCCAACAAGTAATGTGTCCTCAAGAGATGATAGTTTAAAAGTGGATCATAGAATCATAGAATGGTTTGGGTTGGAAGGGACCTTAAAGATCATCTAGTTCCAGCCCCCCTGCCCTGGGTAGGGACACCTTCCACTAGACCAGGTTGACACCATTTCTCCCTGTAAGTGTGGTTTCTTTGACAAGAAGGAGGAGAAGATGTCTCTTGCTGCTCCTGCGTTCAGCCATCTGTCAGTGCAGCTATCTACCAGAGCCCAGAAGTCTAACCTTGGTCTGCTTTGTCAGCTCCATAGAGTCTTAGCCTCTGTACAGTATCCCACTCGTTCCTAAATGGCTCAGGCCAGGTCCTCTTAAAAGCTTAGTTCTCTACATCATCTTAACCACTGATTGGATCATGAACCCGAGCGAAGAGATAATATCTATCCCAGACTAAGCGTGCATGGAAGTGTTGGATCAAGGTATTGATCCAGAAGGTCCTGAGCAACCTGCTCTAGCTGACCCTGCTTTGAGGAAGGGGTTGAACTAGGTGACCTCCAGAGGTCCCCTCCAAACTCAGTAATTATGTGATCCCATAATCAGGATGTTATATTTGTGCAACGGCTGATTTGGGAGAGTGTCTCATAGTTTAGAGCCAATAGCTGAAAAGAAATTATGGTTAGATGGACATCCTGGTCCCTTTTGCTTTGGAGCTACAATGTGGGGATTCTGAGAAGGTGGATCTAATGCTTCTTACAAAAGTTTCATCTCTTCTATAGAGTTGCTATGAGCTGGGTCTTTGACACTGAAGAATCAAGGAGTTAAGGAGATTACCACTGTCAACTTAAAAACTGGGGACTGCAGAAGGATCCAAGAGAAGTTTCCTGTGTTTATCCTTCTTTCCATCCTCAAAACAGTGTGACCTGGGCTGAAGCTATTTTAGGTGTTTTTCTACATCCTGGATTGTGGAGGACTATGCTGCTAATGCTTCTAGGCAAGCGAAGCCTGCCGCATCCTTTTCCTCTTGGTGGTTCAGATGGGCGATGCATTGGCTCGCAAATTCCCTGTTACTCAGAGGTAAGTGTGAAACTGTGGTAAATCTAGTTTCAGATCAAAGACACTTCAGCCACATGATGTAAAGTATTGAAACCATCACTTTTCTTTTAAAAAATATTCTTTTGAAGGCTTTACGTTGGGTTCAGATATCACCTGTCTTTCCACAGCCTGTATAAATAGTAAAGCCAGCAGGAGCACCAGACTGCGTGCTTTGGCTAACTTGAGAGAAATGTTGTGTGCTAACATCTGATCCAGATTCCCCATTAATGGACGTGGAAACATGGCCTCGTTGTTCACCCTGCAGAACAACGAACCTATAGACATGGGACAGCATAAAATTTTACAGAGAGAACTGAAGGGCCAACAGCATCTTCAAGTGGAGAGCACTGATGCACCTTGAAAAAGGAGTTCAGGAAGATACGTCAAAAGAAAAAGAGATGGAGCGTAAAAGCCACAGATGGACAAGTTTCAGTCCTTGTACAGGAGATGCTGAAAAGGTGAGAGGTTTCATGTTTACTGGTGTGTGGTACCTATGTGAATGTGAAGTAATCAGTAGAAACTGCAGGTAGTTCTCAGACAGGCAAAACTCTATTGAAAGGACTGTTTTGCAAAGAAACTTCCCCAATGTTCTCTCACCAGACACAACACTGATTTGACCTGTCGGACATGTTATATTTCAGGCCTTGTCTGTGATCAGGATAGCTGAGAGTTCTAACGCTCTTTAGCAGAGGTCCAAAATAAACAAGGTGTGGTGAAGAAAAAAATGCTTTTTGCTCTGTGCAGATTACTGGGAATGGTCTTCCTTTTGCTGTCTGACCCAATGGCAAAGGCTCGCTTATCTTCCAAGAGCCAGACTTCAGAGGATGCACGAGTGCTTCCTCTAAGCAAAGTGAAGGAGGCCAGGGACAATATTTTGGCTGAAGCGAGACACATTTGCTCTTGAGATGCCAGTAAACACACGCATTCCGAAAAGCAGTTTTGCTTTGATGAGTTTGGTCATCATGATGGGACTGTGTTGCAGTAATAGCCAAGAAAAGGCTCTGGTTTTAGATATTCTTATTTTTACAAATATCTAAGAAACTACTTCCCTTAACTAGTTGTAAATGGTATTGTAACAGCATCAGTCTTATAGCCATTGAAGACAGGCTTCCAACATTAGATACAATACTCCAAGTTGCACTTCTGAGATGGTCTCCATGTAATTTCTCCCATATGGACCCTAAAACCCCAGATGGTCTAAGATGTGTTTAGGGCCCTCTAAGAAGCGAGGGCCGTCACTAATTAGGAAAGACCCTGTGCACGTGTTTAATTTTAAGCATGTGCTTTTCTCTCCCAGGAGTCCATAGGATTTAAGGACTTTAAGTGAATGGGTTTAGGGATATGCTTAAAGATAAGCATGCGTTTAGTTGCTTTCTTGTACTGTGGCTTTATTTGTTTTTACAGAAATAAGAGAAATGAAAGATCTTATTACAGATCAAACACAAATAAATGTCCAAAACACAGCAGGGAGGCTTTAGGTCTTGGTTCAGAGCCCAATGAAGTCAAGAGAAAAACACCCCAACACCTCAGTGGATTTTGGAGCAAAGTCCTCCGAGGACTGATGATGAACCCACTGCAGAAACTTACTGAATATCTCATGTTTCTTTGCAAGGTTCCCTTATCTTGTATCCAGATGTTGCTAACAAGGATTTTTATTAGCTGCTGAGAAGTACGAGAGCGGCAGTTTTTCAACTCTTAAAATACATGCACGTAAAGATGAGGTAGAAAGAGTTTGCTCTGCAGTAGCAATTAGGGTCTGTGGAGCTCTGAGTGTATTACCAAAGTTTCTCCATTCTTCTCTGTAGAACCATTTCTTGGTCCCACTGATCTTAAAGTGTTTGCACTCTTTTTTTTATGAGGTGCAGTGAGGCAAGTGTGACACTTCCTAGGGTAAATGTTGCCTCTTTGTAGAGGGAAAGGTTTACACAACAGGAACAGCAGGTTCCTCTGAATAGCATTCAGCTTTTGTGCCTTTAGATCTCTGTGGTGTATACAGAAACACCTGAGTTACTCATTTAGATTCCTTTTTCAGGGAAATAGCCACCATTTGAGAGCAATTTGACCTATATTTGATGTTCATTTCTGGATGAGATGATGTGGGAGATTTCTCCATTTGATCAGCTGAATTTCCACCCATACAGCTGGATTTTGATCCTATGGTTCAGGCTGAAACTTTCCTTACTTCCGCAGAGACTGCCCTAACCGACATCAGCAGAACTGCCTGAGCCACCAGCCATCACCCAGCGGGGAAAATGATCATGCGCCATCTTGTCAGGCTTGTCATGAAGGTAGGTGTCACTAGAATGTATGTGTTTCTGCCTTCTGCTTGGAAGTCATTGGGTTGCAGTACCAGAGCCATGGGACAAGCTTTGGCCAAGCTAGCAAGCAGAGTGCCCATCTAGGGTCTCTGGAGAACTGGTAAGCAGTTAACGCTTGCTAAGCTGATATTGCTTCCTCTTCTATTATTACTTGTGTTTACTAGGTCAAATTGACATTGGTCTGCGAGGATGTGCTACAGCCACATCAGAGTACTCATCCAGAGTCTCTGGAGAACTGTTAAGCTGTTAGTATGTGCTAAACCCATGTTGCTCCGTTGTCTATTATTGCCTATTTTTGCTAGGTCAAAGTGACACTGATCTGCAAAGACGAGCTACGCTCACACCTTCATTTTGCTCTGGAGGAATATCCTCTGTCACTCCGGGCCTTACTTCCCCGTCAATGAAAGACTTCTGGTGGTATCCACTGCCAGGAGCTCTGGGGTTTGGTATGCTGGGAAAGGGTCCTGTACCAACTGCTTAGAACAATGGAGGTGTACTAAGTTTAACAGAGTAAAAGGTAATAAAGTGATATTATTTGCAGCTTGGGTGCTCACTGGGAGAGCCCCACAAAATCCCTTTGATGGTTTATTCATTTTTGGTATCTTGGTCTTTAACTGAGATCTCATTTTAAGGCTAGAGAAAAAAATGCCAATATTCACCAAATTCTAAAATGCAACCCCAAAATGTTGGACCTGGTCTTTCTTTTCCTTCCTTGTTCAGAGATTACAGGGAAAACGATTTGAAGCATTTTCTTCCTGTGACACCAAAACAGAGCCTGGCTTTTAAATAAGTATTTCTGTGGAGTGCCGAGAGCTGTCCTTTTCCTTCAAGCCATTTCACGGAACTGGAAGACACAAATCAATAGGTAAATGTGCAGTACTAGTACTGTAATTATTATTTCTACTTGCCTTATGATTATGATGATAGGTAACGTTTCTTACTTGTTCCCTAGAAGAGTTATTTCTTCTACCCAGTCCCTGTCTTAAATTTTTGTAGTCCTCTGAACAGAATCTGCAGTCCTTAGTCACATTAAAAAAAAAACTCCTTTGGCTTGAAAGGAAAAAGTTAACTTCTTCAACGAGGGGAAAAATGCTTCTGTTGCTTAAATGTAGGTAATTAGACTGAGGACTTTCTCCAAAGTAAACCTTGACAATGTAACAATCATCTTCGGCTTTTGCACTGCATGGAGTTTCTTTTACATTGTTAAATGCATTCCATGTTTCAGTAAATGACACCAGGCTCACCAGCAGTGACTGAGTGATTAGTTTATCATCCTCTTAGTGCAGCCATCTAGATCTTTAACTCTTTAAGCAGTGGCATTTAAGTCTTCAGAACACCCAGGATCATGCCTGAGGCTTTAGACGTTCTCAATTCAAGCAAATCTTGGATATCAAGTGAAAATGAAGACAAGAAAGTAGGTGGATGCATTCTGATAACACTTTAAACAAGTCAGGTAAGCTAAATTGCAAATAAACACCAGGCTTTTTGCAGAGGAAGCCAGTTCCCCTTTCCTGGGACCACTTAGGTCATTAGGTGTCTGAGCAGCATAAAATTACATGGAGAAAATCTAACAGCATACAAAGAGACTGAAGGGTAACAAATCTACATTTCCTAAGACCCAGGGATGGGGGACAGGTTTTTGGGCTGCATTTACTCTTCATCTCTCATGGGGCAGGAAAATGAACAGTTTTACAAAACAATTGATTATAAAAAAAATTATGTGAGCTGAAACTTACTGTGCCAATGCCCTTGTGCTAAAATCTTGCTCATGCAGAGATGTTTAGGTATGTAAAGCTTGGTAGCAACAAAAGTCTTTGGAGGATGAAGGGTCTCTACTTACTTCGGAAAAAAAAAGGTGCAGGAGGATTCTCAGACAGAAGGGAAAGACTTTGACCTGTGAGCTGCTGACCAGCTGCGCCTGGTGCTCAGCATCATGGATCTTCACCTATCATCTGATCCTGCTCAGTAATGCGAGCCAGATCACTGTGTGTGCCCTCTGCCATGGGAGACATGGAGCTGCTCACCCTGTAGGACAAACTGCTTTGGGAGCTCTGTTGCTGGGAAGAATCTGAAATGTATGAACACGAGATTTACATGCCTCAAGCAACAGAACAGAGCCCAGCCTTTATTTATTTTTTATTTTAAAAAAATGCCTCTCATCTGCTGGCTGTGTTTTGGGGGGTTTGGTTTTTTTTCAGACTGGACTTTGAGTTTTGCTGGTTTGGTTGAAAGGAGTTTTTGCCCAGCAGTGCAAGGGTGATCCTGTGTGGACAGGGAATAGATGATGCTAGGTGAGATAAATTCTCTGTATCCTGAAAAGGGTTGAGAGTGGATTGGGAGCCACCTCTGAGACAGCAGAGCTGTGCACCTCCTTCGAGCACAGGCAGACTTGTTAGGTCTCCAATTTTCTGGTGACTCTTGCTTAGCCCCCAGGCCATAGCCATTCTTAACCCTGTAGATACATTCAGGCACCTGCTTCAAGTACCTCTACCTAGCAGAAAACATGATGGAAATGATCCAGTTGTGACATCCTTTTCAAGGCATCTCCTCTGTGGTGGTCTCATCTTGGGCTCTTGGTGGTTTACCAGCTGGGGAACCTCTGAAAAAGAAAGGGTGACCATGCTGGTGGCTGCCAGTGATCTCAAGAGAGGGAAATGAACCACACAACAGCTTTGCAAGTCCATGCTGTCCTCATGGCACCACACTGAGAGAGATTCTGTCAGGCTCACCTTGGATGGCTAATATTTTGTGCTTTGGATCTGGGGTTTGTCTCCACTGTCCTTGACTCAAGTCAATACTCATTGATTCTAAGTCCTCTTTGGCCTCATTTTATCCTCTGCTCTTCAAACATCTGTCTTAATCCACTTTGTTTTCATCTTGCAGTCCCCCAAACCCCAACCCTGCTCAGCCTCTCTGTCCTTCCTGTGCTGAGCCTGGTCTGAAGTGGATGGACAGCAGGATCTCCTGCCCCGCTTTGCCTCTGCACCTAACTGTTACGTGGGGAAAGAGTGATGGGAGATGAAGTGACTTGCTGAGGGCCTCTGGAGGCAGGACAGATGACCCCATGTTTTTGGCAGCCATGGAGTTACCTCAGTGTTGGGTCTTTGTGAGGACTGTTTATAAGCTGATGCCACTTTTATAAATGACATTGCACATTTGCTCTTTGCAATATTTCTTTGACAGGGGGTGTGGTGTCATTTGCATACAATACCTGGTTCTGAGTCTTGTTGCCTTATCGGGTATGTGTACAGAGGGCGGGAAAAGGCAGCAGAGTCAGCAGGACAGAGATGGAACAAGCAGGAATGCAGGGTGGGACCAGGGGAACAAAGAGGTCCTCAGGGAAATTGCTGCAACTTAGTTCTGCTTTCCATGACTCAAAGTGTAACACCGGTGTGCCCAGGGGGCTGGTACTGGGAGATACCAGTGTTATGCTAACCCTGGATCCTGCACAAATAGAAACTGCTGGTTCAGACCCTTCATCCTCAGCCTTTTGTTCAAAAATCTAATTTTAAGCCTCTCTCTCTTCATGTCCGGGTGATGCTGTGCACCTGCCAGTTGCATCATTCTGGGTTGTCTTTGCAGACCAGTGCTAGCCTGTCGTGACACCTTGGTGCCTTTGGCTTCGGTCCCGTTTTCTAGAATTGCACTTGGCCTTGCCTTGGCCCTTTGCCCAGACTGAATTTGCCTTCTTGGTTTTCACTTCTTTCCCATATCGGTTTTCTCTCCTGTTCTGTCTTCCTGCGTATTCTCTGGGGTCTGGCTCTGCCCAGGTGGACCTCTGTGTGGATGAGCAGTCCCTCGCTTCCAAGGTCCCTTCATACGTTACAGAGAGTGAGATATGGGATGTCTTCAGACTCACTCCCTTTTTGCCATTTCATTTTTTTTCTTCTTCAAAGTTATTTTCAGATATTCCTCTCCTAAAAGTTCCTCTTCTCCCTTTTTTATGAGCCAGTTCCTCAGTTTTATTCCTCTGTAAGCTGTTTGGTGACTGGTATTTTAAAAAATAAAACAAGTAGATCCTGCCAATGGCCTTTAATAGAAAGCCTAGTTTGCCTGTGGGATTAGACACGCACGGTACACACGTACAACGCTGGTTTGCCCACATCGTTTGGATAAGGTATCAGAGAGTACAGACTGTCTTTGCATTGAAGCCTGCAGGTCAAGAAATTGGCCTCCCTTCAGTTCACGGGCCGTGTGGCTGCCAGCCAGTAATCTAAAGCCCTGATGACTATTTCTGGAAAATGCTGGAAACCCACCTCTGACTACAATGTGTTTAATTCCTAGTTTCCAGGCATATTCCCTTTTGCTTCTTTCTTATGGAGGAGATTTTGCTTGGGTAGTTTTTGAAACGTCCCACAGCAATGATTCCCTTCTGCTCTTCTTCTCAAGCGGGTGCAACAGGAGAGTCAGCCTGGGTCTTTCTGCTGGAGGTGAGACGTGAATCACTGGGTGTCTCTTCACGACGTATGGGGCAGTACAACTTTTGTTTCATGTGCTGTAAATGAGAGATCACACAGAGTCTCTGTGTCGTGTTACTCTTCCAATATATTCCCAGGGACTGGAGCCCCACTGAAATGGTTTGAAAACCTTCTGTTTGTTGGGTTGGAATTTGAGGACCTGTTTGGAACGAATGTTTATTTTTGCTTTATTTCTGAGAATGGCACAAAATACTCTTGTTCTTCCAAAATGGAAGCTCGGACATGCCTTTAATTCTAATTGCCTCCTTTCCCCATCTTTTTTTTAATTACTTGTCACTGTTAAGCATATGCTTAGCCACTTGGATGAAGTAGGTTTCTGGTGATTCAGCCAGTGTCACAGAAGCACAAAGCTGAACCTAGACTTTCTGAAGTCCAAATCAACTCCTTCATCATTAGGCCAACCTTCCTTTAGGCATCCCAGTACTTGCAGCACTGCACCAAACCTATTGCCTTTGAAGTTCCCGAGTAGCTAAAGGCCTCCTTTAGGCTGCTGAGTCAGCGTCTGTGTGTGATGGCGGCAATGAAGGGGAAAACAGATAATTGGTTATGTAGAAAAGAGCCAAAAATGAAATCAGGTTTCACTGCTGCTGGCGCAAACTTTGCCTCTGCTCAGGTGCTTTTGGATAGTAGTTGTTTGGGAGAGGAGGTGGGCTTTGATTCTGCTTGCAAGTGTTGTTTCTTGCCCCAGAATGCAGCAGAGCAGGTAACAGTAAGTAAGGATGTCTCTACCTTGAAAATAAACCCAGCTAACACCTCGCTCGTTAGCTTGCTTTATCAATAATAAAACAGAGAGCCTTGCCACACTCTAGTGAAGTAGGTCCTGCGGAAAGGTTTGTCAGGAAGGACTGCAGGTTCTTTTAGCTCCTTCCTTCTGCTGTACAGGGCATTATCCCTTTCATAAGGATTAAACCTGTAGGATACTTGCAGTGAACTGGGTTGTCCTGACAAAGCCGCTGCACTACCATGGATTGTTTTGTACTAGAATAAGCCATGGAGGTCCCACCTTGGTTAGGATCCTGCTGCTCTTAGTATATTTTAGCCAAATGTGATGGATACGTGTGTGTCTGTGTGTTTTTCTGTGCACGCACATTTATATACTTATACGTGTTTCTGAGACTGCATATGACACTGAGTGGAAAGTAGGACAGTAGCTTGACAAGGCATACCTGCAAAGCCCATACAACCTTCAGCCTCGTATATATGTGTGTGGAGAAGGAGCCTTTCCCTCAGAAGTGATCTCTTTCTTGTCACGTGTCTGTGGGAGGCTCATGCTCTCTTCGTACATGTTCGTTGTGTAAGGTTATTCGGTAGGTACTTTCTAAGAACGATCCTTGGTCTGATGATTATTTGGGAGCATGTGCTTTGTCACCAGGCAACTGGTAAAAACGAGCCCCACCAGTTTATTATTTCTGGAGATGGAGGCCACAGGGCATATCCGTGTTTCCCGACTGGGAATCCCTAGCAGGATCCTTCCTCTCTGCTTTCAGGTGTGGATGTTCACAGTAATGAACTCAAAAATTCAGCGCTGTGCTGACATTTCCCAGCACTTGTGATAACGCCTACCAGTAAAATCCTCTGCTATTGCTGAAAATCAAATGGAGCTGGTGTGAACTATTTTTGAAGCAGTTGGCCGGCTCTGCTTATTTACGCCTTGTACAAGTGTCTGAAATCATTAAAGCTTCTGACGATAGCAGATCTCAAGACACAATTAAAGGACAAAGACAAATGTCGGCACCCCGGAGGTGCCACGTGGTTGCGTGGAATGGTAGATTTGGCAGCGTTGCTAGACAGTGAGGAAGAGCAAAGCATTTGAAACATCGGAGTCGCAGCTGAACTCAGACAAAGCCGCAGATCAGTGCGAGAGACACGCTGAAGTGGTATGTACGCTAAAGGAGCTGCCAACGCTTGTGGTATTCTCAAAAAGTATTCATGACTCAACAGATCCAAAATGAATCTGCTTATCTTAGATAGCCAGATGGCCGTATGGCGTTCGTTAGAAGAATGATGGTCTTTATTAGTACCAGCTACGATTTCAGAGCAGGAAGAATGCGTTCTTCATCTTCTGGAGGTCCTTCTTGCTTCTCAGGGATGAGGCTTTGATTGAGTGGGGAGTAATGCAGTGCGGAAGCAAATGCGTGCTAAAAGCAACGCTTCTTTCCAAAAGCTGCACGAGGACAGTGCGTATTCCACTTGTAACATTGATCAAGGCAACCAATCGATGTATAGATGATTTTACAACAGAGGGCTTACAGAAGTGTTTCTAACACAGTTCAAGAAAATTTGAATAGCGGACCATTACCAATGTCTCTACCTTTATTTTATGAGTTGCATTGCTGAGGCACTTCCCTGAGACCCAGGCCTCCTAGTTTTGATGTACTGCACACGTGTCTCTTACGGAACAATATTTAGCAGCAGAGACCTTACACTCTCGCAGGAGAAAATGGCCAATGCATGTACGAAAAGCAAGGGGTGAAATTTCTGGGCTTGCTCAGTCTTGGGGATCTTTGAAAAGTGAAAAAATGAACAAGTCAAGTAAAAGCAACTAAACATTCTCCCCGTGTGGGACAGTCAACCTTTTCATAGCATTTGCAAAACAATAAAAATCATCCTTAAAAACTCAAAAATAGAAAAAGCAGACAATCCCACTGTTTCAACTGCTGTGTATCTGATTACCAAAGGCTGCCTTTTTATAACTGCATTTTTTTTAATGTTCCCACACAGTGGTTTTGTATGCTTTTGTAAAAAAAAACGTTTGGAATAAAACAGCAATCCTGAACCTGATTCTCTTCTTAGCTCAGGAGTGAGTGGTTCTAGACGTGGTCCTGATACCTCAGCAGGACACATTTAACGTAAAGCCGAAATAAAGTCCAAGCTGGGCCCAGGAGAAGTATGACTTTCTTTATTCAAGAGAAGGTAGAAAATGCTGGTAGAACAGGCCAGCTCTGAAGCATTCAGAGAAATTGGGAAAATCTCAGAGTGGTTGTAAAAAGTGTTCTTTTTGCCGTTCAAGCAGCTGCACTTGTTTTTACCGGTTGTAGTCCGGCTCTTTAGTGAAGAGCTACTTTGGAAAATGTAATCCCTTGGAGTTGTTTGCTCAGTTCCCTTTGTTTTAATTGACAAGCTTAGGCAGTTGAAAGGAAAGGGTAGGAGGGAATTGATCTTAGCACACTTATGGGCATCTCCTCCTGTAATTCATGTCATTAAAACGTCTCTGACATATGACTTTATTTATTTATTTATGGTTTTAGGCTTGTTTCTGCTCAAGCACAAATCTGGTGAGACGAGTTTTTTTCCCAAGGCAGGTTGTTTGCAAACTTTGGAGCCCAAAAGGTGCAGCTGCTCTAAAAATAACAGAGGATGCAAGAACTGGTTTGGGAAGATCTCTCTCTGCCCGAGTCCAGAGGCATCTCCTGAAATGCTGCCATTAGGGGAAAAGTTTGCCTTGTAAACAGAGCTGGCCTAATTTCTAGAGGTGCTGAACACTGACCTGCAGAGCCTGCTGATAGGTCCTGAGCACACGAAACCTGGAAACTGGTCAAATGTTAGTGGCTGGGATTTTATCAGCAACTCATCTGGGCAAATCCATGATTACTGGGTTGAAACAAAAAAGAGCAAATAATTGCCCCTCGGCTAGTGAACTCTGCAAGCGGAGCTGGGTACCCAGACTCCAGCAGACCTGCCAGCTGCTGGGCTTCTCGCTGCCACCAACAAAACAAGTCTTCTGTCACAGTCAAAGTCTGTTTGTACATGAGTCACCTCTTTGTCTGGCCATTCTTTGCAGGGTGACGTCCCCAATGACCTGGCGCTTAGCTTCCAGAGGAGGCCAGTGCTCTCGCTGTCCAGGCGTAGACATCCCCGGGAGGTTTTTCATGGAAGTCAGAGAGGAAGAAACCTGGCAGCAGAACCCTGAACACAGCTGGGACTGGATCACAGGCAAGAACCACACCAATCCCCCCTCTCACCCACGCGAGATGTGAGGCAGGGGGACGTGTGTCTTGCGTGGAGCGTGGACAGAATGTTCTCTATTTTTGATGTGCTGGATCTTTAAAACGCACAACGTTGTATCTACCGCTGAATTCAGCAGTGTTTGCTTTTCAAACCTTCCACATTTGTATTTTTAGCTCCATTTGGCATTCACTTTTTTGGTTGGAATATATAACACACTCGGTTGTTTAGCGTGCCTGGACCGAATTCAGCCTATGTGTAACTCCACGGGCTTGAGCAGAAGCTGCGTTCAAGGTGAATTACTCTCTATGGGGCTAAGGAAATACAGCTTCTGTAGAAACGCGTTTCAGCTCCCTCAGTAAATGCTACACTATTTCCACCCATGGTTATTCCTTTGTGGTTTGGGTTATGTATTTACATTTTATGGAATAAATACTACAGCTTTCCCCATGACTAACACTTCTTAGTAACCAATAAGCTGCTCAAATACATTATTGCCTCCTACAAGAGCCTAAACCACACTGCTCTCCACTGGTTTTCTGTCCCCAGCTGGCCACCTCCTTGCACAGCGGCATGGTTAACTGGTATTGCATAAGCAACTTTTCGGATCTCGGTTTAACGGGACGGTTTACGAGAGCAGGCACTGGACGCTGTGGGACCGAATTCCTCAGTGACAAACGTTTCAAACACGGCCCCTCTCTGATCCCAACAAAATCCGAGTGAGGTCTTTAGACAAAGAGCGGAACGGATCGCTGCTGCTCCCACAAAGAGGGAGCGAGTTGCTTTTCCAAATCCAGAGGTCTGTTTTAAGAGCAGTGCTATACAGGCCCTTGCGTAAACTTTGTTTATAGACTGGAGTATTTTCAATGAAAATGTTATTTAACTTTAAAAAGTTGCACAGCAGCTACTCCAAAAATTGTTTTTCCTTGTTAAGAATAACACACAGTGTGATACATTTGAAATGGCGATAGCAATATTTCACAGATTTTGATGGATTCATAGCCCAAATACCTTGCTAACAGATGTTTCTTTTAAACTCAGAGTGGTATAGGAATAACTCAGAGATATTACAGTGTCAGCACTGCCTTTTATCTGTGCGTGTCCTTTCAGTGACATCCCTGGGCTCTTCTAATGCATGGGTCAGGCATTAAAAAAAAAAAAAAGAGCTCAAAAAAAGTGAAATATTAAAAGAAGTCGTGCGATTGTGTGTGAGTTTTGGGGCAGTGCTGTAAGGAAGCCGATGCGCGCTGCCGCGGGCTTGCTGTCCGCTTGGGCACGGCGGCCTGGTGGTTTGTGGGAACGTGCTGGTTTACAGTCATCGTTTCTGAGCTGGCTTTTGGTTGTGGTTAATTGACGAACTTAGGAGTTCCCGTGGCCGCTCCATGACCACATCTTTTGGTCTCATAAATTAACTAACTGTTCTCTCTGTGGATGACAGTGTGCCTGACACAAAGGGATACCCCAGCAGGGCAGAGGGACAATATTTTAACGCCCCAGTGGAGTTCTCTGTATTTATCATGGGGTCCTTCAGTCTACTCTGTCCCTCCAAAGTACGTGACATCCACTGCTCTTCATTAGGGGGTCTGTCCCAGGAGCTGCCTTCTCCGCACCTGGTTTGTACATCACCCCCAGTGTGTCCAGTTGACGTGTGTTAGCGGCAGACCAGTCTGTCCCCAGACCCCACCTGGGAACAGCCTCAAGCTTTGGGAACCTTGGCCCTTACTCTCAACCCCAAAGCTGGCCCAGGGCGACGCTGGGGTTGAATTGCGGGGCAGGGAGCATCCTTCCTCCAGGAGACCCCTGTTTGTAGCCCTCCGGAGCGGCCAGAGACCCCTGTTTGTACCCCTCCGGAGCGGCCAGTGGTGGCCGTACACAGCCCGTGTGGCTTGGGAAGGCGCCTGGATGCTTCACATCCAGGTGGGGGTCCGGGAACCTGGCCTGGCGGGAAGCTGGGAGAGAGTTATTCCGGCAGGCAGGGAGGGAAGGAGGAGGAGGAGAAGGACGAGAAAATCCCAGAGCAGGGATAACCCACGGGCCCGGCAGCGGGCTCCCAGCCCCCGGCAGCGTGTAGGGGCTTCCAGCGGCGCGGCCCCCCCGGGGCCCGGCGGGCGGTGCGAGCACGGGAGGCACCGGCTCTCCGCCGCCGTGCCTTTCTCCCTCCAGCTGCTTCTCATTCCCAAGCGCTCCCTCCCTTCTCGGCAAGGCAGAGGCGCTTCCCGAGTTTCCATTCCCAAGTTTCCCCTTCCCAAACCGGCCCCTCGGCGGGTCCACCGGCCCCGCGGTGCCCGCACAGCAGCCCCGGCCCGGCGTGCTCGGGGCCCCGGGGGGCACCCACGCCGACGGTGTCCCCCCCGCGAGTAGCGATAGAGAGGGGCGGGAGGGGACCGCGGGGTCGTGCCGGTCCCCCGGGGATGCACCTGAGCGGAGCGGGGACAAACACGGACAAACAAACACACATCCCCTCCCCCCCCCCGGGGAACCGCGCTCACCCCGTCCCACGCCCGCCGCAGCACCGGCGGGGTCCCGACCCCCGGGGCGCAGCCCCTCCGCTTCCCCCCCCCCCCCCACCTCCGGCAGCCCGGGGCGGGCGGCGGGGCGGGCCGGGCCGTCCCCCGCGGGGCCGGGCCGGGCCGGGCGGGGGCGGGCCGGGGGCGGCGGGCCGGGCCGGGCCGGGCCGGCGGGGGTGCGCGGCTCCACGTGACTGCGGGGCCGGGAGAAAACCGGGGCCGGCGGCGGCGGCGGCCGCACTGCGCCCGGGCGGCGATCGCGGGAGGCGCTCGGCAGCCGCTGCCCCGAGGCTTTCGGCGCGCTGGGTCCGGGCTGGCTCTCCAGAATCATGGACTGTGCTGATATGCCTTGCTTGCTGTCAGTGAGTACAGCCCTCTTCTTCCTCGGCTTCGCTCTTTACTTTTGAGTTTTCGTTGCGGTTCTTTATTTCTTTTTTTAAAAAAAAACTTTATTTTGGTTTTGTCNCCCCCCCCCCCCCATCCCGGGGTCGGGCGGCGGGACGCGAACCCGCGACCCACCGAGCACGGGCGCCCCTTCCCCGCCGGAGCTTCGCCCGACCCGACCCGGCCCGGCCCGGCGGGGCGAGCGGGGCCGGGATGCGCCGGAGAGCCGCCTGCCCGCGGGGGCTCCCGGGCGGCGAGCGACCTGGGGCGAGCGGCTAATCCCTGCTGCCGCTCGGGGGCTGCTTCTAATGTCGTTTTGCCATTTATTATTATTTTTATTCTCAAGTTTATTCGGAGGAGGAGGAGGAGGAGGGGGGGGTTTGCTTCTCATCCTGACTTTCCTTGTTGTTTGTTGTTGCGTTTTTTACACCCCAGAGACACCATGATTCCTGGTAACCGAATGCTGATGGTCATCCTACTATGCCAAGTCCTGCTAGGAGGTACTAACCATGCTAGCCTGATACCCGAGACCGGCAGGAAGAAAGTCGCAGAGCTTCAGGGACAAGCCGGATCCGGACGCCGCTCTGCCCAAAGCCATGAACTCTTGCGGGGTTTCGAAACGACTCTGCTCCAGATGTTTGGGCTGCGAAGGCGGCCTCAGCCCAGCAAGTCAGCCGTCATTCCTAGTTACATGCTGGATCTCTATCGACTCCAGTCTGGGGAAGAGGAGGAAAGCCTCCAGGAAATTAGCCTGCAGTACCCTGAGCGATCGACCAGCCGGGCAAACACCGTGAGGAGCTTCCACCATGAAGGTCAGTGATGGGAGGAGGTAAATTCCCAACCCCGGTAGCGATCGGGATTTCCTTGCGTTTGGAAGTTCGCAAATGCATTTAGAAGCAGGACGTGCCCGGCCCGAAACTTCTGAGAGGAAAACCACCCCCCCACCCCCCAGCCTGCTGCCTGTGGGTGACAGGCGTGCTGCTCTGTATTTTTTCCAGCATCCTGCGCTTAACCCGAGCTTGACCGTATTTTGAGGTGCTTTCGCTTCTATTGACAACAGCGAGTTTTCCTTCGGTGCCTCTGCCTCGGGCTCGCTCCCTGGGCTCGCGTGGATTTAATGGCTCTGGATCGGATGCGGGAGTAAAGTGAGGGCGGGATCTCGCCCCTGGTGTGTTTCTTTTGAACTATCAAAGCGATTGCTGCCTGGTTTTGCTCTTAAGGAAAAAAAAAAAAAATTCCAAAAAAACCCCTACTCGAATTTAATACTTACAGCTGTGTGTTTATAAGGTTTATTCAATAGGCCCTTGTAATCTGATCCAAATGTTTCCTAGCGGATGTTTCTTTTCCAAAGTAAATCTGAATTATTAATCCAGCCGCATCATTACAGCGTAGGAATTTGCTTCTCTTTCTCCCGCTGCCCCCTGTGCCCCGTAACAAGGCACCTCTGTGCTCCGCGGTGCTGTACCTCGCCGGGAGATGATTTTGGAGAGATTGGGGAGGGGGAGGAGAGGCAAAAGGGGAAAAGCCTCCCGGAAAGGGGAAGCGAGATAGGAAGGGGTGACCCGGTCTGTGGGCAGGCATGCGGGGTGTGAGCGAGCAGCGCAGGGCAGAAGCTGCTCCAGGTCCGGCCGGGAGGGATGCGCGGGGGAACGGAGAGGTGCTGGTGAAGCGTGGGTGCATGCTGTGGCTGGGTGCCCCGAGGCTGACGCGCTCTTGTTTGCTTTTTTTTGTACCGCTTCCCCCCTGCCCTGCTCCCCTCCAGAGCACCTGGAGACCGTCCCGGGTCCCAGCGAGGCGCCCCGGATCCGCTTCGTCTTCAACCTCAGCAGTGTGCCGGAAAACGAGGTGATCTCCTCGGCGGAGCTGCGGCTGTACCGGGAGCAGGTGGAGGAACCGAGCGCGGCGTGGGAGAGGGGCTTCCACCGGATAAACATTTACGAAGTGATGAAGCCGCTGTCGGAGCGCGCTCAGGCCATTACGCGCCTGTTGGACACGCGTCTGGTGCACCACAACGTGACGCGCTGGGAGACCTTTGATGTGAGCCCGGCCGTGATCCGGTGGACCAAGGACAAGCAACCGAACCACGGGCTGGTGATCGAGGTGACCCACCTCCACCACGCACAGACTCATCAGGGCAAACACGTCAGGATTAGCCGATCTTTACCTCAAGGGCGCGGGGACTGGGCTCAGCTCAGGCCGCTCCTGGTCACTTTTGGGCACGACGGGCGAGGCCACGCGCTGACCCGCAGAGCCCGCCGGAGCCCCAAGCACCAGCGTTCCCGCAAGAACAAAAAAAACTGCCGCCGTCATGCCCTCTATGTGGATTTCAGCGACGTGGGCTGGAACGACTGGATCGTGGCACCCCCGGGGTACCAGGCGTTTTACTGCCACGGGGACTGCCCCTTCCCTCTGGCCGACCACCTCAACTCCACGAACCACGCCATCGTGCAGACGCTGGTGAACTCCGTGAACTCCAGCATCCCCAAGGCCTGCTGCGTGCCCACGGAGCTGAGCGCCATCTCCATGCTCTACCTGGATGAGTATGACAAGGTGGTCCTGAAAAACTACCAGGAGATGGTGGTGGAGGGGTGCGGGTGCCGCTGACTCCCTTCCCCACCGCCCTCTCCTCCCCTTCTCTCTCCCCCCGTCCCACCCCAGAACTGCTTGCTATAGCTGGACTCTTCTCTAAACTAAACGTTCACCTTGACCTTATTTATGACTTTATGTGCAAATGTTTTTGACAATAATGATCATATATTTTGACAAAATATATTTATAACTACATATTAAAAGAAAAAAATAAAATGAGTCATTATTTTAAAGGTAAACGCATTTTGTGTCTCACCTCTCAGGGTGCTGCTGAGGCTGTGCTGGCTGGGAGTGCAGCAGGGAATAGATCTTCTCTCCTTCTCGTCTCTTCCCCACCTACCACCCCCTCCCCTGCTTTCCCCCCCACCCCTTTTCCCCTTAAAGGCTTTGCAAATTTTAGTCTTTCTATTTCTCGCCGAGGTACCGCGGATCCCCCTGTGCTGGGGCTGCGCCACGTGGGAGATGAGGGTCCCTGGAGATAAAGAGCTGCTTCTCCCGGCCGCTGGGAATAGAGCCGACCTTGCTAACCTGGCCCAAGCCTTTGCAAAGCAACCCACCAAAAATGCATTTGAAAAGAAGGTGAAGATTTACCTGAGGGCTTTATGCTAAACCCACCGGGTTTTATACCCTTCGTCCAACTTCAGGATTCCCCAGGTTTTAAAACTATTAACATTTTCCCCCCACACACACCCCTCCCCGCTGCCCTCCCCTCCCCACTGGAGATTGGCTTCTTTGGGAAGCTTCAAAGGTTTGCACGGGTCCTTTGAAGATCAAATCGCCCCATTACAATGCCAAAAAAAAAAAAAANCAAAAAAAAAAAAAAAAAGGAGAAAAAGATATATCTGGAGCAGTTAAATATGTGTTAGCTAATAGCTACCTGTGCTGTGTCCTTTCCAAATTGCTTCCGAGCGGGAACGTGATCAGAGCCGAGCTGGTACAGTTGGAGGTATCTATAGCCTGAAACCCCTGGCTCAAATGCATCGGACGGACTGTGTTTGGCTTAGAAAATAGGGAGCTGTGTCCTGGGCCGGGTGGCATGGTGGGGTGCGTGCATGGGGCTCGTGTCCTCAACGATGCTGGGAGTGGGAAGGGAGGGGAGCAGGGCGAGGGTGCGTGATGCATTTTTTTTTTTCCCTTTTTTTTTTTCTTTTCCTTTAATGACTGAAGCTTTCCAACCCTCTGAAAGGGGCAGCTTAGTTGAAACCAATAAAAACTGGAGGGGAAAGCTTGCCAAAAGCCTTGGCTCCCTGAAGAGTGCAGGTGGAGAGAGGAGATGGGAGCTGCGGGGGGAGGCGAGTATGGCCCTGTGTTTCTCTCGGAAACAAAAAAAAAAACCAAAACCAAACCAGCCTTCAACCTCCTCTGTGCCAGCGAGGCTTTTCCACCTCTCCATCCCACCAGGTGCCGGCACACGGGAGCGGGCCACAGGGTCCCCTCCGCTGCCGGGGAGCCTTGGGGTGGCTCTGTGCCTCCCCAGCTGGGTGCTGTGGGGTCCCCACGCCCTCCCGGCACCCCACGAGGCAGCGATGGGTGCCTGCTACGGGGACTGAGCATCCCTGGCGTGGCAGGGCTCTGCGTGGGTGCTCGTGGGGATGCACAGTGCCTATAGGGCTGTGACAGGTGTGGGGGGGGGATCACCCCGCTGCTGGGGAGCCCATGGTTATTGCTGGGGTTATTGCTGCCGTGTCTCCAGGGGCCCCCCCGGCCCCGAGCTGACACTCTCATTCCTGCCTTTAAGAAGGGAAATGTGTGGCCCGGGGCATCGGCGACCTGCTGCCTCCCCTTTGATGCCTGCATATCAGACATAGCCATGCCAAAGAAAGAATTTCATTTTGAAGTGGCATCAGCTAAAGGCGAGCAGCCTTTCAGCTGCCTGACAGGGCAATTACACACATCTCCGCCGATCTGCCCCGCCACCGATAACCCCGGCCCGGGAACAGGGGTCCCCGGGGCCCCCCGGCAGCCGTGGGGCAGGCGCTGCGGGAGGGTGCCTTGGGAAAAAAAAATCACTGCCTTTTTTTATAAGAAAAAAAACCAACCCCAACCCCAAACCATCCCACCAAACTTAAATCGGCTTCTCCCAGGTTTGTCGGAGCATCCCGGGGTTGTCCCGGAGGCTGAAGGCCGGTGAGGGTGTTACAAAGCTGCGCAGAGCGTGTGCACAAACGCCTGTTGGATTTAGGTCATTCTCGTCGTAGAAGCCTCCAACCGCTTCTCTGCGTTCCCGCTGCTTTATGGAGCTGTTGATTTTTGGTGCTTATTTTCGCATTGCGTTTAAGTGATGAAATCAAAGCTTCAGCCCCGCGGAGGCAGAGGCACTGGCTTTGCCGTGGGTGCTGCGAGGGGAGAGGTTGTCCCGACACGTACGTGGCCTTTGGGAGATTTTCCTTTGCTTTGGTTTTCCTGCCCTGGCGCTGGGCTGTGGCTTGGTGAGATCCTGCACGGGCTGTTCTGCTCAGAAACTGTAGGGGAAAAAAAAAAACAACTTTTTTTTTTTTTTTTTTTTAAAATCAAAGTATTTCAATTTTGTAAATTTTGTAAGAATCTAAACCGGGGATATAAACCAGCTGACAGTAAAAGTGATGTATGTTACAAAGTATTCATGGACGCGTTAAGCGATTTGGTTAGTGGAGCATGTCTAAACTTTTGCACTTTAACGCGGAGTACAGGGGCTGAGGGTTTCCCTCCCTGTGTGTGTATGTCCCTCTGTCCCACGCGGGTGGCAGACTGCTGCGTAGCCTCATGCGATCAGAGAGGCATTTAGCAAAACAACCTGATAAATTGTTTAAAAATAAGAAAAGACAACAAAATTGTCAGGGAAACCAGAATCAGGTCCCTTTCTAGTTTCCAGCTGATAACCGGTGGCGGGTTTTTCCCACCACTTCCATTTGTGCTGGGTTTTGCTGGTGATAACCAGCGCGCTCTTCACCACCCTGGCAATGGGGAGAGGGGTGGCTTTTGGGAAGCTGCGAGTTAAGCGCTGGTGCGGAGACACCCAGGAATTCCAGGCAGCATTTCTGGCCGTTGTTTCGTGCATTTGTTGCAGCAGTCGTGCGGTTTAATCCTGCGCTCTGGAATCAGCGTGATGACGGGTCCTGGCCGTTTGCTGAGTGCTGCTTGCCATAGACGTGCCGGTTCGGCTTCTTGCTGGCTTATTGGTAGCGGAAACTACCTCGCTCGCGTGGCGGAGAAGAGCTGGAGCGGTGGTTTAGTCTGAGACAGCCAGTGTTTAGCTTTGCTTAAAAGTGTGACATATATATCTGCTTTATAAGTGCAATAATTCCCCTGACCGTGGAACGTATTATTTGCAAATATTACTTATTTCAGAGCGAGCGCTTTGTTTGTGGCGGCCGGCACAGCAACCCCTGCGAGGTCTGCCATAAGGTATATCAATTTGATCTCCCTCTTACTCAGTCCAAGCTGTGAACGAAAGGGGAACGGGCTGAAGGTGGCTGTGCAGCCGCTTCCCCGCCATCTGGGTGTCCTCCTGGCAGCTGTGGCCCACAGTTCGGCATCCCGAGATGTGTGACCCAGACGGTAGATGCTCTGTGGCTCACCGTGATGCGACTTCATCTTTGTGCCTACTGCAGGAAGGCAGTGACTTTTGATACTGTCATGCTGAAGTCTGTGTGGCTTATGGATACAGGAAATGAGGAGAATGTCTCCGCAGGGTTTAGTAACCTCCTGTGGCTCCAACCGGTTTGTTCACAGTGGTTGTTGGTGAGGGCCACTGGGCCTTGTGCAGTAACATTATCGCTGGAGCACTGGTGAGGGCATGGGGTAAGGTGTGCTGGGAAATGGGGTCCCAAGCTCTGCCATGTGTCAGGAGCTCCCCCCGGAGACCTGTGGTTACCCTGATCCCATCCCCAACCCCTCTTCTCTTGGCTTGTAGGATCCCGAGAGTCTTCTGGCAGGACTTTCTTCTCCCAGGTGAAAATTTGCCCCCCAAGTAAAAGCTTACAGCATCATTTTGAGAGAAGCTGCTGTCCTGGAGATGCCGTAATTGAGGAGGGCTGCTCAGACAGCCAGGCTTTGCTTGTAGCCACAGGGTCCGAGGCTTTGCAAATTAGTTTCTAAAAATGCAAATCGGTTTGGAAGAGAAGCACCGAGGTTTGCACATTGCTATTCTGGGATGAGCACAGAGGCTTTGCTATGGAGCCAGCAAAGGAAGACGGAGGCCCTTCTCGTTTTGACTGCGGTGCTTGGACACCTCTGGCAAACTTCTCGCCTATTACAGTAATGGTTAGCACAGTCTAGCTGCCATGGCTTGAAAAACTGTTGAATCTCGGCATTGAGAGGCGCTTTGTTCTCTTTATTCTGGGGTTTCATCACATGATAGCAGGTCTGAAGGTCCTCCACCGTGCATAGTTCCTATCTGAAATCACACGACCTAAACAGGGATGAGGAGATATTACTGCCCCCCTACGGATAAGGATCTTGGGACAGCGAGATGAAGAGACTTGGGCACAGCCACGTATGGAGAGCCCACAGAGCCAGGAGAGGTGTCTGACCACCTCAGTCCCTGTCCTGTGATCTAGACACAAAACTATTCTCTGGTCTTGAGTCTGTCCTTCTGAAGATCCATCACTTAACCTCAAACCAGTGGTGGATTCACGCATCATATAATGAAAGAGGAGGGTACAACGTCCATGTCGTTCTCTAGGCAGGCATGATAATGACAGGGAGTACCAGAAACAACCCAGACGCTGGATATTTCCTTCCCTTCATGGACCTGCATTCAAGTTTGGAAGTGTAAAATAGGATCTTTAAGACATTATTTTCACCTGGCTTCTTAAAGAAGCATCCCAAACTCACTCCTTATTTGCCAGCAGTGCATCCACCTAGACACGAGCAGTGAAGGGAAAAATCCATCAATCAGTGCTTGCACCGTAGCAGAGCCCAAGGGGGGATGAGGCCGTAGGGAACTCTGTCTGTGTTGGATCGGCTGTGGGTCATTTATTCCACCCAGCAGATGAGCACGTGTGCTGGGGCTTTGGTTCCGCACAGTCCATTCAAAATTTGCCCTGACTTGGAGCCCTGTGCTGTTTTTCACACAGTCAGCATTTTTCATGCACTGCCTCCTGCCCCTGCCTCGATGCCGTGTTTTACATGAGAACAGCTTTGCGGAGGGCACGGCCCCATCGACACCGCGTGCCCTCCCAGGACTCCGGCTTGGCTTTGCCAAGAGCTGCTCTGAGCCCGTTTGCTGCACAACGGCAGCAGAGTCAAGGGGAGAGCCCCCGGCATCCGTGTCCACCAGAGGCATCATCCGCAGCCCTGGAGGTGTGCTTGGAGGGCAGACCATAAGGGCTGCCTGGACCTTTTGCACAACTGAAAACCATCACCAGTAGGATTTCACCCTTGAAAGGACCTGTGATGAGCTGCCTCTTCCATAGCATCAGGGAGCCAAGGAAAGCTTTATCCAAACCCAGCCATACGCTTTGGATCTGTTCATACGCTACAGACGTGGCTGCATCTCGACATGCTCACCTGCCTTTGGTACTCTGTAGCTGCCTGGTTGTATTTACATCGTCCGCATTTCTTCCCGTCTTCTCTTCATTCAGGTGCTGGCACACGATGTGTTTAGAAACGCAGATTTTCCGTTCCACTCTTGGTCTGATTCCCCCTTTTCCTGGAGATCGCAGATGTGCAGATCCAGGGAGACCACACAGTTCCCAGAGGAGAAGTTGGCTCCCAATTCTAGCAGACTATGGATGGAAAATATTGATGTTACTCTGCATTCACAAAAAGAAAAAGTCTGTGCTAATTCTCTCCAAAAGTCCACCTAGCGCTGTAGGACGAGGCAGGAACACAGCAAGCCTGTAACGATGTTTTTCTGGAGCACCCACCAGCCATTTACAGGTCGGACCTTCCTGAGTCAAAGTTAGGGTCTTTGTATTTAATAGGCCGGCATTAATTTTACATCCAGAAAATTATAGGATTTCTTTATAAACCTTATTTTTTTCAGATCAGAGTTATCCTGTGCCAGTGGTTTCCAGTTTGCCTATCCGTTCCCTTTGAACTGTTTCCTTGTATTTGTTTTGAAACCATCACCTAGAAGTTCATAGCCATGCCCCACAGCTCTTGTACGTTTGGACACAGTGAGTCCCTGCTTCCTATTCCCCTTCTCTGCACCACAGATCGCGTCTCCTCTGCTCTGCCAAATCTGTCACCGTTGTCCTCTGCTGTGCCCTCACCAGGCTCAAGAGTGACCTCACCAGGTCTTTGCTTCGGTGGAAGTTGGTCCTTGCTGGTGCTCACCCTTCTTGGTGCTATCTACCTCCAGCAGTCTGGGCAACAGTGGTGGAAGATGGAGGCCACTGATAAGATTCCTTAGCAAGTTGATCAACTTGCTGAAGTTGTAAAAATGTGTTTGTAAAGCATCCATCTGGGCCGACAAAAAACAGCACATCACTTTACGTCTTAAAGTTTGGGAAGGGCCTGACTGTCTGATGGCAGCTCCGTTGCATGCAACTGCGCGCACATACAACCTGGGGCTCCTTTGCAGCATTGCAGAGGGCTTCACACCCCCTTCCTTCTTCAAGGAGAGGTGCAGCTTGGACCTCTGCTCCTCCAGACCCCTGAGCAGGGTGGGCTGCTGCCTCCCAGCTCTGTCCCCAGCCCCTCCAGGGCTGGGCAGGCGGCCCACGTGCTCTCCTCCCCAGCCAGGCTCGACGGTCTTGCTGGTCGCACGCAGAGGTGATGCTGTTGGGTGGGTTCTGGCTGGAGCAGGACTTTCCACGCCGCCCGCAGATAATTGCCTTTGTGTTGCTTTTATGGCAGGGATTTAAAGTCCTTCTGAGCTCCTGCCTGTTTTAGCTCTGCCCTTTCCTGATTAGATAATCTCACACCTCGTGAATGCGTTCGGTAACGTGAATTACTCCCCTCACGCTTGAACGGAGACCACAGGCTTCTTGTCGCTGAAAACTGAGTCTGGAGTCCCACGGGCAAAGAGCAAGCGCTTTTCCAAGTAATCCACCTGTCCCTCACCTTCGCTTCCAGTAACGTGAGATTGTATATTATGAAGTAATTGCCTGAAACAGGCTGTGCTGTTTTAAATATTAGATTATATGGAAGACGGTAAGCATTTTGCATTGCTTTTATTGGCTTTGCTCATTTTGTCTGCTCTGTAACACGCACCTGCTGTTTCATACCGAAATCAGTGAAATCCTTCATGCCAAGATTAGCTAAGACATGCTACATGGATGATACACCTCCCTGGGGGAGCCCTGGGCAGGCCGGGTCCGTACGAGAGGGCTCACGGAGGGTTGCCTCCTGCTGCTCCTGCTCGCTGGGCTGGGGGCAGCTCCCACCCAGGGACGTGATGGGTGCATCGGTTCTAACAGGGAATTAAATAAATAGAAGCTCCACTTGAATGCCACGCTAAGCAGTTGTCTCCAATGGAGAAGGACTGGGGAGCTCAAGGAAGAGCCACCCATGTACTTTCTTTCCTGTCTTTTGGAGTTTCTCTCTTAAACCTCCTCCCACCCTGAGTATGTAGGGGCACGTGGGTGCAATGCTGTATGTGCTCATAATGCGCTGCTCAAGTGTCAAGTGCTGCTGTGTGGTGCAGAGAGCTCTTCCTGCTGGTCAACGAGGTGACTGAGCTGAAGCTGGAGCCAGGCGGGAGCTTGTCCCTTTGCTGAGGATGTCCTCGCAGTTGCTGGGTCCTGCACAGCACGTCTGAGGCAGCCATGCAGCACCCACCAGCCACACCACCATCGCCCACTGCAGCTTTGAGCTTGACTGCAACTGGTGGACTTGTTGCTTTCAGTCTGAGGGACCTGTGAAGAGAGTCTACAGCCATCGTGATGGGGTAAGGAAAGGTAAAATGCTTTTCAGGGCTGGTGAAAGCTCTTTGCGGAGTAGGGGGTGAATGGCTGAAGCTGTGTGTTGGGTGTGGGGCTGGTGAAGACTCTATGGACCTATCAATGCTGCACTGACTGCTCATGTGGTTGGATTCTTGGGGGATCTGCTGTGAGGGGAGCCCATGTTGCTGGGTGGGTTGTGGAGGAGAGTTCCTTGCTGTTGGTTTCCACTGAAAAGGAAAATCGGGGCTCTAGTTCATGCCCTTATTCCTGCGTCAGTTGTCGTGGACCCAACAGTCAACCTGAGTGTCGCTTGCCTGAAGTGGTGAGATGGGAATTGGTTCCTGCTTGGGCATCTAAGTAAAAGAGCTCCAGCCCAGCATGGCATGGTGCTCCTGTTCTTCATCACAGAAACCCTTACCCAAGGGCCTTCAGGTCATGAATGGGTCTGGAAGAGGCACTGAGCAAGACGTCCTGTGAAACACGCTGATCCTTCCTGCTTCTGGACTTGGGGCCTCAGAAACAGGTATTTCTAGGTATCATCTGAAGAGATTAAAGATATACAGCTTGAGTAGTTGCTATTTATTGTGGTTTTTAAAAGTATTAAAAATAACCACCGCAGTGTTCCTTGAAAGACAGTTTGTGGAGTTGGACAGTTTCCCAGTAAAAGGCAGTCCCCAAGGATCGTTTGCAAAGATAATATTTTTAATTCGATTAACCAATGGTAGCATTGAGAGGGACCCGCATGTACCTCAGTAGCAGGATGCAATCTGGGAGCAAAAATTGATGGTACAAGCAACAATGCGTAGTGAGAAGGGTTGCACGGTGACCTGAGCAGCTCTTCTCCTGACGGTGGCAGAAAACAAAGACCTGGGGTCTTTGCTGATCAGAAAACAACTCGGAGAGCCCAACTGACAGAACCTGGGATGGGTGAAGTGAGGGTTTTCTCCTAGAGCTGCCAAAGACAGGGCTGAAATGCCGAGTGGGTTTCTGATCCCTGCATTCGTGATAAATTGTTTCAGACCTTACTGGACTGCTACGAGGATCAAATGGTCTTAGAGAAGAGCCTGGTCTTGTTCTGCCAGGATAATTGGAGGCTGGAAGGGAATTGTGCGTGTGTCTTGGGGTAAATCCCAACAAGATGGAATGGCTGCTTCTCTGAGTAGGGATGTTTGTGCAACTGGGAAAAAAAACTCCAGATGTCGGAAGTGAGATCCCAGATGGGCCATTTCAACTGGACTATTAAGGATAAAAATCTGTCCTTGTTTGGAGGTGACACCTCTTTACCAATGGCAAAGTACACTGTGGTCCTCAGGACAGCAGAAAGCAGGCTGTCCTCTCTTGGGGGGTCCCTGCAGCTTTGGGTGCAGGGTGTCAGGTGAACACCTTGCAAAGTCCAAAAGTCACTAAGGGAGGACCTACATTCCCAGGTGTCTCCACAGATGTCACCAGCTGTGGTCAAAGGACAAGCAACCATGCTCCTGCTGCCAGAGCGGGAGAGGAGGAGTGACCTCAGACAAAACTATTTCTCATAGGCAGAATGGGGATAGAAATGCCCTTTCCTGGGTTGATGGGTTGTGGGGGGGGGGCATGGGAAGGGGCAGTTGCTGTCCCCAGCCAGACAACGACACTTGGAGGTGGCTCATAGAGTGAGAAAGCGTGTGGGGTGCCCTGCTGTGACTCCCTTGGGTGCTGGAAATAGCTGGTATTATGTGACACGCGTCACAAAATGCTTTTGCTGTGGGTTGAATAATAGCTTATAATAACAACATGGCTTGTGTGGCCTTGGGGCGGCATGGCCGCTGGACGGGGAGAGGAGGGCTGGATTTTCTTCCCGCCTCCATCTGTGTGGTCCAGGGTGGCTCAGTAAATGGCCTCGTGCCTCAGTTTCCCCCCTTGCAGGCCAGGAATGCGCTCATCCTGCTGACAGTAATGGCGATAAATAATATCTCACAAGCAACCGCTATTTAAAAAATCTTTTATTGCTTCCCGTTAAGCTGATGACTGTTAATGAGGAGAATTAAATTCACTGCCCTGTTGCCATTAGACAAATATGTGCTCCATCTCCATCCGAAAACCCCATTGTAAATAACTGTGGAGGAGTGGAATAAACATCGTCCTTCCCAGGGCAGGGCTGAGCAGCAGGAATGAGCAAACACAGGTGTGGAAGATTTGTAAGCTTTAAAGGAGATTGGGGCTATTTAAGAATCAAATCTGGTTTTGGTTAGGAGCATCTTCTGCGAAAAAAATCCCAAACCACCAACGAAAGACCCCACAGATGGGGCGGTGACGGCTGTCTGCAGCTGCAGCCTGGCCGTGACGGCTGGGGCTGGGGCGGTGGCAGCATCCCGGTGACAACCGGGGTGCAGTGGTCCTGGCGTTGCTCCCGCATCCCATCATTTTGCTGCTTGGCATCCCCGGAACCCATGCCCGATCCGAAGCCCCGTGCGGAGAAACCCTTCTGCACCGGGTCAGCTCCTCTCGGGTTGGTGTCGTTCAGCGTGTAATTGGGGCTAAGCCGCTCGCTTTACGTGGCAGGCTTTCCTCCCTGTCTTTCCCCTTTCCCTTTTGAAGGTGAAGGTTTTATGTGACTGAAATGTGTTAACGCTCCCATAAAAGTA
The DNA here is from genome assembly GCA_003993805.1 of Himantopus leucocephalus. Taxonomy (NCBI): domain Eukaryota; kingdom Metazoa; phylum Chordata; class Aves; order Charadriiformes; family Recurvirostridae; genus Himantopus; species Himantopus leucocephalus. Next base: position 64,221,064 of record RSEF01000005.1, read on the forward strand.
AATGAAACACAAGCGGACGTTTTCTTTTTTTGGGCACAGATGTGATTGGTTTGGGCCTGATCCAGAGGCCGGGAGAGTGATGATTAGCAGTGCTGAAGAGAAGGGCCGGGAAGTGTTTTCTGTAGGAAAGTGTCATTTGTGGAGCAAAATGTGACATCTAGAGAAGCCAACTGTGTACCTGTGCTTTGGCGACTGGTTCATCCCCTCCCTGCTCTTGTAGCCCTGCTCTGAATCCGCAGCGGGATGGTTGTGTCTACTGCAGAGTTAATTTTTCCGTAAGACCCTTGATACCAAGGTCAGCCCAGGCAGCAATTAAGGCTACCCAAATGAGATTGCAGGACAGAGAGTTTTTAGATCCTAAAAGAGGTCCCTGATGCCATGGATGCAGAGATGGGACCGTTTGCCCAGCGCCTGCTCTGATGTGTTTGTCCCTGTTGCTTTACAAAGCAGAGGCCAACAGGATGTTTTGCACGGAGCCCATGGCCTCCTGCACACATCCGCTGCTCTTGGCGTCTTATCTTGTTCTGAACAACTCATTTCAGACTCAGCAAAACTAGGAGCAGGGATAGAGTATTTCCTGACCTCGTTCGTACATGATGACACAGGACTCTTCCCTTTGTCCCCATCAAAAGGCACAACCAGGCAAAGTGGTGCAGGAATTGCCCACAAAAACACTCCCAGACCTTGTTCCATTCCCACCTGGAGGAGCGACCACTTGGTGGACAAGTTGGCTGCAAAAGACTGATGGGTTTCCATCATGCCCCACTCTCTGAGGCTGGGTAGTGGCAGGACAATTTTCCCTATCTGCTGGGGACTCATGGTGAGAAGCATCTCCAAATGATGGGGCTTCTGCCTAGCTTTGGAGGCCACCATCCCTGTGGCTTGTACAGAAGAGGGAGGCCAAGGAGAGGATGTGCCACGGAGCTGCCTGTGTGTGGGGATCCAGGGGGGCTGACAGCTCCTCGCAGCACTCAGCTGGACCATAGTCTGTGCCCGCGGGCCTGGGCTGAGCAGAGAACCAAGTGCACCAAAATGATGATTATTTGATCATTATTTCTCCAAGGTGGTATGAAGCCAACATTCATGGCAAGATGGGGCAGCGTTACCTGCTGGTGGTTCCCTCTTGCTGCTTTGGATGCCCTTTAGGGTGTTTCCCCATCCCCAGGAGGAGCAGTGCAGGCTCTTTGCAACCCCTAAACTCTTGGGGATATTGGTGGTCAGAGCACAGATAAGATTTCCTCAGCTTGTGGTGGTGTTTTGGGAATTGCAGTTAAGGCTTGAAGCACCATCCCATAGAGTGAACGTGATGGATATGTGGCTGGCGTGCTCTCCAGTATTTCCCATGCTCTTCTGAAACATGGGAAAAACATGACAGCAAACCCCAGACTTGCATGTAAAACCTTTCCCTTGCACTGAACTCATGCGAAGCCCCAGTGTCCCAACAGCAGATGGCTTAGCTGCTTTCTCAAAGGCGGCTTATTCATGCAGGCGCCTGTTTTGCAGACACTGCTATCCTGATATTCACACATATCCTCCAAAGGAGCAACTTCATTTGCAGATACCCCAAAATGATGGCAGAGCAGCGCCCTTGGCCTTTGTTGAGGAACCGTCCAACTCAGACCTTCTGCGTCTATGTATGTGAGCTGCGTGTCCTGTCTCGAGGACTGCGGGTGTGAAACGCGTCCCTGGATATTCCAGCCTCCAAACTAACTGCCCACGTGACAAGGGAGATGTCGCCTAATGAGCAAAAGCGCAGGAGCGTGAAAGAAATGGATCACTGCAATTGCATAAAGCTCCAGTGATGTCCAAGGCACTGAGCCAAGCTGCTCCATTTGCATCCTGGAGGTGGACACCTCCTCAAAAACATCTGCAAGGGGTCTCCATCCACAGCTCCTGCACCTGCAGATGAAAGGACGTGTCATCTCAGAGCTGGAACAGGTTTGAAAATCCCTCCCGTGGCTTCTGGGATCACATAACACTTTGGCTCAGGTGACCCAAGGAGAGCGCGGCTGCGGGGGAGGTGACGTGGAGTTGCCCGGGACGGCGATGGGGCTGCTCTCCACGGTGTACACCTGCACGTCTTGGCAAAATGGGCCCTGCGGCCTGGCAGAACTTTCTGCTGAATATTTTGGCTGGATCCATGAACTTGTGCGGCTTCTGTGGCATGGAAACTGCCTATAATTTATGCTGAATACAGCCCCATATATTATGTTGACAGTTCCAGAACATTATAAGATCATTTAGTCCTTTCTCACTAAAACCAATTTCAAACCACAGGGTAATTGTTTAATGATCAGTAGATGAGCCCTGCATTAAGCCCACACTTAGGAAAAAAAAATCCAAAAAACGATGCACAGCATCCCTCTCCTCCATCCCCATTCTCCAGCGACTTGAAACGCAAGATCTGCCTCACTTGCTGTTGCACCCAGTGGCTCGAAATTGCAAAGGCAGCGATGGCTCGTGACGAAACTGCAGCGTGAAGTCCCAGCATCCCAACTCAGGATGCGTGCGCACCCAAGGTTGCCCGGCCTGCGATGAGATTGGGTGCAAGTTGAGGAAGATGCATTTAGAGACGAGATTTAAGAGGACTGAAGAGCCTGGATGGGTTTAGCTGACTCATTCCCTCCATTTGCCCTCTGCTGGGAGGAATATCCATATGGCATTTACCCTGTCCCTACGTCCAACCTGCTCTTGAATGTCCATAAATCCAGAGAAAAAGAATTGTTAACATAACACCAGCTTAAGGATGCCCCAGGAAGCCAGCAGAGATCCAGCTTTTTCTGTCTCTGAGCCCTCTTGAATACATTTGGGGAGATGGCATTTTTTCCCAAGGGAAAATGATCCAGTTTTTCAGTGGTATAAAACCAGTGTAGCACCACTGAAGCCAATGGCACTGCAGTGACTTATGTCTGAAGAAATGGTTTGAAATCCATTCTTTCAATCCAGACCTTGTTAATACATAGAAGCAAACTCTGTACCTCATGCAGATCCTCCATCTTCTCACATGCAGTGGATAGGGACATCTTAGCAAGGAAACTAGGCAGTTTCCTAAGCAAATTTCGCGTGCATCCAAAGAAGGAGAAGTCCCAGGTGCACGGATGTCCCACAGGGATTTCATGGCTATCCATGTGTTCAGCGTGAAAAGCTTTGCACTATGTTAGAGCTTCTCCTTGCAAGATCTCTGGATGTCCTTGGAGGGCTGAGCCATGCCCAAGCTCTGAGCATCCTGATGGGTGTCACCTCCCGTCCCATGCCTCAGCCCCGCCAGCCCGCCCGTGTCTTGTTTTCTTGCCCTTCTCGAGAACCGGCTGCAGGTTGTGCTTTTCCTCCATCAACATAATCGCTTTTATCTCGCTGGTAGCAGCGATCCCCATCATGCAGGATTTATTTACATTGAAGGGTGAGTGGGAGGCTGTAATTGGGATGGGATTTGAAGAGGTCAGAAGGAGTCTGTGCGGGAAAACTGTAAATGAGGGAGGGCTGGGAGTTTGCTGAAGTCGTTGCACACAGATCATTCCAGCTTCCACTCAGTGCCATTAGCTGGGGGTAAACGTGCCGTCCAGGGACATATGTGTATACATTAATGGGGGTTTTTAAACAGACGATCAGTAATGAACTGTTAATGTTTTCCAAGCGGTCTTTCAACCCCATGCTGATTTCCTTTGGCTGCCCAGTGCACTCGAGGATAGGATCCTTTGGTCCCCATGCAAGAGAGCAGGTTCCTTTCCACACACCAGGTGTCTTCTCAGTCTCAGCCACCCCTGTGCTCTGTCCCTGCCCGTCTCGGCTGCCTCCAGCACTGTAGCAAGCCCCGGGGGCTCAGGAGCCCGTGAGAGGGGCAAGAGAAACCCTTCCAGCCAGGGAGGGGGACTGGAGCCCATGGCTGCATGTGCAGTGAGAGGAGAAGAGAAGGAGGAGAGAAGAGAAGGAGGAGAGAGGAGAGGAGAGGAGAGGAGAGGAGAGGAGAGGAGAGGAGAGGAGAGGAGATTTCAGTTGGAAGGGATCTACAATGATCATCTAGTCCAACTGCCTGCACGGGTTTGCCATGCAGTACGTTGGTGTGCCTGGTGCGAGCGCAGCCGGGAGGAAGGTGTAGGATGAAAATCCGAGGAATTGTCTTTCCAGGAAACCCGATTAATTCACAAACTGAAAACTCACGGCTTGTGGCCTCGGGCGCACTCAGGAAAACAAGAGCTAAGTCACTACACCCCCTTTCCTCCCACCCCCGGCTCATCTCTGGGGCACCCTTGGGAGGCCACTTGAAGAATCGCACCAGTGATAGAAGTGGTAATTGAGGAAACTGATGCAAACGTGATCTCCCAAAAGGTTGTGTGGGAAGCAAATTTGGGAAGGATGCTCAGATAAGTGGAATTTTTGCTTTTGTGCCTTTTTTGAGCAGACCTAGGGGTTTCCTGTTTATTTATTCAGTGATCACCGCTGTATTACACACATAGGAAATCACAAAAAAAAAATCTTGTTTTGAGGACAGGTGAGGTGGAAATAAAAGCTGCTATTTAGGCTGTGCCATATTGGCTGTGCTGAGCATCTTGTCTTGTGAGTATTTTCATGCATCAGCGAAGTGAGCACAAACACATCCTGCGAACATCTGGCTAGGAAGGTGCCTCAGCTGTGCTGAACAGCACCGATAATAATAACCTTGCTCTGGTATGACATAGAGCAGCCCCAAAGCTGCTCTGCTCTGGGCCAGGTAGCGGAGAGGCCCCTACGCCGGGCTCTGGGATGAGCCGTGGCAGAAGGCAGAGGTAGAAATGGCTTTATACCACCGCTGTGGGCTGTGTTTACTGGTGTGAAATGGCTGTAGTAAAGCTTGGGAGCTGGAGTGGACGGTGCTGCGTGAAAACCAACTAGATAGCAACATGTCATCAGCATCTGTTCCCCCTGGGGAGGTTTACATCCAACTGTTCTCCCAAACCAGCCCACCACGCAGCCTCCTCTTACTGCAAAAATGTGCTCAGATGACTTAACTTAATGACTTAGCTAAATTGAACGGTTTCCAGTAGCGCAGTAATGTGTTTGGAGAAGGAAGAGCTTTCAAAAGGAAACTGTTTGCCCATCTAACCCAAACAACTTTCCATTGCTGATGGGGAGAGAGGAAAGTCTGAGCGCCTTGCGTGGTGAGTGCAGGGTACCCATGATTTCATTCCTCTAGCGCTTGGCAAGGGAAGCACGCATCAGGCAGTGGAATCCGGCAATTTGGCTCTTCCTCACGTTCCCCAGCTACGCGGCAACCAGCAGTGGCGATCTGCAGCGAGTCAAGATGCACTTGCAGTAAGACGGCTTGCGAAGAGCCTGCAGTGTGGCTGGGCTTACCTGTCTGCCGCCCAGCGACGCCAACGGGGTTGGACTCCCAATTATGGGATTTCTTCCCTTTCTCAGCGCTGACTGGATTCCCCCATTTCTCCCTGGTGGATCACAAATAGTGATGCTTGACAGGACAAGGGGTAATGGTTTTAAACTAAAAGAGGGTAGATTCAGAGTAGAAGAAATTTTTTACACTGAGGGTGGTGAGACCCTGGCTCAGGTTGCCCAGAGAGGTGGGAGATGCCCCATCCCTGGAAACATTCCAGGTCAGGTTGGTCGGAGCACTGAGCGACCTGATCCAGTTGAAGATTTCCCTGCGCATGGCAGGGATTTGGACTAGATGGCATTTAAAGGTCCCTTTCCACCCAAACCATCCTGTGATTCTATGGTTTGTTTGAAAAAATAAGGAATATATGGGCTGGTTCGGTATTCTGGGGCTGGGAAGGGTGAAATCCTTTAGGATCTAAAAATATGTAACTACAAATGCTGCTTCAGTCGCATGTTATTGCTGTGAGCTCCGTGGGACTGTGGACAGAGATATTGTTTCACCTTTGCTCATGTGCGGCCCAAATCATGGTTTAACAGATTCACTTGCAGTTTTTGTAACTGGCATTTTCTCCAGCAAAAGGTGGGATTTGGTCAAAGAAAAGGGTAAAACAAAATACTGCTTTTTCTTCTGAAAGCCCAGAAAGCCTGAGTTGTTCCAGTGCAAAATTTAAAATTTTAGTTTCATTTAAAAGTGTGGATTCTCATATAGAAGTTTCCCCAATCTTTTCATTCTACCTTTTNTTTTTTTTTTGATTTTTTTTTTTTTTTTAATTTTAATCAAATATCTAAACAGGTGGCATGATACTGGATTTGTGCAGCGGACTGCAATTCTGACATCTGTTCAACGCCACCTGATGCTTTGAGCCATTTTAAAAATTCAGCAAGTGTCATACCACTGTGACAAGACTCCAGGTAAAACCAGACATATCCATTGCTCAATTTGGCATTTTCTTCAGATCCAAGTTTCAAGACTACTTAATACACAAGCAAATGCAAACCAATGGGTTTGGCTTTTTTTAATCTTCTTTTTTCTCTCCTTTGTCTTGCAATAGGATCTACCTCATAAGAATTGCCCTGATTAATTACAGTAAATAATAATAATAATAACAATAATAATAATAATAATAATAAACACCAAGTGGTGCATTGAAGAACCAGTTATTTTTATTTCTGGTGTAGGTCTCAACTAAAGTATTTTATTCCGTTTTGTAGTGGTGAGGTGTTTTCACTAATTGCAGACACCTAAGTGTGGCGCACCCGGTCCCTGCGGTTCCTCTGCAGGGAACCACCGTGGGGTGGTCGGGCTCTGCTGGAGAGTCGCTCAGGATCACCCCACCTCCCTCTTTCCTGGTGGGGTGAAGCGCTCTCAGGCTCAGCGCTGTCTGCCCAGGTACAGTGTGCCTTGCACAGCAGAGGTGACATGCCGTGCACACCCTTTTCGTGCTAAGCGTGGCCTTACGCCAGGTCTTTTTGTCCCCATGATGGCTGGCAGAGATGATGTCATGCTCCTGGCAAGCTGGACCTGGATGCGTTGGAAAGCCTAAATTGCACGTGCATTTATGGACTCGATGATCTGAAGGGTCTTTTCCAACCTAAATGATTCTGTGATTCAGCAGCTTTCCCGTCTCTGCAGCTCGCCTGTGCACACGGAGCCGTGCGCCACGAGGACCCAGCAGTTGTGCAACCAGCAGCACCACGGGCCGTTTCTGCTGGGAAACCTTCACAGCTTGAGCCGGAGCTTGGTGCTGCATCCAAACCCACCGAGCTCAGGGATTCCCTCTCCCCAGACTCGCACAGGTCTCCTGCCTGGCTCTGAGCAAATGATGAGAACATCTGCCGTACAAGCGCCAGGTACCAACCGTCCCTGCACCCCAGCCCCAGCATCTCCCCGTTTAATACGTTCGAGGACCACCTTGTTGCTAGCAAGGACTGAAATCCTGGAGTTCCCTGGGCAACAGCTTTGTGGGAGAAGCACTGTTGACCAGCATATCACAATTGGCATTTCGCAGACTTGATTTCTTGGAAAGAAAAAGGAAAAAAGAAAAAGAAAAAGGAAAAAAAAAAAAGAAAAAGGAAAAAAAAAAAGAAAAAGGAAAAAAAAAAAGAAATCCCATCATGACACCACAATGCAGCGGTTGTTTTATCTCACGGGGAGGTTGAATGAGGCCTCGCAAATTGCCGGAAGATTTATGAGACTGGAATTATGCTCGGCTGTTGCTGGCTAATGTATCCGTGGCGTGGATGTTGTGAAAGCACCTTATGAGACAACATGTAAGGAAACTTCAGAAGGTGTGTGATCCCTGGAGGCAAAATAAAAAGTAGGTCGATTTGTTCGTGGGGTTGACAGGGAGCCATCGTCCCCCATGGCCAAAATAAAACCTCTGGAGCTGATGTACTTGTGCTACATCAGATAAACAGCAGTAGGGTTAGTGTTGGTGTTTCAGGCTGCCTGTAATTCTCCGGGGCTTTCGTGTGCCACGGGACTGGGCGTGAGTTATTCACAAACCTCTTTCAAAGCAGAAAACGGTGGAACAGCCACCTGGTTTTCTTCATTCAACATGTTCTCCCCGTGAGCACAACCCGGCTCCTTTGGGAGGGACTGGCGTTTGGGGTCCAGGTTCCTCCCCGCTGGAAAGGCAGTGGGATAACGCAGAGCCACACTGGTGCCTGGGAAAGCATCGTGGGATCCAGCTGGTTCGGAAAATGCATCTTTGCCCTGGGGCCATCAGGGTGACTTCACTGCAAGGCTGCAGCCCGCTTTGCGTGAATCAGCCGCAATCACATTATCATCGCATGTATTTACCCGACCACCCCGCCAAGGCCTGACGATGTGCTTTAACATTTTAATGCCAAAAGCGTCCCTGTAGGAGAATGGGTGCTGTTTTGCGGCCTCACCCGTTTGCTCTAACTGCAGCACGTATTTAACCGGCTTGACCTGACCACAAGCCTACAGCACTCACCAGATTTAAGAACTGTATCTTCTTCTTATTTTTATTTTTGCACTTTTCTAAAACCTCTTTTCCAAAATTTTCTTCCCTGCGGCTTTGTGCAGCTCTACCTATGAGCCAGCAGAGGCAACGACATCTGCCCCAGGCTGTGCCCAGAGAGGGGGACTCATCGCTCCTTGCAAACCTTTCCTTGATTCATCTGTGTCCTCTTCTACTGCATCCGACTGTTGGCTTTGATTTTATATGTCACAAGGTTAGTGAGTTCTTCTTTTTCGCAACGAGGTGAAAACAATGTAGGTATTCCAGTAAATATTTGTGAAACAGAGGGCGACTCTGAGCAGCGGGGAGAGGAAAGAGAGCAAAAGGGCGTGAAGCTGCAAGAGCAGGCTCTGCTCGGCGTGAGTTCAGGTGGGAACCTCACCTCCTGCAAGGCAGCTCAGCGCTCTGCTCACCCCTGCCTCAAATAACCTGCGTGGCTGGAGACCGTTGCATGAGACCGGCAAGTTATATATTCACATCTGTGTTTAGGCAATGGCTGTTTCAAAAACCTGTGGTAAGTACTCACGCTGAACCCTTTCCAAAGCCTTTACGTCTCTAAGAGCCCTCTGTTTGCAGGCATGAGGCATCCCTCCATCGCTCGTTGCCGTTCCCCTGCGTGGTTGTGGATGACCATTGCCCAGCCTTTGTCAGGTGTGTTGGGACCTGCTCCCCTCAAAGGGCTACACAGGTTTGCGTTGGTCTGGCAGCAGCCGGGTCTGCCCTGGGGACCTGCTGGTGGGAGCCGCATGCCTGAAGTGTCCATCCATCCAAGGGATGTGGGGTGGTTCTGGCTGCAGTTCGGTGAATCTGCCACTGTAATCATAGAATCATGGAATGGTTAGAGTTGGAAGGGATCTTAAAGATCACCTAGTTCC
>RSEF01000005.1:64230395-64283034 GCA_003993805.1 Himantopus leucocephalus
TGCAGCCCGGGATGCGGGGGGCTCGCTGGGCTGCCAGCGCACGTTGCAGGCAATGAGGACCTGGATGAAGCAAAAGCAAAGCTGAAAAAAGGTAACTGTCTGTAAGACTGTGAGGAATATGCCGTGTTTGATGTATTTTTATAAGTATGGAAAAGGGCTATTGGATTTTTTGAAGCACAGCACTTTGCAGTCCCTGTCATCTTGCTTGCAGCTGACCGCGAATCAGCAATAATATTTTCACATAATTTAGACGAGCTGTTCTCAGGGGAGGCAGTGCCAAGCGTGCACCTTGCCAGAGGGCAAAGACGTTTCAGTTCCCAGTTGCTTTCTCTACCTCCAGACACCCACAGACCTCCCCAGCCATCACCCTCTCCTTCCCAAATTCCTGATAAAGAGTCTCTTTCAACCGAGTAATTCCCAAGCACTCCCCTGTAAGCCAAGCCAGTTATATCTCTAAATACTAACATCGCACGCGCCAAGTTTGGCACCTCTGAGAAATCCAGAGGTGCAGGATTTTTCCTCCTTTCTTTTTTTTTTTTTTTTTCNCTTTAAAGGATATAACTACAGACTTTTCAGCACATTGGCTTGGATTTTGTCGTTGCTCTGTGTTCGTAATGAGCTTCAGCGAGTGGAGAAGTGCCTTTCTCTGAGGAAGGGAGCGGGTTTCTGGTTTCGCTGGTTACCCCACGGCTTCACACCTTGTTTGCGAGATGCGTCTGGAGGCATTTGGTTTAGGGCAGGGTGAAGATGTTAGAAGTGCTTGGAATACATATTTGAGTGGATGCGTAGCCTGGAGGAGAGGATGAGATAAGTTATATGGTTTTGCATAATACAGGTGGAATCCGTGTTGCCTGGAAGATGGCAATATCGCTGAGAACATGGAGAGATATAGAGCCACAAAACCTTAAAGCTGATCTTTTTGTATTTTTTGTCTTATGAACTTTGAATTGAACTTCTGCACCGGATCTGATCTGGATGAAATATCATATCGGAGGCTGATCCTTATCTCTTAAACCTTTCCTTTGTTTCTTTGATTCTTTGGGCTTTACCCTCTTGTTTTATTGTGAGTGGCCCGAAGCTTTGATCTCGCGGTGAGCCCCGGCGGGCAGCACAAACCTCCGCTTTGGCGCGAGACACACAGAGGGACATTGGGATACTCAGACAGTCTAAACAGACAAGAGGTTACTTCTTCTGCGGCAAAGTCCGAAGGCAAACGGGGTAACTTCAGAATTTATTGTCTCCCCTTACATGATGGGAAACTGGAAATTCACACGGGTATTTCCACAGTAAGGAAATGCACCTGTGGGAACTGGGTTGTTGTATATCTGTTTCCAATTTTATTTACAATCCCTTTTATTTTTTTTAAAGAGTCTGAGCAATTTAAGCTTACCTATCCTTTAATATAAAATAATTGAAACCAAAGCTCTTAAATGCTTTATAATGTCTTTTTCTCTGCTTTTTACAGTCAGGAGCGGAGGTTTTATTCTTCCAAAGTATCTAGGTTGCAGAGCTTGAATTATATTTTACCTTTTTGGGAAATTCCTTTACTAGAAACGAACAGCTGGTCTTAATCTGATCCGATGATACCTGCTGATCTATACAGTAAGAGCAAAGTGAGGCCAACCGTGTTGGAAAGCATCGGGGGCTTCTCTGCAAATATTCATTCATTGTTTTGGACTTCTTTTTTTAAAGTAATGATGTAGCGAGACGCTTCAGACTTACTCCCCACGTTTTCCATTAGGGGTAATTTAAAACTTTGAAAAATGTACAGTAACTTGCCTAGGTCAGCTGAGTATCAGCATGTAGCTTTTCATTCACATTTTTCATTTAATCCGGTGGCTTTGAATTCCTTGCCTTGTAAGTTCCTATATATGAAGATTAGAAACTGCTTCTGGCTATGTAGAATTACATGCTTTTAGATGAAATTTAATCCCTTGTAAAAGGTTTTGTTCGCGGTGATCTTTCCTGTTCGCAGCAACGGGCTGCCTGGCTGAGAGCGGATGACACAGGTGAAGACATCAGCGGACAATAAGCAAAAAATAAAATTAAAAGAAAAAATCATCACAGCCTGCATTTAGAATCAAATCTTTATCAGAGGTTTCAGTGATCTGGCAGCTTAGAGACTTCTGCCTTTGATTCCAGGAAAGCAGCGCAGCAAAATGAAAGTCTGCAAAACCTATTGAGAATAAATTGGATGCGTTCGCACCGTCTGTGTTTTGACAGGGTTTGAAGTGGGAAGTCTTGGCTTTGAAAGGGTTTGGTGTGTGATCCAAGCGCTCCCCATCCCACGGTCCGGCTGGGACTTCTGCCTTCGTAGCAGGATGGAGACCTTCCCCCGGACTTGCCCCCCCCCGAGAGCCCTCCCGGGAGGGAAGAGCCAGGGCTCACCTCCTGCACAGGGGCAGCCGAAATGAGAGTTTCTTCTCTGAGCAATTGCTGATTTACACATCTCGTGATGCAAAACTCTCTTGCAGGGTCTGGGGCTGAAGGCGGTATCACTTCAGCACCTTTTCGCCAGTGACTCCTCAGGCTACTGAGAAAAACGAAGCAGAGGCACAGATTGAAAAGCTCTGCTCAGTGCGAGTGACCTTTTTGCATTGAGCCTGGGAATTTGTGACAATCAAAAAAGAAAGTCATTCTCCGCCTCTTCCAAGCTCCGTATCCATCCATGCCATTCCAGTCTGCCACGAAAATGAACCCTGCAAAAAGCCAGCTGCTTTCCTTTCTCCATGGGCTGTGCCTCCTACCCTGCCTCAGCCACCCCCGTATCAGCCCTGAAATCAGATAGCAGGATCCCGCACGGGACCGGCCAGAGGATGCTCCCACCTGGCACCAAGGAGCATCCACGGACATGCCAGGAGCGCAGACGTGGGGAAAAAGCTTGTGGATACAGAGTGGGGCTGTGAATTGTGTTTTCATGAGGGTATCGTTGGGGCACGTCGAATCCTCCAGTAGAGGACAAGAAAGAAAAAGAAAAGCCAGATGACTTAGGTGACGAATTACGTTGGTAAAATCGCAAATCTTGCAATGAATGCTGGCTGCCGGTGCATGGCAGTCCCCTGGCTGGGATGTGCATACAACCTTTGCGGAAAAAAAAATAATCGGTAAACCCCACTATTTTCAGGCAATTTCAGAGCAAGAAGAAGGAGAAAAAACGAGTTCGTTTAGTGGCTGAGCTGTTGGTCGCAAGTCGCTCGCCTGGCTCTGGCAGAGTTAAGAGGTTGGCTGAATCCAAACAAAATTCGGAAATTTTGCTTCTGAATAAAGCATGTGAGCCTGGCCCAGAAGTGGGCTGCTCTCTTCCTTTTATGAATCAGTCTCCAAGATATGCTCGCATTCCTGAGAAACAAGCCTGGAATAACACGGCTGGCTTTTGGGTGCAATACACTGATTATGAGGAAGCAACAGTCTCCCGTGTATGAATAGCTTTTATGTTGGAATAGGTCAGCCCTATAGCATTCATTGAAAAATGGCTTTTTAATGTGCTTTATGGACTGTCAGGGCGTAATGAATGTAAACCGTAGACCTGGCTGCGTCAGAATGATATTTTATTTTTTTGCTTTATCGACCAGACGCAATGAATCTCAGATCAATTAGTTGTGCTTTGAAGTTTGCTCTTGATCCAGATCTTCAATAAAAAGGAAGTTTCCAAATCACTGGTCTGTGAACACTGTTTGTGATTAATTACCCTCTTATAATCTGAGGAATTCTGGTCGTTGCTGTATTTTGAATACCTCAGACTGCATGGGGAGTTTTATTTTGGCTGGTATATTTGGAAACTGCTAATAAACACCTACTTCCTGTTTTTCTTGCTACTGTGTATAACAAATTGTTAAAAAACTTGCTTTCCCATTTCAGCTGCTTGCCTGGTCGACCAGACCTGAACCATATTATTGGTTAATCAACATCGTATATCATTTGCCAGCAAATTTTCTCAGCTGTAAAAAGCGGGACTTTGTCTCTGGCTGGAACAAAAAGTGGGTAACTTTGCACTGCAATAACGCCGGAGGAAGAAACCTTATACGAAGGCTCTGCGAGAGGCAAATAATGACTGATACGGTTTTAAATTTGAAACCAAGTTTTATGCAAAGCTTCCTAAAATAACAGTGTGTTTTCCTCTCGATGCCTGGGTTAATTGGAGTGTGGGGACGGTCCTGGATGTGGAGGGCTCGCTTTGTCCTGGGAAACGATGCCGAGCTGTGCCCGCAGTGCGAACATCTGTTTGGGAAAAGATTTTAAGGTTAATATTGTATGGAGGATGTTTGTTTAGACAGGATGAATGCTTTTGTGAAATCTAATATTAGGCTCTATCTAGGTATGTCCGGTTGGCACCGGCTTCTGCATTTTGTGCGCGAACAAATGTTAATTAGCAGGAAAAAATTTTTTTCCCACTTTGTCTCTAAAGTAATGCGGCGTAGCAGTGGAAATAGATTAGTTATAGCTGCTGAAAGGTCCTTCGGTTGTTGCCTTGCGCAAGCGTTATCAGTGTTTGTGTGGTGCTTTGGGTGTTTGTTTGCCGGCGGCCATGGGCTGGTGCCCACTCGGAGCGGGTGACTCACGGCCGGCTCGCTCCGGCAAAGGCTGTTTTCAGCACATCGGTTGTACAAGCTCATTAAATCCATCGCTTTCACGGCACTAGCGGTAATAAATGCTTTCAGAAATTTCCCTGAAATTGTGTGTTCAGGCTGTTTTGAAGTTTAAGCCCTTGTTTTTAGAGTGTGTGCTGCTTTTAACCTTTTATATTTTGAATATTCAAGTGTCTATTGTTCATTTACCTCCTTCACCCCCAGGCTATCTCTCCGGGGTAGCTGGCCCCGGGTGAGCGGCTCGCAGGGTTTGTGGCAGGTTGGGTGTTGTGCCGCACGGTGGAAGGGTGGAGTGAAGGGGCACGGCTTTTGCAAAGCGGTGGTGGCTTCAGCGTGGGTCTCCTGGGCGTTGCAGTTCCCACCATCAAGGATTTAGGGCAGACACATGTGAAGCACCTGGTGAGGACACCCGGTCTCCAGCCTCCGGGACCTCCCTCCTGGTTCCTGCTGGTGGGCTCTGGCAACATCCCAACTGGCTGCTGGTGGGCAGAGACCCGCGGCGTTCAGCTCCTCTGAGTTCCCATTGCTGCAGGAAGGGGAAACCTCTCCCCAAGCAAACTGGGGTTTGGTAGTCTCTGTTTGAAGGTGTTCCTGTGGTGGTAACTGAGCTCCAAGCTCACCACAGCTATCAAAGCAAAGCACAGCCCCGAGGATGCAGGTGATCGGTGTGTTTCAAACCCACTGTAACAGCAAATCCTGCTTTTTGGTGGATTTAGGTCCTTGATGCCCAAAATGATGATAACCCCAGGCTGCTTCTGCCATGGTGCTTCTCTGGGATGTCAAGGCAGTGCAGGATGTAGAGGTACTGGTTGGTTGGCTGTTCATGTGCTGGTGGGTCGACTGGCCGATTGTGCCAGGCAGGCTCTGATGGTCAGGACGTACTCCGAGCATCTCTGTTCCTCCAGTTCCTCATTTTCACTAATCTTGTACCTCTGTCATATATGTGTTTCCATCAGTCTTCCTGCTTGTTCCTTGGTTATTTGCTTATTTGGAAGTGTCATTAACTACGTTGTTTGGAAATGATGGAGGCTGAAGAGTCAACGTGGGGTGGAAAAGCTCCTGGGGTGGCTGTATGGGAGGGGAAAGCTCTCCCTTGCCTCCTCACAGGCTGGGACATCTTATGGCTGCTTCACCCAGAGAAATAAAAACGACCTGCATTTGCCGAGGGAAAAAGACAGAGCTTGTCTCTTGGCATTGCTGCTTTCCCCTCCGACACTTCCCCTCCTGAAATGGCCTCTGTCACATCCCCACACCACGGCCTCTTCTCACTTACCTGCAACCACGCAGCCTTAAAAAGCAACAAAAAGGAGAGGGACAGGGGAGGAGGTGGAAATCTCCTCGAGGGAGGGCTGGGAAATCCACCTGTAGTTTTGGGATATCACGGTGCGATCCTTCGGGTTGCAGATCTTAAAAAATGACTCAGACATCACTGTTTGAGTCATCCTGTGCAGGGGTGGGATGTGGGAAGAAAAAACAGTGGAGACCACAGAAACCTCAGGTCTCCGGCAGCTCTGGGAGGCAGTTTGGGACAGAGGAGGACTCCGGGTCGCATAACCTCTTTGAAATGTGCTGGAGAGGTGATGGATGCTCTGGGGAAATGGGGCACCCCTGCCTTTGCTCGAGTGGCCAGCAGGTATCCAATGGCCCCAGCAGCATCGGATGTGCTGAGCTTTGCCAAGACATCCTCTCAGCTGTGCCAAAACATCCTCTCGGCTGTGCCCACAGGGCTTTACTCGTGACTCGCAGCATACGCAATGGATCAAGGCAGCCCGCAGCTGTGCTGCCATCCCTCCCAAGTAACCTACCAAGGAGCAGCACACCTTAGCACTCGCTGTTTGCTTTCCACTCCCCCATGTTTTTCTTCTATCTAGAGCTTATTTTTGGCTGATCTTCCCCAGCGTTGAGGCTGGCTAATGCTCTCTAGTTGGAGTTGGCGCAGGGTTTTACGCCCTGCCCTCGAACGGCAGGTCCTGCCCAGGTGGATGGAAATGGGCCAGCCGCGCGAGCCTGGATTTTGGCAGCAGGGATGGAGAGAGCGGTGGATGAAAGCGCCTGTCCTTCATGCCAGCTCTCCTGTGGCAGCCCAGCGAGCTCAGATCATCCCTGTACCCGACAACAACCTGTTGCACCCTGAAGGTCTGCGCCTGAAGTGTTTGGGATGTAGTCGCGTTGGATGGAAAAGAAATCTCCCATGGAAGGAGGCTTGTTAGCTTATTTTACTGACTTGAGGCAAGGGGAGGTGAAATGAGATGCTCACAGTCAAGCAGAGGCTCTGGGCCAAGCATCTTGCCATTGACCCCAGATCTCCGCACCGCAGCTCTGTGCTCATCACATTTGGGCACCGTTTTTGCCCTGGTAGAAGTCCATGGGAGCGGTGACAGGTTGGTGCTAGAGCGCTGGGCATCAGAGAGGGCTCGGCCGGCATTGCAGCCCGCTCTCGGCCCCGTGGTTTCTTTGTGCTTCCCCAGAAGGATGTGATTAAGACCTGACCGAAGGGACAAAGCCCCTCACTTGAATATGCTAAACTTTATTAATGCCTACAAATTTATAAAGGGGGGGAAAAAAAAGAGAGGAGGTAATCTGGAGAATGTTTGACCGCGAGCCTGTTTGTGTTTTGAAATGACACAATGTGTGTGTTTTATGATAGCTGCAACCACTTTGCACGAAGATAAGAGATTAAACATAATGTTTTTTTTTCTTCGCCGTCATTTAGAAAAAAAAGAAGCCAACATACCATTGCTGAAAAACATAAACAAAGTGGCCTTTTATATCTCTTTCTTAAAACTCGGGCTGTTCCAAATGTGTTTTTACTGAATGGCTGGTGGGGTTTTTTTTTTGGTTTTGTTTTTTTTTTTTTTTTTANTTTTTTTTTTAAGTAGCAGAAACATTGGTCAATTTTTAAACAGTTCCTTACAGCTTTCCAGATAAATAAATTAGAAGTTAGAGCTGGTTTAGTAGCCACTTCCTGCCATGAAGGCCAAACAGGATCCGTTCCCTGTTTTCTCTGTCACGCAAGGACCGGGCTGGGAGCACACAGGTTATGACTAGGAGAGTGTTTCAACCTCCTCTCTATTTAATTAGTCATATAATTAACACTTACTAAAAGGAGGTAATTTTTTCCAAGCCCTTGTAAACTCCTAACCACTTCATTGAGTTATTGCTACTTTCAAAAAGGCTCCTGCAAAAAAAGGTGGTGTTTTCCAGCCTCGGACACCTTTTTTTTCCCAAAAAGCATACAGGAATTGCACAGCGTAGATAAAATCTGTACCAAAAAAAGCCAAATTGTTCACTCTGTCTCTCCTGAGGCTACGGCTGTCTTGTAACAGGTGAAAGACAAATAGTTTAAGTAACAAATAGAAAAAAAAGTAAAAAAGGTCTTAAGGTAGCAGGGAGGAAAAGATGAGAATCCTGGAAAACTTGATGTGAAAAATGGCTATTTTTAAGACTTCTTGTCATAGGCAGGGGATGTCCCTACAGCTGTCAGCGCATCCCCTTCCCTCCCGCAGTCCTCATAGCCCTGGAGCTGGGTGTTGTGCTGGGACCAGTCCCACCTGCGCAGATCCCGAGGGACGGCGGAGAAGCAGCTGGGTGGAATGTCAGGTGAGATGCGATGTCCTCGCTGGGTGACCAAACTGTTGGCGGGCTGGGTTGTGAACCACAGCCCTGGGGTGATGCAGAACTGTAAAAAAACTCGACATTCCCCCAATTACTGTTTTGTTAACCTGGATCATTTCACTGGGGGAAGGGGGTCAACTGTGAGCAGCTTGGCGGATGGGAGCTCCCTGCCCCAGCGCCCTGGCTGTGCCAGTGGAGAAAAACCATTAGTGAGCTCCATTTGTGCCCAAACTCCCCCAAAAGTTCCCAGCCGCAAGACACCTTTTTGTTATTTTTCTTTGGGAACTGCGTCAGGAGCAAAAGCAGGGAGCAACTTTACCCCAGCTCCTGCTAGGCAGCTCCTGGTGTGACCCGAACGATTTCTTCCACATCCCAAATCTTGCTGGTGTGAGGTGCAAAGCAGAAGGACGAGCCCGCTTAGGGCCCCAGCGATGGGACGGGGCAGGGGGAACGGGACAATGGCCGCCCAGCGAGGCCGGCGGCGCAGCTGGCTTTGATCAAAGCCCGGCAGCACTCGCTGCGCCCGACAGCCCTGTTTACATTTGCCGGCGAGGAGCGGGCTCGCGTGGTGTTTGCTAACCTGGTTGCCGGTCCCATCTGCCCGGGAAGTATCGGTGCCTCCGGCGAGCCAGGGGAGGACAGGGAAGGGCAGACAGACGCTTCCCTGCACAGCTGGCCGGAGTGGACAGGCTCCCTCTGTGGGGTGCCCGGCCCCACGGCGTGATGGGCACCGCACAGAGTAGATGTGCTGCCCCAGCGAAGGGGATTGCTCCCATCAAGGTGATGGGAAAAAACTCCCTCCCTGTTGGGTTTTTTGGCTGTTTTGCGGCCCCTGAGTCCCTCAGAGCATTTGGGTAGTGGAATTGCAACACAAACACTCCTGTTCACAGGGAACTGGATTTTTCACAGAATCATAGAATGGTTTAGGTTGGAAGGGACCTTGAAGATCATCTAGTTCCAACCCCCCTGCCCTGGGCAGGGACACCTCCCACCAGCCCAGGTTGCTCCAAGCCCCGTCCAACCTGGCCTTGAACACCTCCAGGGATGGGGCAGCCACAGCTTCTCTGGGCAACCTGCCCCAGGGGCTCACCGCCCTCACAGGGAAACATTTCTTCCTCATAACTCATCTAAATCTCCCCTCTTCCAGTTTGAAGCAATTACCCCTCATCCTATCATTACATGCTCCTGTAAAAATTCCCTGTCCAGCTTTCTTCTAGGCCCCCTTTAGATAGTGGAAAGCTGCTATACGGTCTCCCTGGAGTCTTCTCTTCTCCAGGCTGAACAACCCCAGCTCTCTCAGCCTGTCCTCATAGGAGAGGTGCTCCAGACCTCTGATCATCTTTTGCCTTTTCTTTTGCACAGCGTACAAGAGGTTTGAGTGGTTGTGGCACTGGGAGGCTGCTGAGCACCGGGGCCTTGGTCCACGTGCGTTTGCTGAGGTTTTGGGCCACCATGGGCTAACAGCTGCCTGTGGGATATACATTCAGGCAGCACGACTGTGCAAAACCCACACGCCCTTAGCATGAGAAATAATCTGCTGTGTTTTCTGCTCTGGGCAAGAGTTTTGGAGAGTCACAGCAAGGCGCAGGGCACGGGCTGGATCTGCTGATGGAGGTGAAGTCTGGTCTCCTGGAGGTGAAAGAAAAATTTGGGTCATGCAGGGAGCCAGGGAATGGTGTGGGATTTGTGTGGGGCTTTGAGGTGGTGGGGAAAGAGGTGCAAGAGGGGTCTTGGGAGCTGCTGTGTTGCAGCTTGAGGGTGTCCACTGGGTATTTTGCAGACAGAGAGGAGCACATGTCTGCCCAAGGCTGGTGCTTTTCAGCACCTCCTTTACCTCTGTTGCTGGAGGTAATGGTGTGACTGAACCCAGGGGAGCAAACTCTGCCAGGAGACAGTGGATGCTAATTTAGGTTTTGTGCTTCACCTTTGCAGATTCCTATCTCTGCGCTGGCCAGGAGCATTAGCAGCTCTGATTCAGGTTTGCTTGTCAGAAGCCATATCTACTGTTTCCCATGCAATGGTGATGTGTCCAATAACCCAACATCAGAGGAAGGACCCGCACCCCACTGTCAAGGGGGCAAGGAGGATTTAACAACATACAGATGGTTTCCAGCCATCAACATGGGCAGGAACTCGCCCATTGTGGTGCTGGTGGACACCTTGTGGACATCCTATTACCATGATCATGGTGCTCATCTGGATGAAGAGGTCCTGCCATGATGTGTGCCCTGCCCAGACAATGCTGTGGGCATCACTGACCCCATCACTGAACTTTTCTTTGGTGACAGCAACTGTTTCTCATGGGCAAGAGACATGTGGGGGCAGTGAGACTGTGATCCTCGCTGTTGTGAGTGCAGTGTTTTGGCTTTGGAGAAGATGGCACTCGTAGTTGACTTGCTGCTCTCTGTTTTCTCCTTGCCACAAAGGGAATAAGTGCTTGGTAATCCCTGCTTTGGTCCTGGCTTCCTTGAGTGACCCTTTTGTGTCTGATTGCAACTGGTAAAATGAGGGCAGTGACCTTCAACAGCTTTTTAGCCTGTCTCCTTAAGAAACGCAGAGTTTTTCCATCACACACTCCGTATGTGTGTGTGAGAGAGCAAGAGAAAGCAAACCTACATGGGAAGGAGCTCTGCTTTTAGAAACACATGTTATTCCCGTTGCAGGAGGACTCCAAGGCTCTGCCAAAGCCCAGGGCCAGTTTGGAAACTCACAGTGTACAATGGTCCCTTGGTCAAATAACTCATGTCAGGGTGAAAATGAAATAATATTATGGGGCTAAATTCTCTCCGGTCAGTTTTTAAGGAGATGAAACTACTGCCTGCAGTGGCGGCTGGTTGGTCCTGTGTCCTGCGGAGGAGGGACTAGAATTTGCCACACATGGCAAACATCCCAAAGGGAGCCGGCTCTGCCTAGCTGAGGTGCAACACCCCATGCATTAGTGGGTCATAAACGGCATGTTTCAGGGCAGGGCTGAGCATCTCTGCGCATCTCCGGTGGGGTACCCGCCAATGCTAGTCACTCCTGAAAATTGTCGCCTTTACTTTTGCAGAACGTCATCCATCGTGTTTCTTCGCACTCTTTGGAATGCACTAAATAATCAAAAGAGCAGCTGACAAAATAAATGAGGAAAGTGTGTTTTTTTTATAGAGACTTTGCACAAAGGGCATGACGGGCCATTTGGGATGTGCCGCTTCTGCCCTTCATGAATGTTCGCGTTCATGGGGCAGCTGGCAGAAAGGGTCGCTCCCATTCTTCGTGCACACGGACACGGTCCCTCTGTCCTTGGCTTTGTTTGGTGCTATCTGTCTGCTTTCCTAATTAGCCATAGTCCTGCTACCTCTCCTAGCAGACATGATGCAAAATAAATGACCTAAGAATTCCCCACAGAACATGGCTCATTAGTGACGGACCAAATACCGGGAAAAGCACGAGAAGGGCTGGTCGGAGCCCGGCAAGGAGGTGAGCTAAATGATCTACCAGCTTCTTTCCCTTTGCAGGGCTGCAATCCGTGGGGTCGCACACTGAAGGTGCCCTGGCTCACAGCCTGCAACCACGCAGCTCCAAGGGTGGTGGGGCTTTCTCCGAGTCCACATGACCTTCCCAGTTATTCCACAGTCCTCATGAACATATGGCTCTGGCAGTCGGCAAAAAATGTTGGACAGAGGCTTTGTGGTCAGCTTGATCTGCCCCATCTGGTCATCCGATCTCTTTGTTCGCTGGACTCCAATCCCACCACTCGCTGTGGAGATAATTTGAGTAATGCTTCCCTTGGTTTTTTTCATTCTGCTGCCTCGGTTTTTCTCCCTGCTAAGGAATTGCAGTCGTCTTCTTCTTGGCTTCGGTGATAAAAATGGTATGGGTTGACCCTGGCTGCCTGGAGAGATTCGTTTAGTCTTTCCTGTATTGCGGAGTGCAGTGCGTGCATCGCAGCAAACATATCCAAGTTCAGTAGGGTGGTTTGCAACGGGGTACCCAAAGAGATGAGAAATATCGTGCTCCAGCCATGCTTTTCATCACGGGGAAGTGTAGCAGTAGATCTGTACCTGGTTTTTTTCAAGTCGCTGTAAGCTGGGAGCCTGTCTCTTCATTCCCAGTGCGCCCAGCACCTTGCACCGGCTGGAGAAGAGATGAGGAGTCCCTGGAGGTCACGCCCATTGCAATTCCTCTCTCCTTTTTATCAGACCTCTGTTCTTCCGGACCCGGCTCTGGCTGAACCCCGCTGAACTTCCCCTGCATCCCTGCGCTCTTCCCCTTTCCCCGCCGGCGCGTTTGCAGCCGTTGAACTTCCCGTGCCCGACCCGAGAGTGTCTCTGAGAGGTGTGATTCAAGTTGTGGCGGGAATGGCTGCAGCCAGAGGAAGGAGGTCGCTGACCCACCCCTGGCTCCCACTCAACCTTCCTAATCAAGGCAGGAATGTCTCTGGACCCGTGCGCTCCCGGCTAAGCTGCACTGGGGGCCACTTGGCTTTCCTCTGCGAGCGCTTCCTTTGCAAGCCATCTGCGCGGGTCACACTGGGCAATGCACGCCGTGTGCCCTGACAGATCAGCATGTTTTGTTGCAGCGGCACCAGCGGGGCGGAAGAGGACTGGGAGGAAGAGGAGGATGATGTACAGACTGAGGAAGGCCTCCAGGGTGACTCGGTACCACTGCTGTTCCTACCTTGCTGCGTGGAGACGCACCTCTTCTGGCGCAGGCAACTCCCCTCTTCCATGTCAAGGGTGTTTTGGGATGGTCCACCACATCCTTGTCACCCAGTGCTTGTTTCTTGGTGTGAATTTGGAGATTTGTGGTCAAATGACAGCTGGTCTCCGATGCTTGCTGTTGCATGATTGATCAATAAGGAGGGAAGACCAGACCTCCCAAACAGGGACGTCTCATACATTGGGGACAGTGGGGTCCATCCCTCCCAGCGCTTTAGAGGCCCCTAAAAATCTTTCTTTGGCTTTCTGTCTTCACAGGGCCATGCAACAGCAGTGTAATGCAATGGAGGTAGCATGGAGCAGGGAGACAACAATGAGGAACAACACAAGGACCCGTGTAACAACAGCACAGAACAGAATTCCTTGTGTCTGTGTGTATATATATATATTTTACACATATATATAATCATAGAATCATAGAATGGTTTGGGTCAGAAGGGACCTTATTTTATATATATATAAAAATAGAATATATAAAAATAAAACGTATATATGCATATATGTTTTATTCATGTTTAAACTTGTGACGGGGCCCTTGTGTGTTTGCGTATGAATGCCGTCACCCTCTGTGGGGATGCTGTGGGCCATCCCCAGCCTGCAGAGACAGGCATGTGGCAGCTCAGGCACAAAGCAAAAAGGGAACGTCGTGCAGAGAGGTCCTACACAAGGTAGTGGATACTTTTTCAATTTTCCAGTGCATGACAAATGAATCTACTTGCGTTATCTTGACAATGAGGAGCTTTGTTACAAAGGATATAGTCCTTTATCACCTCCATTGCATTACCCATCGATGCGCACATGAAGACGTACATCTTCACCTTCCCCGCTGAGATCCCCACCTCTGCTCCCAGCAAGTGAGACTCAGCCCCATCGCGAAGCCTCGGATGGAAGTGCAGGTCCCGGCGCTGAAGCCCTTCACCCTCCCAAAGCCACCGGTGCCACTCGAATCAGTGGGGCTGCACGCTCGAGCAAGGCAAACAGGATTTAACCTTTGCCACGGCTTGTCCTAGCCAAGAGCTATTGTTAACAAACCTGGACCCCGTCCATTTGGCCTGGGTGGTTATAAGAGCGGAGCGTAAATAATCTGACATTTGAAATAAGTTAATATTTACAAACTCAGGGCCTGCTCCTGCTTCCATTGCCTTTGAGGGAAAGGGTTTTGCCATGGACTTCACCTTCAGAGGAGCAGAGCCCTGCAACAGAAAGGATTGCAAAGCATAGGCGTGCAGCTAAAAATCCTGTAAGCAGATTTTACACCCTGCCCTGCAAATACAATGGCAGGTACTGTTACAGCATGGCCTTAAAAAAGAAAGCCCCACTGCAAATATCCCCTTTACACCTCCACGCAGGTCTGTGGAATGCGATTTCTTTATTTGCCTTAGTGTTTTCCCTAAAAATTTAAGCTGACACCTCCACGGTGGCGTTTCTAAAATGTTAGAAAAAACTTAAAGAAAAGGACCCCCATATTTTTCCAAAGTCACATCTTCCTAAGAGGATTTTTACTCCCTCCCCCTTACAGGCAGTCATCTTTACAGTGCTTCCACTCCCGCAAAGACACAGGCACATGTTTGACTGTAAGTACCCAATAATCCTATTCACTCGGTGAGTGTTTGAATGCTTCCAGTTCAGTATGGACGTAGGCTTGGCAGCCCTGGGGCCCGGGTTCGCAATAAATAACTTCATTGATGGATCAAGCCAATGCCTAAGGATAACTCCGAGCTATCACGGAAGTCGGAGCTGGAAAAGACCAGTAGGTTCCTCCAGCCTGTCTCCTTGCCAGTGCAGTGCTCTTCATTACTTCTCATCCGAAAGGAGATCCAGCTCCCTGGATATTTCGCTAAGCTTGGACACATCTGCTAAGGTCTGCAGATTTCAGTCCAAAAAAAGAGTTATTTATTCAGTTATATTTTCAAGTATTTGGGGAACTTTTTGCCAGTGTCCTTTATTTTTTTTATTCTCCTGTGCTTCAAAGATGTCTATTTAAGCAATTTTGCATGCACCTGTAATGCAGAGCCCCACATATTTATTTTAAGGAAAAAGGTGCAGGTGATGAATGTCTCGTTAGCACTGCTTTAATCACTTAATTTTGGAATGAAGCTGCCAAGCTCTGAGCTGGAGCATTGTGAGCAGGGGTTTCAAGGGGTTTTATTTCTCTTGGAGTTTTCTTGGCAGGGGCAGGCTGCAAGAAGCAGTAGCTGAGTGGGTAATGGAATTATAATCCAAAAATTGTCCGTTGGAATTGCCAGGTAACCACATGCACAGATAGCAGGGCTGTTTCCACACGCAGACGCAGCAAATTTCAGCTCCTCCTGTGAGACCTGCTCCTTGCTCTGGTGGGTCGTGTGTTGGGCACGGGTGGTGGTTTCCTCTGCGCCGCTTCTTGTGGGGTGTGAGATCCTGTAGACTGGGTGAGAGAGCGAGGGGAGCCCAGCGCCGCACGGTGAGCACAGGAGCTGTGCACCGAGCTGAGGGGCAGCAGAGCCTCTGCTAAAGCCTGGGGGAATTTGGGGAGGAGCTGGGTGCCTCCTGTGCAGAGCTTTCTGCTGCTCCTCAACAGCGTTGGAGGGGGAGGCATGGGGCAGGGTGAGCTTTCCCTCTGGAGTGGGTAGAGGTCTTTGTGGTGTGCAAGGGGTGGAGAGGGCAGAGTGTAGGGCTGGTGCGGGCAAAAGAGGGGAGAAACCCTGAAATATATGCTCAGAGAAGAGCAAATAATTCCCTTGAATGAGGAAGACCAAGGTCGTGACTATTGGTGTTTCTGGCAACGCCACAAAAAAGCATCCTCATGCTGAATTGCAACGTGGTTTTGCACACATGAAAGAGGTTGGCTCAAGGGAAACACAGGACAGGAGTTTGTGGTGTCAAAAATGGCGTCCTGTGCTGAGATATATAATGAGCTATGCTGTTTGTAAGGGTATTTTTTTGTTTAGAACAAAGTTTCAGATACCACTAAATTAATATTGCTGCTCTGCAGCTTTGGTGCCACTGCTTTGGTGGTGTTAGCAGGGTTAATGGATGGACTATAACCTTTAAATTAGGTTCAGCTGCAAAAGCAGGTTTGATAAGCGACACCACTAAGGTAGATGGTAGAGGTGAAAAGCAAAAAACTAATGCATTGAATATGTTGCTTTGCCTCTGTCCCAACAAACAGAGCAGAAATAGCGAAACACTTGAGTAGTTAAAAAGTTACAGGTAAAACTAAATCTTCCTTGGTTGGTTTGTAGGGCTGAATAGGAGACTCCCTGCCCCGTGGTGATGACGTTACTGTGAGGACTGAAAGCTGAGCTCTGTAAAGACCGTTGGCTGCAGATACCCTTCCACCACTAAGCAGCAGAAAGATGAGCCAGATCCACTGGTGGGTTAATCAGGAGAGAGATTTGAGCCAAGTAAGGGCCTTAGGGGGATAAGAGGGACTGTGCAACCTGAGTGGGTTCCTGCAAGGTGTTGTATGGAGCTAAATGGTGAGGAGAGGCATGCCGAAATGCTTGTGATGCATACAGACACCCTGGGCCACCCCACAACGGGGTGTTCGGAGATGACAGGTGAACCTGAGACACTTGATCAATAACCAAGAGGCTCTGTGCTCTCAGCGTGAGATATCGGGCAATAACAAACCCCCTCTCAGCAATCTTTCATGGAGTAATGCCCATGCACGTTGACATTCGGTCACTGTGACCACCATCTGATAGTTTGATAATGATAATTTGGTCTGAGCTAAGGTTTTTCAAATCTCAGATAAATCAGAGATTAATTTCTGCAACACTCAACTGAAAAGCTCCTCTGTTTTTAACAGGGATGACTGTAACAGGAACCGGCTCTCTGTGAGGGTTGGCGCAATGTTTTATCACGGGCACTGGGCAATGCATTTTGTGGCGCATGGCAGTGTGAGAGAGGTTTCAGATCTCCAATATTGGTAACCCCGTGGGCCTGGCAGAGAGGTAATGTCCACCTCAGGAGGGGCTGACAGGGCCAAGACAGTTACATCCAAAAGCTGCTCCAACAAGATGAAGTCTTAGCAAGGATGTATCACCAGGAGACAGCCCAGGACTGCAGGCGGTTTCTGACCGGGGCTTGTATCCTGATTGACCAAGCAGTAAGGGACCCTCCGCAGACGTGGGAATTATTTAGGTCTAGGTCTTATTTCCAAAAGTTTTGAAAGCACCCAGCTGCCTGCAACTAAGTCATTGACTGTTTTTTGCGAGAGTATAAGTGGTATTTTAGGTAAGGACAAAATGAGGTGGAGAATTCATAGGTGTCTCTGGGAAAAGTAAATGCAGAGTTTATTTTACTGAACTGGAAAGTCTCATGCACTAACTATTGATTATTCTTTGAGTGAGCTGACAAACACAGTGTTATTTATGGGACGTGAAATCTGTATTTATTAGCTGTTTAATCCTAGCAAAAAATGAAAAGTAATAACAGTCCACAAGTCCCCAGCAATGGAGTTAGCACATGGAATCAGCTCTATTCTTTCCTCTTTTGCCCATCCTCCCTGTTACTTGACATGTTTTTAGCCGAAGCTAGGAGGGTGACAGTGGAGTTGCATCCACCTGACAGAAAGAAGTGACATCACAGTCCACAACCAAAGAAAAGCCAGCAGAAACATAGGAAAGCACTCTCTCCAGGAGCCCATGCTACGTCCAAGTTACATGTTGGGCGTCTCTTAAAACTCAAAACAATGGCTGACCAGGAAATGTATTTCCAAGTTGCAATCACTTTTGCATATGCATGTTTTTGTATGACCACTTCAGAGTGTGGTGTTTCAGGTCTCCTGGATTCTTTCTCGCCCTCCCCTTCTCTTTTCTGCTGGACTTGGAGTCAAGACACCAGTCCTTCTGCCTTTGCAGAGCAGATGTTCCCCAAAATGACATGTGGAAGGGTGTAATGACTGCAGAAGTTTCCCATTCTGCTCCTCGGACAGGACCTGCAAGAAACTGTGCCTGGGCTTGGAGACCCATCGATTTTCTGCACTACCCTGTAGTACTTTTGCAGGGACCTTTTTTGGTAATAGTGCAAATGCTCCTGCTGCTATGGTATTGCTCCCACATGCCAGGGAAAAGCACTAATTAGTATTTTTCCTTCTTCCAAGAGTCTGATAGAGGGGACAGACAGAGCCGCTACTGCCCTGTAGCTTCCCTGCCTGCTACCAGCCTTCACAGGCCATCGCAGGAAGATGGCTGAGATATTCATGCAAGAACTGATATGTGCCTTTGCCAGACCACTTCTGAAAATCCTTCCAAGCTAATTTTTTTTAAATTTTTTTTATGGCTGCACAGACAAAGACTGAAGAAGCCACACTAAGAAAAATAACATCTCCATCTGCACTAGGAATGGTATTATAGCTATGATGATCTGCAGATAGAAAAGAGGCGAGACTTGTAGGAAGAGGTGATAGATATACATCTAAATATCTATGTATATATAATGAAACAGTTAGAAAAAATCAGCTGAGCTTTGTGAACACAAACCTTTCCTTGTAATCTGTATGTGTGATTATCTGCTTTGTCATCTAAATGTGCAAACACCATAATGCTTTTAAATTTAACCAAAATAGTTCTAAGCCTTATCTAAGATGACTGCATTTGAAAGCAGTGAAAACGTTAACGCTAACAACATATTTTTTTGTTCTCTAAATTCCTATCCTTAATTTAATATAATACACTGCTGTTTTAAAGGGATATTAATATTCTTTTCAAAGTGTTTGGGACTTTTACATAATTTAAAAAATATTTGCAGCTGTTTTGAATGTATCTGCAAGTACTGATAGACAAAAGGCATGGATATCCATAAGAACGTTGTCATAATACATTCCATATTAACGTAAGCAAAAAAGAATGTTTGCTCAGGAATACCAAAAAAGGTGATTGGAAGACCCACTTCTATGGCCTTAACATCTTCCTGTTAAACAAGTTACACTCCTTATTTTTTTGCTGCATTCTTACTTAATTGGTTACTTGCATCTGCCTTTTAGAATTAGCAGCTTTTTTGCATTTGGATCATCCACAGAGCTGAGCTCGGGCCATTTGTTTTAGATTTCCAGAAATGATTTATTTGTACTGTAATGGGATGGAATCATACAGTGTTTCCCATTTGTTTTCAGACTTAGTTCAGAGTATAGTTTAAGCTCTCCCAGTGTATCTGGGAGTGCTGATTCCACTCTCATGTCCAAGGCCCACAAATCTTTTCTTTCACGCTGTTTGCACCTTTCTCTCACTGCATAAAAATCGAGGTCCCAAGGTCAATATTACATGAGGGAAAAAAGGGAAGAGATTATCACAGAGGCTGAAAAATTTTGCTCCTGGCTAAATCACTAAAGGATGGCGCATGCACGCGTGTGCGTGTATAAGTAATGTGGTAAAGAGCAGGGCAAAACGCTCTTCGAGTGAATTTCTCTTCCCCTCCACCCCCTGCATTATTTTGGAAGTCCTGATGGAGGATTGGCTCTTACTTAGGCTTCATGTTGTGCAGCAGGAGAACCTCTTTGGAAGGGGATATCCACTAAAGTTACTTTATTTTCCTTCTTTTCTGGTCACTGGGATGCTGTATGGATGTAGAAGATAGCAGTGTTTTCCTATAATAATGCACAATACTGGAAACCTACAAAACAGGGTAGATGGGACCTCATGGAGCTGTCTTGTCAACCTCTCTTCCCACAGTAGGACTGGCTATAAAAAGAGACTTCTGTTCCTTTTAATCTTCTGTTCTTCCAGCCTTTAAGTTAAAAAACAAAACAAAACAAAAACACAACAACAAACCAACAACCAATAACATTGGGAAAAAAAGGGAAGCAACATTTTTTAACGACATACTGAAAGCTGCTTATGGCTGTGTCTGAGGGCACTTCTGCGTCCTTGGTGCTTCACGGCGATTTTGATCAGTTGTTGCACCGATCTGGGCTTATAATGAATGGACTGTCCCTCTTGCCGTGATAATAGAACATGAGAGTATAAAAACTTTGAAGTGCAAGAGGCAGCTGAAAAGAAAACAATAAACTATGTATATGAGACTAGCTTGTTGCTTGGTGATTAAGAGATGAGGACCCCGTAGGTCAGCTCCCTATAGGTACAAACAGATGTTTGCCCTGTTTCACAGCTGCTAAATATGATATAAATCCAAAGAATTTCTCATGTTTTTATAAAGTAAAAAAAATACCCAGACAGCAAATTTTTGGTCATTCAGATACTCTTACCAAATGACATCTGGTTTCTGTACTGCTTATTTAAGCAATCCTTAAAAAAATGTTTGCCAAGGGGAATAACTCAAACCTTTTAGTTCTTCACCATATATAACTGTACAGTTTAGATTACAATGTAGCATGCAGAGTTTATTATAAGCAATGCAGTTCTTCATTTCTTAGCTAGCGAGTATTACTTTAAAGAAAATAGGATAAATATTATGTAATTAGTTCAGGGAAATTCATGTATAGTTACATTTCAGAGTACCCTAGTTTCAGATCCAAACGATGACAAAGAAAATGAATTGTTTCCATATGTTAGGAGATAGCCTGACAGTTATGAGCAGAGAGTTAAGGCATAAAAATGCGATGGGGCTCCCATTAGATGGAAAGAAACAAAAGCAGTAAGTGGAGAACTGCTAGCTGTGATGTGAAGGCGCGCTGAAGGCACCATAGCTGCCATCAGGACCAAAAGAGAAGGAGAAACGGGTGGTTTCACTGCTCGGGGATCAACAAGTCTTGTGCTCCGATTTGCCGATGTCTAATGAGATGTGAATTTCCACTGAAGCTGTTGCTTCATGCGTGCCTGTTTGGGCATTCACGAGGTCTTTCTGGATTCTCTGAGGTCCAAGAAAAGGTTGTGTCTATGCTGATGCCATTCCTTCAAGGCATGCACTAATGAGTCTGCCACTCCTACCTGGCCACCTACGATCACAAAGCATATGGGAACTTAATACCCTCAAGACCTCTATCCCTTTGCCAAAATTGGTTGAAATTGGCTAATGGGCTCAAAAATTATTTTCTTTGGGACCAAGAGGGGACAGACAGACGCACTCGTAGGGAACATAATTGCCTACATCTTATGTCTGTTGGAAGCCAAGTTAAAAATCTCAGTATTAAGCTTATCATATAAATTATATATGCATGTATTTTACAGAGAAAGATTTATTGCCTTCAATATCTAGGCATTTTATGCTTTTGAAGTAATGCATACTTTGATCCAACAAATACTTACACTTTCAAGTCGCTCAGTGTACTGAGGGTTCAATAAGACTGCTTTCTTTGAATAACGATAAGTCCCAAAGAACGGAAGGACCATAACTAACGTATGATCTATGTGTCTTCTCTATGTCCCCTTCTGCCTTTGGGACTTTACTGATTCAAAAGATTAAGGCTATAAAGGGTGTATTGCCCATTAGGACCTTTGAGTGCTGGTCATTGAGCTATTCAATGGTCTCAGCCGGTGTGACTCAGTGACTTCCACCCTTTTTGAATTGGTGGATACGCAACTTTTTCCAGTTATTTTGAATCTAATGAGTATGCTTTTCTTCATTTCTTCTCACAGGCCTGCCTGTTAGTCTGCAGATGGAAATTCGCACGTCCACAGTGACCATAATGTTAAATTTCTCTGTATCTGTGGTCTTTCTTGAGGTGTCTAGTAATCAACAGCTTTTTTCTGTCTCTTTGTCGAGCAATCCCAGTGTAACAATTATCATGAATCATCCATTTTGTATATATCTCAATGACTGGTTGGGCTTATTTTCACATGAATACACACATCCCATAGTACTACTTGGTAGCTAGAAGCAAAATGTGGTCGTATGTTCTGCAGTAATGACATGATTGCATTTTTGTCTGTATTTTTTTGCTCTTCTGGATTTGGTCTATCGCCACCATTGTGAGATGCATTGGACTAATTGCCCATCAGATGACAGGAAAACGTGCAAGTCCTTGAAAGTGGAAGCTGGCTTATGCATACAAGAACGGAGCAAGCAATGAGTTTATTCTCCTTTGTAAGGTCCTACAAAAGAGCATGCTATGTTACAAACCTTCTTTTGGGGCTGGGACAACTGATTTTGTTCCGCATATGAGCAACACAGTGGGATCCTCCAGGACAGAAATGCCAAACACTGCTGCAGTGCAAGTATTGCTGCAGCTGTAATTAGTGGTAATAACAACTAATGTGGTAGCAATCATAAGAAATATTAATAGTGGGACTCTGGTTTAATTATGATGGTCCTCATGCATGCGGTGGCTTTACCCTTCCCTTTTCTGAAGCGCTTGCAGCTTGCTTTCATTTTATTGCCAGTCTTATCACACTGCGTATTGCCCAAGCTGGTACATTTGTAGGCTATTTTTCTGTCAAATAAACAAAAACCCCCAGTGCTTAATTTGTATTATTCCTCTCTGCTCTTTCTGTAGCCAAAACACAGATTTGCTCCTCCTGCCGCAGTCCCACAACTTCCTGTTTAGTAGGAAACTTGATTAACTTGTTGGCTCCGTCGGTCTTGAAGGTCCTGCTTTCATTAGGAAGAAAATTGTTTGTTCTGCTTGCACAAGATTTCACTGGGAAGGATTGTTCACAGTCAGGTGTTTCAGACGCAGCTTTTAACTCGAGTTTGCTAAGAACAAACTAACACGGGGGCAACTCCTGGAGAAGGCACCGTGCTTCAACATTTCCAAAGGTGTTACCAAGCTGAGACAAACTCAGTTTTTGCAACTGGATGTGGTCCCTTGGGGGTCAACAGTATTGCTGTCGTTTCTAGAAAGGTATAAGCATGTTGCAATAAGTGAAAACTGAGGGGTTTTTTTGTCTGAGTTAAATAATCAGACTAATTCTTGTAGGTGGAGAGAAGTGAATCTCACAGTTGTGTCTTGCCCTCTGCTGACCCCGTGGAGCTCCAGCCAAGGGCCTGGCTGGGTTTGACCACTTTGTTTTCACTCTTAGTTTTCTTTTCTGCCTGGTGTGTAGTGATGTGCTCTGGGAAAGGGCTGGGGGTACTGACAGTGTTTGGCACAGAAGAGGAAAACGATAGCTTTACGCTTCTTGAGAGCAGGTCTGAGAGAGGTCTTGAGACCCGCATTTGATGGAGGAATTATTTCTAGGTTTGGTAGGTGTTGAGGGTATTTTATCTTAAAGTCACATTGTCATCATATAAGAAAAGATTGTTTTTTAAAGAGTTCCTGTAAGGTTCTGGTTTAATTTCTTTTTTTTACTCTTTTGATGTTGGGGTACGTTAGGCTTCTGCTACAAAAAAAAAAAAAAAAGGGGGGGGAAAGTGGGCTTTTCAGGTGAGGCTTACATCCATGTATAATAACAGACCCAATAAGAACCTCATAAATCATTAAAATATTATTCTTCCTGTAAGAAATGCAGCATATTTGTGATGGGGCAATGTGCTACCATGCATTCAATTGCGTGTTCTTTGTAACTCTTGGACATCCATAGGTGAGTAACATTTCTGTATACATTATAGGAAGATCTAAAACTTTTAAAATAAAATCCGGCAGAAGTATTATTTTAGCAGAAATCTTTTACATTGGTATGCTGATGTTTGCAAATATTTCTCTCAGGATAAACGTCTCTGAATAAGTCAGCTCTAAATAAATAAATGTTGCAGGAAGCAAGGAATACCCTGACTGGGTGTACTCCAGCAGTTGGGGTTCACTGGATAAAACGTGTTACAGACCTTCCCAAAACCAAGCGATGACAGGCATTAACTACAAACTATCTTTTCTTAGTCACCATCACAGTAATCTGAAAAGGGGGAGAGGGGAACATCTCAGGCTCTTCTGGGTATGAACACCACCAAGGCTTGTCAAGAAGCGTGCTCTCACCAGTGCTCCGTGGTCAGGCTACCGCATGGTGTAAACATTTAACGTGATGGAACATGTCTACTGGTTGCAGACTGAGTTTGACATTTTTGCTTAATTCACCATAGCCGTGTGAGGGGAGCGCATGCTTCAGACAAATTCCACTGTTGTTGTTATTGCTCTGCACTGTTGCAGAGGCAGCACTTCTAATTAAAGACTATCTCCACATTTGGCTTGGCAGCCAAAATAAACTTCTAGGAGTTGCGTGCTGGATAGCTTTTATCTCCACTGTGGTGGTGGGCTGACTTTCCAGCAAGTACAATTACAAACGCACATGGAGACCAAAGACATAAACATTTTAGTGGGGAGTTACCATCTCTGTGTCGCATTGGAAAGCCCCATTCAGTGAGGTTTCTTGTACACATGACTCTCCAGTAATATTGAGAGGGAAAAGGTTTCAGCTCTAGGAAAGGTTGAGAGCCGGGGTGTGTAAGAGCATGAGGAAAAGGATATTTGTGGAGAAGCTGTGGAGGAGTGACATACAGGAGTCTCACGTATAGGTCTTGGGGACCTTGTGTCCCAAAGCAATAGACCAGCTTGTTTCAGGACATCTCATCTCAGCTTGACCAAAATGATGCCCAACAGAGGCATGGAGGATGCTCACGTTGCTGGCCATGGCACAGGCTACCCATCTTCAGCCAAAGGTGGTTTTGGTACAGGGAACAGCTGCATTGGGAAGGGTTTTTTGAGAGTGCCTCAGAGGGAGCTGTAAATGCGGCACTGAAACCAAGTACCAGAGTTCATCCTCGACACCTGCCTTGATTTTTGCTAACCCATTGAGTTAGGCACTGAGGGAAACAAGCTTTTGTCACGTGGAAAACTCTTGCAGAGCAGGGGAGGAAAATGTAGCTTTGGACAGTGAAAATGAAGACCAGTGTGGTTCCTGGGCCTCCTGACTCCCTGTCAGAAGAAACAAAATCCCTGAGCAGCCCAGCATAGCTCAAAATATGCTCCTAACGCTGTTTTATGTGGGGGCTTCGTTATTTCTCCGTCACCAGAACTGATTGCAGTGACACCTCTGGAGCTGGGCAGACCTCACCCCGTGCCGAATTCCTTTCCGCTGAGGCGTGCCAGCAGCCCACCCCGCGCTCCAGATGTTCCAGCTCTCTGAGAAACGAGAGCTTAATAAACCAGGCTCACCCTTCCTCCTGGGGTGAACCCAAAGACAGTCCGATATGGAAAATCACTGCTCAGTACCATGAACAATGTACTTGGTCGAAGAGCGGTGCCAGCACTTTGTCTTAATAGAAGAGAAAGCCGAGACGCGCAGTGCAAAAATCCGAGCTGGCAGCAGCCAGTGACTTTAACATACATTGAAAACTATCCATGAAAGAGCACACTTAAACCAAGAGAAAAAGCCTGGAGGTATATTTAGACAAACTGAAAAAGAGCAAGAATAGGGGAAAAAAAAGTTTCTGTGTGGCTTTAATAGGTTACATTTTTCCCAGTCTGTATTTCACTTGGGTTTGTTTTATTGGCTTATCATGAGCACATGCACCACAAAAACATACACATGCACAGAACTGCAAAAAAAATCTCATTTTGCACACAGAGGACCCAGTTTTACCATTGCCCAGAGGTGCTGGAGCTCTGCTCCTACACGCTTTTGGCCATCACTGAGGATTCGGGCAGAGGTGGGAGTTGGACAGACCCTGGATATTTATGTGCACAACCTTGTGTGCTCACAACATTACTGTTTTTGCCGAGCTAAGCGGCTCTACTGTTGGCTCACTGTCTTCTCTGCTTTGTTTGCCTGGCCTCCTCCTCCCACCCTTCACAAATCAGGAGACTTTCTTGCTTACGAGAGCCTGAAGAGTCAGGAAACGCAGTGTCCCCCCCTTTGCTGGGGTAGGGTGACTCAGGACTTACCGAAAATCACACTGGGCAAGTGTACGTAAGCCAAGATGTGCACCCGGGATCTCACATCCTGCTCTTGCACAACCATCCCCCTGACATGCTGAGCCCTCTCCCCACCGGGCTCTGCTTTGCTCAGTCCCACCAGAGCTCAAGGCACTAAAATGCCGTTTTTGGGCAGGCTGGCTAGTGCTCTTGGCGCCCTGTGTTGGAGGGAAGTCATCTGACGTTGAAATAAATGGACTCCTCATTACTGGGATGGTGACCAAGATCGGAAGGGAGTGTAGGGGACATCAGTCCGGATCCAGGCATTGTGTCCTTGGGTGCGATACCCTGCAGACATGGAGTGACAACATTTCTCCATGAAAAGTCTCATCTGCTACCAGGGCTCAATTTTTGGTGAGCTGCTACTCAGTGGAAGGCGCTGGAATCTGGCCCGGAATAACCTTCCTCCCACCAATTTCTTTCTCCCTGAAGCTGCAGGAGCCTTTCTGCACCCCCATTCTGCATGGTCAAGCCCAGGCCCTGGGAGACCAGAACTGTGCGCATCCCGAGCTCAGCACCAGCCCATAAATCTCTCTGCTGGATCCAAGCAGTGAAATGTGAACAAAGAAAACCACCATGCGGTGGGGGGGTAGGGTGGGCAATGGCTCTGGCACCCTCCTTGCTCGGAAAGAAGTGAGAAAACATGGCTTTGTGTTGCTGTTGTTGGAGTTGTTGTTTTATGGTTTCTACAGATGCTTCCAATAAAAGAATTGTGAAACTATTCCCATCGGTGGCCTGTCCTCTACCCACAATAGTGACGGAGAAGATTGCTGGATTTCCATCAGCAGAACAATGTGAGTGCGGACTTTACTGCTACAAATTCAGGCAAGCTCTCCATTCGCTGCTTGCCAAAGAAACAGGTGATTTTTTTTTTTTTTTGGAGATCAGCAAGTGATGATGGTAATCAACTGCAACTCAAATGCTTGTGTCTTAATACTTCTGTTAATTGGACTTTTCTTCCCTGCCTATGATTTGCTGATTATTTTTAAGTGCTCTGGGGCTAAAACCATGGTCTTTGTCTGTACTAATATTTTTAGCTTCCTGATGTGCTCCAGGAAAGTGGGTGAGACCATGGCAAACCTGTCACTGGGGAAGGTGTTGAGCATGGATGTTGAGGTGCTGCACTGTTGGTCAACCCTTTCATAGGAATGAAGCAATAGTGCCGTGGTTTAAAGATAGATGTTCGTCCAGGCTGAAGAAGACATTTTCATTCAAGAAGAAAGTTCTCAAGTCAAGCGGATAAACAGTTAGCAAATGCTGGATGATATATTCAGTCCATAAAACGCCATTCCTGGACACGGCTTTTAGGGAACCAGTCCTGTATTTGCTGATTTCAAATGCAGCTTGGGCTTGTAAAACCAACATTTGGGCATGCAATAGCTTTTCTGAGAAACACAACATTTTTTTCCAGTATTTTCTGTTCTAAATGTGCTCATTTTATAGGTGAAATGATGTTTCCTTCTCTATTCCCCCACCCATGCTTGTGTCTGAGGCGCCCAGCCCTCAGCCACACTCCTGCAGTCTTCTTTAACGAGGTTGCAGAGATGTCGCCAGTATGGCGATGGCTTGGGTGGTGTAGAGCTCTGGAAGAGCTTGAGCAGCAAGGGCTGTGTCTGCAAAAGAGGGGAAAACAGCCTGGAAACAGCTCAGCTCTGGCTCTGGGGATGGACTGCCGCACACAGAGCCAGAAATGAGACCTGATCTCTGCTCACCGAGGTGGAAGCAAATGTACGGCGCTTTGGGTTTGTCCCTGTCGATGAGCACGCATGTGGTCTCTTACCATGGCTCAGCAGACGTGCGGCGTCTTGCTCAGCTGTTTGAAGGTCTGAGTCCTAAAATATTGGAAAAGGGGATAAATAATTAAAAGAAAAGAAAACAAAACAAAAAAACAAAGGAAGAAGAAAGTGCAGTGATTGCAGCAGGATCTGAGAGGCTCATGCTGGAGTGGACAGGCATGAAAGGGCACATTTAGCAACTGGCTGTTCTTTACATCACAGGGCAGAAATATGAAAAATATGAAATATGTAGCAAGGCTGGATGAAAAGGAAAATGTAATAAGAGTAGGACAAAGAATGCCACATGCTCCAACCGCATCTGAACTTGGCAGCAGCAGACCAGGGAAGCCCATGTAAATCCTAGAAGCATGTTAAAGGCATTTTCACCCCACAAAGACTGACACGCATGAAAAGTATCTTTTCAACAATGTCAATCAAGAGCCTGGAGAAATAATTTATTAATATACTGCCCAGCGGGCCAACATGGCTGACTGGAATGATGTTCACATCTTGAAACAGGAATTAATTTGGAGTAGGTTTGTAACGGGGGCAAAGAAGTGTGAAGACATAAAGGCTGTGTGAACAAGCTTGCGTGTCGTTGCTGAATTTAAATACAGTTAGCAACGAGAGAGATTTCGTCAAGGGGCTCAAGGAAAACACGAAGGCAGAAAGAAAGCATGTGAAAATGAAGCACAGACAATAAAATGTAAACCCAGACCAAGGGGTGCTGTGGAGAAAACCATAATGGAAAATGCTCGGGGTATTGTCTAAGTCACGTGCGAAGGAAATGATGATCCAGGCAAGAAACCCGGTGCTGGTGGGTGCGGTGGGAACCAGCTCAGTGCACCAGTGGGAGAGGGGTAAGACCGAACGCAGCAGTGCAGAGCCCCGGTGGCCAGGACCCCCGTGCCTGTCCTCACATGGAGCTGTGCCCAGGCTGAGCGAGCCTTCCTCCCAGCCAGGTTTGTTAGCTGAGCCCTCACTTCTGGAGGCAGCATGGTCATCGTTTGGATGTCTTCTTGGCCTGTCCTTTGTGTATTGTAGGCGTGCCAAGATCTGCAAAGACTTAGCTACACTGGTATTTTTTCCCTTAAAAAAATATACTTTCTAATTTATTGAATTAAGGGATACATATTATTTTGCATTAAAGGGGATATAGTGAAATGTTAGCACGCTAATTTATTCATATTTAATTTGGCCATTGCAGCAGGAAATACAATTTCTTCCTGAAAAAAAAAGGTATTGTAAGACACTCATGGACAGGACAAGGGGTTTTAATCTTTTTTTCCCATGTAGGTCCCTGTCAGCTTCTGCAGGTTGGAAAACTTTGGCTTAGAAATAGTTGATGGAGCCACTTCCCCCGAAGGTCTGTGGAGCATAACTTGATCATAGCCGATGTGTGGTCAGGTCTAGGAAGGAGGGAAATGCTGTGAGCGGGATAGGTGGGAAGTGTCTGCAGATGCGGGACAGAAATACAGAGGAAGCATTGCTCCGTCTTAATCCTCACAGTTTTTTCTTATGCTGGAGTTCTGAAAACCCTTAATGTAAGGTATAATTTGCCTAATCCTGGTGCCCAGCCTGGGGATGAATGAGCCAGATGGGAACGCCATTGCTTCCTGCCATGTGTCAGCTATGCTGGTAGGGGGTTTGCTGAACGCCTGGGGAGAAGGACATGGTCCTGAGGGCAGGCGTCCAAAGTCAGTGGGAACACATCATGCCCTGGTGGGGCTTCCTCTGTCGACTTCAATAGACGTTGGATTGAACCCAAGCAGGGTAAGGGGGTGGCGAGTCCATGATGACCAACACAACCCAACCCATGAGCACAGCACCCATTGCAGTGCTCTCCAGTCTTGCTCGTGGCAAAATGGAGGGAGGAAGCTAAGCCTGCTGAAGAGCAAAGGATGGTGCTGCCCACACTCATTACTTGCTCATGGATGATGCCTGTGGGCCAGGGAAAACTGGGGACCTGTGGCAAAAAGAATGGGTGTGCGGGCCTGGGACCATCACAGCTGATTCTGTCAAAGGCTTTAGGGAAGATCCTGCACCTCCCTGTGGTTAATTCCCTCCTACGCTTTCTCTTGCCTGTTAAAATCATCACAGCTTTGGAGGAGGAACCATGCTGTGCACCATACCAGTGCCCAACATGAAGTCTATTGGGACAGCTGCTCTCCCAACCACCCACCAAATGGCTGAATTCCCCAGCAAAGACAAAGACTTATTTATGCTCGTCCCTCTTAAAGTACATATATTTCAGTCCTGGAGGATTTACTGGCAATAAAGTTTTCTTCTGAGATTCCTAAATCACGAGGTACTTAGGCTCTCCAGACCATGATGCCCACGGACAATATTTGCACTGTAGCCTGACACATCTTTCTGCTTTAGAATAACAGAAAAACATGCAGCCGGGACCTGCTAGCCTGTGAGGACTTTAAATCACCTGTTTTTTTTTTTTTTTTTGAGAGAGGCAGGTGCAGCTCAGATTATCTGCAAACTATTTTATTACTTAACAACATGGGCTTTAATGCAGTTAGAGATGCCTTTATTCATTCTTACACTCCTGAGTATTTTTGTGTAAACATTTTTCATCTGTGGCAAGCCAGTTTGTTTGTTGTGTTTTGTCATGTCAGAGCAGACTGTGATTAGACACTGAGATGAGACTACTAAATATTTTCAGATGTTTTCTATTTCCTTAGCGAAGAGCTGGATTTGAACCAAAGCTCTGAGGTGAAAGGGTGATGTGTAATATATTGAGACATCTGAAATAAAATAATGTAATGTTTTTAATATTTAAGAAGAAAAAGGCAGCAGTAAAACATTGTGGAAGGAGGAAAACATGAATACCTATATATTTTAATTTTAAATGCATGCAGATGTTGAATTTTAATCAGAGCATGTCAGAATCTAACTGTAACAAAGGCAAAAATGTGAGATCTGTTTTCTTGAATTGCTTCCATATTTTGTGCTCCAGATTTTTATTACATATAGCACTGCATCATCATATATTTATGTAAAGTGCCAGCATCCATTGACTTGGTGTACGCCTGATGGTTAGCATATAAAACACTTTACAGTGAAAAGTATATTCTTTCTCTCGGTATGTACAGTATATATTATATTATACACGCCTGTGCCTTCTTGCACAGTGGCAGAGTTCATTTTCACTGCTCGGTACGTCTGGTGCTTCTTTTGGACCCTTCTACCTCTTTTCTCAGCTCCAGAGGACTTTGTTGGTAAAGACCTTGGCCTGGGCTTCTGCTCGTGAGAAGCGGACCTGGGGACAGGGAAGGCGCGACAGGCTGTGCATTTGAAGGGGGTGATAAACGCTGGGCTTGGATAGATGGCACAGATGGAGGATGTAGAAGCTGGGCATCATTTTGTCCCTTCTGGTACCATGTTTGCAGCAAAGCACGGTCGGAGCGTCCTGCTGCCATCCATCCGTCTCTGGTGGGTGCCACAGAGCAGCAAAAGGTGGGAATGGAGGTGGCCTGGAAGCCCCCTGCTCTGTTCCAGCCTGTGCCACCCTGCCAGACCCCGGAGGGGCAAATACCATGGCTGCGGCGGATGTGAGGGCATGATGCTGCCTCCACTCCGGGGCTGGCTGTCCCTGGTCCCAGACACCAGCGTTTCCATGTCCCATGCTGTAAAATGCAGCGCCACACCTGCCGCCCTGCTGGGGAGGGTGCTTTTCGCAGAGCTAGGGAAGGCTGGGGCCAGTTTTGAGGGAGAAAAATCAAAATGCAGGAGACTAGAGACAACAGCAAACCGTGTTCGGCAGCATTGCAGCGAAGGGGATCAGATGTGCCACAGGTACGCTCCGTTCCGGTGGCAGGAAAGCCTTTGGCATCTTAGGCAATAATTGGACTGGGAACAGCTGAAGGCAGGGGTTCCTCAGCGGGACTACCTGAGCTGGCAGCGTAGGGGACAGCCCCAGCACGGGGCCAAGAGTAGCTGCAGCGAAGCCATCCTGGGAACCCCTGGTCTCAAGGGACGGGTCAGCCCCTCACGCCCATCCGGAGAAGGGGGCACCGGTGCGTGCGTGGGCCGGGGCAGCTTGGCCCAGGCTGATGCTGTTGTCCAAAACTGTTCTGTTCAGGATGCCCCGCAGCTCTCTGGGGGGGTCTGCATCGGGCCTGCTTCCTTTTTTGGTTTCTTTTCTGGATTGCTTTTCTTCAATGAATAGATTTTTTTTTTTTTTTAAAGCCCTTCTCACGCCTTCAGCTCCTGGAGTGAAACACGTGACCGCTCTTTGCTGATGTTTTTCCTAAAACAGTGATGTTTGTGGAGCGTCTCTCGAAAGCTGCAGCCCTCGTCGGTCTTGGCTGCCAGCTGCTGTGTCCGGGGAGCCTCCGATCCCGGGGCTGAGGACCGGTGGCTCAGCCCCAGCCAGGAGAGGGGAAGGGCAGCTCCGTGCCATGCTGGTGCTCTGGGTTTTGGCAGGGGTCTCTGTAAGTTTGGGGTAGTTCAGAGACATGCCTGAGGCTAAAAGTTAATCAGAATAAATTGACCTGCCTTTATTCCACCTGGCTTGTTTAGCTGACCCACCATGAAGACTCTCCCAGGGTCATACACCTTTTCCTCTCCTATCTGTGGATATTCCCACCAGGTTGGAAACTCCCCCGGTTCAGCTGTGCTTGGTCATTCCCCTCATCCCCTGACCATCTGTCGGAGACAGCACACTTAATGGCAGATGTCTTCAAAAAGCTATTTCAGGTTTTCCATGACAGGCGAGACGTACAGCATGCAAGGTGGGATGTCCCTGTGAAGGTTTTGCATCACGCAGTGTTCCCACAGAAGAGTTATTTCCATCAGAGGCCTCACCCTCTTTGGTGTAGCTGTGGGGAAATAGGAGATATCATTTTTCAGGTTGGATTTTTGCCTTCTGTGTCCCACTCCATCTCTTAATGCCTCCTTTTTGTTTGTGGGGTTTCCTGCCCCAGCATTGCGAGCTGGATTCATGAGTGTGCTATTCGCTCTAACGGATGCTGTTAGGATGACAGATGAGTGTGGGATTTCTGACCCTTTACTAGGAACTGTTGATATTATTAGGGATCCAGGACAAAGAGAAGGAGTATTCCAAAAGCTAGATTCATAAAAGCCCCTGTGTGCTTCACTCCAAACACCATGCTAGTTGTTGGGAGCTTATGTGCTTGAAGTGAACACCCTCATGCCTTTGGCTTTCTTGCAAGTTAGGCTGATCCTCTGCTGTCTCATGGGTGTTTGTGCTATTCTCCTGTGCAGACCAGGCAGAAACAGAGTGTGACAGCTCTAGAAAGATGTCCCAATAACAGAACTGGTCACTGGCAGCGTGAGCCCTGGAGCTATGCAAGACCTAGGCTAAGGCCTCCAAATTAACTTCGGGACCCACTGATCTGAAGCCCAGCGCTCTTCATTCCTCCTGAGCTTTGTCTTCAGCCTTTCTTGTCTCCTCCTGACCCACCAGCTTTCATTTCCCTCCTGGTCTGTGTAATTGCCCAAGCTGCTTGACCCTAAACCTGACTTTGACTTGGTGGTATCTACATGTCCTGGGGAACAGCAGGATTTTTCTTGTGAGAGGGATACCAAGCTTGAAGCTCACCATGAACAGTAGATGAACTGCGTAGACCCAGGTCTGCCTTTGCTCCAGGGACTGGTATACATTTGACACCACAAGAACTTTGAATAAAACACCTGAGCAGTGATGAAAACCAGGACCAGGATCTGACTCTTGTTTCTGGCACCCCAAAAATATGTTCGGGGCTGGATGGCAGAGCTGGATGCTTGCTGTTCCGATTCCTTGCCTGGGGAAGAGTCAGGGATTGCCTGGAAGGAGTAGGTGTCCTGTCATCAGCCTGTCTCTCATCTGCTGCCAGGGTTCTCTCCCGTGAAGACAAAGCTGGACTAAGGCCCACAGGTGATAGCAGCTTGGACACTGGTGGTTTTACCACCCCCAGGAGCATCTAAGTTTCCATGGTCTTCTGCAAAACAGATCCAGGGCCTCATGTGACTGTATTTTTGCTGAGCTCCTGGAGGTGCTGGGATTGCATTTAAGGGCCTCAGCAGGGAGATAATTCCCACCCCTGTGCTGAGGGACCAGTGATGCTGAGACACAGCTGCATGAGGACAGGGCTCTTGCACCAGGGATGAGCCCCCAGTGAAGATGCTGGTGGACCCTGAATGTTCAGAAAGCCTCGTTAGAGGCTCAGTGATGTTTTTCTATCTTATCCACAGTCTTCTAAGACTTTTGGAGCTGCAAACAATCTGTTTGGCTCTGACCCCGTGATCTTTGCTTGTACAAAACTCTCATTGACGCCAATAATTTTCCATCCCTTCATTCCCAGAGACAGCAGCAGTTTTGTCTGGGCAAGAACTTTGCCATGAGGGCACGTACATTTTTCAGGGTTTTCTCAGGTAAAGAACTTATTTTCGTAATTCTTTCCCCCTGGTAGGTGCTGACCTGTCAGAATTGCAGCCGTGCAGAATTCCAGCTTAGTTAAAACAATATCCTAAAGGTTGCGAAGCTGTGCTGCTTGCCAAGAGTGAAAATTGAATGTTCCACTCTCCTCACTTGACTATATTTAGTTCGGGATCCTAATGAAGTCTTTCTTTGTGTAATTTCATGTCTACAGGGCAACTGCGAGAGAGGACTTCCTAATTCTGTCAGGATGCTGGCAGCCCTTATGTGGGGACAGCGTGTCCTCTGGGCCTCTGCTGCGTGGCCGTGTAGAGAGTACTAGATTGTGCCCTGTGTGCTATTGAGGACAACCTGTAGCATTATTCTTTTTTTTTTTTTCTCTTTTTTTTTCCTTTTTTTTTTACTCCTTGATGAAAGAAACCTGTGTTTGTCACAGCAGGTTAATTCCTGCTTGTTTTCTCTGCAGATATTTGATAATAATGCTGCCTGGCGATGGTGGGTTTTATTGTACCACTGTTCAACAGGAGAGTATTTTGAAGAGTCATTTGGGGTGAAAGTCCCCTTCCTTTTATGTGGTGTCCGAAGGAACAAGCATGAGATGGTGAAAGGCACCGCGAAGATGCTAGAAATCTTCCCCATGCTACTCAACTGTAGGACCAACCCATGGATGACCACTGGGGTGAAATAATGTTGGTCTTGTATTGCCATATTATTGAACATTGAATATTGAATTTAAAGCCTGTACTGAGCTCCTAAGGGGCAGGAGGCCTATGGCATTGGAGGTTGCTCATATACGTAAAAGCCCAAGTCCTCTCTCCTAAAAAGTTTATGTTGGCAGGGAAAGTAAGTCCCTTTAAATAAAATATATTCCTTTGTGCACAAAGGCTGAGTAGCCTTCAGTGGCTCTTTTTGCAGCTCGAAGCTTTGTCTCCTATGATCACAGTGGATTTAACGTACTTGTGGGCTACCCTACCTGGGCCTTAAGTTATGAATGGCTGCAATTAAAGGGCTGCTTTTGGCAACCAGTCAAGAGTCATCCCAAGCTCCATCGTGTCTTGGGTGGGCTCGCTGACCTGTCACGCAGCATGGTGGTGCCTTTCCCTGCCCTCCTCTGTACGCAGCGGAGGATTTGCGGATTTGCCTTCTTCCTCCAACATCAGTGTTACCACCATCACAAATCGGTATGCCAAAAAGTATCGAGCGCCACTGAAAAAAATGCTATCTCTGGGATTCTGCTGAGGTTTCTCAGCATGAGAATAAGGCTGTGCTGGAAGGAGATCTGCCATGTGGGAACGTCCCAGAGAAACACCAGCTCCCCAGGGTAAAAACCCTGGAAATCCATGGAGAAAAAGGTCATGCAAGAGCTGTTATTGCACTTGTATTCAAGCAGAAGCGCAGGCCTGGGCAGCCTGCTGTTCGTCAGCCTTCTGGATATTCATCTCAGTCCCCAGCTGGCAGTAAATGTATTGTCGGATATCCCTCTAAAGTTGTGTAAGTTACTGCTTTCTTGGAGTGCTTTTATACCTGTGTGTATTTTTCTTCCTCTTCCAGCATCTTACAAAGCTCTCTTTGGAGACGCTCGACATTGCTAAATATAGTTTTGCAAAATTCCAGGACACGTCTTCACTTGGCACATGAAAATTAGTTAACAGACTGTCATGAGACCTTTCTTTGCTCTCCCACTGTTCTCACTCCCATGACACCTGACGTATAGCACACGGGTTTGCGAATGGCCTCGGGTTTGCTCCGTGACTCACCATTAATCAGGATGAGAAATAGCCTTCCCAGTTCATAAATTCAAGGTAAACTCAATTTCCCACATATTCTGTCAAACGGACATCAGCAGGCTGTTTATATTAATTCATGCCCTCTTAAACATTGTGT
The DNA here is from genome assembly GCA_003993805.1 of Himantopus leucocephalus. Taxonomy (NCBI): domain Eukaryota; kingdom Metazoa; phylum Chordata; class Aves; order Charadriiformes; family Recurvirostridae; genus Himantopus; species Himantopus leucocephalus. The sequence goes on from RSEF01000005.1 coordinate 64,266,071, forward strand.
TGCGGGAGGCAAGAAGCGGTGACGGGGGGCTCAGGCATATTGACAAACACGTTTGCACCTTCAGTTGCAGACCTGTTCTCCCTCTGCAGTCTCCGAGATGCATACGTAACCCTCAAGCTCGGTACAGATTGTTCAGTTGACGAAACCACAAGCTAAATATTTGAGCTTCCAGCACATTGAGTAAACATGTCCTATCTACACCCCAGCTGCAAGGAGAGATGCTGAATTTGGGGATGAGCTCGGTCCATTAAAAATTCATAAATATCCAGGGTAAGCCATGATCACTAAACAGGGGATTGCTGTAAATAGCTGTAGCTGTTGAGCAGTGGTATGAAATTAAATCATAAGGAACAATAGCGATTTAAGTGGTATTTCTGGCTTTTTATGGGGAAGGGAGGGGAGCAGAGTGAGTGCCTCGCAGTGCAAATCACAAAGATGGCTAGCTCTCCCTCGGTACCGCCAGCGCCTTGAAAAAATTGCAGAAGCTGAGGTGTTCTCCCCCAAAAGTTCAATGCATCCATGAAAAAACTCAGCCCAAAACTTGGAGCTAAAGAAATGTTGGTAGAAGAGGGAGTCAGGAGAAATGAGTAACTGTGGATATTGTGCAGGGTAGAAGTTCTTTGTTAGGTAGAGGACTTACTAAAACTCAGGATGGACAGACATGTAGAAATGAGGTGATGAAAAAACAGGTGTTTTCCTTTGTAGCACCAGCTCTTACGGGATCCTTCCTTACAGCTATCTCACCTCTGCTTTTTTGGCATGCCAATCACTGAGCTTTTAAATTTCCCACCCACCGCTTTCCAGGTGGAGCTTTAGCTGGATTACTTTCAACATTTCTCCGAGTGCCTGGGGCATTACCAAGTTACTCCCAGGGACTGTGTCCAGCCTTCACGGAAAATGCACGATGTCTTTCCGCTGGCAGACGGGGGAGGTCGGATGCTCTGGCCATGCTCAGCACCCATCGCACTGCACATCTTGTGCCTTGCCGCGGTGTGCACGTGCCTTTCTATTCGCTGACCTGCCAAGTGTTGAACCCCGCTCCACTCTGGGTAAATCCTCTTTAGGGTTTCTTTTAGAAGACATTATTGTTAGGAATGAAGTGTTAAAAAAAGAGTAAAGAGATGAATTTTGCACTCTGCCATGTTTGGTGAGTTTGCTCCGTTGTTTGCAGCATTTCTATACGTATGTGGCTGTGAATATCATGTATACCTGAGCGACTCCTACTCTATTCTCTTCTGTTCTATTCTATTCAGCTCATAAACATAAATGGACTAAATCGTAAAATCTGGCTGATATGTACTCAGCAGAGAGCTGGGAAGTTATTCACCAAAATTTTTTGAACAACAGGAGACTGCTCTCCTTGTATCCCTCTGCACTCGGTGGGGACCGAGGAGTCTCGCTGGTTGTGAGGCAGAGCTGTCACCTAGTTCAGTTCCGAGTTGTTCCTTAAGTTGCTTCTCTTGTCTTTTGATCCCCATGACCCACAGACCAGAGGTTGCTGCTGCTTTGAGACCCATGGGAGCATGAAGCTGCCCAGGTTGCCCAGAGAAGTTGCGGAAGCTCCGTCCCTGGAGGTGTTCAAGGCCAGGTTGGACGGGGCTTGGAGCAACCTGGGCTGGTGGGAGGTGTCCCTGCCCATGGCAAGGGGGTTGGAACGCAATGATTGCTAAGGTCCCTTCCAACTCTAACCATTCAATGATTCTGTGATTCCGTAACTCCAGGTTTGGAGGTGCGGCATTTCCCTCCCATTGGGCGTAAAATGAAACTTTTAGAAAAAGCATCTCTGCATAGTGCATCCCCAGACGGAGGAGCCAGCGGGAGCCCTGCAGGCAGCTCCCAAACTGCCTCTCAGACTCCAGAAAATTGAGAGAGGAAGCAGTTAGCGCAATAACGGCAACAATCCACGTTACCCTTTCCAGTCAGCTCTAGCACAAAAAACTCAGCTGGGCTCCAGAGCAGCAAATGCGCATGCACGTGGAGGTGTTTAACCCCTCAGCACTGGAATAAAGGAATTATCTTGCTTTATTTATTGAGATGCTTTTCTTTGTTGTGTTGAGTTCTTGCAGTGTCTGGACGTTCTCCCTCTCATACAGAAGCATTTTACAGCATTAAGGGGAAAAGCATCAAGAAAAGCACATATTTGTAGAAAGATTTCTAAGCTATTTATCTCCCGGGAGGGTAAAAAAGGGAGATTCTTTGTATCTGGGAACTCTTAAATTCATATTTATATGCATTTCCCCAGGGGCAGGATTTATTGTTAAATAACAATAGGGAAACAGCATGATTTCAGCGAAGACATTTGGGCTAGTGAATGTTGGAGTGAATTCTGTTTCAGTGTTACTATTCAAAGTCAGAGCTGCTTTTTAATTGCTTTAAAAGTACATCCTGAGCAGAAATGTCCCAACTGCTTCTCAGTGGCACCACTGCAAATCTGTCTTGCTTTACTGCTACCAAAGGGCTGTGTGATGTAAGCCCCCAAAATTTTCATTTAAGTAATAAAAAAATCTTCTGTATAAGGAAAATACGGTATCTGAGGGCTCAGATCCTTTCAAAACCTTGTGTAACTGCTGTATATTTGAAGAGGTGTTCTCCTTTCTGCTTTTCCTGGGGGTTTCCCACTGACCTGGTGCGGGGCGATGCTGGCTGATGTCCGTCTGCCGAAGTGTGGATGGAGGCCTCCCTGCAGATCCCATCCTGCTGGCAATGGGGTGCCGCCCCGCTGTAATTGCCCCTGTGGAGAGCTGACTTGCCGACTTACAAAGCCATCTGCCTTCACCACAGGAGGATATTTTATTAATGATCACCCTTGTCCAGCAGTTGCTTCTGCAAATGCAGTGGGTGCCTCCTCTCCTCTTCCTCTGCCTGCTCCCCTGGCTCTTTGGAGACCGGTGCTGAGGTCCCCATGGGCTCCTGCCTATTTCCCACAACAGCAGGATTTGTACTTTTAATGCTGAGGGGTGTCCCACCTCCCCTATGTACGGGATGTTGGTGTCACAGGGTGCAGCAAAGCCCTGCCTTAGCTCTGCGCACATCTCTGCTCTAGGGTAATCCATGCTCCTTCTTTCCACTAGGAAAATATTTTCCAGGTATTCTCAAGGGTTATTTAAAGAGTTAAATCTTCACATGCCCCTAGTACAGCTGTGCAAATAGGCAAGAATAAGGGACAGGGACACCTGACCAGGCAGGTACCAATTTATCCCAAGCCCTACTGTTTCTGTGCTACCCAAGGGGAGACCTGATTAAGGCACAATGATGTGGAGCTCTGTGCTGAGAAAATTTCCTTCCTGCCCCCTTCCAGAAGAGCTTTAGCGTCTCTGGGATCATGGCAATGCTCTGACACCCATAAGCCCTCTTGGGCGAGCAGATGGAGACTTGCTCTGCTGGAAAAGCCCACAGGAAAGCCAAGCAAAGCCAGTGAAGAAAACCAAACCAGGATTTAGCAGTTGTGGCTCTGCTCTTTGCACGTTGCCCTTTGGTTGCTTCCCATTTGCAGCATCCACCGATGGCCTCCCATCCTTACTGTGGCTGCTCCGGCCGCCGCTCTGGTACATGCGGCAGCTTGCGCTGTTGTCCGAGTGCCAAAGGGAACGTCTAATAGGGTATTGTTTGCGTGTGTTCCTGAGATGGAAGTGATTAACATAAAATACGTAAAAGGATCATGTCAGGAATTCTCTCCAGATCTGCACGGTTAGCGAGCCACTCTGTTTCGCATTACAGAATTACAGTATGTTCTGTAACTGCTTGGTGTTGGACACAGATTTGGGTCTCTTTCTCCAGTGTTTACAAACATGGATGGGAGCTGAGCAAAAAATGCAGCCAACTGCACATGTATTTATGGACCTCTATTTGATCAACACACAAGGGTACTTACGTTGACTTCATATCATGGCGCATACCAGCGGGTCCTTAAATAACCCCGCAGGGCTGAGCTGCTCACCCACAGTTCAGATGGAGGTGAACAACCTTCGAAAAACTTGGCAACTTTTCTTGCTCTCAACCGATGGACATGCTCTTCATCAAGAGCCTGGAAATGTTATTCCTTTGAGCTCACAATTAATTCAACACCTAAAATATGTGGAAAAGAGCTGCACTGAGCTGGTGGGAAATTCAAACAGTCCCAGGCGTGGGAGCCAATCAAGCTGCTAAAACATAAGGTAATGCTCAGGCTTGGATCTCCAAAGCATGATCTGTTTGTCAGCATGGTTACATTGCTTCTTGCCTCGTGATCCTCTCACACGAAATGGCTGGGGCCGTCTCCCTCCATCTCCACGCTGTGGAACTGGGTTTAGTGGAGAATCACTAAAATAAAGGGCGGGGGGGGGGAGAAAACAAAACAAAGCCAACCCCCCCCAAAAGTGATATTGTGAAAGTGTCAGAAAACTGTCCTGGGGCTAATTTTACCCTGGGTGTAACTTTACTGACATCAACGTGAGAAGGCCTGATTCACCCCTTCATTGCAACAATCGTAAGCTGAGGCTTCTGGGGAAGTTGTAGCAACGTTAAAGCTCGGTTCAGCATGAGACGTTAGCCCAGTGTGTGACTGCAGTGATGTCGGTGGACTCACATCAAGCTTCATCTTTTCCACTGGGTGTTCTGAGGAATGGTAACTAAAGTGCACAAAGCATGACCCTTTTTGGGTGGTCTACCTTTGCCCAGTTTGTGTCTGTATAAGCAGAGCAGCCCATTGCCTCAAAAGTACTAGCCAGACGCTGTATTTGGTGGACCTGAAGATGATCCTCATATCTAGATGCAAGGGGCATTTTTGTAGCAACCCCAGTGCTCCCATTCTCCTCTACCTCGACAAGATGGGCACTTTTTTGAGAGAAAGCAATGTTCTTCATCGTGAAATCTTGTCTTCCCTGAGATTTCATGTTTCTCTCTGCTCCTACTTCCCTTAATCCTGCAAGCTTGCCCTCAGTTTGTCCAACTCCAACTTTCACATGGGACCTCCTCCTTTTCCACTTAGTTCTATTACTCCACAAAACTTCAGCTGGCATCTCTCTACTGCTAAATTTGCAGCCTTGTTCCCTTGGCTGGCCAACATGGCTAAACCAACATGTTTTCAGCTTTCTTTCCATGTTTCTCTGCTTCTTTCTTTGTTGAATGCCAAGGACAGCATAGCCAATACCGCCTCCACTCTTGTCCACGACATGCATCACCTTTATCCTGGTCATCTCTGTGCCCTCCCGTCCAGGACATGGTCAATGGACATGGTCAATTCTTGTAGATTTTCTGCAGAACCTGTCTAAAAAACAATGGGATTCTCCCATTCACATAGCTAAATCGATCATCCAGGATCTCATTTCTTGTCTTGGTTTCTGCAATACCTTTTCTTCTGGTCTTTACATGCAGCCTTGCTTCATTGAAATCAGCTCGTACACTGCTGTGAAAGTAATTCTCCCAAGCCCTTTGCTTGACCCTGTCTTGACTATGACCCCTCTCTTAGTAGCTCTCCAATGGCTCCTTTTTCTTCATCCCAGCAACAAAAAGAGGCAAAGACCAGGAGCTAACACAGCCCCTTTTGGTCTAACCCTTTTTCAGTACTGGAGGTCAGATGGACAGATAATAAACCTCCTGATTCAGCCCAATTGCTTTTCTTTTTCACACTTGTGCAGAGCTCTCCATGGGTTTAAAAAGTTATTTTCTAATTCTCTTTAAACCTCTCCTTTTACAGATGTGGCCGGTATTTCCTACTATTTACCTGTCGTCTTCTGTTGCCTCTTGACTGACCAAGGTCAGACCTCTTGTTCAGCCTTTCTACAGTGCCTAACACAACAGGCCCAATGAATGCACCCCCCAAGCACTGTCATAACACAAGCAGGCAACGGCAATAAAATAAAAACGGTATAGATTTCCATGGAAAAGATAGGAAGAAAAAAATCTGTTGAGCTGCAACAAGCTTAGCCAGATGCGAGGATGCTGGAAAGGATCCTGATTGCTCCTAAACTCACAGCAAATCTCTCCCCAACTTCCACAGTGATTTCATCCCTCTAAGTTAAAGGGCTCTGCATCTCGTTTACTTTCCCTCTTTTTATTTATTTTATAATTGACTTTTTGAACTTCTGCCTGAACTGGAGCCAAAGCTGAGAGTGACCTAATTCCAGCAGCACTTCTAGGATGCAAAGGCCTGGACCTTCCCAGTGAAGAGTCTCCCCATCAACTTTAGACGTGATGTCCAGACAGTTAAAGGGAGCCTGTGGTCTGTGCAGACTAATACCCCCGTCCTTGGGAGAGTGGTACAGCTGGACAGGGGTCTTCTTCGTTGCTGGTGTCCAAAAGAAGTAGTATTGCCCACCAGTTCCCACAGCAATGGGTAATATATTTGACCTCAAATGGCTAGATAACTGCATTTTTGAAAGTCGTCTTATTCAGCAACTAATCAAATACTTTCTCGGCCTTTTACTTTTGACTAAGGCAAACTCTGGGGGGACAGGGTTGTGGCTGGAGATTTCACTGCTGGCCTTCTGGTCTGGGAGGGAAAAAGGGGAGCAGTCTGCATGTTGAGGTGAAGAAAAGATGGAGCTTTTGCTTGCATGGATTTCAGGGTCACCTGGATTTTAAAATAGTTAAATAGGTGCTAAATCTTCATAAATCCACCAATATGAATGGTTCTACTTTTGGTAATGTATAATGGTTTCTCTGTTTCAGGTGTTTTAGCAACAACAGATAAAGACACAGATTTTAGATGATCTAGAGTCCCAATGTTCATTCACTTTGCAGAATGGTGTCCCACAGCCCCTGCAAGACTTACACAAAATGATGTGGGCTGTAAAGCTGATGTGTGATAGCTGGAGGCTGTGTAGGAAAAAAGTCCACAGGTGAAACCCTGTAGCACACAGTGCATTTTTACACACCGTATTTCTGTATTACAGTGGAGATGAGCTGGTTTTCTGCTGGTGGAAAGCAGGTCTGCAGAGAATTAAGAGACACAACCTCAAGCTATGTCCCCTGTAAATCAGCAGTGAGGGAGATACCATGGTGCCATTGGAAGGGAAAGGTCGGTTCCCTGAGCAGTGCAGCCAGATCGTGGGAGTCAGTCATGACCATTTACAGCAGCTCCGGATGTGACCCAAAGCCATTTTGGCTCCCCTCCGAAATTAAGCGCTTCCGATAAGTCGGAGGAAAGCTCGGGCTAGATTTTATCTAATTCTCAGATGCTGGGCAGGACACGAGGGGTCTGATCCTCACCTGCTGGAAACGGGAGTAACGCCACTGACTCACACAGCTCCCACTTCTGGGAACGCGGCCCGAATTACTCATTTTAGTACACGACTGTTGGCAAAACACAGCATTCACCCCCAAATTGCGAGGGAGCTCGCTACCATTCAGCGAGTTTCCAGCTCAGCGTACTTTGGCCCCATCACACGCTGCTAATCTCTTCAATGATTTATGTGCTCTTTTAAGTTTTAATTCTCCCTCTGTCATGAACCTTCCTCACTAGCAAGTTGACAGTTTAAATTAGTGTTTAGACATGGCTTTCATAATGTCAGCTTTTGTTTTGTCTCAGTCATCTGTTGGAATTCCTTCCATTGTATCTGAAGTGACTCATGACAATAAATGACTTCTTTCTTCTTTTGTTCTTAATCGGGGAAGAATGGAATGAACCATGCAATATTTGTAAAAGAGCAGTCTTAATTAGTCCTCAGCTGTAGCTAAAGATGCTTGTCTTGTCTCTTTAGCATATTAATGCAGGAAGCCATGCGTTCACGTGGGCAATTGCCATGTTCCTGAAAAGCCTTGTTACAAGCCAAATTCTCCAGCGTAAAGGTATTCCCCAGCCCGGCTTCTGCGCTGAGCCCTGCCAAATGAGGAGCCTGTGCCCCGGGGGCATTGTGTGGGGCTGCTCAGGCCTGCGAGGAGAAAAAACGGGCACATTTTCCACTGGCTCATCTCAAGGATTGGGTTTCTTTTCTGTTTTGTGTCTCTTAAAGGTATAAACTCGCTCTGCGGCAAGCTGGAGCCTCACCTCGAACCCGGCTGCTGCTGCCAGTGCCACTTCCCTGCTCCGAAGGCGGTGAGAGTCACCGATGACGGACCTCAAAATCTTTTCTGTTTGCACAGTTTTTTTCTTTGCACAGTTTACGCGGCTCAAATACCTGAGTGCTAATGAGAGGTTTGTGTGGGAGCGTGTGAGTATTTTGCACAAAATGAATAGGGACATCTTTTAGGCACAAAATATGGTTTTGTGCGGAAAGGCAAAAGGCTGGATCTTGCACTGCCAGGACAAAGTTGCCGAGGCCATGTTGTCTTTCATACGCTCCTGGAGCTAGTGAATGGCAACAGCTTTCTTCTTTTGCTTCTTCTTCTTTTTTTTTCTGTTTGTCATTTGGGAGAAGAAAATCGAGTCTCTAAGAAAGTGTGGGAAAACTGCATTGCCAGCTCGCCTCCCCGTTCGCTGCCTGCTTTCCTAGTCCATGTAGGGCCATGCCCACGGTGCCAAGATGTGCGGTAATCGTAAAATGCAGCTAAATAAAGGTTTAGGTTGAAAGCTGACTTCTTACTAATTGTGTTTTGAGGAAGAGCTACAATGTGGGTTTGGGGATGTATTTGAAGCTGTCATTCAATTGTGGGCAGTAAGTCCTCTCCTTTCCATGAGACCTTGCTTGTCTGGTGGTCTGGGAGTGTGGCTCGCACCGTTGTTTTACTGGAAAGGGGTTAGGCTCCCAGTTGACAACATGCTGCCCATCTGTCTGTCTGTCCTCCCCTCCAGTTTTATTGCCTTATTCTGACATAATGAAGCAGCCTGGGTACACCCCATAATGCTTGGTGAGGTGCTTCCTATTTTAGGTTATTAAAGAAGATGCTGCCACAGAGCAAAGCACAACTGCAGAGGGGCAGAGGGAGGTGTTTAACAGCCAGCCCATGACAGAGTGCCAAAAAAGGTCATCAGGGAGCAATTTTCTCAAGATCCATGAGAGCTGAGCGAACCTCCCTCCTACAGAAGACAATTGTGTTTTGCAGCATCTGACCCAAAGTGGGTGCTTCTTGGCAAAGGAAACATGAAGCACAGAGGAACAGGGCTGTGATGAGAACACTGGTGAGAGCCGGGCTCGAGATGCCTTTTGCTGTGCATAACAACAGCCTCACTGAACCTAGAAACATATGAATAACACTACAAATTCTTCTGTGCCAGTACATGGTGCTCTTTATTTTAATAGTCTGTTTATATATACATACAGCTATTTCTCTTTTGCCCAGACCTTGTAACAAAACCAAATGTCTTAATGAACACAAGGAGAAAGCAAGCAGCTGGAGAAAGGCATGAAAGTGTACAAAACCAACAAAGTCCCGGGGAAATCATTGCAACTTTATTCAAAGTAGTTTCAAAAGTTAAGTTGTGCCTCTGGAATTAGGCTGAAATAAGTGCTGTGCTGCTTTCCCTCTGTGCTCCGAAGTGGCTTGTGTTCCTTGTCAGTGCTGTGGTCTCGTATAGTCTCCAAAAATATTCATACAGTTCATAGTGAGCGGTGCTGGACTGTACTGTCACCAGGAGCATTACAACCACGGTCTTCTCTCCAGCTCTGCCCCCAACCTCTTGCTAATGAAGGTTTGGCAGATCAGTATTAAGGAAGTCAAGATTCTCTGGGAGAGGTGGTATCATTTACTGGCCTGATTGGTAAAAGTGGGGAAAGCAGATCGTGTTTGGGACACAAGCCTTTCTGCAGGTGCAGCAAGGTTTTAGGCATGTGCCCAAACCAGCCTTGGAAATCGGGGTTTTTGCAAGCACAGGTATTCTGAAAGTACAGTGTTATGCCTCAGAGCACACTTTGGGCAACAACTCTTTATTTTTAATCTAAAGAGATTGTCCATTCTTTGTCCATCTGACATCTCACAGCGAATTTCAAAGGAAATTGTAAACTTAAAATGGCAAGGCCAGGGTGTGACAGTACAGGATGGCTTCTTTCCCTGGAAGTGAGGTGTCACGTTCTTCATTGACCCCAAAGAAGTACTTTCTACTTGCATAACCTTGCAGATCTCTGGTTTGACAGTGTATGGTTGCTCTTCCTTAAAGTAAGAGTTGTCAAAGGACAGAAGTTCACTAATACTGCCTTTTTCTACAGCATTGTCAAATGTGTTCTTAGCTTGTCATTGGCTGAGGTCAAGTTTTCCTTCCATCTGTGTTTATACTGGATTGAGACGAACAGGTCCTGACCACGATCAGAGCATCAGGGTGATTGTCGCGCAGAGGTAGTGTATACTTCTGCTGGAAAAGTTATCCAAAGGGTTTATCAGTTTGGCACAGTATTAATGTGGCTGGAGTTTTGCAGAAAGCCTGGCAGATTTGGATGCCTTTGAAATGTAGAGGAAGATGGGGCTGATCATGTGTAGAGACTTCCAACCCCTTCTGCAAAACCAGATAGTTTTGTAAGGGCCTCTTAACCGGCACTTCATTACAGCTTTCCCATTGGCCTCAAAGTCAATGTTAACTTTGGCCCTTATGCAGAGCATATTGACTTTAAGGGTCAATAAATCTTAATATGGATCAAATTGGAAGTCATGTTTGCTTACTTTATAACTCCTTTCCAGTGCAATTACTCTTTGTACAATGCAAGGACATTCTACACATTTTTCTTCTTGGCCATTTTGAGGTGCATTACGCTTCTGCAAAGACTCCGGGGTTTCCAAGACTCAGCTTTTTTCTCCAAAGTTTTCTGTCACAGCCGCTTTGATTTTTGGATTATTTATCTCCTTCCACAAAAGGCGAACATTCTTTTTTTTTTTTTTTTTTCNTTCTAGCGTGGATCCGTGTAAAACGACTGCCTCCTTGTGTAACCGGTCATATCGCCACCTCCTGCGTCCAGAAACGGCACGCGGTTGTGTGGGATGCCGGAACCACAAAAGGTTTTCAGATGTCCAGGATACCGAGCCGCATTGCTGAACCACACGACCTATTATGCAGTCATTTTCTATGCTCGGCAGTAATACGAAGGCTTGCTAGTACTGCGCGCTTTCCGCTTTGTTTTCATCAGCCAATACCTACAGAATTTTAATGAGCGTATAGTGAGTTGCCTATATAAGTAGTACATGGCAGGGTGTGTACTGTTCCCATAATGAGGCAATATAACGCCTGGGGCTATGGAGGCAAGAAGCCAAAGGATGTTATTATTGCCCTTATAAATTGTTTTCAAAATAAATAAGATACAGAATGTTTCACTTTGAAGAAAAAAAAAGGAAGATTTGTGCTCTGAATACTGACCGGGGGTGGGGGTGGGAGCAGGAAAGAGGAGAAAGAAGGGTGGGTTGTGCTATAGCCTTTTGATTTGAGTCACTTCTGTTGAGCACATGTGAACTCAGCAGACACGTGTTGCTGGGGCTGCAGCCAGGCCCAGATGTGTCCAGGATGTGAAGGAAGATTGGGGGCTACCTGCTGCAGTGGGTGAAGTTAACAGGGGGAGGGTCCTGCACATCTTTTGTCCTGTTACCCCCGTGAATCCATCCTGGACAGGGCTCTGTAATTGCTTGCCTGTGCGCAGGATTCCAGGAGCCGAGGTGGGGAAAGTGGTGCTCTTCATTCAGAAAGGTCTGCCCATGCCCTAGTTGCTGGTGTCCTGGAGGACTGGTTGAGCTGTATCCATCCTTCGCGGATCCTGTACGGGGTTCCTGCCTTCTGCTCCCTCACTGTGTGAAGGTGACCAGGTTTGTCACTTGTGTGGTGAAGACAGAGAAAATCCTGTATCCTATTTCCAAAATTCAGGATGAAATAGCACTGTTTGAAAAGCAGAAGGGTCCTTGTTCCAGGACTGTTCGGATCAGCAAGAGACATCCAGCCAACGTGGTGGGAGGTGCCTGTAATGAAAATACTTCATATCATATAAGTTGAGAAGTCTTCAGGTTTGGCCTTCAGGAGGGGGTGAACCCCAGTTGCTGAACGCCAGTAGTTATGGAAGTTTGTCCAGTGCATGGGCTGCACTGTGGCTTTCAAGGCTGGCTCTGCCAAAGGGTAGGCAGACAGCTCCATGGCTTGGTCTTTGTGGAGCTGCTGATTGGGAGAGCAAGCTTGTCCCATGCTTCAGCTGACAAAAGCCAGGAACGGCTCCCAGGCAAAAGTTGGTGAAGGAAACAAATGCCAAGGGATGGTATGAGGCACACAGGAAAACTGCAGAGCAAGGTGCTGAGAACATCTTTCCTTCAGTGTGGCAATGGGTCACAGCCTGTGGGAAGCAAGATCAGTGGAAGTGCAATAATCCCATGGTCATCTTTAGACATAAGGTGATCTCTGAGTTTGCGTGTGATTAATGTTACATAAAATGCACTGAAAAGGGGAAGGAAACACCATGAGCCAACTCTGTTTTCTGTCGGCCCCTTGACTTCAGAGACAGAAGGAAAAGATTAAAATCATTAGCAATTGGAAAAATCCAGTTTATTCTATGCATTAGCACTGCTGGCATGCAAACACATCTTCAGAGAGCAGCTGTTGTCCTAGTGCGCTTTAATCCTTCCAGAAGTAGCATGAGAAGACCCAGTAGGTGCACTACACTTTCCATTGTGAGCTCCATGGTATTAATAAACCAGACCACTTTCCTGGGCGAGGGTTAGCCCAGCTCTTCTACGGTGTTAACTTTCTGCTCTCTTTTAGCTACTGCTGAATGTACCAGAGCGTCCTCAGATATTTACAGAGTTTGCTGTATGATGGGGCAGTATCCAAATAAAGCTGGCAGCAGAAGACACCCAAAAAAAGCCACTTTGGAAGCAGGATGAGAAGAAGGGAAACAAAAACAAACCAAAACAACCTGCTGTCAGCCCTTGACACCAGTGATGACTCCCTCTCCCCTGTGATGTCTTAGCTGCTCTTGTGACTTTCACCTAAAAAGGGAGAGGAGGAATCACCTTCATCCCTAGGGCTAAATTTAGAGGCAGGGCAGCGGATGTTGAGTGGGAATGGGATGGAGTGACTCAGATCAGTTCAGGAACCACAGATGTGCACGTGCCTGTTTGTACGGCTCACTTCATTATGACAGCCCTGGTTGTATGACACAGACCTTACGGTGACTGGAAGATACCGGTAAACGTGGGCAGCTCTCCAGCCAGCTCCCAGCTGAGCAAGGAGTAGCGTGGTTGGAAACAGCCCTGGAGATCTTCCCATGGAGATCAAGTCTGGACGGAGAGGTGGGAGAGAGCAGGATTAATCAAGTTTGTTGCTCGCTCAGCTCAGTGCAGAGGGAACTGTGTGAAATTCAACATTCCAATTCCAATGTGTGGTTGAACTAGATGACATGAGAGTTGCCTCTTGGAGCAAAAATGCACACATGGCACTGGTCTTGGAAAGTGGTCTTCTTTAATCACCTTGGCAACATCGATAGCTCGTCAGCCCAGGATGTGATCTATTCTAATGCGATACTCACCCTTTCGCTGAGCAAACCTGCCCCTTTCATACCTCTTTGCCTGGAGAAGGGGATCAGGATCTTTGCTGAGCCATGGGCTGGTTTGGGCATCACCAGCCTGGTGAGATAGGAGGATGGGCAAGCACTGCTGAAATGGGGATGGAGTGAAGCAGAAGGGCACAAAAGTTTGATCCAGCTCCCATTGGCAAAGGCTGGTGACGCAACCCCTGTTGATTCTAGCAGAGGTTAGCGCACATCTCACAGGCTGTGGAGGAGCAGGCATTTGTAGTCTCATCATCCTTTTAGAAACCTACAGGGGAGGAATCCACCTGCTTAACATCTGGATGGTGCTTTAGCAGTTGGCTTGACCTGGGAAGGCTGTTCATCCCTGTTCCTTCTGCCCGCAAAGCTGGGTGAGCCATTTCGCCAAGTAACAGAGCCTTCAGTGAGCAAGGAAGTGTTTCATGAGCATATAGTCCCACAGATTGCGTTTCCGTAGCCCTGACCAACTGGAAAGCATTTTCCTTGTCCAAGAAAAGCTTTGCCTTTGTTGCTTGGATTTTATTAGTAGTTTTGGGGTTTTTTTGAGCAGTTATGACTGTTGCGAGGAGGCTCAGAGGCGTCCCAGGTCCTCATCTGGAGCCTGTGCCTAGGAAGATGGCCTAACCTGACCAGGAATGATCTGGAGTTGGGGAGCTGATTTCTGGCCTTGATGCGGAGACAGGACGTATTAGCACTCATCAAGGAGCTAAATCAATGCTACTGGGAGGCTGAGTGTTTTAAAAGGTAAGAAGCTACTGGGGAAAAGGGGTAGGCGACAGGGGTATGATGGTCAGAAACCGAGGCAGGAGGGAAGATGGGGGACCCTGCATGGTTCAGGCTCTTTCTTTTTTTTTTCTTTTTTTTTTTTTTTTTGTTTCCTTCCCAGTTTGGTTTGTGGTTTTGCATTTGCAGCTTGTAAAACTGTATGGAAGGAATGTGCAGCTGGGGGCTTTCGCCAAGTTGGTGTCAATTTGGGTTAAACCAGAGGTCCTGGAACAAAGCCTTGTTGGGAGAGTGGGTGACTTGCATTAAGACCAGAGGTTTCATTATTCTCCCTTCAATTGTGGTCGTTCCTTGGGGACCCCATTCCAGGAGCAGAGCCCAAACCCTCGTACACCAGGCACACTGCAAACCAATAACCCAAAGGCAGGCCCTCCCCCTGCGGGCTGGCAGCCCCCAAGATGCTCCATGTCCTGCTATTGTCCTGCTCTGGCCTCCAGCAACGGCTGTCCTGTCCTGTCAGCAGCAGTCCACGTGCTTCTCAGCTGGACCCCACCAGTGCTTGGGATTTGCTGCATCCAGGATGCTGACCACATGTTTTGTGAGGTGCCCAGCACGTCTTAGGAATGGCACAATGAAGACACTTTCCTTCCCTGGTCCCTGGGGATGCTGCTTCTGAATCTTCTCTGCTATGTGCTTACTGCAGTCCCTGCGTGCAGTCAGCCTGACACGGAGTCCCTGCCAGCATCCAGCACCAGCCAGTGCTCCTCTGCAATCCAGTTTGCCTCCTTGGATACCACATTTTGTCTCCATGCAGAGATAAAGAGGCAATCTTCTTCCTTTCCTTCATTCCCACGGTTAAGCTGTTCACAAGGGCAGCCTGTTTTGTGCAGGGGGATGAGTTGCAATTGGTGAGTTCTCTTGTTCCCTCAGTCCTCAAAAAAATGAGTATACATCAGTATAGAGCTGCCCTTCCCCAGGCCACGCAAAGCAGGTCATCTCCAGGATGGTGCTTGTTTGGCCAGGTACCTCCTGGCTCTACAGTCTGCATGTCAAAGGGATCTCAAAATCTTAAGCATGGCTTGACCGTGCCTTCTGTCCACACTGCCAGTTGTACCCTGACCTTGGCTGGACTCATCTCCCTTCACTGAAGGCCACAAGGCAGGTATCAAGTCTAAGGTAATCCTTCCGTTAAACCTAGAGAGGAAAGAGTGGCATGTCTGAAATCCAACTCATTCCAGTCCTAAATCCATGTTTAAGCTTGATGAGTTGTTCTCAGACTTGCTCCCTCCCTTTCCACTGCTCACAGAAGATGCCTGCATAGCTTGCAAAGCTCATGCTTGCCCTTGGATCCAGGGGGTGTGGATGAGTAAGCTGGACTTGCACTCTCTCTATGCTTCATGTAGGTTTGCTTTGTGTGTAACCACTGAATTATGCTCCTCTTCGGGGCAGGACAGCTCTGCCTTATTGCCCTTGTTGAAGCTCTGCCTACAAAGCTTAGCTGGACCTTTCTGGTGGGAGGGGACCAGCTCCCCCCAAGCTTGCAGGTGTTTCCTCAGAAGTCAGAGCTGCTTTGACAGCATGGCCCTCATCACGTGCTCCTCAAACACAACCCGAGTTTACAAACCACACAAGTCTTCATATGCCCGTTATTTAGATTCCTGACTTAAACAAATCAGTATGATTGCTATTACTGCAGGGAAGTCATTTATTCTTGTGGTTTATTTACAGAAGGCAACATGCAACCAGCAAGTCTAATAGCTCACCATTGTTCCCGTATCAGTCCTTGGGTTGGCAACACTGAGCAATAGCAAACACATCATAAGAAACCACCTTTAATTATTCATATGCTCTCTAGGGGAAACGAAGATCTCTGATGAAGAGGAAATAAACAAAATATCTTTGAACTGTAAATCATGACTGCAATAGCTTTGTTCTTTGTTTCACCAGAGTTTTGTTTTATCTGAGATCATAATTTGTTTTCAGTGATGCACTAGATTAAATTAATTGAGGTTTAGAACAATATCCATTTCCTTTTGCAAGTGCTTTCACTGATGGCATGATCTTATCTGACTTGTTACCCCTGCTGGCTCTGTTTTCCTGACCTCCCCTTAGCATCACATGTTTTAGAGCCATTTCTTTCTGGTTTCTCTCTCTCTTTTTTTTTTTTTTTTTTTTTAAAAAGGNTTTTTAATTTAAAAAGGGTTGCTTATTGTTGAAAACATCGGAACTCTTTCTCCAGCTATTACTTCTTTCCTACGGATAATTGGTGAGCTCCCTCTCTGAGGGAAATAAGGGTATTTTCCTAAATAAATATTTCTGGGGTCCCATGATCAATGCAGTGCAACAGCCTCTCTTCTGCTCCATGACTTTTGGTGTATGCAAGTTAGACTTTACAGGAGGAGGCAGGTCCACCTGCTGCAGCACCTGGGCCAAGCACACTAATAGTCTCATTTTTGTGGAAGGTAGTCAGTGGTTTGGGAGTAGTGTCCCCAGCTGATTTTGCACCAAACTGGCGTGGACATGTGAAGAGATGTCAGTACAAACAAGTCTTTCTGCAGCTAAGAAGTGATCCCTCCACAGTGAGGTGTCAGCCTTGCACAGCTCAGACCTTCTGACCTTGGGAGACTGTGGCCCCCCAGTTCTTGAGGACAGTATCTCCAGAGGAGGTGAGACAGATGGAAAGTTTGGGAACGTGCTTTCAGGATCCCAATGGAAGATACATTGTTTTGCACTGGAAATAAATTTCCACTGTATCCTGGGCTCCATCCCCAGCAGTGTGGCCAGCAGGGCGAGGGAGGTGACTCTGCCCCTCTTCTCTGCTCTGGTGAGACCACATCTGGAATATTGCATCCAGCTCTGGAGCCCTCAACATAAGAA
>RSEF01000005.1:64283134-64310503 GCA_003993805.1 Himantopus leucocephalus
GTGTTCAAGACCAGGTTGGATGGGGCTTGGAGCAACCTGGGCTCCTGGGAGGTGTCCCTGCTCATGGCAGCAGGGTTAGAACTGGAAGGTCTTGAGGGTCCCTTCCAACCTAAACCATTCTGTGATTCTATGATGGTGGCCTGAAGGAAGTTAAGGTATTAGCCTGGTGTACTAAGGGCTGGCAGGAACATGGCTCATGCATGTAGAGAAATGCTGTCTCCTGCTATGCAAGATGGGGAAGATCAAACAAGTGGGTGAAGTGGGCACCTGGTATCCGCAATATCACACCAGTTTTTATTTCAGCCCCCCAAGGCCTGTGCCAAAGCCAGCTGTGTGCAGTTATCACCATCAAGGATGCCCATAGGCTTCTGTGATGCCAGTTGCTCACAATGGCCCGGAGAGAAAAACTAAAATTCATAACAACATGATTTTGGCCTCATTGGAAAAGGATGAAGTTGCTTCTCTGGAGAAAGTGTTGAGATCCATCACAGAGCAGAATTCCAGAGTAGCTGCTGTGTTGCTATTTCCATGTATAATTATTGCAGTCCTTTCCTGTACCCCATCTCCAGCACTGGTCCCGGCTGAAGGCACAGTTGCAGTCCAGATGAGCCTTTGGTTCGACCAAGTGCTGCCAATGTTGTATTCCTGTGGCATGGCCTTTTATGGTCTCTCCTGCAGGCAAGACAGGACTGCACAAGTGGGAAGGGGCTGTAACCTTCCCCTAGGGTGTCATTTCTACTTGGAGGTGACTATCTTGTAATTTGCTGACTTCCCAGACCTCCTTGCAAACAGAAGGTGGTGGCAGGTGTGCAGTAGAGGCTGACAAACCCCTTGGAGATTGTGAACATTTGTGTGCTGCTCTGAACTTTGCTGTTGTGTTTTTCCAAGCCACAGATGGTAATGAGCAACAACTGCAGTATGTGGCACAACAGTGGGAATATATGGATGCCAGAGGAGATTTCCCGGCAGATGGGTGACTGGGCTTTGGGAAGGAGCAAGAATCCAGAAATAAAGATTGTCCCCATATAGCACGGGTTGGTCAGTGATCTGGTGGCTACAAAAGACCAAACAATAAAGCAGTGCCTTGCAAAGCTTCCAGCTCATGCTTAGGGGCTACTCACGGTGCAGAGCAGAAGAGCTTGGTGACCATGTCCTTCTCTTGGCAGTGTATCACCTGGATGTTGCTGTTGCTGTTGTTCTTTCACATTTGCACAGGGCTGGCTCACCTAAAAAGTGTAGGGAGAAAAGATATGGTGAAGAGTCTCCACAAACAACCTGCCATTTGGAAATTATTTGCTGAGCTCTGGTAACTGAGTGTTCTTGTAGCCACTTACTGCATTTGCTAAAAAGAAAGGAAGAGTTAAAAACCATGGTGTTTTTGGTTCTGCTCCATATTTTAACAGCTACAATTAGAGCCCTTAAGCTTTAATTAAAAAAGAAAAAAAAAAAAGCCTGTCAAGGACCTATGTTGCTCTAGTTCAGTTATAAGTTTAATTAAATCATCCTGGTGTCGCAGAAGTGCAATCCCAGAGACCAGGTTTCTGCCCTCAGAAACATATTAGCAGCCACTGAGGACACCTGGAATCATTCATGCCAAACCTTTAGGACCAGAGTGATCTTGAAGCATTAAGTGGGCTCTCAAGCGCATCGCTTCCACCGCAGCACCAGGAGACCCAACAAAGCCCTCCTTTCAGCAGGAGTTTGCAGCTATCCCCAACGCAAAATACTGTAAGGGAGCAGAGAAGGCTTCGTGTTTGAAGATTTTCTCTGCCTTTCTGTTTTTCCCTTTGACGCTCATTTCTGAAGCAGATTTCTCCCCCTCCTCACCCCAGTTCCCCATATTTATTTTATTACAAGCATTTTCGCTAAAACGATTAACTCAATTTAAAATTTCAACTGTTTCCTTGCCAAGGATTTTAGGAATTTTCATTATTTCCTTTGGGAATTCTGAGACTGCGGTTAGCCAGTTTGGAGTTCAAGACACAAGAAATGCCAGCACAACTGAGGACTTGGCTGTAAAAGCGTTTTCAACATGAAAGAATTCCAGGGTTTCATAAAAGGAAGTGTAGTACTTGAACAGATATGTTGATATAAGTAAGGTCTTAACAAAACGAAAGCCAATCTATTATTGCTTAAGTATCAAAGAAATCCCTTTGTAAAGGTGCTAAGCCCTGCTGGAGGAACACAAAACGTGTCTATTTATTTGTTGTGTATTTAAATGGTTTATGTACGATTAAGGAGCCAAGCCAGTATTACTGAGCTGGCCGGGGTTTTGGAGCTCTGTGGCTGTAGGCAAACATTAGTAAAAAGGTGAAACTTCTCTGCTAGGATGGGTTTGCAGTGTTTAGCAGGGCTGTTATTTAGAAGAGGTCTCTCCAGCCATGGGAGAATAGGTGCTTTTCTGAAAAACGGCCTTAAAAAACAGACCCTCTCTCTGCTGGTTCAGACCCCCAGGTCTAAGGGACCGATTCTGAGCCCATCAGACCCTGTGGATGAAGGTTGACCTTGTGTCAAGGTTAGGACTGCCGTTGCAGTGATAAGCCCTGCAGCTCTTTGCATTTTGCCTCATGGCAATGTTTTGAGCCATATCTTGGGTATCGAGTGTAGTTTCACTCTCTGCTCCTTCTTTGTGCTGGGCTTGCAGGTGAGAAGGCAGCCCCAGGTCAAGAAATCACCCTTGGGGCTGATGCTGGTGTGTAAGAGCCATATTGCTTTGCTTTCCTCTGCCCGGAGTGGGCAAAGTGCTCCTGGTACAGCCCTGGAGAGCTTCTTCTGCAGGGGCCAGGGCTGGAGATAGCTCCATCAGTTTCGCACGGCTGCAGAAACCACTCCCCAAGGGGAATCAGTAGCAGAAGTCTGTCCCACGGACTCAGCCTGTCCGTGCTGGAGTGGTCCCAGGAGCTGGCTATGCCAAGGGCACACATTTGACCCCGCATGTGGGGCTACTCAATTTCTCCTCTGGACCTACAGCCAAGCCCCCATCATATGACCCTTTCCTATCCCATGGCCTGAGCAACACAATTCCCAGAGAGCTTTGCAGGGTCAGGATCCTGCCCTTCTCATTTATGCGGCAGGGAAACAAACAGTCGTGTTACCATGGGGTCCAAGTGGTGCTGCTGTAATTATAACAGTCTGTGCCTCGCCTTGTCTTTTTCTCCCTACAACACACTGGGGAGGAAGAAAGTGCATGCTGTTTCTTGGCCGTGCCAGCGAGGACCTGGGAAAGGCATGTGAGCAGAAGGCAGGTATCTCAGGGTGGTTGGAGAGGCGCCGTGCTTTGGCTCGCGTCTGCTTTGGTCAACATCTGCTGTCCAGGAGATCAGCTTGGCAACTGGAGATACTTCACTCGGGAACCTCCGGATCTGCTGAAGCACTGATCATCCTGCTGAAAAGTGACTTAATTGGTGACACTTCATAGAACCCCCAGCTGCACGGTTCTCCCAGCTTCCCTATAAAAAAAGGATGCCAATGTTTTAACATAAACAGGATGCAGAACGTTGATCCAGTGCAGTTCCTGATGGAAACGAATGTGCTCCCATGCTGTTCTGACGCACCACAAGCCATGACGCTTGTCAGCAGGATGATAGTTCTGAGCGACAGCTCGCTTCCCTCTGCTCTGGGAATGACATCGTCCTAAAATGAGGCCCCAGTACAGCCCAGCACCTAAGGAGAAGTTTAGGTCTTGCCAATGCAAGACCTTTCTCTTTACTACTTCTCCCCACCTTACGATCAGTGGGGCAGCACCTGCTAGAGATGAGTAAGAAAAAAATGTTGGGGTTTTTTGCAAGTTTTCAGAGCCAGTGTGTCAATTAGGGTTCTCGGTCTTTGGGCTCCCATTTTGCCATGTCACCAAAACACCTGGTTTACTGACCCGCCACCCCAACACCCTCTTTTTGCAAAGGAACTCCATCCGCAGTGCCTGCAGCCGGCCCCCTAAAAATGATCATTCAGAATCATTCCTGGAAAAACACCAAGACACCAAATCCCACAGCCTGGGCCCCCGCTCAGGAGGAGTTTGGCTGAGCCAGATGCGATGCCACCAGCAAGGGACACAAACAATAGGGACTTGGCGGGAGGCAGAACAACGGGGCTGTCAGCAGACTCTGAGCTCAGGAAAGTACATGCGAGCTCTGGGAGCCGGTGGCCGGGTGCACGTGCCTCTCCGGAGCCTGAGAAACTGCACTTTAACCGCGATTGGGGTGATTTTCTCCAAGCAGAAAGTGCTGTCCTACCAAAGGACATCAAATTATGTCCCAGCAAAGGCACCCTCAGCCCCCAGTGCGGAGCTGGGGGATGCTTCTGAGGGGTCCCTGAGCTGGCAGGAGGGAAGGCAGGACCCATGGAGAGCAATCTCAGACGGGCTCTTGGGGCTAAGGCCAACTCTGAGCATAGGCGGTGGAGGTCACAGCCAGGTGAAGGTTTTGCCAAGTTCTCCGTGTATGTCCGCGCACGGGAGAAAACCACACGCAATCTGTCAGACACAGCTTGGAGAGGCCCCAGTTAATGTGCTCCCATCTGAAAGGTCTTTCTGTTCTCCATTCAAAGTCTCCCCTCACCTTGAGTGGTGTCTCTAATTGTAAACAAACATGAAGGAAGGTCAGAGTTAAAAAAAAAAANAAAAAAAAAAAAAGAAGCCAAACCCAACAACCAAGCCCCAAAGGAGGCCCCATCCTTTCCCCCCGCCTCCTCTCCTGGTGCTAAAAATGCAGGTAATCCTGGCTTTATTTTCCTGCAACTAAAATTTATGATGATGTCATGTGTGTGGCTGAGCAGAGTAGTTTTCCGACCGGGCAAGTGAGGCTCCAGGATGTATTTAGTATTAATTTATTCACAGCAAATGAAAGCTTTGGGGCCAGAAGATGGGCAGCCCTGTAGAGCAGATCAAAAGCTGCCAGGGCTCAGGCCTGCTCTCCTCTGGCTCGCCCCGAGGCTTTTTGCCCAAAACCAAGGCTTTTGGCACCAAAATGTAAAGAACTGTCCATACGGGAGGTGGAGGTCCCTAGGGACTAACAACTCCCACTTTGGGGGTTTGGGATACCCCTATTTAAGGTCTCTGAGTAATAGGGCCATCTGGCAGCCAGAAAGGGTAATAAGCCACTCGTTGGAGCCCTGGCAATTGAGCGAGAAGATTTGCATCTCAGATAATGGCCACCAACAGCCAAGTTGAAGTTTTGTTTTCACATCATAGGAAAAATACCAAGTGCCAAGCCATGTGGTAAACCAAAATAGCTTATGAAGTGTGCAGGTTTTGGAATACGGGTAAGGATGAACCAGGAAGAAAAAAAAAAAAAGAAAAAAGAAGTAGTTTTATATATAGATGCTGAAAACCGAATCAATCACATGACCCAGCCCAAAAAAAGCTTCAGTGAAAAGTTTGCGTCTGGGATTAAGAGCACTAGTCATTACTTTAACTATGTATGGTATGTTCTCGTTTTGAAAAATGTGTACACCAAATATTTTAGTCTTTTCTCATGGAAGGATCCGAAAGGCAAAAAGCTTTTTAGTATTACGCAAATATTAGCCTTTCCAGGATGGTGCTGGCTAGCTGGCTACTTCCTATGGTCCTATATTTTGCTGCCTGTGCTTGCATGATGTCCCCTCTGACTCTATGTGGGGGTTTCTGTGTGTTTTTTGAAGGGGGATGCTCTTTCTCCTATTAAAAGTGGCAAAAGGGAGGGCTGATCTGAGCTGTGTCTGGTTTCTCCTCTGACTTCTGTGAGGCCTGGCTGATAAACTTTGAAAACTTTTGATGGGGTTTACTGTATTTTGAGGCTACTGGACTTTACCTGCTCTAATTTAATTCCCCACTGGGACAGTCCCAGAGGGTGCTTTGGGAAGGTCTTGGTGTGATGCAGTTCTTTCCCAAATGCCCCATTGCGGTGACAAGGGTTGTTCATGCGGTGTGAACGTACCCACTTGATGTCACTGCCCTGGTGAGAAGAAGCCTGCAGCCTCACAGGAGAGCGCTGGGGGCTCATGGCAGCTCCCCTAACCCAGTGCAGGACCTGGGAGCTTGGCATCCCAATCCTTTCTGCATCTGGCTTAGCAGTTTCCCTCGGGACCCTGCTTGCTCCAGTCTCAGTTGCTGGCTCTCTGGGAAGCTCTCTCAGAGTCACGTAAGGGATGCCGAGAGCAGAATTTGGCCCCTGGTCTGTCAGGTTTACGGACAAATCAGGCTCTTCCCATCTCCTGGATTATTTATATTAATGGGATAGGATTTAGGGCTTTCCAGGACTTCCAATGTTCTCAAGTTTCCCACCACAGCCACCAAAGGGGACGTCACGCTGGAGATATGTGAACAAAGCCTCCCTCCATTTCTGCAAAAAAACGGATGGCAAAAAAATTTAACCCAGCCAGGCTTAACCTGCCACAGACATGCAGATGGCAGGTAGCACCGCCGGACGGGCTGCACGTGGGACAGAGTTCAAGAGATGTGCTCGCTCTCTCCGGTGCTGCCATGAATTTTCTTGAGGCCTTTGGGAAGTCACACGGTGTCCCTGCCAATAAAATGGGGATAATGACACAGAGCGGCTCGCCATGTGCTTTAAATTCTGTTGACAAACAGAGTGGTGTAAAACCAAGGTATCGCTCTATTATTATGGGTCTCAGTTCGAAAACTTTTCAAAGAAAATTTTGCCCATTTGTTTGCTTGCTGTGTTTTTAATTAAAATAAGCCTCTTTTAAAAACTGGACTTATTGGCTGGGCTCAGCAATTTTTCATGCTTCTTCATTTATGTCCCCTCCAAAAGAAGCAGTTGTTAAAGTACTTTAATTGATCAAAAGCTCTGTTGTGCTGGTAATGCTGCTTTGGGGCACTTTGATAAATAAAAAAAAAAAGCAATTTCTCAAATTTTGCTTGGCTGTCCCCTGTACAACCAAGCTGCATCGCCTTGCCTAAGCCGGGATTTTGCAGGGCATGGAGCCCCCTGACTTTGCATGGTGGCTTTGCATCCCTGAGGCTTCTTTTGCTGCTGTGTGCAACATTTGGGACTTGCACAGACTTCACTACACTGCGGGAGCTACATCAGTGCCAGAGTCCTCCGTCTAGACAAGCCCTTAAACCTGATTGCTTCATTCCATTGCTGATAAAAAGCACTAGACATGGGAATGAGTTTTCCTCTCCATCCTTTTTTATTTTTTTTTCCCCTTATATCCCCGAGGAAGGAAGACTTGATTTTTTTCTGATCCACCCAAAAGAAACCACAGTAACCACAACTGCAATTATATATATATATCTTTAAAAAAAAGCCCAAAAACCTTTCTGGCAATTCTTTCGCATTCTTTTTTAAGCTTCTTTGCTACATGTAGAACAATAAATGATTTAAAAATGAAACATAAAGGCATCTGTTTGCACTATATTTGAAATTAAATTGGATAAAGCTGAGAGGGAGCAGCTAGTGACTAATACCAAACAGTGCCCAAGTAATAGTATGACGAAGTTAACAGGACCCAAGTTAAGCTAAGTTTCTTCCTAAGGCAGGAAAGACTCCTTTTCTTAGCTCCCTTTAAATGTCACACTGACTTCTTGCAAGATGGGGCCAAAATATTTATTTTCTAAAGTTATTTTTGGTAGAGAACTGTTTTAGGGTTTTTTTTTCCCTTTGTCCTAAGAACATGACAAAGCCAATTAGCATCGACAGCAAGGGATTATTGTCTGCTGACTTGGCTGATACAAAGCCATCACCAATATAAAATTCTCACATCAAAGTATTTTAGTGACTTACTGGACAAAACGGAGTACAAACCAAAAGTGATGGAAAAGAAACATCTGGATGTTTTGCTTGGTTTTATCCCATCTGCCCATTCATTTAAATTGCTCATGTTGTATTTTTGATTCCAAGGAGGCCAAGCTCTAACTGGTTGATGGTTTTGGGAACGCAAGACTGGGGAAAAAGTGGATTTGTGGCGAGTCACGCTGCTGCGCCCTGGGAGATGCTCTGTACCATGGACACGGGATGTGGTAGGTGGGTGGGTGGCGGATGGACTCGGTGGGTCCCACAGAGGGGCCATGGTGTTGTATCCATGCTGAGAAGTCCTCTGCTTTCAGCCCACCTTCCCCACAAAACTGGTTGTCTTGCGTAGTAGTTGCTGACATTGAGAGCTACATCCTACAGGTGTCTGCATTTCCGACAAACTGCACTAAGAGGTCGGCTTTGAGCCTGCAGTGCTCATTTCTACAAACATCCCATCATCTGTAGGCTCCTGGAGCAAGAGCAGATGACCAGGAAGGCAGCTGGCAGCTAAGGTTACAGCCACAAACCTGCCACTGTGATACACGGTGTTGGACTTGATCTTATCGTCTCCACAATTAAAAAGAAGTATCAGTTCCACAAAGCCCATAACCACAGCACTGGTGTAATTACAGCAGTCTCGCAGCGCATTCATACTGCAGGATTATCCCTGTCCTGCCAGCTATAAATTATGTACTAAATGCAACTCATAATGAAAAAAATGGCATCCTCGGAGCAGCTACCAAGAACATTTTAAGTGCTTGGTTATTACAAAATGATGGAGCATTTGTAATGAGCCCATTGTTATGGTTTGGTTCTCTTTTGCACTTGGAGTGGTGGTGGTGGCAGGGAATTTATCCTTTTATTTTCATATGTTTCCATCTTTTTTAAGGCTTTTAGCACTCAATAAAGCTTAGATTTTCATGACAATATTCAGACAAGCTGGTTAATGAATCTGA
Source organism: Himantopus leucocephalus (assembly GCA_003993805.1). Classification (NCBI taxonomy): domain Eukaryota; kingdom Metazoa; phylum Chordata; class Aves; order Charadriiformes; family Recurvirostridae; genus Himantopus; species Himantopus leucocephalus. Next base: position 64,291,824 of record RSEF01000005.1, read on the forward strand.
GTCTTAAGCAATCGCAAACTGACTTTAAATGAAATTTATATTCTGAATATGAGAATATGTAGTCCTTTCTTACTTTAAATTTTTTGTCTTGCAAATCAGCAGTATGCACAGAGTAAGTGCCCATAGATGACCCTGGGGCTTTTTGCTTATTTTGTTAGGTAAAAGAGAAAAATATGGTGATTATTCATCAGAACTGAAGGCCTCTGTGCCCACATATCAAGCAGAGATGTGGGTTTGTTAGCTGTTTCTGTTCTCTCTAAGATAGCTTCTTGAAGTGGAAACATATATACTATTGCCTTGACCTGTCAATGTAGGAAGACTTTTCCAAAATGGAGCTAGGAACAAGCTGTTCAAGATCAAGCACTGACGGACATAGAAGTGCTCAGTGGGGTATCCACAGTTTCCACTTTCCTAGATAGTTTTGGTGTCATACTAAAAAGAAAGTGAAACTCAGTCTTCATGGGCACTTTGGGGTATTTTGCCTATGACCATTTGTGCTTTTTAAGGTTTCATTGCTATTATGCACAAAGATTTCTGTTAAACATGGTCTCATGCCTCAGAGATAGGACAGGAGTTGGTTTGTGAAAAGTTAGATAAATGAGGTGAAAATGTTCTTCTGAGCTGAGAGATGATTTTGTCCCTTTCCCTCCACTTTAAATTCAGTGCTACGGACCAGCCTGTGACAGGGCAAGCAGAGGAGCCACATCAGTCCTGTCCTTTCTCTTGAACTAATAAATCTTAAGAGTTAACATGGATGATGCACCCAGCTCTTGAATGCTGCAGGTTGGGACCCTGTGATCTTTGAACCCACACTTATAAATGAAGCTGTGAAAACATGCAAGGAGGATAGGATGAAGAAGAGAAGAAAACAGTGATACCTTTGGCTGTTGTGCCAAAGATTGGCCTCTGATGTCTTCTTTATCCAAGGAACAGGTATTTTGTAACCTGAAAAACCCAGTCACAGAATAACACCACTTGCAGATGGTGGTGGGGGTTTTGCTGAGCCAATCCAGCCACATTTTTCCCCCTCTTTGAAGGCAAAGTGATATAAAAAAGGAAAATAAAATAAGAAAGAAAACAAATTAAGTATGTTTCCAGAATCAGAGAAATATTGGTGGGAAGGGATCTCTGGAGGTCTGTAGGTTCTGCATGGAATGGGATCAGATCATCCGTGACTTTAGCTGAGCCTTGAAAACCTCCAAGGATGGAGGTTGCCACCACATCCCAAGTGACCTGCCCCAGTGCTGCACCACCTCCTAATGAAGACATCTCTCTTAACGTTGAATCTGAACCCCTTGAGCTTCAAGGCCACTGCCCCTTGTTATAGTGTCTGCCCTGACTGAGAAGAAGCTCTGATAAAGCCATGCTGGTAGCTCTCCCAATTTCTCAATACCCCTCATGAACTGAGGGGGTGCCCAAAACTGGACACAATATCCCAGGTATGGCCTCATCTGTGCTGTATTGTTGGATCTGCGGCATCTAACAGAAAAGCAGGGCTGGGGTGTATCCAGGCTCTCCACAAAGGAGGAACACCAAAAGGCAGAGCAGACTCAGACAAGTTGTTCCTTGCCCGTGTTGCTCCTTATGGGTCTCAGCTGGGTTGGTTTGGATATGGGTCTGGATGGAAGACTCCCAAATTCCTGAGTGTTTGAAGCCAGAACTGTGTTTGGGTTGGATCTGTGAAGTTTGTAGTGCTCCACCAGAGCGAGTTATTTGTTCTAGCAAATGTACAAACAAGCAAGCAAACAAACAAAAACAGAAACGGAAAGAAAGTCTGAGCTGTTCCACCAGCGATGGGATTAATAAATCTTGGTTTCCTATGGGTTTGTGATTTGAATGTGAGTGCCCATGTGGATTTGATGATGTTTCATAAGAGTTGATCTCCTGCTTCAACTTTTCTTTCTGGCCACTCTTTTATTTTTTCCCTGACCTTGTAGGAACTTAACATCTTGAAGACCTCATCAAACCGAACCAAAAATGGCCAGGGGATTCCACAGTAATTGGTGAGGAGTGATGGGCAGATGGACACATAATCTGATCAAACAGGGCCTTGTTTCTGTAAGAAGCTGGGCTAAAAGAGAGTAGATAGAGGTCATAAGAAGTCTTTGTGACGCCTGTGTTTATTAACATAAAGATGGGTCCCTGTCTGCCTCTCAACAGAACAATTTGTCATTCTCTTTATCAATCAGAGGTATCATGATTTACAAGAAGAGAAGCAACTGAGAAGGAAGAAGAATATGTTAGACAGGTAAGAGTTTATAGACTCGGGACCATACTTGTTCATACTCTGAAATCAGCAGCCTCAAGGCTGAGAAATAATTTGTTTGAGAGTTTCAGTGGAAAAAATTTTCTTAAAATAAAAATTGTGGGGAAAAAAAAATAGGGGAAAAAATGCAGACCATCAGCGAAGACGAAAAAGGGTTAATTCTGTCTGCACCAAGACAGCCCTTTCCTCGCTTCCAGCTGAAAATCATGAGGCAGAAATTGCAATTTCAGGAAAAATACATGAAATGAAGAGCACGTCTGCCTTTATAAGTGGCTGCTCTGACACAAGGAGCGAGAAGGTGGCGGGAAAAGCCAGCTTGAGTAAGATAGCAAACAAACAAACAAAAGCGCTTTGAAGGTGGGTGGCTTCCATGTCAGACTGTTTGCCATTGACTAAAACAAAGTCATTCTGTGGTTTGTAATTGAGCGGATGAAATGGGAGCGCATGGGCCTTTGATGATGGGTGTGGTTATACGGCATTTAGCAATTTGGCGTGTCCTGCTAAGTATGGAGCGGTCCATATTGTAGCACTTCAGTTTGGCCTGCGAGATGTCTAAAGTGTGAGTTCGGGTGTCAGCTCAGTGAAAGCAAATCTCTTCAAAGCAAGAAGGAGCTAAAGCAGAGGGACTGCTGAAAAGAAAAGAAAAAAACAGAAAAACCACCCCACTCTTCTGAGCCCGTGGAGATAAACCCGTGGGTTAAAGGCTCTGTCTGGCTACTCTTGCTCTCTTCTCCTCAGGAGCTTCCCAAAGAAGTCATCGGCACAGCGGTGCTTCCCAGCATGGGGTGGCAGAGGAAACAATGAGTCAGGTGAAGAGTCCCAGAAGAGCGTTTCATAAGCCCTTGGAAGGGAAACCGTGCAGCGCTGCCTGAAATAACTCCGGGGTTGAGAACCAGAGAGCTCAGAGAGTGGCAGCCAAAGCACACGGGCCTTGGGGAACACGGCCAAGCAAGGCGAGGGAAGCACGGGCCCGGGTGGTGAGCTTACCCATGAGGAGGACAGGAGATGACAGGTCTCTTACAGGGCCAGTCTCAGTATGGGTCACCCCAAATCAATTGTTCCCCAGGTCCTCAGCCACAGTGGGGATGGGGATGGAAGCAAGGACAGAGGTATCAAACTGCTTGCAGCATGCTTTAGGCTTGCACACAGAGTGTGGGAAGAGGAAGACCAAGACAACCACTGGTGAGGACACCCCATTTTTACCTGCCAACCACCTTGTGTCCCTGCATGAGAAGGAGGGTGAAGAGAGTGGGTTGAGAAGGAAGGGAGCAGATGGAGGGGAGGGAAGGCATGCAGCAGGGTTCATCCTGCTGAGGTCAGTGCCATCCCAGCTCCTGAGGGAAGAGATGGAAGAACCTCACCATGTCATCCAAGAGGAACTGAACCACAACATTCATGTTCAATGTTATAAATAAAGAAGTACACACTGAAGAAGAATGCAGGGCTTCAAAACCAGCTTGGCAATTTTTCCACCCCAAGATTTTGTATTTGTTTCCTCTTTATATGCAAGTCACCTAAAATAATCAGCTTCTACGGTGATATTAATAGCTGTTAGATAAATTTTGGAGACTGGAAGTTGGTTAGGAGCATACTTTCAGGCTAAACCATACAGGCTCCCTCCTGTGGTATAATTAAGGTCTATCAAGCAGCTGTGTATGTTACAATATACTCCATAATTCAACACAGGATAGAGCCATCTGCCATGTCAGGACTCATACATATCTATAAGAAATTTAGCATTGGATCATGCACTGACAGTGTAAGGATTAGTTACAAGTCTGGGGCTTCACTCCTTTGCACGGTCCTGTGACAGAAAAGAAATTAAGCTGTAGAATTCAAAGGCAATCCAAATTGTATAAATAGGCACTGCAAGAATTCAGAGCTGCTGCTAACCGCACATGGCTTAGGCTGGACTTCTTACACAGCAGCTCCTTGCTAGCATAGATGCTTCCAAGCCAAAACACGGCATTACTGGCCATATGGTGTGTGGAGAGCACCAACTGCCCTTGCTCTAATTGCAGGGAAGGGATTGAGGATTAGGAGTTCTTTGAGTTCAAGAAGGCTGAGAGCTTGATGCCGTTTGTACATACATCAAAGGCTGTGTTTCTCCACAACTCATTAATTTGGCTTGGAAATCTCACAAAAGCAAGTTTTCCAGAAATTCTGTGTTCTGGTTTACCCAGACAGTGGCAAATGCAAGTGGCAGCAGACCTTGGTCTGGGCTGGAAAAAAGTACAGAGGCAGACAAATATGATATTCATCTCCTGTAGCAAGCAAAAATAATGACTTTTGATCAAAAGAGTGACTTCAGTAGATAGCACCTGAAGAGTACTCGCAATCACTTCTGTGTATCAGCCCCAAGATAGGAGCCAAGGACACAGGCCCCCAGATGGGTACATGGGTGCAGTCCACCTATACTCAGTTACCAGGGGTGAATTAACAGAAATACAGAAGATTACAATATGCCCATGACCCACATGCTTGTAGAATAAGTTACCAAAAACATACTTCAACCTTCCAAACTCTTGATTTTGGCTTTGAGGAAAGGATTGGCTTGTCCTCTTAAGATCAATGGCTTCCAGGAGGAAGATCAAACCAATGGGAAGATGCCAAACACAGAGCATCGCATAGGAAAGCTATGAGGAAACTTATCCCTGCACACCAAGACCTGGCCAGCTCTGAGGGAGCTTATGTGACACAGGGACAAATATATGGTGCAGCTTGAAAGAAAACTTGAAAGGGCAAAGTCAGACACTTGTACCTCACTGTGTCACGTTGTACAACTTTTGACCACAGCTATCGGGTTTGATGTTACTTCCCCTGTCACCAATGTCCAAGCTCCAGCCCCCAGCCTGTCTCAGGCCCAAGACACACACCTTCCATAACTGGGGGTTTAAACCAGACATGATACATTTCTAAGCCACAGGCCACCTTCTGCCAGATGGCACAGCCTAGGGACAAGGTCTGGCACTGATGTGGAAGGCAGAAAGGCGTGGGCCAAAACTCAGGGCAACTTGGCTCAGTCAAAGGCCATCTCCTGGGAATGTCACGCTGCCAGAGGCTGGCAGTGTTCGTCACCTTGGATTGTTCCCAGTGCTTTGCCATGGCAGGGGGCGATGCCAGTGAGCAGAGAGCCCAGGGCTCAGGCGTGTTGCATCAGGTCCTACCTCTGATGTTCTTTTGCTCAGTAACTTTGGTCTATTCACTTCCATTTTTCTGTGCCTCAGCTGTCCTGGGTGCGAGGCAGAGATAAATAATGCAGTCTTCAAGCAGAAGTGGATTGAGGTTGGTGAAGTCTCACCTGTGTGAAGGCATTAGCTGTAAAACCAGAATCGGGCCCTTTCCCTTGGGAGGCGACATTACAAATTCCATTTAGATTATTTAAAAAACATAGCGATTTGGTTACATAACTAAATCCAGGGCAGAATGAACCAGAGTATTTTGCTTAAAAGGCCAACATGTAAACTAGCTGTTTTGCTTAAAATAAACAGGACTCTCCAGAGGACAGAATTTCTCACAGTCTCCTCTGGGCTGGCCGTGTTCCTGCAGGACATTGCTCCAAAGCAAAAGGTTTAGATGCTCTGGGGCCTATGGCGATACGAACATGCATTGCCTCCAGCTGGTGAGAGAGAATGAGGCCTCCAGAAAGAGAGAGAGAGAGACCCTGACTGCACAGCAACAAGTGGCACATTAAAAAGTCCGTGCTGATATTCATTATGAAATGATGCCACGGGCAGTATCCCATGCTTTGCTTCAAACCTTTCTCAGGAAAGTCATTAAAACAAAATAACATGTGACTGAAAGCCTTTTCGTTTCTGCAAAGCGCTTGGATTTGCCAGAGATACCTGTGGTTGCTCTTCCCCATGACTAGGTGGACCTTTGTCTTCGGCTGGAGTTTGCTGCCGGCAATGTTACAGCACCCTGCGAGAAACGTGATGCTCTGTGAGAGTCTTAACAAGCCTGGAGAAATGGATACAGTCAGTTGAGTATGGGAAAGCAAATCAGAGCAGCACGTAGCCAGGCAGACATTTCTTAGGCAAGGCCAGATGCTTTATCAACTGAGGTGGCCTGAGTAAACCCATCTGAGAAATGTTACTGTTCCGAAACAGTCCTGCCTAATACCTACCTAGAGAGAGCATGTTAACGTTGCAGGTACGGGTGCTGGCTGGAAGAGGGAGGGTTGGGGCTGGGTCTGATGAAGGTAAAGGATGGCCCATTGCTTTCTTCCAGCTCATGTTTACTTGGCTTTTTTCCTGAGTGTTTCCCATTAGACATATTTCAGTAGTAGCTTTTGACAGGTCATGGAGGGAGAATCACACCTCCTGGTATATCCATCCATCCATCACTGATCTGAGAAACAGCTGTGTGCCGAGACGAGTCTGGAGGAAGAGGATATCTGCAGAGAGTGGTGGTTACTCCACTGCAGCCTATAGCTAGACCGGGGGTTATTTCGTAAAGGGGGGGGCAGTCTGGGCTACTATTTTTCATAGCAGGGAGGGGCAAGTAAGAACTGTGGGCTACAACAGCTATGTGCTTTCATAGGATCCCAATGCTGAGAGCAGCTTGAGAGGGAGGAAAGATACCTCGCCTGAGGCAAATCTAGACTAATTGATACCTACAGAATTGTCCTCACATCACCAGCAGTTCATGAGGGACAACAATGCCCCAGAGCTAGGCCTCGGATTGCTTTTTATCTTTGTTATTCTCCTCTCTGGCATCTACATGGATCCTTGGCTCCTTCCTTGGCTTCCCCCGGAAACAAAATTTATGAACTCAAACATGATGTTCAGCTGGAGAGCTGGTAGAAGAAACAAGGATGCAGTGAGGGCCAGTATCTCCTCCTGGGCCAGCCCAACCACAGTAACTATGTCTTCAAGCCAGGGAGGGGTTGTAGGAGGGTCCCTGACATGCATGAGCAGCAAGGGGGGCGGAAAGCACTGCTGGTAGGTGTGGTAGAGATGTGCAACATCGACTGTTAAGAAAAGCACTATCACCAGTACGTTGCTTATGGAAGCAGATGTTTGGAGTCTTTCTTAGCGCAGGGCATTTAGGCGGTCTGGTGGTGGATGTGCAAGGGCACAAGCGCTCCATTTCTCTCAGCATTGTAGCATTTTTTGGTCAGAGAATAATTCTGTATAATATCATAATTAGGGCCGTGTTTCAGCATTAACAGAAAATTCAGCTTGGACTCCTGTGACTCAGCACTGCGGCATATTACCCCCACTCAGCTCCCTGCGAGCCATTGTCTCTTAAATTCGAAACAGAAGGTTGGAAAAACAGAAAGCCCTGACCTTTTGGGAAGGTTGGGTTTTACACCACGCGGAGGGGCTGGCGGGGGGAGGAAGCCTCCAATTCAGCTCTACCAGTGAGGAGCTGAAACAGAGCAGCCAAAAGGATGTGGCTAAGGAAGCTGAGGGCAGCGCGGCCATGGGCGATGACTTGTGTTCATGGCGGGGAGCCGGCGAGAGGGATGTAGGTGAAGTGGCACATTAAACGAAAATAAAGCTGGAGCCTTCCCTGTCCAATGGGTCTCACATTTGGCTGAAATCCTCCAACACACACCACACTGGAGGTCCCGGGGGGACGTGCTGGGTGCTTTACCTGCGTGAGAGTTCAGAGGCTGCAGAGCATCTGCTGTGGCGGTTTTCTTGGAGAAAAAAAAAAAAAAGGAGGGGGGGCAAAAAACAAAGCCAAACTGTAAAATAACAGTGTTTTAAATTAATTCTGCTATCCGGGAACACTGAGTGTCTAGTGGTGAAGTCCCAGGAATGCGATGCTGCTGCTTCGCAATTCACCCTTGCGGAGCCTGGGGGTGGTGCATTGTCTTCCAGCTACACGCTGAGGGCCCGGGAAGAAGGAAAATGCGTCCACGTCTCACAGGAAAGTCAAGATGTCTGTGTTTCTTGGTCACAGGCAAAGGATTAGTAAAGCACCATTAACCCTACTATAAAAACACACCAGCTAGGGCTTCTTTCATCCCAAACAAAGTTTATAAACACACCCTTATCACTCGGAGAATGTTTATCTTCATGTGCTATAAGTGGATTCCAAGAAAGCAACAGTAGCTAATGAAATTAAATATGATGTTTGGAGATACATTTTCTTCATTTAACTAACTACGCATGCATGTGTGCATGTGCGTGTGTGTGTATTTAAAGAAAAAGAAGCAACACTGGGGTTTGGTTTAGCCCAAGCCTCCCATTCCAACATTAATTTAGAAGCCTGACTGATACACATGGAAGAACAGGAAAGGGAAGGAAGGAAGGAAGGAAGAAAAAAACTCCTCTCCTCTCCTCTCCTCTCCTCTCCTCTCCTCTCCTCTCCTCTCCTCTCTCCCTACCTATTCCTTTCCCGCTTTCTCCCTCTCCTCCTTTCCCAAGCCAGCTCAGAGAAGAAGGCTTTTCAGACCGTGCTCTGGGAGGATTCTGAACACATTTGTAATTTATGATCACTCACTTTAGAAGCGATTAACGGCAGCAGAAACCTAATTACAGCCTCCCTTGCTGAGTGCAGTATCCTTTGGGGCTCCGGTTTTAATTGTTTTCTATTTACATTCAAGTTTCCAGGGGCTAACTGCCTAGCAAAGACCCCCAACTAACCCCTTCTACTAAAAGCTTCATTTATTCTTAATAACATGTTTATAGACCTAGCCTCATTTTTCATGAGAAGGTCACGTTTGTTATCCGTAGTTGTTAGGGAAATGATTAAGGAATCCCGGAAACAGTGGAAGTTCCTACTAAGGAACTGCACAAATATCTGTTAACAAAATGCTCTTTCCAGCCCGTGAACAGCCATTCATGAACATCGACAGGAGGATGCGTATGGCATATGGGATCTGTACCAGGGAGAAGAGCAGGAACTGCCTGCGCAGTTCAGCTTAATACGTTCTAATTAGTCCTCTTGGCCTTGACCAAAACATAAATTACTGCCATCAGTGTTGTTTTTTACTAAGGGGAAAGTGGAATAGGTTCAACCCACCTCACAGAGGTAGGAAAATATTATTGCAGACAATAAATTTGTCAGTACTTTATTTGGGGAACTTGAGTGCAGTCACTCTGTCGTGCCAGCATCCAGGCAAACGCGGAAGCCTTCAGATAGAAAGATAAAGCTGTAGAAAGGTCTCTCAAAAGAAAATCTCCTTAAGCAAACTAGAAGCACAGATCCCACCAAAGACGACTGGTGAATTTGCATTTCAGGTTTACTTATTTGTATTAAAACTAGAATGACCAGTCATGGGTGAAGAGCTCAGTGTGGTAGGTCTTGTATCACTTCAAATCAAATATGTTAGTCCAACTACAGCATGCTTACAGAGCAAGGCCACTGGTGGGAACAGACAGAAGATGCTACTGTGGTGTTGAAGTGTTTGTGACACTTAGTTTTGACAGAACGTTTAATTTGAATGAAAAAAAAAAAGAAAAAAAAGAAGTTTATTGCAATTTCATCTCCTATTTTTTACTAACTCTGCTTTTACTGGTTGTATTTTGGTCATCTTGATTATTGCGTGTTCAAAAAAGGGGCTTAAGGTATGACTAGCAAGGGGACTTCTGGTTTTTTTTGGAGGCGCTTAGGTGCACATTTAGATTACTGTGAATTGCTACACATCAGCTGAGCCCTGACAAGGGGAGCAGTAGATGTTCCCCCAGATGTCAGGCAAAGAGCATTTCCTTGAGTCCCTCTGAAGGGCTTTTCAGGACAGACTGTAACTCACAAGAAATGTTGAGCTAGACCCAAGCAACTTTTCTTAAGAAAAAATTTGGTAGAAACTGATACTTTCCTCCAGGAAATTCAGTTTGGACTCATCGTTTTCTGATGAAAACCCCATTTGTCACAAAGACATTCCTGACATCTCTTCCTTGAATGGCTTGAATTCCCTTCGTAAAAACAGAGCAATTAGATTACTAATTAGTAAGGAAAGGCACAGTCCTGCTTCCAGACCCTTTTTTGGGTGCTCATAAATGTATCCTCCAACCACCATTTTTTTGTCATCGTCTGTTGTAGACAACCTGCAGAGGACACATGATGTGCTGGTAGTCTAGGCTGGACTACAAGAAGGTTTCCCTCTGTCTCAGTCTCACCAGTCTTGCTTGAGCCTGCAAAACTTAAGCTTTTAAAATCCCATTTACAGAGTTGTGGCTGCTTAGTTCAAAGGCTAGCAGCCAAGTTTCCCTTCTGGAGGACATGTCAGTCCCAAAGGTGCTAACTATGGTGGCAATGAAGAGCCAGAGCCACTTGTCCCTGGTGTTAAAGTTGCTGTGTAGGGTTGGGTAGCGCTGTTGGATGAAGTGGTGCATGCTCCCGCTTGGAAGAGGATTGAGTTTGGCTAAGTGTGCAATGAACACTGGGCAGCATAAGGCTGGGCTGTCATGAAGCATGGAGGAAAGAACAGTTGACTGGTCCAGTGGCTTTCAATGAACTTCATGTGCCAAAGGACGTTCTTGCCTCTTTGCTAATCACGGTGCTTATTCCAAAAGGGAATACTGAAGGTCTGGCGGTATGGACAATCACAGACAACTACATGCCCCGACCTTTGGTACATGATTCCTTGCCTTTGGGTTGTGGTGCACAGTACCACCCTGTCCAATTTTAAGTGCAATTTAAAGGGGGCCTACAGAAAAGGTGGAGAGGGACTTTTATCAGCGAGTGTAGCAATAGGACGAGGGGTAATGGTTTTAAACCATAAGAAGGGAGATTTAGATGAGATATTAGGAAGAAATTCTTTACTCTGAAGGTGATGAGACACTGGCATAGGTTGTCCAGAGAAGTTGTGGAAGTGTTCAAGGCCAGGTTGGGTGGGACTTTGAGCAACCTGGTCTAGTGGAAGGTGTCGCTGGCCATGGCAAGGGGGTTGGAACTAGATGATCTTGAAGGTCCCTTCCAACTCTAACCATTCTATGATTCTATTAACTCATGCAAGTGTAGGTCTGGGAGATCTCAAGAGGTTTCCTACCTCAGCTTGATACAGTGATGTAAGGGTAAGTCTTTCTGGACACTGCGATGGAGGGTGTGAACCATCAGCCCACCCTCCCACACTGGCCATGGAGAACAAGCGAGGCCCAATGCTTTTAAAAAAGCCTTTTCTTTACATCAAGTCCATTGCTCTGTCCCTTACTGCAGCCTTCTCCTCTCTAAACTAAACCAACTCAATTCCTCCAGCCTTTCCCTGTAGGTTGTGCATACTCCTTCCATCACCTCCACCATCCAACTCTTTTTGGACTCTCATTTTTCCCTTGCTTCTCCTGGGGGATCTCAAGGCATACATAAATGTTCCTGGGGGGCTCCAACAGACCATTTTCTGCTGAGTTACACTGCTGGAAACCCAGAGCAATCCCACTCACGAGAAACACTGAAGTCAGTGGAGCTACTGCAGTGTACACCATGGGAGTTGAGCAATGTCCTGAGCAATTTCCCTGTGTGTTTTCCTCCCTTTCTGTTCCTGTTGTCTTCCAAGGGGGAGAGTGAGAAAGAGAAGATGAATGGATGTGTGAACCATGCAAACACATCGACTCCCTCTAGTGGCTTTGACTCCATATAGAAGCTAATTGCTCATTCCTTCATCTCCAGCCACAGAGGTTTGTGGCCTGAGAATCAGAGGGTCTGGGTTCATGCATGCCAAGGGACACTGCTGGAAGACCTGCTATGCTATTAGACCCTTTTGCCTGAAGAGTGAGCTGATTTGGAGAAGAAACAGCTCATGTGCATTTGGAGGAGAAAGCAATGGATGCAAGAGCTCCTTGTGAGTATGGAGAGCCCAGGACACACTCAGGATCAAGTACCTGACCACCTCTTGCTTGCAGTGTCTCTCGTAGACAGCACTGTAGACAGCCTTTTGGTCCAAAAAAGGTTTTTATTCAGATTTTTCAAAGCCCTGATACCAGAGCTGCTTTCACTTGCCTGTCTTGTCTGCCCTATGCTGATGATTATGTTTGGGGCTCTTATTTCTTAGCTCCATGAAACCATACATATGTGTGACCGCCTCTTCCTTTTATACTGAATGAAGTCCTGTGGTTATTTCTGCAGCTTCAGTAAGCTCAGCACCCCCAGCATCATTCCCAACGTCCTCTTTTCTGAATGCATGAACGCAAGAGTTAAATTAGTTTTACTTTTCCAGTAAAAAGCCTTTTTAATTTTTGTATTTTTTTAACAATACCACAGCTCCCCAGGGGATTTTTTTTTTTTTCTCCCAGAAACAAAAGAAGAGTATTGTCTTCGAATTGTATCTAGAGAGGACAATGTCAAAGACATGCTTATTAGCTAACTAGGTCCTCAGTGCAAAGATCCCAAATGTCCCTCTAGATTTCCTTGGTTCCCTGCAATCCCCAGTCCCATTACTGGCATTTGGGGAGCTATGAAGTTTTTGCATGTTCACGCTGCAGTTAGTGTGACCAAACTCACACCTTTAAGAGCTTTTTCAGCATGGCTTGCTACTGGTCTTATTCACTGGCCATCAGCAGGAGCCAAGCCTGAGGCTTGGCCACAGATTGGGCTTGTCAAATCCTGTAAAAACCCACTCTGAGCCCACCATCAGCACAGTCCATACCTCCTCCTCTTGCAACATTGTCCATGGCGGAGTCTTGTGCCTCTGTCCCCTCACAGCTCTGCATCTCACCCCTTCCCCTGGAACAGTGCTTCTCACCTCATCTCTTCACTTCATGTAGAGCTTGCTCCTCATATTGCAGCCCTGGAGCATCTGTACCTACGAGCCCTTCTCATACATCCAGCTGACACTTACTGGTGGTTTCTGTAGCACACCGTGAAGGTGTGTTTTCTTCTGTCCATCGGTGGAGCTACAACTTTGTTCAGGCTCTTCCTATCTCAATGTTACTGCAATGTCGTCTCTGCCTATTGCCACTGATGCTGCCCACCTAGAAAGCTCCTGCAAAGGTAACTGTCCCAGCATGTGGCTTTCACCATGTCACACCCCCAGTGCACTTCCTAGATGGTTCCCCACCTCATTTGTACCAATCCGTTTTGTCCCTTGTCCTATTCTCGTGCCACGTGTCACTTCCCATTCAGTATCAAGAAGCTTTGCACAGGTCCCTGATGTTCGCCTTCGCTGCATGCATGCTGCATTTTGTGCTCTCCCCCATGCTTGGAGGAAGCAATCAAAGCCCCTGCACATAGGTACCTCATAGACCTCCTGACAAACCTCCTTTAAAGTCTCTTTTGCATCACTGCTAGGAAAAAACGCACAGAAGTTGGGCCATGGCCTGTCACATCGAACGCTCCTAAGCCCTGTGACAGTGGAGCTAAGAATAGAACAAACGCCAACAATAAAAATTAGGATGGGCTCATTTTTATTATTTTTCCATGGAAACTGAAGTGTTTCCGTCAGTGTGATGTCTTGTACAGAGGCTTCCTTCTGCAGCCAGAGGAGATGGAGAGATGCAGTCTCTGCGGGGTGACTCGGACCCTCTCCTCGTTGAAGCAGAGGGGATCTGGACCACACTGCTGAGCTCAGGTGAGCTCCATCCCTTGGGGCTGGAGGGAGGTGAAAGTTTGAAGCTGCCTAAACCCCCGTGCTTTTAATGGAATCGAAACCGTTTCAGGTTTTTTGAAGAGGCAGCCCTTACATTCTTGATGTGAGTTTTGGTTTTCCTTTTGTAAATGAAGTTAGCAACCCCAGTTCCTGACCAGTCTTTGTTTGCTGACAATGTAAACTCCTGGGGCAAGGGGGCTTTTTCACTCCGATTGCAGCAAGGAGCTTGGCTGCTTGCTCATCTTCTCTTGCTTGGGCCTCTGGCTGCTGCAAGGGCATGAAGGGATCATCATTTTCAGTTTACAAACACAGGCATCTCCTATTTTTTTTGTGGTTTCCTGCTGAATCTCCAGACTAGGACACTGAAAAACACACAATTAGTAAATCTTCAAATCCCCAGCTGAAACAATTACAACTCCATGCCTGTGCAGCGATGAGATGCCGTTGGATAACGTAATCACAGCTTTACATGGCTGCCGACGATCTCTTGGTTTATAATGATTTCATTTCCCCTCTCCCACCTCCTTTATATTTTCTATTATGTAAAACCCTAAGAACTAATTACAAGTGGGTGGATCAAAGATCATGCATTCTAATTTTCCTTCCAGCCTCACCCACTCACGGTGAGGAATCCAGCATAACCCATTAAACTGTAGGTACTTGCTGACAGAAAGGGAACCATCTGCTGAAAAACTTCTGTTAATTACTTTGGAACACACTAACGAGAAGAAAGTACAGTCCCGTAATGACCTTTCCCTTGGTGGCAGAATCTACTGCAAAGTAGACAGTTGTGGCTTGAAGCCAAAAGTTAATGGTTAGTATTGGCACAAAAGACTCAAGCGTACTAGTATTTATTAATTTCCCCGTAGTGGAGAAAATATTCCAGGCATTCTGAGTATAAAACTTCCTAGCACCTGCACAAAACCAAGCTCCAAAATATTCATTTCGAGCATTATTCAGAGCCCCTCAGAAAATGTGGGCTTCACATGTTTACTTCCTCGTGGTGTTCTTTTTGTTTTGTCACATCTGATTTGGTCAAACAACCTTTTGTTTTGTTTAGCAATGAGCAATATTTACACAGGGCTTTTTTGGCACATAAGAATCACAATTATTTCGTGTCCCTGAGGCACAGAGGTCCATGGAAACTTATGCCCCTTGTAGACACGTGGACTGGTCACTCATACGTTTTATTTTTATCTATTTTGTCTGTTTTAGTGCAACTGAATAAACTGGTTTTTTCTTTGCCCTTTCCGGTAGATGCCTGCTGGGCTTAGTCCAGAGCTCATGGAGGTTTCTGTCAGTCTCCTTTCTGTGGAGCTGAGCAGATGTTGGATCACCCCTCAAAGTATCTGGATATCTTGAGTATGAATTACCCATCTGCCTTAATACTTAAATGGTGTGAAACTTCACCGTATTTCTTAATATGTTTTGCAAGAGAGCTGTGCCACTGTTTTGAGGGAATAAAACAGAAGAAGGATATCCCACTGAATCCTGCAGAGTAGTTTGGCTACAGCTCTGTCCCTAGACGCTAAAATATTGAACCTTTGAACTGTGTTTTAAATTAAACGAGGAATTGCCCGTTGCACGGGGGACCTGGTCTACGCTGTTTGATTTCTGTGGGTTTTTTTAACTCTGGGGACTGCGACGTTTCAGTGCAGAAGGGCCATTTCAAGGACAGTTTCTTCACGTGTCTAGCCAGGGGCTCTAACCAGGAATGCTCTTTCTAGGTCTGTGTTTGCACCCTTATTGCTCTAATAGCAGCAGGTAAAGTAAAGACGCAACATAAGTGGTAAATTAAAAGCTGTTTGTGTCTAAGTCATCCCATCTGTGTCTTTTGGATGGAAGTCAACCATCTTTGAAACCACATGCATCAAGCAATTGGCTAAACGTCCTTGTAGACAGGATGTCTCCTATTTGCATTTGAAGTGCTGCGCTTTCTGTTTAAAATATGAATGCAACTCACTTATACCATTTTCTTAACCTGTTTACAAATAGTGGCTATTGCATAATCGAAAATAGGTGTTAAAATGCTGAAGCTGTCAAAGGGCTTTAGGGCATCTCTGTGTGAAGTACAGGAGATTTATTGAAAACACCTGAGGTAGCATACCCCCCAGCCTCTCCCCTGCCTCCAGCCCAGCCCACCACCGCCACTGCCACCCACCACCACCTTTGAAGTCACTTCATTGGTCATAGACGCGCTGCAAGTTCGGGTACACACCTATCATTCAAAGGGCAATATATTATCCGCCTGACAGATGTAATCAGTCCCTTGGTCTCTTAGAAGTGCAGCTGTTGGTGAATTCTTTTTTGTGAATGTAATATTTGAGAAGACTTAAGTTAAAAACTGACACTTCCATTGAAATCTCATCTCCTTTGGAAAGAAGGTTCCCGTTTTCTGGCTCTCCTCCGTGTGTGACAGCCAGGGAAGTGTCAAACAGCATTCAACTGACAGTTTCCAACAGAGATGCCATTAGCAAAGATGGCATGAAAATAACCCTCCCTTAGAAACGTTTTTAATGGGAGCTGTTTGTCTTCAGAGCTGTGGCAAGGCCAAACCAAGAAAAAAAATCCTCATTTAGGAGGAAGGCATATATTGAAAAGAAAAAAAAAAGATGCTGCAGCTTGGGAACAGGTAACAGTAGATGCAGAAGGGCCAGAGGGAGTGGGGCAAAATGAGGGGTGGGAGAGATGCAGGGACCAGTGCTGTCTGTGATGCTGGACCATTTTCACCCTCTTTGTCTACACATACATAAAGTAAGACGATTCCTGCCCAGAAGTTGCACTAATGCAGGACATTACTCCAAAGGGTGGAAGGAAGGCACTTCCGTGCTTTCCAAAGAGGGAAAGGTACCTGTCCCCAGCTGGGCACACTGCCCAAAGTCACACAGGGAGCTCATGGCCGCATTGGGAAGCGAACCCCGGGCTGCCCAAAGGCTCGTCCAGTGCCTGAACCGCAGGCTTGTCCTTTCCTTTTATTGGTAAAAATAAAAATATGACCTTCTTTTGGCAGCCTTACAGAGCAGATGCTGCTTTTTAGATGACAGCATAGAAATGCAGAAAAACTTTGGGGATTTGCAGAAATTCTTTCCAACGACAGATTGTCTGGCCTACTAGTGTCATAATGTCAGCCCTGAAACATGCCATAAAGCTTTCTTTCAGCAGAACAAACATAACCCCCTAGACCAGCTCTTTGACAAGTAAGTAAAACAAAGCAGGGTAATTGCGGCTGGAAACCCACCAGGCTCTTAATGTGACCTCTTGAATACTAATAGTTATTAGAGATGCAATGAATAAACGTCAAGAATATTACAAGCAATCCGTGTTTAAGAAAAGGACTCCAGAGGAAAGTTTGTGAACGAAAAACTTCTGAATGTAAGTTACAGTAACGAGGAAGCGCTCACGTGGCTCCTGGAGAGCCTGAATGTATTTTTCATGAGCTGGTGGACTGAAGGATGGAGACAGGGGACTCCAGGCTGCTACAGGCTACCAGATTGCTGGACCCCCTGACACAGAAGATAAAAGCCCAAGCTCTTTATGGAGCTGCTTTGTTCAATAAACACACAGGCGGAAAATAAACGAGGAAGGAATAAAGAGTGTATGGTATACTGCATGTTGATGCATCTTCAGAAGACCACAGGTTGCCTACCAAAAGTCTTTTGTATGTGTGTGCCTGTGTCAATCACACAGACGAGGCATGCATGCATATGCAGAGATCAGCCCCAGGTGTCCAAGGCTCTTGGGAGATCCCCCTCCTTTCTCCCTCCCACCCAATTACTGGATAACTGGAGGAGGTGAACCAGTAGTGTCTAACTTGTGGGGTTAGGGGCAGAGTGCCTCCGGGGCAGGAAAGCTGCCTTTCCTGGCAGAGTTTGCCTCTGCCTTTAGCTTTGGGCATTCTAATTATAGTCTCAATAACTTTGCTACTTCCAACTGTTTCCCTTGTGCTCCGGCACTCTGTGTGAATTGTCAGTGCACAGGTTCTACTCAGAGCTAATTTTGCAGAGAAAACAATGCCAGAGACCTGGTTTTGGTAAGACCAAACTGCAAAATACGGAATATATGCTTTGTTATGGCATTCTGGCCCAAGGAAATTCTGGTTTTGCTGAGAAGTTCCTGCTCCTCTTTGCATAGCAATGTGAACAGAATTGATGGAGTAAAAGAGTACAAAAAAAAGCTATATTTTTCCGTGTAGGAACTGGAAGAGGAGAGAAACGAGACGCTGGGTTTTTCCATATGTCAACCGCAGTGCTGCAAAGAAGAAGCCAAGAGGCTTGATCCCAAATAGACACAACTGAGTCATCTTCACTGTATCCCACTGGATAGTACCTTTCACGTTAGACTCCTTGCAGTAATTTTTGAATTGAAATTACTCAGATGGCACGGACACTGCTTTGGCCAGTGTTTGGCCCTATAGCCATGGCAAGGAATAGGTGGACCTCTCTCAGCTACATTTAATTAAGGTGCAGATCTCGTGGCAGCACAGCCAAAACAACATGCAGCTCGTGCAGAGCTGTTCTCCTTTAAATTGGCTTCTTTACTAAGCCATTTTTGACTGTGATTTCAGCGGGTTGGATATGTCAGCCTGTTTCCTTTTTCTCATTCCCTTCTCCAGCGTCACCAGTGATATGACTTCAGACTTGGGAGGTAGCACTGAGGCTCGTTGGGTGGTGTATGTAAAATGAGACACTGTTTAGTTTCAAGACTGGGAATTCAACAATTTAGCTGCACACACTGGGTAGAAAAGTGTTCCTTTTTATTGGTTTTGAATGTACCACCTTTAAATGTCACGGACCAGCCCCTAGTCCCTGTGGGAACAGGAGCCATGGACCTCTGCCTCTGCTTGGCTGCTTCCTGCTCCACCATGTCCTTACCTCTTTTCCTCCTTTCTAAGGTAAAGAATCCCTTGGGGTTTGGTGCATTGGTGTTTTTTTTTTTTTT
>RSEF01000005.1:64310603-64345334 GCA_003993805.1 Himantopus leucocephalus
TGTGTGGGAATACGAGGTTTCAGCTCTAAAGTATAGGTTTAGCTTCAGTGATTGAGCTCGACCGGAATATAACGATGCCTGAAATGTAAGCAAACACTCAATTTCAACAAGAGGATGAGCCAACCTGGGGCAGTCTTGTTGTGAGCCTGAGCTGGATTCCCACATTGCAAAGCCACATCTCACCCAAGAGCAGAGGTGTCATGCAGGGGAAGCTGTGATCAACCTGGTGATGATTAGACCTCAAATGGCACAAGACTGAGGCCCTAATTGCTTTAATGGTTGTTTGCATCTAACTGGAGCAAACCTGTGCACTGCAGGACAAGGGGCATGGCTGAAGGCTGTTTTGGTGGAGAACTTCTTGTGCGACGAGATGGATGATCTGGACCAGTTACACAGGCTCAGCGCTGGTGGGCCACCAGAAGGGTGGTTCACCCTGTTTCTCACTTGCTGCAGTCAAAGTTCCCCTCTACTATCCCCCCTACACTTCACAAAACCTTTTCTCTTTGCTAGCGATGTTGGGACTCTCCTGCTCAGCCACTCCCGCGCTGTGTGGTGCGATCACCAGCCGAGCAGGATCAGACCAGTGCTTTCTTAGTAATGAAGTTCAGAAAGACGCATCTGCCTTATCTGATCGGCCCGGAGAGGCTTGCCGACTGCTTTGTTCTCAGACATGCGTGCGGGGAGCAAATCCCACCGTGCTGCCGCCACTCGAAGGGGCGAATCCTCCTAGGTGCAGGATGGGATCTAAGTGGACGGGAACCCAGAGAGACTATCAGATCTGTCTGTCTGCCTGCCTATGAGTCCTAAAAAACACATTGGCTGCGACATGCATACCCCAGTGTGAAGTCAGCCAGGAACAAGCCAGAGAACCTGCCTCTGACCCTGAGGACATTGCTTGAAAAATATTTTCCAGAACTCGGTGCCTGGGGACCTGCAGCTAACAAACATTCTGGAAGTGTAATCACAGCCTTTGGCTCTGCTGCCGAACCACCTACGGGAGGTGAGTTTAAAGAGAGCGGCTTTAAAGCTGTCAACATAAGAAGGAGGGAAGCCAAATTGCTTTCGTGCTTGCGTTCGCGTGCCAACTGGTTTGTCATGGGATTGGTATGTAGCAAAGATAGAGTTGTCTGCAGAAAAGCTGTATTATTCTTTTTTTGGATGGGTCCACTGGAGATCAGTCAGGGCCCATAGTAATTTCCTGAGGGGACAAATCCAGCCCTGAGATAGGCCACTGGCTCCTCAGTGGTTGCATGGAGCTTTGTGTTGGGTCAGAAAGTCAGCCTTTGAGGAGAAGAGCTGGAGAAGCCTTCCAGGAGTGAGAGCTGATAAGACAGCAGCTCCCCAGCTGTGCTGTGGCCACACAGTGCCGCGTATGTCATCAGAGAAACAAGAATTAATAACCCTGGGCCAGACTCTGACCTCTGCTATTTAGGCATATATCCCTGGCAGCTCCACCGGCCTCTCTGTTGGGCCGCGCATCGGCTTGTGTAAGTCATCTCAGCCCTCCCACAGCCCAGGTCTCCTTGTCTCCCATGGACTCTAGCCGGGGTTGGCGACATCTGGTCCCTCTCCAAGGGAGGCCGATGGAGAGAAGGGTGTAGTGCAGGGGAGCACAATGAATGGCAAGGGCTGCGCTCCCCTGCAGAGCGTAGAGCACTCTTCTTCCTGGCGTCTGAAATAGAGATGTGGTATAAGGACTACTCGGCCCAGGATACAATGCTCTGTGTTGGTCCAAGGGGGACCACTTAGGTTTGGTGAGAATGTGGCATGGGTCACGTGTCAGAATTCATGAGCAGTGGTATACATGCTTAATAGAAGGGAAATCCCTGGTCCCAGACAAAGCCTGTGGATGTATTGCCACAAGGATCCAGATGAAACTAAGGTCAATCACACTAACAGGAGCTTTTCCGGATGAAGAATTTCTCAGGTGTCCCTGCTGCAGGGTGAAATGCGTTGGTCAGCATGGAGCATCCTGAATATTGGCCCCACCGGTGTGAGCTCTGTCTGTGGGCTGTTGGGACATGCAGAGCCTGAGTGACAAGTGATGGGGACAAGGTGGCCCTGTGCAATGGTGAAGGGCAGGAATGCCTGTCCTTCCCATTGCCAAACCATTCTAGGAGGACGGGCAAAAAAAAGTCTTCCCCCTGCAAACTGATCCCCAGTGCCCTTTCAGGTTTTTTCTCCAAGATGCAGACACACGGACACCTGAGGTATTCTTTCAACTTGTTAAAGTTCATTTGCTCAATAACACACACTAACGTGAGAGTGGGAAGGGGCGAATGGGCTGTAGAGAAGCAAAGGTCTGAATCTATGCAGTGTAAATCACAGCTAAAGCGTCCCCAGCCTGTGCTCAAAGAGCCGCGTTTGCGGTCTGTGCGAGGACGGAGGGTTTGCTTGGCTCACCCGCTACCAGCTCCTCGGGCACCTCGGGGTGAGAAAACTCACAGCTGGAGGGACCTGACGAATTGTCATCCTACAGAACCCCAGCCAGGCTGCAGCTCTGCGGGAGACGTGAAGCCAGAGGGCTTTCCTCACCCTTTTCCGAAGAGGTGCCTTCCCGGAGACGTGTGGTGGGCACCCGCCACCTCACCATGCCTGGTGCTGCGAGGACAGCCGTGCGTGAGCTGGCAGCCCCCGCAGCCTCCTCCCCAGATGTGGCTGCTCCCCGGGCGATGCTCAGCCCACACCCTGCGTCCTCGTCCTTCAGCGAGCTGTTCCCACCCTCCAGCTGGCCGAGGAGAGCCGCCAGCTGCCTCCGTGAGTCAGGAGCGCCGGCTCAGCCCGTCCTCACCTTTCCGAAAACATTGGCAGCCGCTCGCAGGCCCTCCGGGACACGGCTGAAGGAACATTTTCTCAAATAAGGTCTGCAATGTGTAAAAGGTGTGGTGAAGAAAGGCAGGAGGAAAGCTCAGTCCCGGCTGCCGCGGAGCGCCGGGATTGAGGGGGAGAGGTCGAACCCATGGGTATTGGGGATGGTGGATTTGTTAAAAGTCCCTTTTCATACGCCACTGTTGCCTTGTTGATTAAATGACAAAGAACCAAGCCTGGCTCAGTGATTCCAGGGTTTATTGGGGTGGATGGGTTGAATGGCGCTTCCCTTATTTAGTGGAGGTGATCCGGAGGTAAACCATTGTGCTTGCGACTAGCTAGAGATGCTCAGATGAAAAACACGTGCACGACTGAAGGGTTGGGAAGGGACTTGTTAATTCCATGTGTTGCATTGTATTTTCTCTCTATCAGTCCCAAGCTGCAGGCAAGCTGCAAGCCAGACAGACTCCTCTATGCGCAGTTCACCTGTAGACCTCATCTGGGTTTTCCCCTGAAGCGCGGGAGACTCTGCAGCCCCAGAGAGGCTGTGGGGTGGAGACGACAGTGCCAGGCTGGTGGACTCTACCAAGGATGCAGATGGTGTTTCTCCCCAGACACGAAGCAAGGGCATTTCCTTCCACCCCAGCTCAGACTGGAAGGATTGGCAGAAAGAAGAAGGTTTTGATTCACTCTTTAAAATGCATATAGGGGATGAACTGGTACTGTACCTACGAGATCACCTGGGCATTTGCGGGCTATCACAGGGCTTTAGGACATGAGTAATGTCCTCCTGTTTTTTGTTCCGGGGACACGTTACAGCCTGTAGTAGAGAGGTCCTGATGTTTGCTGGGGTACAGGTGAGTGCTGTGAAGCTGGGGCTCCCGGAAGGCACGGATAAATCTCTGCCTGCCCCAGCCGCCTGGTACAGGTGGTCCCTTCCCATTCCCACTTCCTGAGATATTATATCATATGATGTGTTTATCCATCTGTTTGCAATCTTGGGGAGGTTGGTGTGGTTTTAATTAATAAGCAATTGTTTTTGTGGTTGTTGTGCAGTGCCCCGAGCGATTCAACAGGGGTGGGGGTGCTTATAAATAAAACAATTATTATTACCCAACTTCATTAACATGCAATGCCGCCATTCCCTCCTCCTGTCCTGCCCCCTCGCTGCCGTCTCTGTCAGGTGGGTCTGGAAGGGAGAAGAGTTGGCAGAGCCCGTCTGCCCTGGGCAATGGCAGTGTGGACTCTCTGGTGTCTCCTAAGGGCTGAGCCTTTCCCTCACTCAGGCCAGAAATAAGGTCTCCCTCCTCCAACCATTTGCACAAAACTTACAGAAGCCAAGTTCTTTTCCAGAGTTTTACTCATCTCCAAATTGGGCTGAAATCATCAACGGGTTAAAAAGGGCAATAGATAGACGTTGTGTATATACACCTGTGCACAGCAACTATATAAATTCTGGTTTTTGGGAGGGAATGAGGCCCAGAAATGCACATACGTACCTAAAACCAGATTTAGGCAGCGTTTAGTACCTGAGTTTCAAAAAATCCTCCTAGAGGGGCTCTTGGATGCTCTCGAGGTGCTGGATGCTTGTGTGCCCATCAGGTGTTGCAGCTGGTCTGTTCCCCGTCACCTGCTTCAACCCAATAAAGGTTATTCCCAGGTCTGCTTTTTTACTGCCTGCCTTCTTATAGCTCCTCAGGCGAGAAGTGTCCCTGGAGCCTTGTGTTCTCCCTTCTCCAGAAGATTTTATAATTGCTGCTGCCACAGGACTTTCTTTTTCCCCAATAACGAGAGCAATGCGATAGAAATCAGCGTTGCGCCTGACGTGAGGACGGAGCCTGTGCCCACCCTGGGCTGCTTTGCATTGTATTTCAGATTTAAAGCATCAGGTGGGAAACGCCAGCCTGGTACCGGACAGCTTTTAGGGCTCTCCTTGTGCCTCTCCATTGAAAGGGTTGTTCATGCTGTAGCTGTAACCTCACAAATTAACATAAACCAGGGCCCCTGTGTGACTCCCCGGCAGCCTGTTTTTGCTGAGCCTGTGACAGCCCCGCTGTGGCGAGGACACCTCGCTTGTCACCGTATAAACATGAGTAGCTTGTGTCCCCTCGCTGAACCAGGGAATGGCTTTGCTTCCCTAATGACCAGGACTCAAAAGACTTTTTAAAATGCAACGTCTGCGCCTCTGAGCGCCGGGTCGTGCGATGGGACAGCCTGGTGACAGGGTGACTGTGGGACTGCATGACTTGGAGCAGCACCGTTCTGGTGGCATCACTCTCCTTGTCACTGCATGGCCGTAGCCTTCTTCTGGCTCTGGGACATGGGAGGCTCAGCTGACTGGCATCTCCCCAGGGTCCAGGCCCTCAAGGGTCTGCGTGTTTGGGGACGGATGTGGCCCAGCCCTGACTCTTTCCAAGGGCTGGAGGGAGCAATAGCAGAGCCCAGCTGGCTTCTCTCAGTCTGTGATGATTTGACTGGGTCTTCAGCCCCCATCCAGGCCAGAATAACTCCCATAAACCCAGGGATTTCGGGAGAAGCAAACCCCGCGCTCCCACCACAGACAGACCCAGGCATGCTCCACAGCCACAGTACAGTGTGGAATAGGACCATCCCATCACGTGGCTCTGCCCAACCCTCCACATGCACGTCTCCTCTCTGGGGAATGGTGGCAGATACCACCACATCCTGGTTTTAGCAGTGAAAAGGCAAGTCTAGCTGTGCATCGGTCAGGTCCAGCCACTCAGGTCGCCATCAAGGTGTAGGTAAGCATCCTGGGAACTGTATCGGTCCTGAGGCATCAGCTGGAGCTGGAGGAGCTCTGCAGAAACCTTAGATGTCCGAACGCTGGGACAGCAAACTTTGGGATGCCTTTTGCAGGGGGCAGCTCAGACGTTCAGAAAAAAGCACCTTTGCTCCTTTTCTTCCTGGCAGATCCCCCATCCCAGCACCTCACATGGTGGGAGGTACACCATTTTCCAGCCCCTCTTTTACTAGGTGAGGGACCAGGAGGGGATCCCCAGGTTGAGCTCTCCCGCGGCACAGAGGGACGCGGGTGACATCAGCCCTCCTGTAGCTCTGAACAGGCGGGAGCAACAAGCGGCCGCGCTGCGAGAACAAGCGCGGGCGTTGCTCCTGCTTTTAACGAGCCGATGAGCTGCTGATCGGCAGTGACCAGTGGAGGCGGTTAAATGCAGAAGGGGAACATGGCTGGAGGGCCAGGCTGCCAAACCTCTCCTCCGAAGCACGTGCTGATCCAGGGAGAGCGCTATAGATTATTTCTCTGTGTGTGCTCGCCTTGCCAAATATAACTAAGTAGCGGGAGGTTGCTCTGTTTCTAATTGGGTGATGAAAGCCCGTTTAGGAGGCCAAGACCGAATGGTCAGAAGCAGGGGAGGCAGGAACTGAAATGGCACTGATTCTCGATGCAGCAAGGACTGAGCGGCGAGCATCAGCTCTCCCCTCTGTGCCTATCTCGGTCCTCCTCGCGGCAAAGGGGAGAGAGATGAGGTTCGGGGAGCTCAGGGCTGCACTTGGGAAGGACGGAGTTGTCTCCTGGGAAGGCCATTGCATTAAAGGGGAGTGGGTAGGGCAGTTTGAGCATCGAAATGTGTTGGCTGTACATTGTATTATATTCATATTAGGCTTTCTAGGAAAAAAAAAAAAAGGAAAAAAAAGAACTGATTGAAATGACAATTTTCATCAAGCAAAAATTCACTGTTTCAGGGAAGGCTTCAGTATAGACAAACTTCCACTTCCAGCAGGAAAATGCTCTGTTTCTGCATAGATGCATTGCTGACTGTCACCCCGACATGTCCTGCCTGGGGGAAGAATGCAGCATGGACCCTGCAGACAGCGGATGAGCAAGAGAAACCTCAGCCTGGCAGATGAGAAGGAACCGTCTGGAGACCTGGAGCACGTGGTGAGCGCAGGGCTGAGCACAGATGCTCCCTGCAGACTCAGCGGCTTCGAAGCCATCTCCATAGCACCCCTCCTACCAGAGTATGGGAACCCCATCTCTGTGGGGTGACAATGAGGGACCCCTGAAAGCAAGAGCTGTGATCCTCCCGGCTTAACACCACCTTGCTCCTCAAAGGGAGAATATAATGCCCTTAGCCCCACTGTTGCGGGGGGTCCCATGTGTTGTGCCCCTGCTGTCATCTGAAGATCTGGCAGTTACACATTTGCCCCATGTGCTGTGTTTGCATAGGAGGGGAGAAGAAAGGATCTGTGTACATGCGAGATACAGGGGAGTGAAGTGATGGAATAATTCACTTCGTATTGGGACATTTATGAGTCACCTTCCTCTTCCCCTCCCCTCCGAGATAGATGTCATAATGGAGACTAACCCCGCAGTAATCTCCATATAACATATGTGATATGTTTACTTATTTCTTTCCTCTGTCTTCCCTGCTCTGCAATGTAAATAGTCATTTGTTCCTCTTCCAGATGCTGGTACATGGTCTCACCAGTAGGAAATATATTATCATCCAATAAAACCAAATTCTTGGTGGCAATGATGATGATTTATTGATTTTGGCTCTGGTGTGTTCACAGATGGAAATAGAAGCTGGCAGTTAGCTCATGTCTTACAACCCAGCCTAGACCATTCGCTTTAGCTTGCTGAATGCTGCACTTTGGAGACGGTATCTGCTCCTCAAAAGAAAGTTTCCAGGGTTGTGGCTGGATTCATTTAAGACTGCCGTCAACGTCGATTAAATGTGAGTGCATCATGGGGACCCCTACTTCCTAATGGTGAGCTACCTCTGGGATAGAGACATCCAGGGCACATCTCCAGCCCTGCAGTGATGTGTCCGCCCCAGTAAACATACGCACCGGGAAGCTTGCGAGCCAACCCAAACAAACACTGCAGAGCAGCCTGCAAAGTCTTGACCCATGGAAACTTCCTGGGTCCAAGGGTCTCTGCAGCTGGAGAGGATGTCCTCGCTCACAGATGGGGTGGCTGCTCCCTTCCCAGAGGCAGCCCTTCCCTTTCCTTGTCTGCCCCAACCCCATATGAAGCCATGGGGCCCTGGGAAGTGGCCTGGGAGACCCAGTGTGCCTCCTTCCCAGGGTCTAGTGCCGGGCTCCTCCGCTTGCTGGCCAGCGTTCAGCAGGCAGAGCCTCTGCTGGAGCAGGGCTTCCAGCCGAGCCCACGCACTTGCGCTGTGGGAAGAGCTGAGACCTTTGTGGTTGGTTCGTGTTTCAGAAGCCACTTGTGTGTGGAAGCCTCTTGGCCGGGCACTACTGGCTTTGCAGAAAGACCTTTTTTTATTTTTATTTTTTTATTTTTTTTTCCTCGCCAATTCTCTAACCAGGCCAAGAGGAACCCCGGGAGCCACCAGTGGACCTGACAGCATGCTCAAGGCTGAGCAGACATTGACGGCTTTTGTGCAAGGGTGAAGATTAATGGAGTTAATGACTGAATTGCCTTGGCTTGCCAAAGCAGCTGTTTTGGTGGCCTGGTTTGAGTCCCCATAAGAAGCCCCTGGCTTATAAAAGAAGAGCCGCATGCGGTCCCTGAAGCCCCAAGCTTTCTCTGCTCCTCAGGTCCACAGCTTCTTTGGAAATACACCACTGGGGCTGGATAGACTCAGGGCAGGGCAGTCACTTCTGCTCTGCCATCTTCACCCTGGTAACCCTCAGGACATCCACCTTTCCTTGCTGGTATCCCTCTTTGGGTTGCGTCACCCCCCAGGGACGTGAGCTGGTGGACAGGGGTTCGCCTAGAGCAGCTGATGAGCAGTAGCTTCTTTTCCCTGGCAGTAACCTGCCGGCACGGCCGTGCCCAGGGTTAGACCGGATTACAACCGCCCTTAAAACTTCTGCTTCATCCTCCGATTGCTCCTGGTCTGAATCTTTCATCTGTTTTGGGAAAGTTTGGTTAACTTTCATGTGGTTTCCAAAAAAGAAAATCATCCACCAGAATTTCCTGTTATGCCATCAGTCCCCAGCCCGGCCAAAAGGAGCAGTTTACTGTTGTTTACATAGCTGCAAAAATGTACTAGGGCCTTCCCAGCCCAAGGTGCCTGCTTATTCTTAAAGCCTGGCCTCCCGAGGCTGCCAGTGCCATTTGCAGCTGTGTTTTACTCTGCAGACTCTCGTTTCTGGGGAGGGAATTTCTCTGAGGCAGGAAACCAAGTCTTCGCATGCCTCCGCGCCATGCCTTGTGCCAAGGGGCCCTTATTCTGATGGGGGCTGCGGGATGCTTCGGCAATTGCAGATGTGTGCTGGAGTTCGGAGAGCGTGGCCTGGTGGGAAGATGCAAGCTTCCAAAGCTCCTGCTGCAGCACAAACACTGTTAAACTCATGGCATCTCCCAGCTGGGCATGGAGGGAGGGGAGCAACTGGTGGTGCAGTGGCTGGGGAGGATGAAAGGAGGGACCACGGGGCACGAGGTGGAAGGGCTGGAGAAAAGCAGCACATGGAGCTTTCCGTGAAACCTTGCTGCTGTTCTGGGAATGATGTTGAGTCCTTGCCAGGCTGGAGCCAGGCTTGGGACCCCAACTAAAAGACCTCTGAGAGCAATGAGAAGGAAAGCAAACAGCCCCTATCATGGGGGGGTTCCTGGAAGCCGACGGAGAACATGCGGTGTCCTATATTTCTGTGTTAATTGGCCTCTTTCTGTGTAGTGTGTTTTGGCCTATGGAAAAGTGGGTGCTTGCACAGGAAAATAAATTTTTCCTTTGAAGCAGACTCAGCATGGGATTTGGGGAGCACAGGGAAAAAGTGCTGTACCCATCTGCTCTCTGAGCCTCTGCCATGGGGGACCTCTGGTGTCCTTCACACAGCCCCAGTGAAAAACACCCTCTCAGCAAATGCTAGTTTAAGAGTGAGTATTATACAAACCATCCATCCTTGAAGGCCCACCTGCTGTCTGGGGAGGTACCTCTTGCAAAGCAAGCCCGCCTCTTGGTCATCACCCAAAAGGGCACTGTGGGAATGTACGTATGGGGAAAACCCCACCACAGTCAGAGGAGGAGAGGAACCATTTTAATTTGTACCTTCTAAGTGCTGGAGTTATCATTTAAGTCCTGAGTGCCCAATAACCCCGATACCCTCAGCTGCCTAGTGATATTCAACGATGCATTTGTTTCTTCACTGAGACCCAGGGGATTCGCTGCAATGGGATTGTGCTGCTTTTTGTCGGCAGAGCAACGCATGCTTAACGGAAAGCAGCGAAAGCCTAGATCTAGAAGTGATATCTGCAGTGATTTCAAGGTCTCTGGCCTTTGAATGGCTCTAGAAGACCTGCCATGAAGATAATCCCATTTACCATTAAGTTCCTTTCACCTGCAGGGTTTTCATTTCCCGGTAGAAAGAGCTGAATCCCTGAGCTTCCCCCCGGGCGCTGATCACAACCCATAAAGTGCCACTGAGGTTTATAAAAGGAAAAGCTGAGTTAAGCTGGTCACACATCATATTTGAAGTTTATAAAGGGTTAATAAAAAATTAACGGGAAGTTTTGCAAACGGTTACTCACTTTGGTGCCTCATTAAGATCAATCTATAATGCAAAGTATTCAGACCTGTACTCTGCTTATGATTAGAAATAATTTGGTTTCATTTTTCTGATTAGAAAGCTATTTTAACAAAAACACAGTTCTTTGCAATACACAAATAAAATGTTTGAAATGGCTTGCTCTTTAAGGAAAAAAGTAAACTTTTAAATATATATTTTGTTTTTATGAGAAAAAAATCAGTTTTATTTGTTCCCTCTCTTTTTCCTTTTCCAATATGGAAAACTACAAACAAAATAAAACCTGTGACCCTTTTCATAATGTACTCATCCTTTTTGGCCAGACTGACTTTAAAAAACAAATCTTAAGCATACCCTTAACAGAAAGCCTGTGCTTATATGCTTACATAGCTATTGATTTACAATATTCTTAAAATTATAGAGCCAAATCTCTAAGTCTTCATTTTTTTTTTCCATTAATGGAAATTTATGTAAGTAAAGAATGAAAAAAGAAGTCATTTTTGACCTAAGTAAGCCTGTGAAAATTTTGCCCAGGTAAGAAGTGATAAGGATTTCAAAATAGGGTCCTTAGGAAAATCTCTACGCAAGGTAAAATAGCAATGTGACCAGCATATGAAGCAATGAAAACATTGTTTTTCAGAATCTTTTATCATTTTTAAAAGAACACCAAAACATTATCCTGTACGTCATTTAGTGGATTTCGGAAAATGTTTCTCTTGCAGAGCAAGGCAAGAAAAGTGGAGACTGCAGTGCAGTCTTCTTGGGGTCGCCTCCTTAATGGAAACCAGCATCACATAATGCTTTCCAATAAAAAGAATGTTCTACCCGACTGCAGCTCCAGTCCTACAATAATCAGTCAGAATATAATTATCCATCCTGGAATTAGATGAGTAGAGCTAGTGAAAAAAAACTCAGTTAAAACTATTTTTATTAATTTTTTGCTTTTCTGTTTCCCTAAAAGAAAAGCTATTTTCAAAATTTGTTTAAATTGAAATGTACTTGCTTGAACATCAAACACTGGAAAAGACCTCTTGATGAAAACTATACTGTTTTATGCACTCCTCCTCCAATTTAAACTTGGCAAAATAAAAATACAACTATAAAAATTGTTTATTGACTTTCTCCATGGGAAATACCTGCTATTTTCTGACTCCTCGCGCTGGTGTTAACAATGAAGTTATTACAATGGGCAGCTTCTCTGCCCAACAGCGGGTGCCCTGGGAAGTTAAGTCCAACAGTTCTGGAAGAATTCCTGCACGTTTGTGTGTTGGTGGATGAACAGAGCCCCATCTTCCGGACAAGGGTGTAGGACTTTCAGTGGTAAATGCAGTTGAGGAGGCCTTGGGTTTCCACCTCAGCTGCAAGGCAGCATGTCAAGCAGCAACCTTTCTGAGCTGGGTCCCTCCAGTCCAGGTTCTGTCTCCACCAGGAAAAAGACACATCAGCAGAAGTGCATATGGTGTTTCTCCCAAAATCACACTACCTCCAGCTTGGTGAATTTCCTTAGCCTGATGTGACCCATCTATTTAACGATCCCACTGGATTGCTCCTCCAAGTACTTGTCCAATTTCCCTGGGACCCTAGCTAAACTTTTCACACCCGCAATTCCCCTTGGCAAAGATTTGCACCGGTCCATTACCCAGCGTGGGGGAAATACCTCCTTTTGTTTATTTTCAGCTTGGCTCCCAGTGTCTTTGCGTGGTGCTTCTCCTCTCCCCCATCCTGCGCAGATATGGTTCAGTACTGGTTGGGGAGGTAGGTTTCCCACATATGAATCATCCACAACACTCCCCAGAGCATTTCTTGATGCTGTCCGTTCACGTTAAGTAACCAATAAATTTCAACAACATGCAGCTTGTGAGGGCTGATAAGATCACAGTGAGAAAGGGGACAGTGCCAAAAATATTGAGCTTTTTAAAGGATGTGCCACATAATGCTTTTAACATTTGTAGTCGTTAAGGCCAAAGGGATCATTAGATCATCTACTGTGACCTTTATAATACAGGCTGGAGAATTTTGCCTGCTTATCCCCGCGCTGAACCCAGTAATAACTGGTGGTTAAGTGAACGGGTAACACTGAAGGTATTAAAAGCATGAGCACATGAAACTGCAGCTCCAGTAGCAAGGAAGGATAATGAATCTGTCAAGTGGGGGCCACTGTCCTGGGACCGGAGAAGGAAAAACTAGTGCCTAAATTCACACAAGTGAGGTAAGGAGGGCAGGATGCTCGTGGCTACTGCATGCCCATTAGCTGACCTCATTGTTATGGAGGGTCTGAGAGCAGAGTTTGATGCAAAGGGGGAGTGGGAGCATGGGAGATGGAGAAAATCCCATGTGGTTTTGTTAAGGGCAGATCGTGCTGCTGTAATGCCATATATAATCATAGATACTCAGTAAGATAACTGACTTCTCTGACAAGGGGAACTAATGGTCCAAAGCTGACCCTAAGCATTTTAATATTGGGTTTGAATAAAAAAGGAGTGGGGATCTGGCTGCAGGGTTACACTAGCCACCCCTTGTACCTTCGATGGAGTAATAGGTCAAAGAAAAATTTCCTGTGCTTCTGGGGGGTGTGCCGTAGGACAAGAACATGTGGCACTAGTGAAAAATGCAGGTTACACAACACTGGGTGATAGTGCCAATTCTGAGCACTACCAAAGAGGTAGCCAAAGTAATTTTAGAGAGTGGCAGACACCTGGCCACACAAATGCAAGGTCAAGTGCAAGTTGGAACCATTCCGTGAATTTGACACCAGTGGTTTGGAAATGTAGAAGATGGGAAAGATGGATGTACCCCTTCGTTGTGGACTGACTATGGAACACCAGCATGAAAATAGCTAATATCTTGGTCACAGACATGTTTAGGCTGGGAATCAGATGTTTGACCCTCAGAGACATGGGACTCTGGACACCTCACCAAACTCAGGGCATGAAGAGTCTGGAGCTGCTTGTGTCACACTGGTAGGCACGATCCTGGAATTAGAAATGAAAGCTTGTGGGATGATGTGTTGGGTGTTGGACTGTCTGGAATTTCCAACAGGAGTTAGAAGAAGAGCTGATGCCCATGTTTGTCATACAGCATTTATGGCACATTAAATTAATCACAGGCTTTGGAACTTCCTGGCTCTTGCAGGGGATGAGCATTATTTCCTCACAACAGCTCCTCTCCCGCTCCTTGTGCAATCTCACTCCTGGATTTGGTCTTTTGCCTTTCTCTAAAGCTTTGGTGACTCGTCCCAGCCAGATCTGACAATGACAACACCAAGACGCTTCTCAGGTGGGCCTTGTTCTGTCATTTAAAAGCATTAGTAGATCTGTGCTCAAACAGAAGTTTTCTCTCAGCTTAAATAGGCAATTACATTTGGCACTCCTGCTTCTGCTACAGGATGGGTCATGGGCGACTTCCAGTTATCATTTTCACCTGGCATACTTTATTCCACTGCGTGGTTCAAACCTGTGGAAGCATGCTTGACCTCTCCTTATCTCTTTCTGTGCCACACTGCGGTATTTGAGGCTCTTTGAACTTCTGTCTAGAGAGCTCAGCTGTGAGGCTTTTTCCTTTCCCCTGGGACGGGAGGAAGGAACATGTGTGGCATCACACTATCGACTCAGTCAATAAAAAATTGCTTTTGCTCTTAAACTGGGTAATTCTTGCTACACTTGCTGCACCAACACATCAGCTGCATTACATAGTGGGGTTTGTTCACCTGTTTTCACTGTAGCAACTGTGAGTAAAACAAAGCTCTAACGATGTTTATGTACGGAATGTTATTTTTGATGAGGTGGCATCAGTGAGAACATAAGGAGAAGAATGACCTCCATAAACGCATTCTTCCTCCCTCCCAGGAGCTGGCTTTGATTGTTGTTCTCCTTTTTGGCTCCTCGTCAGGGGCAAAGATCGTTCCCCGGGACAACACAATAGAGGAATAAAAGTGTTTCTCATATTTCTCTCCATCGCCACCTCCCCCTTCTCATGTTATCGCCTTTTCTACCGGGGTTGAGGGCTCCAGCTGACGCTCTGTTGCCCTTGGTGCTGCATGCAGCGAGAGATGGACCCTGCAGAAGCTCACAGCTTGGGAGACAATGCAGGGCCACAGAGGATGGACTTGCCAAAGGCTATGTAATGAGTCAGGGCCAGAGCGAGGAACAAGATGTGGATTTCACGTTGGCTGGTTTAGTGATTGAAGCAGGAGGCTGTCCGTCCTGCTGCTTGCCATGGGGGCAGGACTCCTTCTGTGCTTGTTGCTGCACAAGCACACACTCAGTTTCTCCACACCAGCACACCCTGCACAGCTGCTTGGCATCTGCTGTGTAAATCATTGATTCCCAGTAAGTGGGGCAGATACGATATAGACGAGGGGAAGTGGTGGAAGAATGAGCTAACGTGGGCACGGGGAGCTGTATTTTCATCACAGGTTTCAATGGGTGCTTACACAGACTTCTGCCTTTCTGACACAACCAACGCGAGTGCACGTGCAGATGGTTGTCTCTGAGCACCCGGAGAACCAGATGGCGCTACATGACCATCACTATTGAGCATGGTCACCCTCTAGGGACATGTCAGCCAGAGCCAACACTTGAGCATGGCAACTAGAAGCGTTGTGCCCCATCCTGCTACACCTTCAGTCTAAACTATGGCAGGAATGTGGTAGGTTTCACCAGCCCTACAAATCAGGCTCAACCTTGCGAATGCTTCATGTCACTCTACACAGAAGGGACGAGGAGGGAAACATTTTACGTTAAGAAAGCTCCGAGCAGGCACCATTTGTCTGCAGAAGAGTGTGGCCAAGCCTGTTTCATTGCTGGGCACTGGGGACAGCAGCCTTCTTCCACCATCTGTGTATAATAAATGAAGAATTTGGGTCATAAAAATTTCTACCCTGTTTAAGATGCACGGTATTGCTTTTCTCAAGCTAACTGCCCCTGGCAGTTCCAGTTAATACTTCCGTTTGAAATAAAAACCCTAAAAGCCTTTTAAGTTGACATTTAAAGTAATTTGGGAAACAATGTGAAAACATAATCTCTCTTCCAGGGTCTTTGTGCAAGGTATGGAGTTTAGCAGCTCTGCAAAGCCTTTGCCCATGGCAGACAGCCTCCGTGAAGCCTCAGGAAGAAACGTTTGTCCTAGTTGTGCAATATCATCTCTGGCTCCCAGCCTGGCCTTGCACTGCTATGATAATTGTAGATGCAACTTTTCTCCAGGGGTTTACACCAGCTAATGGCAAAGTCCTATGAAAATAATATTGGAGCAGGTAAAGGTGCTCAGGGAAACCTTGGCGCTCTCCACAACGTGGAGCACGTGGAGAATTGCAGCCTTCCCCGAGCAGGCTGGAGCCATCCATCTGTGGCAAGTGGTGAACGGAGCCGCCTGGCATGGGCCGATGGGCTCACGTTCCACCATCTGCACGGGGCCTGGCCCTCACGTCCCACCCACCTGCAGGGCGAGGGGCTGCATCTCCTCATTTCCCTGAGAGAACGATGAGTCACCCCTTCTCGGGCAAATCTCTCTGCACCTGCAACGACCCTTGGCAAAGGAAGTGGGAAGAGGGTTTTGTGCAAAATAACCCAAATGTTTCCACTTTGCAAGGGCTGGACGGGCCCATTTTCCTGGCAATTATTTTTAGCCATTTTTCCACAAACATTTTTCCCTTTGAAAATACATGGAAGTTTTTTGGTTTAATTACCATGTGCTTGGAATCCTGTCTTTAGCAAATGCATGGCTGAACAGCTGTCTGTGAAACGAGAATTACAAAAATCATTTCAGCTCATGATTTTGTTTACATAGTTTGTGGAAATATGGTAGAACTTCAGTGACGTCAGAAATTTTTTCTCAGGAGCTTTGTTTTAGAAAAGGAGGCCTTTCTGGTAAGGCATATCTTTATGTGCACCACACCAAACACAGGCGACTTTGATCTTCACTAGCGCTCTGAGTTTTACTGTAAAACAAATGAATAGAATTTCTCAAGAGAAAGGTTTATCACCAAAAAGAAACACAGAGGAGGAATTGTTTTGAAACTGCTTCCAAATTTTCCTTTCCAGTTAATCTGCAGCTGTATGACTGATACTCCGAGAGACTCCAACTTAGACTAGTCCCAAGGAGCACATGGTGAGAGATTTCCCAAAGGCACTAACCAGATATATCACAGAGAGAAAATAAGACGACATGTATTGACTGAAGGCCCCAGGGGCAGACTTCAACTGATGGTACATCAAGACCTACATCTGAGCTACCCCACTGACATCCTTCTATAGGCAACAGGGTTCCAGTCGATATGGGATATAGGCTTCCGTGAGGAAGATGTCCAGGTGCATTTTATTTTTTTTCCCATTCAATATATAGAAAATCCTGGGATGAATGGGTGAGGTGAAGACACCCATGACATTGACAACAAAATTAGAAGAGAACATATCTTAAGTTGACCAAGTGTCTCCAGGGCAGATGGGCAGGTGGCTGTGAATGCTGTGGGGACACTCCTTAATTACTTCCATCACTTAATGAGTTTTTAAAGATGATCCTGGAGTACCAAGCACCGGGCAGTTATTCAACACTGGCCGGGAGCAGGAATTTCTATCCTGCCAGGGTTTCCAGTGTTTTGTAAAATGAGAAATCATTCCCATTCAGGATTAAATCTAGAAGTCGCTATTGCCTCCAGGACAAAAATTCTGAAAGAGGGTGTATTGGGATGTTTTGTTAGACTGTGTTGTGGGAGGTAATTTGTTTTGACTTTTACATTATATCAACTTTTAAGTATAACTGATTATGTAGAGCTACATAATCTACTCTAATAGAACAGGATTGTATTATGATATAAAAGTCAAAATGTCACAAATTGAAACTATGCTATCAAAACGCAATGTTTTGACTTTTTCCTGACCAAAAGCTGTCATTGACGTTCGAACAAGTTCCTGCTTGATTTCAGAAAGAATAGCATTTTCCAGTGGAAAACCTCTTGGTCAAAAATATTTTGACTGTCTCTGCTAGGGATAGAAATGGAGGGTGACTGCAGGAGAAATAAATGCTATAGCTTTTCTGCCTGAGTCATTCTGCTCAGTCTTACTCTGTCCATCTGGAGGTCTATAGGCCAGAAGCAGAGCTGATACTGGGGCACATACAGCCACGCACAGCCAGGCACATCCTTTCTTGCTTTAGACAACAGCTATGGAGTCCCAGTGACCTGCCCTGCTCTTTACTCTGCTGAGAGACCAACACTCATGATAACCCAGAGATCCTCTGAAAACATCTCACCTATAGGGACTATCATGGAAAAAGAAGTCCTGATGGTCTCCCGCTCCACTTGGCTTAGGGGCAGCTGTTCTGGCACACTAGTGTGTACCGTCCCATTTCAGGTACTGCATAGGAGAGATATTTAGGATCAACAGACCTGGTATTAATATTATTACCATAGCCAGAATATTGGGACTTAGCCAACAGTGAAAACCAAATAACTCTCCCTTTCTCAAATTTTGGATTTTTTCATCAAAATTCTGTGGAGCAGAGGGGAGGTTTCCACTCTGCAGTTTTCATCTGAAAAATGTCTTTTTTTCAGCGGTGCCTGGTGATAGAACAAGAGGCAACAGGCAAACTTGAGCATAGGAAGTTCCATCTAAACACGAGGAGGGACTTCTTTCCTTTGAAGGTGGCAGAGCACTGGCACAGGCTGCCCAGAGAGGCTGTGGAGTCTCCCACACCGAAGACATTCCAAACCCGCCTGGACGCTGTCCTGTGCAACTGCTGTAGGTGACCCTGCTCTGGCAGGGGGGTTGGACTGGATGAGCTCCAGAGGTCCCTTCCAACCCTGACCATTCTGGGATTCTGTGAATGCAAGGTTTTTGATGTAGTCATTTTCTTGCTACCCAGTAGGCCAAACACTGAACAGCCTCATTCTCCCCAGAGAAAAGTTACTGTTGATCTGCTGCTGACGGTAACCTGTGAGCAGCAGAAGTTGTCACTGAGGACCATTTTAGACTGTGGCTCAGGGCAATGTCTCCTCCCAGCTCTCACTGAAACATGTCCCTGCAGAAGTAGCTCCGTGGCTGTGACTAAATTGAGTCCCTGCTGGTTGGGAACCTCTGGTCTAGGAAAGAAATGTGAATTTTTTGTCCTGATCCCCTTGATGCACACAGTATCTCTGGAGTTTCCCTTCATGCTACAGAGAGATGTGGCCATTGCTGCAGAGGTGCCCAGCTGTGTCCACGGAGTATTTTCAACGCCCCAACATTTCATTTCAGTACTTAGCTTTATGGAGTCCCAGGTCTACCTTTACATTTAGTTGTTAATTTGGAGTCGCGCTGTCCTCAGTATGGAAACTTCCCTCATTTGGAGCCTACAGAATTTATACAGGAGGTAAAATTACTCATTGCTGAGATAAAGGGGCTACTTGCCCAAAAGAGTCTACAGTCAAAGCCATGCTGCAGAGAGGATTCGGGCTCCATTCATGTGCGTTTTCAGCTCCTTAACACATGTTCTAGAACCACTATAAATATATTTTCCATCTAGGCCTTTCCGAACCCATACTGAAAATGGTGGTCTTAGTAAAATTTTATGCTGCACTTTAAGGTTTATGAGTCTGTAACGCACAATTTACCCCTGGTAAGGGACGCAGCGGTGGTTTTGTGCTCTATGTAATGCTCAGCCAACACCAGCCCTAAAGATAGATCATCAGTGTTTAAATTGTGAAAAGAATGTTGATGACATTTTCTTTTCTTTACTCCACTAAAGACAAGAGAGGTTCATGTAAAACATAAGCTCTGGCCCCTTTCCAATTTTAATGCAATTTACTGCAAAAAGTGCTCCCTTTTTTAATTAAGCTGGAATGCTGCTACTCTTCGTAGGAATGCAAAACGAACGGGTTACTGACAGAGGGAAGGACTAATGACTGCAATCTGCTCTTAAATGAGCAGAGCAAGACTTCGCCACCTCCACTGGGCTTTGCTCAGGAGCAAAGTTTGCTCGACGGAACAGTCAACGAGCAGCGTTGGGTCCCTGCAAGCAGAGAGCCTGTTCAAATATCTAAGGAGTAATTCTGCAAGCCTCTTCCCTCTTCGGTGAAGTCACCATGATCAAGTGGCTGGGATGTGAATTTCATAGGCTGATCTAGTTTCTGAATAAATAAAAGTCTGGGATTTTTTTTTTTGAACTTCAAATGGCTCAAAATGAAGAATCTACACCCCCTCCACATGTGCCCGTAGCAAGCTGTTTATGAAAGTAGAGCATAAAATATTTGATCATGGTTTTGATCCAGAACATGCAAACATTTGTCCTCTTGTGCTGGCTTCACCTGGTGGCTTTCATTTTCTTCGACATAAAGACAGGGTGAAGCAAAGTAATAGAAAAATAGAAAACATCTTTGTCGAAAATGAGATTGCAGCTGTGTAACTGGAGCGCACAACCATAAATCAGAATGTCAAATCCAAAGCACATGACTTTTTGCGAGTTCTCCATGTGTGCTATAATGTGATTACAGCCTGGTTACTATTATGATTTAAAACAAAGTCTTTCATGCTAGAAACAAAATGCGGAATGTGAGCAGCCTGGGGGAGAGAGACGGGAGACTTAGCCCTGACTGTCAGAGGTGGGCTAGAGGGTTTCAAGTGCTTCTCCGTCAGGTGTGAGGGAACGAGGGAAGGACTCAACCCCAGCTTTGGCAGCAGTCTTAACATCAGGGACAAATTAGCCGGTGGTGTTCGGCTCTGTCTAACAATCCCCAATTAGGGATGGGGTAGGTTTCTGTCTCCCCATGTCGTAGAAAATCCTGAAGCCAAATACACAGATTACAGAAGTCATTCTTTTCTGTCTATCACATAAACAAATGGGCCAGCTGTTATTGCTAAGATTCCAGTTTGAAAACTTGGACTTTCTTGTATAAACTTCAATGTAATGGTATTTAAAGTGTCATAGACAATAAGCATCTAATCCTAGTCAATAAATTGCAGACTAGTTGCATGAGCTTCGAGAGCTGTTAAAGACAGCTGTGCTTTTTTTGTAATTCAAGTCATTTCCAAATTGGGCAGCCCTCCTGGTGTATTTTCAGACAAACACAGTGTGCTCAGAAAATGTGTTGTTTGGAGCAGCACGAGCGTGAACGCAAGGGCGTCACATCACCCAGAGACAGAGTGGAGATCGCATTCTCCATTTCTAAGAAGCTCAGGTTGACGAGGGGGAATTGTTGAGATGTCTGTGAAATTAGTAAATGGCCCTACAGATCTCCCAGGGGAAAAACGTGGCCCCTGTGGAGAAGAAGGGGAATATTCCTATTAACTTCAGTTGAGCCAGCAATATAAATGGGTCTGTAGAGACTCCCTTTCCTTTCAGAGTGCGAGGAAAGAGGGCAAACATTTTTTAACTATCACTCAGCTGTTTTGGGGAAACAGCAGCCTGTAAGGGCTGAAGAAGGTGGACAAAGCAATATTTTCCTGGAGTCAGCCTGCTGCCGCGCCACTGAGGAAGGCTGGTTGGGGCCACATGGGCTCCACCAACGTGAGGTGTCTGGGACACATCTCAATGCACATGACTTCTCCTGCTGGGATCAAACACGAGGGGTCAGAGCAGAGCTCCCTGGGTAGCAAATTTTGGGATCATGATCATGGTTTTGCAGAAAGAGCGGCAACCACCAGCCTCTCTAATTCCTCTTGTTGACCCCAGCAGGAGATCAACGCTTCTGAAGACCAGACAGGTGCTTGCAATAAGCTTTCAGAGCCTCCCCACCAGGCTCAGGGTGGAAATCTTGGCTCAGATATATACATGCAAGGTATTTCAAACGTTACATTTGAAACTGGTTAGCACAGGGTCACTGCCTGGTATTGCGAGGTGCCCTGTGGGAATTGGTCGAGTCGAAAGGTGTCTGCGCACTTGCTGCTGGGCTGTCACTCTCTCTCCATTGGCAGCTGTGGTGAAAAACATCCAGTTGAGCTGTTTCAAGGATATTTTTCCACATCTGTGAGCACAGGGCAGATTAATCTCTTTCTTTCCCTCCCACCCCCCCATAAGCCATTTTACGACCATCAGACGTTTTACACCTGAGAAGCAGCCTTGCCTCCTGCAAGCGTTGCTCCATGGTGCTCAACATCTGCCCCTCAGCACGTATCAAATATCCTTCTCCTTGTCAGCAGCATGAGGAAAACAGACAAGCTGGCGGAGAAAGTATAAATCAAAAGGCTCCACTGCAGGGCAGGATTTTGCTGGACCTTTTCATGGGGCCGCGTCCCTGGCAAGCTCGCCTGGGGGTGCACGAGTCCCACTAAGACACCTGCTGCAAGGGTATCCCACCACCGGCATGGGTTTAAATAGGTGCAAGCAAGGTGCTTTTGTCAAACCCACGTCTCCCTGCCTGCCTTGGCCCAGCACTGCATGAGGAAGGGTCCCAGGACGGCCCCAAGCCCGCGGCCAAGACCTGATCCCGGAGCCAGGAGCCTTGGCCTCGATTTCCAGCTTGGCCGCAGGCTTCCTGTGTGGTCTTGGGCAAATCATACGCTGCAAGGCCCGCTCTCAGTTTACTGATATTTTGAGAGAGCCGTGGTTTGGCAGGTGAACGAGTTGCATACGTATGCGGGGAGAGGAGGTTTTATTATTAGCGCTGGTCGCAACACAAGCACCGGCTCCGTCTGCGCACGTTGCAATTTTGCAAGCATCTCAGCGCAGGGTTGGGAGGAGAGCGCTCGTCGGAGCCTGTGTACGCCGGGGTTTCGTCCCCACCTTGTGTGCAAATGGCAGCATCTCCGGGAAAGCAACCCTTGTCGATCCGAGCAGCCGTGAAACTAGTCCATCATCACGTATGTTCTCAGGAATGTGCGCTTGTGTGGGTCTCTGTAGACAACCCTGATTCATCACCTCCAAAGCAATTAATAAAGCTCGGCTGGCCCTTCCCCAATATATTGAAAATGATTTGCAATTTGAGAGTGAGAGTCAGTGTTGTTTTTCACATGGAATCAGTTTAATTAATCACACTGTTTGAACAGCTGGGTCTGCCATGCATTTCTACTCGAGTTCAGCATTCCTAGAAAACTTGTCAAGTATGAATCAAAATAATACCATCTCCCTGCTTCCAATGATTAATCGCATATCTCTCCTTCTCATTCACACCTAAACATCAGCTAAATCAAAAGCAGCCTCCTTCCCCACCATTGAGTTTGTGGCTACTCGCCAGTCTAGAATAAATTATCTAGAGAAGGCTTTGAAAAGCTGTTGGTCTACCCTCAAACTTTTGTTATCAACGTCTGTTGCAATTTCACATGTATTTGTAGTCTCTTGGAGCCAGGGACCGCACAGGAAACGTGCACATTCCAAAAATTAAGGATTTGTGGCACAGAATTAAAAAATAAAATTAATTTCCAGCATCTGGAAGTCCAAGTGAGGTATTTGCTGGAGGTCTCCAAAGGGCGTCTGAACAAAAGGCCAGAGTTTTGAAGAATATGGCTCTGATTTCCAACATGAAGTCTGGTATGTCCAGAACATTTCTCTTTGCTTAAAGCAAGACTTTGTCTTTGGCTTTGCGGCAGTTTGCCGATGCAGATGATGGATCGTGGTCACTAACACCATGTGTGTGCTCTGAACTTGGGCCATCAGGGTTCATGCACAAAGCAGTGGCTGTGCAAGCAAGGATGAACACACAAGAGATGAATGCATGAGGGATTTCACCATGGGTTCCTCCAGGTCTGGGGGGGTCTTGGCAAGTGGGTACAAAGAACTAACAACCGGTTTTGAGAATGCAAAAGTGAAGATGTTTGTAAAAACAAGGGAGAGCTTCAGGCAGAAATGAGAAGTTTGTTGTTTCGAGGGCAGAGAATAACGTTTTGGGCTGTTTGAATTGCCTACCCCGGCAAAGTCACAGTATAGCAGGGCTCTTACCAAATTGCCACCACAGAGACCTGCTCCCCATCCTGGGATGAGTCATGGCTTGCTTTCCTCCTGCCATGCAAGGAGGCAGAATATAAAATCGGGCATGAGCCTTGAGAAAGCAAAAAGAGGTTTGAAATAGCTAAGCCTTCCCTGAGGACCACACAAGATGAGCTAAATATGGGGTTTCTTTTAAGTGGGGTTGGGATCAAAGAAGAAAGGAGATTAGAACCAATAGGGAGCTGAAAGGTAGCATCTGGTCCTTTTCAGTGATCACCAATATCTCTGGAGAAGCAAAGTGTCCAGAGGAGCCTCTCCTTCAGCATGACAGGGAGTGCAAGTGGGCTCGGAGACATTGCTTTGGTGTCTTC
This sequence comes from Himantopus leucocephalus, assembly GCA_003993805.1. Taxonomy (NCBI): domain Eukaryota; kingdom Metazoa; phylum Chordata; class Aves; order Charadriiformes; family Recurvirostridae; genus Himantopus; species Himantopus leucocephalus. The sequence continues at coordinate 64,334,090 of RSEF01000005.1, forward strand.
TTCTGGTCCCAGCATCTCCCCATGTTGCATGAGAAAGGCACCAGGCCTGGAGCTATGATCTCAATCACTTTAGAGGCTACCTTAACCCACCTGTGCTCCAGAGGGAAGTGCTACATGGAGGCACTTGAGATGCCTTGAAGCAAGGAAAGAGCTGGCTAAAGGGAATAAATACTGTCCTGGTGTTGTCTCACCCCTGTCACAGCATTACATGGCCAGGACAAGGCAACATGCCCCATCTCCAGGCAGGACAGCGTCCTCCAGGCATGGACACATGAACAGACAAGTCTGAGGCTGCTCTCCTACCCTCCTCTCACTGCTGTCTGTCTTGACATTAGTGACATTAGACCCATCCATGCCCCATGAGTGAGTCCTTCCCTATTTCCACGGGAAGAACTGTAAAAGATGGGTAGACAAGGGTGAGGGCAAGTTTTGTGTCCTTCCTGGGCTCGCTGTGAAAGGCTCTGATGAGAGACCATCAATCCACCCTGTCACCAGGGGTGCCAATTAACCAGAGTAAAGTGCCTTTGGGTGATAAGCAAATCCAGTCGTTGACCTTCTGAGGACTGAGTGATAGCAGGACAAGTCCTTAACTTGACAGCTTCATGGGCAACACATGACGAGTGCCTGTTGCCGGAGGCCAGCTGGCTTTTCCCAAAGGTTCTCTGTCTGATTTTTAAGCCCATGGTCCAGTATTTTGGTGGTGAATTTGCTAATTCTTTGCTAATTTTGTTTTTCCATCCCTGCTGTCCGCTGACCCATCTGAAAAAGCCACAGCAGATGTCTTGCAGGCTTTTACATAGTGACACGCAAGTACATTTGCCAGAGTACGTATGTCAAATCACTCGCCAGGGTTTTGTCCTTAAATGTGCTCTTGGGTGACATGCCCTGGTCTGCTGCAAATGTATTAAATACCAGATTTCTGAAAAAATTAGCCCTCAAAATGAATCACACCTCACTGTCATGTGCTGATGCTCAAAGCAGCCAGGCAAATCTGGCTTGCTCTGCAGATCCTTCAGGAGTTCTCAGTCATGTTATTTAGCTGCCCACGGTTGTACATGGCAGGGGAGGGAATAATCTGTCCCCTACATCCATTGTTGACAGGAAAAGCAATCCTGGATGTATCTTGCAGCAAACTCAAGAAACTTTCTAACAGGGATGATAACATCAGGATGGGAGTATCTGAGGAGGATGTGATGTCTCCATCACCAGGTCGAGCTCGTTCTGCCACGGGGCTGGAAGATGGAGGAGGAGACCTCTGGAGTCCTCCCAGCCCTGGGACCCACACGTCTGTGCACACAAAGGATGTGACGATGAAATCATTTTGCTGCTCCTTCAGGCTTCTCACCCACAAATTCCCCCCATCAGATCCCACTGCTTCTATACGTTTCTGGCAAGAAAATGCATACTTTAAAAAAAAAAAAAAAAAGAAAGAAAGAAAAACCCTCGGTTTGCTCTCCATAATGATACCAGATATCCTGCCAAAAAAAATACAAACCCTGAAATGGATCTAGTTCTTTTCCCACATTTTTCTAAATATAAGGTCTGAATCGCAGCTCCAAGCTCTCACTTGGAAAGCAGGCTGCAGCCCAGTGCTGGGGTTTAACTCAGCAGGGAGATGATTGCCTCCGGCAGTACCTCAAGATTGCAACCAGGACAGGGGTTTTCCCTGCAAGCTGCTGCTGGTCGAGCTGCTCTATGGAGGCTGAAGCACGTGGGCAGCTGTGTGGGGCCAGCCCAGGCTGGCAGCAGTGTGTTTTGCAGGACCTAAGCTAGCGGAAGCCTTTTGTTGGGATAGCAAATGGAGAAACCTCAGCAAGGTGTTGGGATCCCTGTGGTGTCTGGGTAGACTGGGGCACCAAGGGGACTTGTAACCAGGTGAGCAGCCACTGCTGACCTCAGCTGCCTCCTTGGGGGTTCCCCGCCTGGCTGCATTTTGATCACATCCCAAAGGTGCCTACCTGCATCCTTATGAATCGTCTTCAACAGAGCAATGGGCAATTCCGAATCATGCAGAGGAGGGGACCACAGGGATTACAGCCCAGATGTGCACAGGTATCATGAGGATATAAAGCTCCTGATGAGTTCAGCAGAATTTGGGGCCAATGCAACTCAACCTGTGCTGTAGAAGACCAGAATATACGCATTTCTGATTGCTTCAGCTCTCTTTAGATACTGTTGAATTGCTTGTGCCCTGCCTGGAGCACTGTGGGGCAGGGGTATCATTCACAGGAGGTATGGCTGAACCTGGGGGCATCACAGACAAGTTCAAGGCCAGGTGGGGAATCGGACTGAAATGAGCAACCCTCTCAGTGGGTTGGGGTCTCCATTGAAACCTGAATATCTATGTGTTTTCAGCTGTACTATCCACCGGTGGGCTGCAAGGCTGGCTTGTCTTCCACCCACACTTTCATCAGGTCCTCTTCAGGACTGGATTACATTAGGTCTAGAGATTCATCCAACATCTCCCCTTCAGGTTGTTCCCATTTGGTCCTTTTGCTCCTCCCAACCCCCTTGCCTTAGCAGGAGCTGGGGAGGTTGGAGATGCCATGGCTCTGGAAATACAGACCATACAAACCCCAACTTCTGGCCCTGGAGAAGAAGGATACACCAAGGAAGCCTAAAGAAAACCTTCTTGGGTGCTGGAGGTCGCAGTGACATACACATGGGGAACCCCGCTGGACCGGCCCCTGAGCCAGTGCCACCCTCCTGTGTGCTTCCTCAAGCCACAGCTGTCAAACACGGTGTCTGTTGAAAGAAATGACCTTCTTTTCCAGTGACCTTTTGGAAAAGGTCACCATTTTGGAAACAGTGCATTTTTTTCAAAGGACATTGGAAAACACTGATTATTTTTTTAAATTTCTTTCCCTCCATTTTCATTTTTTCCTTCGTTCCTTTCTTTCTTTTCCATTTTCAGTGCCTGGATCCTCCAGTTGTCCCAATAAATGAAAATGTTCCATCGAGTGGGAAGCTGCAGGGATGTGTCTGGGCGAAGCCTCCCAGGGACGTCTGGCCCTGAGCTCGGTGGGAACGGCCACTCATTCACTCGGAGCAGACTTTTTTGTGTGGCAGTTGCTGAAAAGTGCTGGTATCTGCCTGCGCTGTTTCAAATGTAAGTCTTTCAAAACATTCCCTGTGTTTTTTAGCTCATAAAACTGCTGAAGTACATCCTGTACAGTGAACAAATTACTCAGCTTTAAGCAGATATTTATGCTAATTATCCATGGGAAGCTGTTTCTGCCATTGTAGTTTTTCATCTGCTGGCATAATATTCGAAAGGTTTTATGTGGCGTTAACTATCAGCAGTAAAATCCCCCGAAAGTAACATGAGAAGGAAGAATCTGCTCTGCATACATTTATTTTCTTTAAATGTTCTCGATTTGCCATCTATGAGATGAAAGTGTTTACACTCAGCACTCCCTCCCCATCACTACAGCAGCGTTCTCTCCCTGCCTGCTCTTCCTTCAGTTTATTTACGGAAGAATATTCATATTTTGTAAATCCCAGGTATTTATTCCCTTGATTATTTTGGCATGGTGCATTTTGAGGATGTTTGCTTTGTTTTAAGCAAATCCTTTTTCTGCCTTTGAAAAGCAGAGCACTAGTAAAAACAAAGGCAACAGCAATATTTGTTAATGTAAGTCCACGCTCCTAAAATATTTATTCTTTTTTCATATGAAGAAGATTAAATGCTTGCAAAATTCTACAGACACATGCACATATTTGACCCAGAAGGACGTCTCTTGGGATTTGTAACAGCAAATGTGTGTTGAACAAAACGTCTTGGCCCTGTACAAACTTACTTTGTGTTCTAAAAGCCAAAAACTTCATTTTAGCATGACCTTAGAAGAATAGCGATACTTTTAGTATTTCCTGGTATTTGGTGCAAGGAATGTTTTTATTTGAATGCAGATGTCATTTGGTTTACAGGAAGGATTTGGTAACATGTCCATGCCAGTACTGCACTTATCCCAAATTTCCTGCTATGGAGGAAGAACATATGTCAAAGCTCACTGTTTGTTAAATTGAAAAGATTCAGTACACCAGAAGCTTCTCTTCTAAACATTGTGACTTTGTGCAATTTACAGAATGTTCTATCTCCATTAAACAATAAACCCTTGACCCCTGGAGCTGGCTTTCAGGATCCTGCTATTTGAGAAGGTAGACATAATGGATGGCAATAATAAATGAAAAGTTCAAGAGGTTAAGAAAAACTGTTTAATTATTTCTCTAGAGCGTGGGCTGCAGAAGAATTGCATATCTGCCTTCTCTCTTGTAGAAACCCTGCAAGGAATGACTCCGGCAGCGCAGCTCGGGCAGTGTATAAAGCAGGTTGCTGGCCCTCAGCTGTGTTTATGAACAAACGGTCTCTAGATACTCTTCCATCTCTGAACCTTTCAGTTTTCTGTGAGTTAACTCCCTGCCAGCAGCGAGCCTGTGCCAGCCCCACAAACCTCAGCATCTGTTTTGCAAAGATCTTTTATTTGTTAGCATGTGAAAGCTATTGCTCATGTGTGCTTCCCAGCTGTGGCGTACTCGGGTTTAGTATCTTTAAAGAAATCTTTGCCTTATTTGCTTGTTAAACACAGACACACACAAAGCAGCGCGTTCGCCCCCCGTTACGTGAGCCTGTAACGCAGCCTCTGCTAACAGGTCACCGTTCCCTGCCTTTCCTCTGCGTTAAAGCACATCCAGGACAAACTTCCTTACGACAAGAAAATCAGTAGGCTCTTCCTGCCTCCCCTTGAACAGACGTCCCTCTTTTTTTACACTCCTGTTTGGTTTCTGTCACATCGCTTGCTGCATTCAATTACTACGGGCTTTATCATGGGACTGAAATTCCTGAGCTAAAATCATCTTCCAGTTATGCAAGTCACTGTGCAAACACCCAGGGAGAGAAAAGTTGCTCCAAAAACATCGACGGCAGGGCAAGAGGCGAGGGCAGAGACGGGGCTGAGGAGTCGTGCTCAAGGTCATCAAGCACATCCAGGGCAGAGCTCCAAACAGGAGCCTGCTCTTAAGGTTAGACCCGTGGCCACCTGCCGATGAGCGTTTCCTTCTCTTGGACACCCCGTGCCCTCCATTGTGGTGTCTCCTGCGAGGTCTTCCACGTGCATGGAGCATGGCAGGGCACAGGTATGTGGTTGGACGCAGAGGTAGGGTCACCCGTGGAGGAGCTGGACTGTCTCTCTCAGCGGGACACACGGCTGTGCTGCAACGGGGGGTCCACCCTGGTGAATCCCCCCAGTCTGCTTCCACGGCGAAATGCTCTGCTTTGGGGTCACAGCTTGGCATGCAAGATGTCCAATGCCCTTTTTTGTGTCTTGCATAGCTCATGGCCACTTCTGAGGGTGCTTTGGTAATGGGAAGTCATCATATAATGCTGAGGCCAGGAGATGGAGCAGACCCTCCTTTGGGGTAAATCAGCTTGTATATGTGACCTCCAAGATGCTAGATCACTCTGCACTGGCTAGAAAGCTGGCAAGGGTTTTTTTTATGACAGCTTTTGAAAGGGTTTTAAAAGCCTTTCACATTCACTTTCCCCTTCTAAACACCTTGATCTGCAACTTATCCTATCAGGAGTCATTTTCCCGAGATGGGCCTTGTGCAAGAAGCATGGCTTGACTTTGTTCTTTCTAAATAAGTTCCCCCAAAATCAGCTTTCCCTCTCTGCCTACTGTGTTTGGTATGAAAGCATCTCAAACACAAGCCTCTGGTCTCCCCACAGCACCGTCAAGCGGGTGGGAAACGAGACGTCAGGTTGTGACCCTGATGGGACCCTCTCTGTTTAAATAAACAGTCCGGGTTTCATGTAATGTTATACTCCATCATGAGCCCTGGAACAATAACAGTGCGGGAACCATTCACGGGACTGCTCCGGGATATATCAACAAATAGAAGGAGCGATGAGCACTGGTGGCTCGTGTTGCGGGTTGGATGGGACATGTTCTCAGTCTGCTGTCAGATGAGCAAAACAGCTTTCCAGACCCACCACCTGTAAAGCACAAAATAAAAAAGCTTGAGGTGGAAGATTTTTTTGGCCCAAAGTAAGTTCTAAGAAAAAGTATGTGTGAACATGGTTTCCAAGTGTAGAAGTTAGGCAAAAGGGTGTAATGTTTGTTTGTGGCGATGGAGGGGGTCGTCCCCAAAATGCCTTTGCAAGCAGTCTCCTTTTGCACTGCCTGAGCTTGTGGTGAGCCTCCTGACCAGGTTTTGTTTCTTTCCACAGGGAAGACGGTTTTGGTCCATTCGCTGTAGTGGGAGGCTGCGGCCATAGGTCATTTCTCGCAGCTTGTAGGTGATGAAAAATAAAACCAAAAAGCCCATGGAGGTGGGAGGTGTCGTGAAGTGAGAATGCAGACTGGCCAGGCCGGTTGCACTGTGTACAGGGCATGGGAGCTCACCCTGGCAGAATCACCAAAGCAGAGGGTTTTCTCCTCTCTGTCATAGTCCTCGAGTACGTGCCATTTTCCTCACACTGGCTACTTCTGCAACGAGAAAGCCGTGGGATTTTGAGCTTCCTTGGTAAATTCCCCATCAGCTAATGACTAAAATAACGATTCCCCACCCTGTCCCCTCCCTTCCCCTTATGGGTGTGGTGGGAGCACAGTCAAAACCTCTCATTTCCACTCAAGAAGGTGTAAGGAGGAGCTTTGGCTCACGGTAAAAGCTGTCCCCACTTGACCTGGCTGTCAGCAGTATCTGGCCCTTTGGCCTGGGGAGCTTCAAGGAGACCAAATGGGATCATGCCCAGGTCCCTCCCTTGGATGCTGCTGGCCACACAAGCTGGCAAGCCCCAGGCTGGGAAGCTTTCACCACGTCCCTCTCCGGGTATGCTGAGTGCCTCTTAGTTCCATGCCACCAGGGCAGCTCCACATCCAACTGGCATCCCACCAGCACCTGTCCAGCCACAGCACAGAGTAGGCTTTGGGCCGTGTTTGAACCACTCACCGCAGCCCCAATGAGAGATTTAGGCACTTGGACTCACAACATCCTTCTACCTTTCCCAGTGGGTCATGTGTTCCATACCTTTGTTCCTCCTCTCTGGAGCATCTCCCAGTGTCCCCATCTTCCCGGGACCCAAAGCCCAGACAGTACTGCAGTGCTGGGGGGACCCCCGGGGGACCCGCCTGGCTTAACAGACCTCACTCCTAATTACATATCGTGGTAGGATGTGTGCACTGGTGACCTTGCTTAGCTTGTGGTTGCTCCGTGTTCGCATAATTGCAGATTATGTGCAGGACCATCTGCTTGTCTTGTACGGATTCATGTCCAGTTTTTAAGGCTCTTCTTGCCCACAACGAACAAAAAGATTATGCTTGTGTTGGGAAAGATAGAAGGCCAGTTGGTGCCTGAGACATTCAGGGATTCCTGCTGCTCCATGAAATGCAAGGGAAGGACAAGTGAATCCGTTGTGTAGGTCCACCTGACCAAGCTCCCACAATGTGGAAGGGCAAAGACAGACTGCCCAACACTGGCAGTTTGTCCACTGATTTTGTAGGAACTGAGGTAGCTCAATTACAAGTGTGCCTTGGCCCAGAGCAACGCTCTTGTCCCGGTAGCCCCAACAGTAAGGTCTTTATGCTCTTCCACCCCATAGAAAGGGTGAGGGGAAAGAGGGTGTGCAGGTTCCCATACCACTGAGGACCTTTCGAATGGCGACCATGGCCAAGCTGTCACAGCCCCCTTGCTCTCTTTGCAAATTGGAGTTCATTTGGCCTCCAGCCATACGCGACCAGCTGATGCGAGGTTCCCCTTCCGCCTCAACCCAAAATCTCAGCAAAAAAATATTCTTCCTCATGCCAGTGTCAACTGCAAGCTCTCTGTCTGTCCAGAGCTCCTCAGGCAGTTTTTCCATCACCACAGGCTAACAGGTACAAGCAAAGTGAAGAAAGCCCTGAAGTCCCTGGTCCATCTTGAAAGTAAACGGCACATGTTAAGTCTCCTCTCAGGACGTTTTTCTTTTACTTTCTTTTAGTGGGGGCGGGGGGGGNGGGGGGGGGGGGGGGGGGGGGGGGGACGAACGGACCCTGAAGCATATGAGGCCCACAGTTGGGGCAAGATATGACTAACCACCACGGGGTTCTTTCCTTCCCACCATGTGTCCGCAACGATGTCTCAAAGCCACCCTTTAGCCCAGCCAGGGCAGGTACAGACCCACCATGCTCATGGTTTTCTCTTTTAGAGTGTCTTAGGTATCACTGAGGGCCTTAGTTTCTGTGAAATAGGCGACACCGTATCTTGGCAATTTAATGACAGAGCAAACCAACCACGATGGCAAATTTTCTGCTCCTGCGAGTGCATGCAGAGGAGACTGGCGCCGCTTGAGTGACGCCACCACAGGAACTGTCCCTTGTCGCCTTTGCACAGCAGCATCAGGAGGGAGTTTTGGTGGCTTGCAGCTCTGCCAGAGGAACGAGGGGGAGGTGGGTGGCTCAGGAGGTACAAACCTCTTAGGGACACCCTGGCCAGAGGAAAGCCAATGAAAATAATGACTCACTTGACCCCTCACAAGACAGCCAGCACCCAAAGTTTTCCATGCAGTGTTAAAAAACACCACGCACTGGCCTCAAATCATGTCGGCCATGCCAGACTCCCACCTGTTTATGTGGAAAACTTTATGCACCCAAAGCATGAAATTTTTCAGCATAATATGTTGGGTGGATCAAGGTTTCAGTGTGCTCCAGTGCTGTCAAAAAATGGTGTCTTAGCCAACACAGGACATTTCAAGGAGGGCACAGAAAGTTTGAGTCTTCAGGAACTCATTTGCGGAGAGTCTCTTGTTCCTTAGGCACTCAGAGACCTCTCACCTCCTGGCCCTTTTGTGCACAGAAGTGCTGCAGATTCAAGCCAGCTCTGGAGGATGAAAGAAAAGCCCCACTCCAGTGCTGCTTTGCAGCTGTGCCCTGGGGGGGCAAGCCTTGACAGAGGTCCCCTCTAGCAACTGAGACGATGATGGGTACAAAACTTGGCACATGTGACAAAATAGAGAGTTGACTTAGGTAAAACAGTGCAAGAGGTAGGATCTAAAAGCAGAAGAGCAGATGATTAGGGAGCCCGGTTAAGTAAGAAGGTATGCGGACTCTGCACAAGATCTTTGCATCCAAGGATGAAACACAAACACCCTCTCTCAGGAGAACTGCCCTTGTCCAGGAGCAATGTCAGGACTAGTGCTGACGGGCTTTAAGCTAGGATGAGAGACTTGTCTGAAGAAACTGAGAAGCTACCTGGAAAAAGGCAACAGCACTCTCAGGTGCTCCCAAGCCAGTGAACGTGGAATGTGGTGCAACCTCCCAGCCAGCCCTTGGGCAAGGACATTGAGTGTCCTGATCCCAAAATTTAGTATTCCTTGCTGTCATTTGAACACTTGCCCCATGTCCCATCCCCTGAAAGCACAGAGAACAGAGTGTTCCCTTCCTCTTTGCAGTAGCCTTTTATATATTTTTCCTTCAGCCACAGAATTGCAGATCTGTTTGGGCTGGGAGGGATTCGGCAGGTCTGTAGGTTAAACAGGGTCAGCACTGAAGTCAGATCAGTTTGCTCAAGGCTTTTCAGTGACATCTAGAAAACACCCAGGGTTTCACTCTCCAAATTCCTGGCTGGTATTAAGTCCCCGTATGAACTTTGTCTTCCCAGGCTGAACAAGACCTGATCCTTCTGCGTCTCCCTATAGGACATGCTCCAGCCCATCTCGGTGGCCATCTGCTAAACTCCGTCCAGTTTATTAGCATTTCACTTGCACTGGGGACCCAAACCTAGAGATTACGTCCTGGCTGAGGTCTAACAAGTGTCCCCTAAATGGGAATAATCACACCCTCTCACCTGCTCGCTGTGCTCCTGTTATACATTTCTTCTCTCTTTACTTGTCAAAATTTGCTAGAAAAGCTCTGGGCTAGAATAATTTCCAATAACAGAACGCAGTTGCATTTCTCAAACCCTGAGCAAGAAAGCATCAAATAAAAAGTGATGTTATTTGACTGAAAAATACATGCCCCAATTACTACAAATTCTGGTGATGAATTCTCTTGGTAGAGAAACCACGCTGCGAAAGGTTGGGCGTCCTGGGGACAGTCACGCTAAAGCAACGCATTTCTTCTTTGATACGTTCTGTTCTCGGAGATTGCTGAGTTGAACTCTAAGTTGATAGAGGTCCTGGGACTGCAGCAGTGAGTGACAGCTTTGTTAAGCTATGATTGATGACTTTGCTACCAAATTCTGATTAATGTTTCCTTCCAAACCCTCCTTGCCCTTGAAATATGCTGTCCATTAGCCCCTGCCAATATCTGCCTAGAATAACCTTCTTGCTGTGATAGGAGTTGTGTGATTATAGTTATCTAAACGTGTGAATAATTGGGAGGTTATGCCATATTACATGCTTCATCAAGTTCTCTGTTCAAGTCTCAGGGAAACATTTGAAGTTCAACACTATGTCTCAATTATGCTTGAATTTCTGGCAAGGGGAAAAAAAAGTCACATTAACGAAGCTGTCAAAAACACATTCTGCTTTAAATTTCCTGGGACAATTGGACAATGAAACTTGCTTGCTCAGTGAAGAGATGCCTTCTCCTCACACTATTAACAGGCTCTTGAATTTATTGAATTTCTTTCTTGCTTCGGCTCTGAAATTAGATCTTGATAAAAAGGAGTTGTGCAGTAAATGAGTAAGCTCTGTAAACAATACATTCTGTGCTGAAACATCCCTCTCCAGACAGTCTATATGGAAAGCAATGTGGTTCTGTTGGGATATGTAATGAGTTTGCACTGTGGTGATATTTGTAAATTATAAAAGAAATGAAATAGGTCTGTTGCTGCAGCTGTGGTACAATATTCTCATTACTGAAAGTGAGACTTTATTCGTATGTGCGCTCTGGGCGGCACGGTGCTGGACCGGGACTGTGCCCCAGGCAGCTTTGCCCTTCAGGACTTTCGTGGGGGACAAGCCTACCTATATTCTGACAGATTCCTTTGAAATTTCAGAAGCAAAGAGCAAAGTGTTATTGTAGAGTTATGGATGTCAGCACTGGACACCATCATGGGCTCTCCAAGGGAGAGCTGGACTTCTATCAGGGAAGCCAGACCCCCATCTGGTTTTTCTCCTAGCGATCACAGTCCTGTGTGGCAAGCAAGCTCTGCCAGGGCAAGGGGAACTGGTACAAGCAGAGGCTCAGCTTGACAAACCTCCTTCTATGACAAGGTGACCTGCTAAGTGGATGAGGGAAAGGCTGTGGATGTTGTCTACCTGGACTTC
>RSEF01000005.1:64345434-64356928 GCA_003993805.1 Himantopus leucocephalus
TGGGTAGACATGGTGCTGAGGGACATGGTTTAGTGGTGGTTTTCACAGTGTTAGGTTTATGGTTGGACTCAGTGACCTTAAAGGTCCCTTCCAACCTAGTCGATTCTATGATTCTAAGCTGAGTGGTGACTTCCGAGTCCCAAACCAGTCTGTCACTGGAAATAGGGTCAGAACAAGCTGAAGAGGTGGTGGCTATTGCTATCCTCCTGCACCTCCTACCTCTTCTTGGACATCTCTTGGACATTTCCAGCCACCTTTTGGTTGGTATTTGCTCACGCTGAGCCTCAGCTTGTTGCGGTAGAGGTAGATGACACTGTTAGACAAACCCCTTTTCTTTTAAGACAGCATTGAGGAGTTTTTCTTTGCACAGCTTCTCCATGGTGTGGAGGCCGTCTGCATATCAGCTCCCTGCCCAGTACATTGGGGTTGTAATTTTGTGAAGAGGAAGGGCTGCTGCTCCGTCATAATGGAGACCAGACAGGGACTTGTTCATAGTCATTCTTATACAGGCTGTATAAGGTACAACTGGGCAGGATTACCAGTGGTGCCAGAGTAGGAGCTGTGAGTAATGCTTTATGCTCCTGCTCTATGTCTGCTGAGTGAGGGCCACCATCTGTGGCAGCTCCCCAGCCCACAGGCTGGGAAAGATGGCTGTCCAATACCAGGTCACCCACAAGATGATGGCAGAGCCAGTCCCGCGCCTGCCCTGGGGCTTTCCCAGTGCATCAGACAGCTGTGCCACCAGGACTGGCATGACCAGGGCCAACTCCTCACAGCCTCGGTGCCCTGGTCTCACGGTGGTAGGGCAGGCTGCCAGGCTCAGTGGCAAGGTGTACAACCTCACACCACACCAGAGCATGAAATCACCTTTGACAGGAACAGTAGCCATGTGGGTGGTAGGTTTTCCCCACCTTCCCCCTCTTTAGGACCTTCCCTTCCTCTCTCGAGGTGCTCCCCGCTGCAAACCCCACAGTGAACATCCCCTCTCCAGCAAGTGGCTGGCCATACTGAGGCCATACTGCTTCTTGCCATGCAGTAACGGTGGGAAAGACAAGGGAGTGAAAGGCTGCAGAAAAATCTTAGCAAGGTGAATGAGTGAAGACAGACCAAGTGTATTTATCTTTTCCGAAATATTGCAAAATACATCCAGGCTTGGCCTACAGTGAGAGCACAAGCAGTGAAGAAATCTAAAGCTTGCAGATGCATTGCATACCAGCATGGAAAAGTGACAGCAAGACAGGGCCAAAACAGGCCAACCACACTCCCTTGGGAGTCTAGGAAATAAGTGAATCAAAGAGGGCTTGGGGCCAAAACAGGCCAAAAAAGGAACCCTCAGAAGTCCAGGAAATAAAATGAATCAAAGTGTGTTTGGGGCTGATACAGGCCAACCACAATCCCTCTGGAGTCCAGAAAATGCATTTAAGTCTTGTCTGGGCCAAGACAGGCTATTAAACTTTCCCCCACCACAGAACAAGTCAGCTGTGAAGAGAAGAAAGTGGGGACATTCTGCCTGAATACAGACAGGACCCTGAAGCACACGTCAGCAGCCTCCTGTTTGTCTGGTTCTCCTTCAGAAACATGGTGTCCTGGGATGCATGGCCAGTGCTTTGGACTAGAGTCACCTTCTGGCCAGGACCTTTAACTTCCCACAGTCCATTAATGAGCTCCTCTGCCATCTTCCAGCATGGCCCTTGAGGGCCAAGCTGCAGATACCTGGGGCCAAGAGTTGTCCTGGCATCTGTCTACTTATGGCAGGCCATGCCTGTGGCACTGTTGACAATGCCCATGGCAGTGCTGGCCATGTTTGCAGCAGTGTTGGCCATGCTTGCAGCAGTCTTAGAATCATAGAATCATAGAATTATCTAGGTTGGAAGGGACCTTTAAGATCATCTAGTCCAACCATAAGCCTAACACTGCCAAAACCACTACTAAACCATGTCCCTCAGCACCACATCTACCCATCTTTTAAATACCTCCAGGGATGGCAATTGCACGTCTTCCCTGGGCGGCCTGTCTCGCCCATATTCATGGTGGTGCTGGCCATGTTTGTGGCAAAGTCGATGTGTGAACTTCAGCCTTGAAAGAGCTTCAGCCTTTAAAGAGGAGCAGGAATAAGACAGCTCCACCATTCTAGGCTGCCGTGTGGGTCTGGGACCATAGATACTGGTGGGGAACGAGATGTTGACTCCAGCTTTTCGTGCTCAGTGGCTGCTCCTGCAGCATGTGCTGCAGAGCCCTTGGGAGCTGTGGGACTTCAGTAGGACAACTGAGCCCACTCTCCTTGGCATGTTGGTCCTGGTCCCTGGCACCCAGCTTGTGGGGTTAATCCATCAGCTGTGGGTCCTCACCACCCCACTGCCTGCTCCCCCAGCACTTTCCCGCCACTGGAGTATCACTGAGAAGGGCGAATGCTTCCAGAGTGGGTCTGTGAGCCAAAGCTCTGCCATTCCCATAGCTCCTATAGCCGTGAGGCTGATGGCCACAGCATGGGATGAGGCAAAGAGCTGTGACCGCCTTTCTCAGAGTGAGAGGAGATGGACCTTTACATGGGGACCTGCTGGAGTACCTCACCAATGTCCCTGTCTACCTCATTCTCTGTGTATCCTGCATTTGGGCATCTCCATATGAGGATTTCTTTTTTTTTCTTTTGGCAAACAGTCGCAACCGCAAACCATGGGGGGCCTCAGCACCTTCTCTTGGAGGCTGTCACCGCTATCGCTGAGGGGTCACGAAGGGAGTAAAACTAGCGGCCGCTTCATTTTATACATGAAGCAAATGGCGGGTAAATGGAGAATAAATCAGAGGAGGTACTGACAGTCTGCAGTCAGGCACAGGGATTTACTGCTGCAGAAGGTTTATTAATAGAGCAGTGGATATAGCAGCACTGTCTGTAAAGGACTGTGGGATAATTTAATGACCAGCAAGGACAGAAAGCTGAGATAAGGATAACTGTAGCATCCATATTAGCAATGCGGTGGCTTAGCTCCCTCTGAAGGGCCAGTCAGAGGTGAAGTAAACCATGGGGAGCCTCACCTTGGGTGTCCCTGTCCCATGCCTCTCCATTAAGGCAAATTGCTATTTACGAGTGAGAAAAGTCTTAGATAGCAGCACCCACCTGAGGGCTGCAGGCAGTCAAGAGTCTCCTTAGGATGAAGGGCAGAGGGGGACATGGAGGTCCACCAGGACAAGTGCGGCCTTTAGATGGAGACATGGCACCAGCACAGTGCTGCAGCTCTGGAGGGTGGAGCAAAGAGAGACAAACACTGCTAGTCAATACCTACAGTGGGACTTTTAAGTAAGTGACCTAATCTTAGTCACCCCTGAAGGCCATAAACAGCTCAGGCAAGGTCATGAAGAGTCTCCTATGAGATACCTGCTGCTAAAAACGCCACCATCACTCATGCAGTTTTTGGTGACCTCCAGAGCAAACAGGTTTCTTTGCTTTGTGACATGCTTTACCTTCTTAAAATAATCTGAGAACACAAATTTGGCACCTAGGAGGCAGAGATGGAGGCAGAGGCACAAGTGGCCACTCCGTGTCCCAAGCTGAGTTTATTAGTGTCTCTTCCTGATGGACACGCTGAAGCAAAGTGCACGGGTCATTCCCCTCCCTGTCTCTATGACTCTGCAATAAATGAATCGATCTGGAATTTATAGCACTGCCTGTTAAAATAAGTTTCTGGAATTAAACAGAATTTCCTGGATTAAAAATGCAAACCCACCCAATGAAGCACAATCAATGCAAACTCCTTTTTATTTGGTTTAGCAGTGGACGATCCCCAAAGTCTTCCTCGGGAAAGTCAAAAACCATGTGTGTCTTGTAATTAGATCTAAATGATTATGAAATTTTGGGAAATTGGTGTTTATGACACCTGCTGAGGTACACTTCCTCCTCCTGCTGAGAGACGACAACGCAGGAAAAAGACTGAGCCTAACTTGTCTGACCTCCCCCTGACCTACGACAAAATCACTCAAGACAATTTAACTTGAAAAAGTGATGGGCTCCCGGTTGTTTGTTGAACTGAAGAAAATCCGTTTCCTTTCCAAGTACTAATTTTCATTATTTTGCATCTTACTTTGGGGGAAAATTCTGAGTTATTTTGAAACCACAGGTGCTATGACCCATTAAAACTGGGATTTAAGCATTGATTTTATGCAGCAGATGGATAAACTATCAGTCACTTGCCTGTAGGTGGAAAAATCTTTGCTTAAGCCATTAACGCTCCCTAGCGTAATACTACCTGTGTTAAGCAAAGGGAAATCTGTTTTCTTACTGCGATTCGATATTGGGAAATAACAGGAGGAGATAAGCTTTATAACAGCACTGGAAATGTGTCTGTGGTAATAAATGAGACACGCAGCAAAACTGTCCTTGCTGCTCAGCCTACGTTGGCATGAGTCTGGCTGCCCCGCATTCCTGCAAGGGGTCTGGGGGCAAGATGGTCCTGGGACAGGCTACAGACAAAAGGAAGAAGAGAAGAAGAGCATTGTGTCTCATCCTGTGGGCTTCCACCATTCCCCCTGCCATTTTCACCATGCTCTGTGGGCGGATGCCCCAGTTAATGCAGCAACAGCGATAATGCAACTACGGCTGGTCGTAGCTCTTGTAGAGCACCCGCCGGCTGCGGCACACTCGTATCGCTATGGAGAGCACTGCTTTACAGCAGAAATTTTGTCCTTAGCTGCTCCCATTCATTTCCGCACACTCTGAGTGTCCAGATCCAAGAGGGGAATGGCTTCCAAGGAGAGGAAGCACAGATGTTGGGAAATCCAGGAAGGAGGCTCATCTAAGTATTTAAATATGTAGCTGCTTAAGTGCATGGCTTACCCATGGAAACTTTTGTTTCTGATAGGCCCCATGCAATAGTCGCTGAAGTCAATGAAAAGACGCCCCTAGAGTCAGATGAGGTTAAGCTGCACTTGGAGAAAAACGTTTATGCTCCCTTGAAATGCGTATACTTAAAAAGCCGTAGCCCATCCATCCATCACATGGCCCTTGACTTCCACATTTCCCCCGAGTTATTGGTTTCCATGCTCCAAACACATGCCTGTTTCAATGCTACTGGCTAATCTCACCATTATTTGCTGGAAGGGATTTCTGTCTAGTAACTAAGAGAAGGTCGGGGGTGGGGGGGAGACAGCGTTCAGCTTATTATACCTTTTTATCTAGTGGTTCTCCCTGTGTTGATTCCCGAAGCCTCCTACATGGATGCAAACAACAAAAGTTTGCATGAATGATGATGATGAATTTGGCCAAGGTTTCAATCTTTCCCACTGTATGAAAGCAAGTGTACTGCTGCCCCAGACATTATATCTGCTGGAGTGGTCAATTGCTATTTTCTATCTTATTCCCAATTAAGAAACGTAGAGCTCTTATTTCCTCTTCCAAGTCATAGGGAGGGTAGAACACATAGCAATGTCTTTATCATCTCTTGCCTCTTGACACATCTGTAACAAAGACTGCAGAGGTCTGGCAACAACTTCACAGAGCACCACATAATGATTGTAAAACATAATGCCACCCACAAATTTAACAAGCTGCTTCTTCAAACTGAAGAGGAGCCTTTTGCCACCGGTAATCCACAAGAAGGTCATTCCAGCGTTGTATCTTTACAGGAAGAGAGAGAGGGGTTTCCCACTCTCCTGTGGGAGTTTGGCTGGTGGAAGCAGAACCAAACTTTTGAAGACTTCCTTTACCTGCAGAGGACAGAAGGTCTTTGGCACTCAAGGTGTCCCTGGTGTTCCTGGTGCTACTGTCGAAAAAGTCAGAGGTTAACACCCATAACCAAAAGCCATTGTCTGTGGAAGGGCTCCATCCATCATTTCCCACGTGCCCATGTAAGCCCAAGTGTCTGCCCCGTTCAGGCAGCAATCCTCCCCAAGATACACTTAGGCACCTCGCAGCCAAGCCAGCTGTGATTTCTGGGCCAAGGCATGGCTTTCTCATCTGTATGGAAACACGTTTCATTTTCCCCCACTGTTGAACCCCCAGTGTACTCAGGTACATGAAAGTCTGACCCCAGGGGTAGCTGGTAGCTGTGCAGAGGGTCCACCTTGTACAACACCGTGGGCTTTGAAGCGTTGAGAGCAGCAGGTCCCCCACCAGCGCTGGTGGCTCCGATCCATCACTGAGCATGTTGGGTGCCTGGGTCCCATGGGCCAGCCCAGTGTTGCACAGCTCGGGGCTGTCCCTCAAGGCATAACCCAGCTCAGAGTTGCAAATGTGCTGTGGTGGTTAAACACTTTTTAGCTCCTGACCAAGCACCGGGGCAGACAGTACTTACACTAATGCGTACGTGTTTCCTAAGGCAGTGGGTATTTTTGCATTTCCTTCCTTTCCTTTTTCTCTTTTGCAACCATGAAGGCCAAATCCACAACAGACATAAATCAGACGTGCAGAGCTCAGACCAGTTTGTCCCAGCTGAAGATCCTTGAGGGAACCAAGATCTCTGTATCTCAGTTATGCAGGTCCTCAAAGTTCCTGACACGAGAACGTTTTCCCAGCCCTTTCGTGAATCCCCCCCTTTGTTTTTCCAAGCAATCTGTCTTCACCAACCCTCTCTCCGAAGCCACGAGCTGTTTATAAGGCGAGGCGGGAACTGTACAGAACACCCTGACTCTCTTCTCAGTGTGACTTACACGCTGCGCCTCTTGGAGACTTTTCCTGAAACAGCCTACAAGTGTGCACAGTCTTTTCTCCATTTCCCCCCTTTCCTCTTTTCTTCCTCTGCTCCTGTTTTCAATCACGGACTGCCCAGGCAGCGTAGTGGTCAGGCTTAAAGACTTGCTAGAACTGGATTCAAGATTTATGAGAACTAGATGTAACCAGGCCTCTCCCAGAGGTTTGGGAAGAACAGCTGGAGTCTGGCACTTTCCATCATGACAAGGACTATTAAAAACTAAGAGTTGAACTGCAAAAGCGGGGGGAAAAAAATGTTTAGGCTTAAAATGCAAAACAAGCGCCTGCAGTATCCAGGCTGTCTGCACAGGGGCCAATTCTGACAGCAAACGGCTTTCGCAGCTGCTGCTAACTTGGGCTTATTTTAGAAACCACTTTAGAAACAAGAGGTTAAAAGAAAAGAGGGAGGGAGGGGGGATTTCAGCACGAGGGCTGTCTGTGTGCGATCTCTGGATGCAAAGCCCTGAGTGGAGCGCGGCGGCGGAGCGGTTCACGTCCTGCGCTGTCTGGAGGCCGTTTCGGTCGGGCCACCCCACCCAGGGCTGATGTAATGCACCCCGGCCGGCTGTGTTTGTCGAGATCGCTAAGGCATGCGTGTGTCCGGCCGTCCCAAGCCAGGACGGCAAAGCTGCTTCGCAACGAGGAGGGAGGGGACGCCGACAATGCAGGGAAATTTGAAGGCTCTGAGCTCCTGCTTGCATGCTGCATATCCTCGGCGGTCCCACCCGTCCTTGCCCTCCACGCTTTCCATCCTTGCACAACCACCTCAGGGTCCCACGCCCGAGGACAGCCCAATGGCTGCCTCTAGCTGGGGTTGGAAGACTCATGGACCTTCAACTGCTGTCACCTGGCTTGTAGCCAGGAGTGGGATCGAGGACCTGGAATGGAAATCAGAAATGGTGTCACCACTGGAAAACTGTGAGGACCACTGGTGTCAAGTCTACTAGCCAGGTGCCTTGTGCCTTCACCAGTGGAAAGGTGGGGGATACATCAGCACAGCCAGGTTGGTCATACTCATTTTTCCCTTCCTAATCAGCGCAGCACAGATGACCATTTCAGACCTGAATTGCCCACTGAAGCGTCATCATTGATTCATAAGGGATCCCGCACTCCTGACTCCTGCATCCCACTTAAATACCTTTGGCTTTATGGGATGAATCCATACCAGGATGCTAGCAAACAAGGCAATTTGGATTTTCCTGCATTTTTATGCACCTTTCATCAAGGCTGCTCCATGTTGTAAAATTATAATGCATTTCTAATTCACAAGGAAAAGAAACAACCTCCCTATACCTGCTTTGCCTGACCTGCTCCATAACTTTATTTCACAGATAGTCACCAACGGTGTGACATCTCAGCGTAGCCAAGCCAAGAGGTTCTGTACCTTCTTTTGCTCTGAGCGTTTTGCCCCCCACTTCACTGGGAAATCTGGGGGTCTGGCTGGCCAAGCACCCACCTCTATCCATTGGTTTTGCTTCATGCCAAATCATGTTTCAAAGCTCTCTGTTAGCCCCAGACAGCAGTCATAAAAAAAACCCAAAGACTTCACAGGCTGACCTCAGCATCTGCCTGAATATCCATACCTGGATATGCACACTGGTGGAGCACCCCTCTCTCTTGACCTGCAATATCAATTGAGGCAACCCCACTACCAGCTCCTCGGACCCTTTTCCCTAAAATACAGGTACCATGAAGTCCTTGACAGGTTGGTGGGGGAAAGCTCTGCTATAGAGAGATGTAAGCACCCGCTTACAATGCAGCACCCTTCATGTGAGGCCACGCGCATCATTCCTTCTGCCTGCTGAGGACAAGTCAAGGGGAGGTTTTTATTCTCATGCAGTGCCCCATGTTCTGAGGTCTGAAGTCAGCTAAGTAGGCAATGGTGCATTTAGCGCTGTGTGTCCCCATCTCCACTTCTGCAGGATCTGACATTTGGCCTGGTGTGCAGGTTGGTATAGACATGAAGATCAAACCAAGCTGAAGTCAATACCCAGGAAACCCAACCACAGGCTGAGGGTAACAAGGGAAACACCCTGGTGGGAAAAAAAATGGCAAAATGATCAAAGAACAGTCATGATGCCAACCTCAGAAGCTTTTTCCAGATTTTCTGGCTGAGAAGAGCATTATGGTGATTTGCTTTGGTGTCAGAAGAAGCTAGTAGCAAGAGAAATGACCTTGTCCCTGGTCACCTCTTGCATTGCCTCAAGCTCCATGGGCTGAGGCAGAAGTCCACTACCTCCTTCCAGTCTACACAAGCAAAGCAAGAAAAGCAATGCAGCCAAGATAGAGGGTACTTAAAAGGTAGCAGAAATACAAAAGCAAAAATAAATGACCCGTAAATCACGGTTCCTAACCCCATCCTAACAAAAAATAGGGATAGTTGCACAGAAGACAGCCTCAAAGAGGGGTTGCATGGCAAAAGAAAGGGAATTCAGCTTTCACGTGCCAAATAAATTAAAAAAGACAAATGAAACTGCCACTGTCTAATGAGCTGCAAGAGTGACTCCCAGCTGATCTCAACGGAAACCAGGTTGGCTCTGGAACGTCCTCTATACTGATGAACAAAAGGCCTTTTTCGGGTGCACAAAGGTACCCGTTTGACCCAGCAAATGCTCAGACATTGTGGTGGCACAGGCCGGTCCTCCTTGCGGATGTCAGCACAGCTGCCTCTCAGCAGAGAGGTTATTTGGGGTCCACATCTGGTAGCACAGGATATTCCAAGACAAGGTGTCCCCTTACCCCGAATTAAGGTGAACTTGTTCTGGTATGTATATCCAGGAAAGGTATTTCTGGCGAAAAACACTTTCTCACCTCTCCAGAAAACATCAGTTTAAGAATTGAAATTTCCTGCCTTTGCTCCCATCATCGTGACGCTGGTCCCAGAGACTGTAAGACTGTGACAGCATCTCCCAAAAATACACAGTATTATTATTTCTGAGATGTACCTTTTTCCTTTAAGAAATATCCCTGGTCTTGGAGATTCTGCAGTAACATTTCAACATAGCTCTTAACAGGATGCAAAATAGGGCACAGGCTGGCAAACAGTGGGAATGTGGTTATCATCAACACTTTTCTAAAAACATTTGTTTCTGCCTTTTTTTTTTAATGTTAAAAACTAAGCGTCTTCAATTTTTCATTGTCTCTTAGCAACTGAACACTTTTGGTGGCACACAGCTTTGGGTAAGGAGATAGGAAGCGATTTGGAAAACATGACACTCCAAAAAGGTGACCGTTTTCTGCTCAATTTCAGTTTGGGCAAATCTCTTAGGAAAAATTACAACCAACACCAGCTCCAAACAAACTGTCCTCAAACGCTACAACATGCAGGCAACAAACTTCCATTAGAAACCTCAATGTGTTTATTAGTTCTCCGGCTCTTTGGGATTGCCCTCTGCTATACGCTGTGCAAATATGGAGCAGAAAGAGGGTCTCCGAGAGCTCATAACATCTGCAGAAGTGGGGGCACAGGTGTGTTACTGCTTCGTACTTGTTGCTGCTCCATGTGAGACATACGGGCCAAGTCTGGCCCCGTGGAGTTTCACAGAAGTGGGATGTTATCGTACCAGTCCTGCAGGCTCGTAACTCTGCCAAGACACAACAAAAAAGAGCTGTTTCATAGTGGAGGAATATGAGGAGCACATGTTTGGTCAAGCTGGTGGGCAACGTTGTTCCTTCACCCCCCAAGGCTGGCTGGGTTCTGGTATGCCCATAAAAACACCCCCCGCTCCCTCCTGTTGCTGTGGGGGCAACAGAAAACCTTGATTTCAGCCCATGCAATTAAAGCAAACGGTTGCCACATGTAAATATTTGTGTTGTTAGCCATCTTGCTTCATCCTGGGGCTCCTAAAAATAAACAACACAAGGCAACCCTGGCTGTTAGAGTAGGACCTGAGATGTGCTGCAGTCTGAGTTTCCTTGGTGCCTTCAGCAGCAGCAAAACCAGCACGGCCAGGAGGGCAAGGAGAGCCTGAGATGGGACACTTGCTAGTCTTTGGATCAACACAGTGCTTGTGGAGCGGTGCTGATCCTGTCTGCACTCAGAGGTGTCTCTGTGAGAGGAAGACCCCCTTCCCACAGCCTCCCCAGCTTGCTTGGGGTCCTGCTGAGTGTGCGATTGGGGGGACCATCACGCACGTCTGTGTAAAAACTCATGCTCCAGAGGTGGAAAACCCACGTCTGATCTCTGAACCACATCTGAATCATCTTCCCCAGGGATTTATTTGGAGCCCTGGTCCTCAACACTTGTCTACCACTAGCAGTAGAAGGGTCCTCTCAGCCGAGGACAAATCCCTCATCCCTGCTGAGCAGCAAGGAGTTTTAACACTCATCCGTGCAGCTTACACCCACAGGATTGGGTCCAGAGAGAGGAACGGCAGGGCTGAATACATCCCTGGCTGCTTGTGCCTCTAACCTATGTGACACCTGTGTATGAGCTTGTATATTATCCAGGTTTGTTTCAGCTCAGCACAAACATTACAAAATCAGGTCTTTACCACGCTTGTCTCCAGGGTTCTGCCCTTTGACGTTTAGGAGTGAGGTGGATAATTGTACAGGATTTTTTCTTCCCCTGGGAAAAGACGTGAAACCTGGATCATTTCTGGCTTTCCTTGGTGGCTGTCCAAGCAGAAGTTAAAGCTCTCACAGCAATTTCTAAAATCCCCTTCTAGATAACACAGCGGCTGGGTTTCAAGGTTATTCTCAAGGGTGTAATAGCAGTATTTCTTCTTCACTGCAATACCATGATCTAATGCACAGTTTCAAGAAGCTTTAGGACAACTTTAAAACTGGAAAGTGTTGGGGGGGGGGGGGGGGGGG
>RSEF01000005.1:64356952-64379638 GCA_003993805.1 Himantopus leucocephalus
AGGGGGGGGGAGAAAAAAAAATACCCAAACCACCCTGTTAATTCCAGTCTGCTTTCTTTGTGCTGTTTTGAATAAGTTAGAAAGCAAACTGGGAAAATTTAATTTACACCAGGGAAAAAAAAATACGGCTATTCAAAAGAAAAAAAAAATCTACACTGATACTGTTCCACTTCAACAATTATTTGTAGCGTATCCCATATACATGTATGGGGTATATATATACATATATATATATAAAAAAATGTTTTTCCCCCCGGGGTTTTCCTTTTAAAGATTTTTGCCTTTTCACATGTGAACTGTAAACAGACTGACAGATGGAATTCTTTTGTATAAACTGTTTCAGATACACTATTCTTCCATGCCTATGTCAGTTGTTTACAGTATCAAAAAGCCACAGATACGCCTAAAAGTAAGGAAAGTTGGAATTTGTGCCAAACATTTGGATACCATCCATCCTCAGAGGCTATACCCTCACTGCACCGGGTGGTGCTGAGGAACTTCTCACTAGAGGCATCTCCACAAAATGTGTGTCAGCAGGAGGCTGAGGGATCTTCAAAGAAAGGGCTGAGGAGGGAAAAGAGGGGCAGTTTTGCAGACTGTACGCCCCCAGATTTGCTGCTGCCAGTGTCTACACTTGCTAATGAGCGTCTAATAGACTGGTGGCTGCTGGGCTGGTGATGGGAACATCTGGAGCTCTCCACATGGGTGGTACATGGTCCTTGTGGCTTTTTTTTTTCCCTGTGTGTTTTCCCACCTTGTTTTTCTGCCCTAAATGCCAGGCAGAGTCTAACTTGAAGGGCCATCATGTACTGGTACTCAGGGATCTCCATGACTGACTCCTGATGTGTGCGTCTTTCTAAACGTAGTTTGGCCTTTAAAGTATGCAAAAAACCACAGCCTTAGAACAGAGTCATCCCAAGGAGCCCTCTTCTAGGGAGAGTCTGTTTCACTGGAGGCACTGGTTTATGCTGTCTCGGCTAGCAAGCTTCTCAACCCTGTCGCAGAAACAGCTGTACTGGATGATCCCCAGCCTTATGGCAAAGTCATGTAGACAAACCTTTATTTTCCCTGAACTCCAATTCTGGCTCTTTCCCTGAAAAGGGCTTCACCTGTGAGGTCTTCAGTCATGGAAAACACCTCCAAATCCTTTGTGCCGTTTCTTTTCTCTCCAAGCCATGCCGGGGGTTTACCTGGAAGAAGAGAAATGGCCACACATCTCCATCACCACCACAGGTCTGGGCTGGGTCATGCACCAGAGTTAAATACCACCTGTGATGGCCTGTGACTCACAAAGATTGGAAGAGCCGTCCAGGTCTGTCAGAGCTTTGCGAAAAACAGCTGCACTAGTGTGTTGTACCGCTGCTATAAGGATCCATAGAAGATTGGGCAGGCGGTGGGAGTAGATGAATGCCTGCTGTTAGGGAGTCATCTGCGAGGAGGCAGGGAAAGAGCCACCCTGGGAGGGAAGGGTTGTCAAGGGTGCCTGCTGTGTGGTCCATCAGGAAGACCACTTGGCCTTCAGGTCTGAGGGATTGGAAGAGCCTGAAAAGGCCAAACGGACTTCAGATGAGAAATCCTCACCCAACATGATAAAAAAAGAGGCCCCATGACACAGAGGAAGGCTCTGTGAGTTTAGGGAAAGTAGAAAAAAGGACCTCTGAATGGCAGTCTGTATGATTTGTCCCCATAAGGCTCCCCAGAGATTGTCTCAGGGAACGACCCCCTTCTTTCTCAGAAGATGTGGTTTGGGAAAGATTTTGATTTTTTTCGCCAGGATATTTATTCATCCAAATTTGGAGCTCAAAAAGGTACCAGCCCTAAACACTTTGGGAAAAATTTCCATTAAAAACAACAACAAACAAACCGATGAAAACAACATCCGACTGGCCAACACATCCCACCCCCATCTTTGCCATCAGAAGTTGTGTCAAGTCAAGCCCACAATCTCCATTGGAACAAAATCAGTCAGGAGTTTGTCTGCACGAACACCAGGGATGCTCTGGCTGGGGAGTGTGGATACAGCACTGCCCTCTCCTGGCTGGAGAGCCGGAGCTTTCCGGGCACCAGAGCAGGCTGCCAGCCCAGCAGCTGCCCAGACATGGTGGGATGTAGAGCTCGGTCTGTTTGGGCAATCAGGAAATCTGCCCTCGGCATTTACTCGGCAAGTTCCATACCTTCTGCAAGCTATTTCTTAATACCACCGTATTCATGTACAGCCACATTTCCACAATAATACATTGCAATATTCGTAATATCATAGAATCATAGAAGGGTTTAGGTTGGAAGGGACCTTGAAGATCATCCAGTTCCAACCCCCCTGCCATGGGCAGGGACACCTCCCACTAGACCAGGTTGCTCAAAGCCCCATCCAGCCTGGCCTTAAACATCTCCAGGGATAGAGGTAGCAGGCAATGGGGAGGTGATCAAGAAATGCATGAAAAACTCAAGAACAGGCCTAAGAAGTTGCTGTTTAGGTCTCCAACCTGCAAGGGACCAAGCCTGTCCAGGTTTTCTCCAGTCCTATGCACCACAAATACTTCAGCACCCACTCATCCTTTGCAAAGCCTGCATCTATCCTCCTTTTCCATTTGAATCCTCAGCTGGGAGTCCACCTGACCTGTCTCAATGATTCTCAAGGATGAGTCTCAAGGACTGCAGGTAGGATGGTAGGATGCGTCCTGGAGCATTCCTAGATCACAGTTGTGCTACCGTGGTGAGAGAAACCGGGCAAAGCTGACGGCAAAGAGTTGAACTCAGAGGTTGAGGAGGGAGCAAAGGAAGCTCAATAAGTAGATCAGGGAAGTCCATCAATGGATCTGTGGTCTGCTGCAATACGGAGGAGTGACATGACTGTGCCAAGATCAGGCTAGACTCCGTAGCTGAGCAAGGACCCCCTACAGTGGTCCCTTAAACAGAACCCACCCTGACACTGTGTGATTCCACTGTGTCTTTGCAACTCTGCAGAACATTTGCATGTTTTGCACCTGCCATTTGCAGGTGGGCAGATCAGCAGGTCCTATCCCTCCTCCTCTATTCCCTGTTGGCAGTGTTGTGAAGCAAACAGCTCAGAGAACGTGCACACCCCAGCACCTTCCCAAAACACATCTGAGGCACAAGTGGAGGATGTGGGGGATACACGGCATGCACTGCTGGAAGGACAAAGGCATCGCAGAAACCCCAGTTGCACAAATCACGTTTTTGGAAGCGTATTGTGGCTCTGAGATGGAGGACACCAACAGAAGGGTGTTCGGGGCTTTGCTGGCTCTCCCTGTGACACAGGCAGCACGCAGCTACTTGCCCAGGCAAGTGCAGGCTCCTCTGGCTCAAGGGGAAGAGGTCTGCTCTCCTCCGAGCACATGGGCTGGAGCTGTTGTTCCTGAGGTCTATGTAGCCATGGTGAGCTCTGTGGTCATGTAAACATTACACAATCACGAGCCCCCGCTGTCTGAGGGCAGCGGAGGCACCACCGGACTCCTCCTCTTTGGATCGCTCTTCCTGGGGGAGTGCAGCACTTCGTGAAGTCATGACAGCAAACTCCAGAGGTGCCGGCAAGCCCGCGGCACGCTCTGAATTATACTCACATTGCTGAGAGGATGGGTCACATTTCTGGGAATCCGCCCTGACCTCCTCTGGTGATGCTCTGGCTTCCTGAGAATGGAGAGATGGAACAAATAGATGCTTCTTGCCCAGCCTTCAGTTCCACTTGAGGAACTTTACAACTCCGGGTGATTAACAAGCTCCTGAAAACTTGCAAACGGGGCCTTTCTTGGTGGACAGACCTCCTGGAGGTATGGTGAGGACTAGGTGATGGTGTGGCCAGCACACCCTGGGGGCAATGGGTCAGGAAGCAGGAGGAGACAGTGCTCTGGATCTCCCCCACCACTCCTCAAGGGCTACCTCTTGGTGACAGCAGGACACCGTCTCCAGCACAAGTTGTTGGTGTGCTCCTTGATTTGGGGGCAACGTGGTTTGCAGGTAAGACCACAGCCTTATCTGTGATGGGGGAAAACCTATGGATACATTATTTTCTGCACAAAACCACCTCCTCTGCTTGGAGAAAGGTGGAATCCTGTTTTGTAGCTGAATTTAAGACAGATCTGCTGATGGTCCCTAAACTATTTTGCCACCTACAGGTACCAAGTTATTAATTTGCACACTGCAGTTTTTCTTTTGAATTTCAGTTTAAAACATGCAGGAATGAAAAATGTACATGGGCAGCTTTAGCCCTTCCTGAGGAGCTGCTGGTGGGAAACTCTGTGGAGAGGCAAAGCAAGGTGAAAGCAACTTGATTTGTCCATCTTCATCCCCAACAGCTAACTGTAGCAGCAGGGGAAGCTACGGGTAGAGTCGTGGCCGGCTGGGTCGAGAGGCGCAGAGCATCACGTTGAAGAACAGACCCTTTCCACAAGCTGGTCTTGGGCCAACTCTGAGCCTCCCAGACCACGCACAGCCCTGCAGATGGTCGGACGAATGCGAAACGCCCTGTGAGACACTGCCAGTGTGCCGCCGCGAGGAGCTGGGAGTGCTTTTTGTGAAACAGGAGTACGACAAGCAGACCTTTTACCGCCTATTGGAAACAGATTTTTTCTTGACACACAAGCGCAGAAGCGATTCCTCTGGAATGAGAGCCCTGACCAAGGCTGGGCGACAGAAAAGGGTTTCCAGCGAATTGCGGGGAGGAAGGAAATCCGCCTGTGGGACAGACGATATTGTCTTTTGTTTTACTTTGTAGCGCTGATTGTTGAATGCTTTTTGATTTCACAAGAATTTCTGGGTTTTGTAAACTTCCTTCAGAGATTTTTCTGGGAAAAATGGAAACCGTGCTCAGGGTTCTCCTTTTCCAAACAAACCACTCAACATTTTCATTCAAATCAAAATTTTCCACAGATAGTAATGCGTATTTCCCAACCAGTGTCATAAACATGGTAGGCACTGCATTACCATCTAGATAATATTTGTATTCCAGCTGCAGGAACTCAGGTCAGAGCTTCCTTCTGATGGACATTGTGTAGTAAGAGACAACCTTGCTCTGAGGACTTCATACTCAGAATAAAAAAGACAAAGGGTGAGAGAAAAATACTATAAATATGCTTTAACAGATGGGGCCCTGAGGTGGCAGAAGATGAAGTGACTCATTTGACGTCATGATCATAGGAAAGCTAAGCCAAAAAGAAGAACTAAATCCATCCCTCTTGGAAGGCTCAGCACATATCTTTAACCACAGCCCATCCTTTCCCTCTGGTGCTGTTGACTTTTGGTCGAGCCTTTGCTCTTCAGTAGGGGATGGCATTTGGTACAGCGCTGTTTGCTGAGGATCAGCCCCCTTATCAGGGCGTTTCTTGCCTGAGTCATCAAGTCCATGGCCTGGCACGTGGGTATAATGCATGATACCTTCTTATTCCCATCGGTCCCTCCCAGAGAGACCCAGAACCCTGGTGAAGCTTTGCCCTACGGCATCGAGCGTAGGCAATGCTGATGTTGGAGATCTTAGGCTTTGCCACTGCTTTGGCAATAACAATAATATCAATAATAATAACAACAATGACAAAACCAGACCTGGATCTCAGTGGCTTTCCCTGGCTGCCTGGCACCTGCAGCCATGATTGAAGGGATCCTGCAAGGTGAGAAGAGCACCCATGGCAGTGTCCCTTCTATGGGGACAGCAGGAGAACAAGGGGCTCATCGCATCCAGGGAAGTTGTGGCTGCCCCATCCCTGGAGGTGTTCAGGGCCAGGCTGGATGGTGCTTGGAGCAACCTGGTCTAGTGGGAGGTGCCCCTGCCCGTGGCAGGGGGGTTGGAATGAGGTGATCTTTAAGGTCCCTTCCAACGCTAACCATTGTATGATTCTATGATTCTATGATCCATCATCTGGGGACCGGGGAAGATGCTTAGGGCTTGGTTTCGTCCCACCTGGCACGTTGGTGGGTCCCTGGCAGCACTCCTTTAACCATAATGGAAAGCACGTACAACATATGACTGAAATCTGGAGATCTACACCCATTTCGCTTCCTGCAACAGCTGAAATCATAGAGTGGCCAAGGGAGCTGACTCTGTTCTTTGTCCTCCTCCTATGTTGCTTGCAGCTTATGGACCACTTTCACAGGCTAAGTACATGGTCCGGTGATGGGGACAAGCCACTTGCTGCTGACCCCAGGAGCAGTTGATGCTTTGGGAAGGGAAGGGCGTGGGGGAGCGTGGTGGCGGCAGGGCACGTTGCCGAGCTCTGCTGGGGCTGGCGTGCGGAGCGGGCTGGGATTAGGGCTGGAACTCGCAGCATTTGGGCCATTGTGCAATGCCGGGCAGCTGGAGGGTTTCACTTTTCAGAGGGGAAAAGAAAATATGAAAAACTAGAACCAGAAAACTCTTTTCTTCCCTCCTTTTTTTTTGGACCTATCCAGAGCTTTCCACAATGCTGGTGATTTAAACCAGGCCTGGAATATGAATGCGACTCTAATATTTCTACCTTACTGGGTTACATTGATGAGTCAAGGAGCTGGCTGAGGCTGAAATGCAGCAACGTATATACACAGGCTACAGCTGAAATCTCCCCTTGCAGAGACACCTTGTCAGCTAGGGCTGGATCCGGAAGGTTAATAATGTTCTGTCCTTTTGGCTAATTCTGTGAGCATGGGAAAGAGAATATGAATTTAATTTAAAAGCTAGACATTCCTTCAGCTCTGCGACAGAGAAGACAAAGCTAATTTCACCGGCGGGCGGAGGGAGATGGAAATGGGGCACATCCTGAACTCTGCATCCAGGCTAAATCTGGCCTTAGAGCTGACTTCTTGGGGCATTCGAGCCCATGGGCACCAGAGAACAGCGCCGTTTCTTGGAGAGGAATGAGGTTGCACCCCAGCGCAAGGGCTGAGAAGGGGAGCAGGTGCCTGGGGTGCGAGTTGAGCCCCTCGAGCGCAGGCATCCCTCGCTGCCTGGGCTTGGCGTCAGCGTTGGGGAGCTGCCGGTGTCTCATCACAGGGACCAGGTGATGGACGCGGTGTCAGGGTCAGACCTAAGCAGAGAGCAGAGGAGTCCCACAGCCAAACGTCTGCCCGGTGCTGGGAGCGGGCGCTGGGCTTTGCTCTCTGCAATCCCAGCCAGAAACCCTTAAAATGGCCTCCACTCTCTTTTCATCCCTCATCCACATCTTCAGCCTTCTCAGTCTCCCCTCCTCCATCCCCCATGCCAAATAAATCTCCTTAGAGTTTAAATAAATGCCATAGTGCCCTAAAAGTCTTGCAGCCTTGGAGAGAAAAAAAAAAAAAAAAAAAGGGAAGAAGAGAAGAAAAGAAAAGGTATTAAAACTGAAAGAGAAATAGTAGATGTGCATCTTCTTCCCTTTGGTCTCTCTGAAGGCTATTAAGTGACGCAGGGTGACTGTGGACAGGTACATGCAAATAATAGGATCAAGGCAGCAGTACAAAGGTTCGTCTCCCAATCTTAATGCAGGTGTGGGAGACACAAACCAGGTGGCTAAAAGGCTCCTTTGTTTGAAGCTGTCAGGAGGAGAAGCTGATAATCTCATGCCTCATCCCTAAACTCTCTTTCAGCCGTGTCAAGGCATCTCCTCACATCAGGAAGTCTGCAATGACATGGCTATGTGCTAAGCTCAGTTAATGTGGTCCGAGGTTTAAACACTTCAGGTTGAAAGTGGATAATTGGTGGTAGTGGATTTTAAAAGCTCACACAGGTGCCTTTGAAAAGAGGTCAGGAGTCAAGTGCATCTCTCCTATGAGAAATGGTGAGCCTTTCCTAAGGAGATCAAAATTCTTCCACGGAGAGCCCCAGGGCCTTGTAGGAACTGTTATTAATTTAGTTCTGTATGTTCCAAATAATGGAAAAACGATACCACATGTGTACACGCCTAGGAACCGGGGCACGTTTGCTCTGGATATAGATAGGCTTTCACCTGGCACTCCTGGATCATTAATTAAGTAATCTGCTCTCAGCCCAGCACAGGAGCCGCCGTCAGCGGGTCTTCTCCCAGCTGGACACCCGAGGCAGAGGAGGCACCGGGTGCCAAGCGAGGGTGGGGGCCGCGCGGCTTCTGCTCACATGGGACCCTCGAGGGCAAGAACAGACCCCCAGCAAACATCTCCCTGGGGGTCCGGAGGGCTGCGATGTCTCTCGCTCAGGTTTTCCAAGTAGCCAAGGGATTAGGGCACGTGGGGTGCACATGTGCTCCCGTGGGGTGCTGTGGTCCCGCTGCTGCCGCCCTGGCCCACGAGCTCTCCGTTTTCAGGGCCACGCTGCGGGCATTAAACATATATACAGCCCACCGGCTGAGACCTCCCTGCCGCAGTCAGAGTCTTAGCAAAGCAAACACCGCAAATACCTAAGCAAAGTACACCTTTAAATGATGACAGTTCTCCCTTGTCTCTGTATTATTTTCTCGAATTGTGCTTAATTAAGGGAAAGCTGGAGGAAATTAACATCCAATTATTTTCTCATGGTGGATTTTTTTGTGTCGGCCGCGAGACATAAACTTGCCCAAACACGCAGCACATGAAAGGGGCTTTCGCCCACGGCGTATCGGGTTGCAAAGACCCCGCGCTCGCACCGAGCTCTCCCCAGCGGAACCCTGCACCTGCCCGGAGCTGCGGGGAATTTATCAGGGCTCGGCGCGGAGCAAAGACAGCTGGGCGGATCAGGGCCAGAAGAAGCTGGTTTTGTCCCATGTTCGCCATGTGTTTGAATTTGCAATCTGAGCACCCGGGGTGACATGTGCCAATAAAGCTGAAAATAGCATCGTTGTTACTCATATTTGCATTGAAAGTGCAATTCGGTCTGCTTTTGTAAGTGGTGGCTATTATTAGCTCCTAATGTCACTGGCACAGATGCCTCTAGCTTTACCTATGCAATAAATTCTTTACTCTGAGGGCTGTGAGCCCCTGGTCCAGGTTGCCCCGAGAAGCTGTGGCTGCCCCATCCCTGGAGGTGTCCAAGGCCAGGTTGGACGGGGCTTGGAGCAACCTGGGCTGGTGGGAGGTGTCCCTGCCCAGGGCAGGGGGTTGGAACAAGGTGATCTTTAAGGTCCCTTCCAACTCTAACCATTCTATGATTCTAAACAGCTCCTTTGATTTGAAGACCATATTATTTGCCATTTTGGTGCATGCAGCTCAAATACCTGCAAAGGCAAGGCATCACATGAGAAGAAGCCTATTCCAAGTATGTGAGAGAGCAAGGAATTTGCTCCTTGAAAATGTTCAGATGAAATTGTTGGTATTTTTTGAATGGGATGATATGGCATTTTTAACAATAACACACCTACCAGTACTGCTGGCTGGATGCTTTGTGAGCAGGTGCTCGTTTTGCCGACAAAGTTCTTCAGACAAAATAGCTGTTCCCATCTGTCCTCCTTCAATCTTTGTCTCTATTTGTGGCTGGGGACAATTTGGGAAAGATTCCCACTGGTGAAAAGATGTTATGTATTTGCTATTATTATTTGCGGTAAACGTATTTGTCTGACAGTAGCATATCAGAGGCTCTGAACAGGCACAAAGCAAAAAACATGGTCCCTGCTCCAGAAGCTTTAAACTACCACAACTCCCCATCCTCTGAACTCAGAGGTCATCCATTTAATTTTAATTTTATACAGCATACTTTGAAACTGAAAATTGCTGGGAAGCAAAACAAAATGGAGCCTTCACTTTTGCGGCATGGACCATGGGAATTATTGAAATGCTTCTTTTTGATTTAGTTTCTTACCTGAGAAGCAATGAAACAAATGCTTTCTTGCATAAAGTTTCACTTTTGACAAAGTGATCTTTCCTGAAGGGACAAATATCTCATTCAAAGACATTTCCCAAGCTCTGGTTGTAAGGAACTGGAGAACAGCACTTTCCCTTTTTTTATTAATATTGTTTGTTGGTGAAATGGCTTAATGGCTGCAGGGTCAGTTGACAGATAGGAGGTAACATTGTTCTCCTCCTCCAGCGAATGTAGTGTTTGGCATGACTTCAAAATAACCCTATTGTTTGTCATCTTCTCAAAATACACTATAAAACCCCTGTTAAAAGGAAAGATAACGTTCTCTAAGCATAAGTCAAGTGCCGGGATGCCTTTTTTAAAGCTGCTTGATGAGAATTAATGGTGTTGGATCTCCTGTTTTAAACACATTTGGCCAGGTTTTCTGGAGGCACCTAATTTATCTTGAGGCTCTTTCATCTATTATCTAACTGTGAGCTTGTTCGTAGCTCATCAGCCATCCTGGTTTTGACAGGGGGCCTTGTGATGAGTAGCCAACAGCGTACTGTGCCGGGGCTGTGCGTATCTCTGGCAGGAAGGTGATGGGAAAAGGCTAACCTTCTGCCACTCCGCCCAGCACTCATCAAAAACAAAAATAGAATCTTAGATCATCACACGTCCTGTGAAGCCCTTCAACGTGGTTCCCGCATCCCAGCGTCAAAGCAGACCCTCGCCGGATCAGGTCCATCTAATGGGTAAATGGTACCGTCATCCCCTTGTGAGAGCTTGGGGTGGTGTTTGGGGAACTTCCTCCTGTTGAGGGGACGGTCTGCGACAGAGAATTGCTTTGGCCAAGGCACATACCATGTCCGCGGAGCCATCAGTAAAGAAGAGAAAGCAGCAGAAGTTTGGAGAAAAAAAAAACCAAAACAACTTATCTAATAAGGGGGGAAATAAAGACCTTATGTAAACTCTTGAAATTAAGTGTAATTTTTCCACTGTTCAGACCCAAATAAGAATTATCTGGTACATGATTCAGGACCATCGCAGATGTGTAGATTTTGGGTGTAAGCTCCAAAGCCATTCTGGAATAAACCAGTGAAGTTTTGCAAAATAAGGATGTCGCCTTCTTTTTTCTGCTTTCAGCATCAATGTATGCAAGCGCTTGGAGTAGCAGCTACGAAACTGCTGGAAAGTTTGTCACCATAACACTGGCTGTTTATACTTTGTGTGGATGAAAGAACAGCTTTCTTCAATTAGGCTTTGTACTTCAGCTGGCAGGCGGGTTGCCGATTGTCTAAAACTCCACCTCTCCGCGCAGCTTGTCTCGGGGAGCCGATGGATGCTGCGCACGTCAGTGCGCCTGACCGCGCTGTTGGTCCGTTCTGCTCACAATGGGACAAAATGGGACACATCCAACCAGCAACAGCAACCATGTGGATTCACTTGTATTGACTCCTCTGGCCTGGTGCAACTTTAGAACCATAGAATCATAGAATAGTTTGGGTTGGAAGGAACATTTAATGGTCATCTAGTCTGCCATGAGCAGGGATATCTTTAACTAGATCAGGTTGCTCAGAGCCCCGTCCAACCTGACCTGGAATGTTTCCAGGGATGGGGCATCTCCCACCTCTCTGGGCATCCTGTGCCAGTGTCTCACCACCCTCGGTGTAAAAAAATTCTTCCTTACATCTAGTGTGAATCCACACTCTTTTAGTTTAAAACCATTACCCCTTGTCCTATCCTTTCTTGATGCTTTTCCTCTTTAGTCCGTGCTCCATCCATGTGCAAGGAGTTGACACATCGGGAGAAGCCTGCTGGTTCCTAACGAAGAGCTCACTATCATTTTAAAGTCAGTGGTATTGTAGGGACAGCAGACTCTTTCCATTGACTTCAGCAAGTTTTGAATAAGTTGCCTGGATACCTAGCTGTGTAACACAGCGTGTGTGACCGGCCGATAGATATCTATTTAATAAGAAACAGTGCATGGGAAGGGAACTGCCTCGATACCAGCGTGGATTTATAAGACACTGATTGCACTTTGTCATGCAGTTTTACAGATTGAGGGAATTGGGGGGGTTTATGATTTACCGGAAGCTGATAGCAGAGCCATGGCAGAAAATCAAAATGCAACACCCATGGCAGACCTTCACAGGGAAAACTGCCTTGTAAATTAGGATCTAGAGAAATTTGTGATTTTGCCTTGAAATTCCTTTAGAGTGAAATGTGTTTCCTGGGTCAAGCTGTGACAGAGAAAAAATTATGCAGAAACTGTGCGATGAATGATCTATGGCTTATAACAATTAAAAAGAAACATGCCTTCACCCCCAAGCAGGTACACATACCTTGCCAACAGCTCTAAGTTATTTGTCATCTCTCCTTTTCTGCTTGTATCTTTTACCATAATCAGTCTACAAAAGAAGGGATAACAGGAGATGTGGCTACAACTTCTATGTCCTGCTGGAGGTTCCGAGACCTGCAGAGATATGGCGCGACCTTGGGCACTCACATGGCTGATAGTCCCCTGCTGAAGCCAGAGGTGGTCGTGCTCGGTGGCTATTTGCATGTGCCAGAGACTCATCCATGGAGGATGGACAAAAACCCCTGGGAAAAGTTGCCATGTGAGTGCTCTGGTCTTCCTGGCCAGACTCCTACATGTGCAGAGAAGGCTCTGGGGAGACCTTATAGCCCCTTCCAGTACTTAAAGGGGTCTTATATGAAAGTTGAGGAGGGACTCTTGATCAGGGAATGGCGCAATAGGCAGATGGGTAATGGTTTTAGACTGAAATAAGATAGATTTTGATGAGCTATTTGGAAGAAATTCTTTACTCTGAGGGTAGTGGGACACTGGCACAGGTTGCCCAGAGAAGCTGTGGCTGCCCCATCCCTGGAGGTGTTCAAGGCCAGGTTGGATGGGGCTTGGAGCAACCTGGGCTGGTGGGAGGTGTCCCTGCCCAGGGCAGGGGGGTGGAATGAGGTGATCTTTAAGGTCCCTTCCAACCCAAACGATTCTATGATTCTATGTCCCTGACCCATTCCTGCAGCACATGGTGTGTGGGACCACAGAGCTTGGGTGGTGCAGCATCCCCTTTTGTATTCACAGCCTCCAACATTAGGATTACAGCCCAGCCTATTATACATCTTCAGTGGGGAAGGGGGGAGCTGTGCCCAAACTCAACCAGGTGCCCAGGGTGCCATCTCCTCGCTGCGATGCATCATGACCTGCCAAGTCTGAGCTGAGTGCCCATGGGAACAGAGGCATGAGGGAACGCAAGGAGGAATAAGAGAGGAAGCCTCACCGGGGCAAAATGTCTTGCTGCTCTTAATTAGAGAGAAAATAGGCTCTTTTCTTTCCTGTACATCTTCTGTGCTGACCTTCTTAGCAGGACTCTACCCAGATCAGAGCATGCCCGAGACATCTGGAGTGAGTGATGAGTGAGTGGTGTTGGTGCCCGGGGAGGCAGCAAAACTGTGACTCAGAAAGGAGCAATACTTCTTCATGGCACTTGGCAGTTATTTGTAAATCATTTCCCTGGGAATAAACACAAGCACCAATGCTGCGAGACCCTGCTCAGCCTCGGGAGAAAGAACCGGTCTTCGTGCTCTGAATTCAGACTTTGATTATTTTTTTTTTTCTCCTTCAGGCTCAAAATATTTCTTAATAATAATCAAGGGAGAAACAAAGGCCCATTCACAGGTACGTTCAGCTTTTCCTTGTCCAAGGTCCAAATGGGCACTGCTCCTGAGAACTGCGCTAACTCCGGGCTTGGCAGACCCAGGTGCAACACCCTTCTCTCCTGGGGATTTCCAGTCTAACCCTGAGCCAGGTAATTGGGCGGCTAAATCCCTTTAAAAGTCTGGCCCTTTTCCTCAGTTCCCTCACTGTAATTCCTCCTCTCACAGGTGGGTTGTGAGATTAAACACATGAAAGACTCAAGTGCCGCCGTGATGAGACCCATCTGACAGAGAGATCAGCTAACCGCCGCGGAGCGGAGGGCAGCCCGAGCTAGAAAATGCCTTAGATTTTTCTACCCGACAGCAGGATGGCCTTGTGGATAATTGATTTCCCCCTCACAGGGCTTGAAGTATATTTTTAGGGAATGCAAACATTTTTATTTTCACTACCTATTTTTCTTTCCTCCTCAAATAAATGGCCTTTCCTACACACGGGCTTGCCAGCTGCTCTGAAAATTCAAGAAAAAAAAAAAAATCTCATTAACTTTCCCAAAGACTTAATTGTCCGATTTATTTCAAGGCAGTAGGAAAGCCCATCTTTCAGTGGCTCCCTCACCCTGCTAACAACTCACCATAATCCTTTTCATAATCCCCAGGAATGCCGATCGCTCCGGCAGAGTTTGATTCTCCTTGCTGATGAATTGCAGGGTATTTTATATCCTCTTGTCACAAAACCGTTGTTCTGCCTTTACTCTTTCAGCAAGGAAAGTCACTTTTATGTTACCCATCAGGCCTTCCCCCACCATCAGCGACCTTTTTCTCTTAGGTACACAAAAGCAAATGTTCTGGAAGCTCTTTAAAATACCTGAGCAACTGGTAGTAAATGAGCCATTTCCTGTTGTTCTAACCTTTTTTTTTTCCCCGTTGAGTAGTTATCTTAGCTCGGTATGTTAAGATAGTTGCATGATCTTCTGTGTTTGTGCGGATAAACATTATCTCAGCTCATTCCTGAGCTGATCAAACTGACTTTATAAACAGCCTTTCGTAGCGGAAAAAGGTTTGGAGTTCTTTTTCGTTCTTTCCACGAGTCTTCTAGGCTGAAGTTTGGCGGACGCTGGCATGCGGGGAAAACTACTGTATGCGTGTTTGCATTGCAGTAACTGCAAATCTGTCCATTTCAATCTTTTTTGAGTTAGCACACTGGGCAAACTAGGTGGTTTTGAAATGACCTCATCCCAGGATCTCGGCAGAAAACAGCCCGCGTACATAGCTGAGTCTGGAATGCGAGCGGGACCTCATTCATAAACTTCCTTACCATTCCTTTACACTCAAAGACAGGAATAAAAATCAGCCAAAACAAGCAGAAATGGTGTTCCGGAGTTAACCAAATGGGAAAATATATAGATGCGCTTTTTTATTTTATTGTATTATTGAACCGGAATACTTTTAACCATCTGTAGGAGGCTTTCGGTGGTAATATATTCATGCTCGCTCTTGGATTAGACTAGAAACTTTATTAAATCTTTTTCTTTTCTTTTTTTTAAGAAGTTATTTTTGTGGTAACACCTCCATTTTCTGCCACCTGCCCTGTGCCACTGAAAATACAGAGCTTGAGAAACGTGTTATAAAGAGGGGGTGGTATGAAAGGACTCTGGCTCAGAGAAGAGGCCTTAATACGGGTTTTTTTAATTAAAGTTGTTAAATAGCGGGGGGTGGGAATTAAAATTTGCACTTTTTTCTGAACAAAAGTGATGTACTTTAGAAGGTGGAAGCACCTAAGGTCCTCATCATCCTGAAGCAGGGAGGCAGGTTATATGCTATACCTACTGTGAACAGTAGGTATATACACGAGTCTATCCTGCTGTGCTGGACTGAGGACGAAATTCAGCCCACAAAATCTGGCCTGGAGACTCCTGACGTCCCCACTTGGCTCCCTGGTGGCATTGGCTGGAGGTTACCGAACAAGGCACTGATAAATTTGGGGTCCTCAGCCATTTCCCCAGTGGGTTGCAGTATTATGTGGGCACATTTGGAGCCTCAGCCTGATGTGATCTTCACCACACTAGGCAATGGTTTCACTGCTTTTAAGTCCCTCTTGTCAGCTTGGCAGTAAAAATTGGGCTGGATGATTATTGCAGTCACTGGAAGAATTTTCTGTGGTCTAATATAAGTGCAACCAAGGAGCTCTGGCATGTGCCTCCAGCAACTTGGATTTGCAAGTGGTCTTACTTTTCAGTGCTGGACACTCCCAGGAGGAACTTAGTTTCCAAGAGAAGATGACAGTGGGTGTATTCAGTCCAACACAGCTGTAGGTACGGTACAAACACGCAATTAGAGACAGTTCCTGCCCTGGAGAGCTTGGAGTCTAAATAGACAAACAGATCATCTCCAGATGGTAGGGGCTTAGGTTGAGTTGGTGGGAGAGCGAGTGAGTGCGTGGCACTTCTGCTGCTGGATGCAGCCAGATGGTCAAAAAGCAAGGAGAGAGATAAGTGCCTCAGCCCTTGCATAAAAAGGGGGGCGGGCTCAGATTTCCTGCAAGCAGCCCACAGGGGTGGGGTGGATATGTGGCGATGGCTGTAGGGCTCATTATTGCAAGTGATGGGAAAAGCTGGAGGAGGGAAGAGAGGGGAGAAGGAAGGAAATCCATTTATGGCAGCTTCCTCTGAAATGCAGGGGGATGCCAACTCGTGTCGATGCCTGGTGGTGAAGAATGGATGTGTTTTAACTTTATTAGGCACTTAGGAATTTGTTGTAGAAAGGAAGATTGGTGGAGAGGGCATGAATTTTGGCCAATTTGCAAATGAAGAGTGCAATGGTAAAGAGCTTTTTCACCTTTCACCATCACCAACATGGCCAGGTTGGATGGGGCTTTGAGCAACCTGGTCTAGAGGGAGGTGTTCTTGCCCAGGGCAGGGGGGTTGGAACTAGGTGATCTTTAAGGTCCCTTCCAACCCAAACCATTCCATGACTCTATGGCTCGTGTCTCAAGACCAGAGGGTGGATTGCAGGGGAGGTACTGGGGGATGACACAGACATGTCCACAGAGCAGAAATCCACTAAGAGCAACTACAGCCAGTCTCATCTAGCTCAGAAAGTCCCTGATCTGCAAATATTTGGGAGCTGAGTAGGTTCTTAGGGAAGGTCACATAAATCTTATACTCTTCCTCAAGCCAGTTGAGGTTTTGGTCACTTCCAGAGACAGGACATTGCACCAGTGAGACCTGTGGTCTGACCTACTGGATTGCTCTTACACTCCTGCTCCCTGTCATTTGCTCTGCCTTGGTCATCTCAGCCTCCATTTTGAGGGAATGCAACTGAAGTGAAGAGAAGAAACCACTGGTTGCCTGGGAAAACTTCTGAGTATTGAATTCAGACCACAAACACTGTAGGTGGCTCTAAGGTTTGGGAGGATGTAGATGAGAAGGATTTGTGGGAAAGCATTGAATTTCCAGTGGCCAGAACAATAAAGAATAATAAGCAAGAGGCACCTCTCCAAGTAGACGTAGGGCTTCATCAGAGTGGGACAACGAGCAAAGCATCTACCAGCACTCAAATGCCACATGCCTCTGTGCTAATTGCAGAGTTTACCACCAAACATGGGAAAGCTATAGTATTTAACTTGGCAAGAGGTGAGGTGATTTAACTGGTATAGCAGAGATGTGGTTGGGCAGTATAAATCAATGGGCCACAAATTACACAGGAAATTTGGGTCTAGCTTTCAGGGTTGAGGAAGGTGGGAAGATGAAGGAATTAAAATCTGATACCATTAAAATATTGCTTCGGGGTAGAGATGACCTTGCTCTGTTTCTTGGGTTTCAGGATTCCATACAAAAAAGGCAGGAATACACGGCAAGTCACCCTTTTTCAGCTGTCTGGTGACACAAAGAGCAAATTTGGAGCAGGCAAGATACATACTGACTTGCATATTGAAAGACATGGGAGTAATCTCAGTTCTTTGAATGAAAAGAAAATTATACTGGATTGGGATGATTTGGATATGATGAAGTCATCTAGCCCATCACCTGCTCTTTAGCTGGACTAAATTCCTAATAGAGGTATTAATTGGATGAGGGCTCTTATGAGCTGCAGCTGGAGTGAGACCCATCAATGCGTTCATCTGACAAAGTAACTGGCTCAACTCATAGGCCATGTCAAGGTACTTTTAGAGTCTTCTCTATGCACTTGGTCACTACCAGGACCTTAGGTCTATTAGAAATAGGAGCTTTACCTATTTCTAAAATTGGCCTCACTGTCTTCAGACTTCTGTAAGTTCATCACTTTAGGGTAAGAAGGAATCACTATCATCAGCTAAATAAGATTTTGCAAAGCAGAAGTTGTAAAGCCAGTAGGGTCAGCATGGAGGTGTAGAGTATCTCCTTTGGAAAGACATCCAGTTTCATTTAAAGGCTCTGCATAGCTGAAAATATTTCACTCTAGACAAATGGAAAAAACGCACACCTAGTTTCTGGTCAGAATTTGTTTAGCTGCATTTTCCAGCTAATGGAGCTTCTTTCTTTCTTTTTGTTTGTTTGCCTCTTTGTTTTTCTTCCATTATATTTAGCTTTCCATCTAGTCCATAAATCTATTCCGTCTAGTCTAGATAGAATTTCCAACTGCCTTGTGATTTGATTAAGTTGAGCTAATTCTCATCAGATGATTTGTAACAATCTGGTCCAACTTCTTCAGATACCTTGGCAGTTGCAAACTGATCTCTACCTACTTGCAACTGCCTAGGATCACTTCTGATAATTCAGATCATCTGTGATGCCTTTAGGGACCGATCCAAATTCTGCTAAACCAGCATAAAGGCTTCCCTTGATCTAATAGGCTTTGGAGCAGCCTCCGATCTCTCCAAAACAGCAGGTCGTATATCTGACTAAAGGTAAAATGTTTGGCTAAGTGCCTACAAAATGCATTGTAATACAAGCTGGGGATAATCAGAAGACAAATTTTGTGTATGTGCAAAGTATTAGTGCCCTTAATGATAAAATGTTCATGCTTGACATAATTTTTGGATGGGGCTTGAAAACAGCAGGCTCGAGCTACTTTTCA
The DNA here is from genome assembly GCA_003993805.1 of Himantopus leucocephalus. Taxonomy (NCBI): domain Eukaryota; kingdom Metazoa; phylum Chordata; class Aves; order Charadriiformes; family Recurvirostridae; genus Himantopus; species Himantopus leucocephalus. The sequence goes on from RSEF01000005.1 coordinate 64,375,368, forward strand.
CATGGGAATACCTTGCAGGCAGTAAAGAGCAGATGGAAAAGATCAGTGTAAAGGGAATGAAGTGCTCTTCATACTACAAACCCCAGGATCTGTGGATGTAAGCTACTGCCACTTGGTTATTAACTGTTTGCATCTACACAGGTATCCTCACAACACAGGAGAAACATTTCCTATGGGGAGAGGCCGTGCTGAGTAGAGCATATTGAGTTGTCACCTGAAGCCGTTTAGGGAGCACGTCTGGGCAATCTGCTGGTCCTCCCTCAGGAGATGTTCTGTTCCCTTTCCGCCCTGAAAACAAGCACAACGCCAAGGACAAGAGATCAGTATGGTCCATTCGCCTGTGCAGCAGGACACAGTGAAGACAACATGGTACCTGGCTGATATATATATATACACCTAAGGGAGATCATTCTCCCACCAATTTTAGCAAGATCCAGATCAAACTGGGGACACTGAGCAGGATGTCCCACCTTGTCTCCTGCATCAGCACCACTCAGTACAGCACCCAGCTTTGGCCTGGAAGGGGTCCCTTTAACCACATCTCAGCTGCAGGCATCACTGAATACCTTCAGGGCTTGCTCTCACTCTCACTGCATCCAGGTCTGGAGCCCTCAGCACACGAAAGACATGGACTTGTGGAGCGGGTCCGGAGAAGGCCACAAAAAATGACCCGAGGGTTGGAGCCCCTCTGCTGTGAGGACAGGCTGAGAGAGTTGGGGGTGTTCAGCCTGGAGAAGAGTGGGCTCTGAGGAGACCTTACTTAGGCCTTTCAATATTTAAAGGGGGCTTATAAGAAAGATGGGGACAGACATTTAAATAGGGCCTGTTGCAATAGGACAAGGGGTAATGGCTTTAAACTAAAAGAGGGAAGATTTAGGTGAGATATTAGGAAGAAATTTTTTACACTGAGGGTGGTGTGACACTGGCACAGGATGCCCAGAGAGGTGGGAGATGCCCCATCCCTGGAAACATTCCAGGTCAGGTTGGACGGGGCTCTGAGCGACCTGATCCAGTTGAAGATGTCCCTGTTCATGGCAGGGGATTGGACTAGATGGCCTTTAAAGGTCCCTTCCAACCAAAACTATTCTATGATTCTATGATCTTCAGCCGTCAAAGTGCCTCAGAAGCGACCACATACCAAAAAGTTCTGTGCAGATGGATTTTTGGGCACAAAACAGAATTTACAACCAGCAGCATCATCCCTGCCACCTGTCCTTAGACTGAACACTGCCCTCTCCCACTAACTCCAGTGGTTCCTCAACGGTGTTCTCCGCTGTGGATGAGGACAGCAAAGAGCTCTGTGCTCACAGAGAGGGACCTGAGCACACGGAGAGATGGGTGGTTTTGGTCTCTGCCGAGCCTGCCTAGCTCTACAACACCATGAGGGCTCGTGCCTGGTGATGCTGCAATGCAGGCTGCACCTTCACGAGCTGCAGGACTGAAACCACAAAGTAATTCAATCAAGAGAGCATCAGGACAGAAGGAAATTGTGGTGGAATACAGAAAAAAGTCTGTCCGCACCGCAGCACTCGGATCGCGTTTTTGGCAGAGCCCTTTGTATCAGCAGCGATGCCTAATCATTAAACAGATGGGCTGAAAAATCACTTTGTGATATAGATGGGCTGAGAAGAGAAGCATATTTTTAAACCAAGGTACAGGATGTTCATTCACGCAGTTTTTCCAGAGGGCTGTCTTGTCTGGGGCCCGGCTGACCGCATGGGGCAAACGGGTCTGCCTCTCCATTCCTAACGTGCGCGTCCCCTGCAAAGCTTACAGCTTTTGCCACCACAGTGGCTGTGACAAAATGCTCCACTCCTCCCCTGCCCCCCAGCAGAAGGTGGCACAAAGTGGGTAGCCGCCTTCCCCACGGTGTCGCCTCATGGGGATGGGGCGTTTTGACAGTGAAAGTGATTCTAACGCCAGGGGTTTTGCCCATTATTTGTTGGCTAGAGGTTTGACTTTTTTCGCACACCCAACGAGCGCAGACGTGTTAAACTGACCTGTTCAATGCAGCGCAAAGCTATAGTTTACAATTGGTGGCACTGCAGGTTTCTATCCTGTCTAATTTTATGACACACTCCATCAATCTCAGCTAATTCAAGAATAAAAAAATTCATTACAAATCAGAGATTTTGCTACTATTATTGCTTTTGATAGCAATGCCAGTTTGAAAATCTTTAGTCCAGTATGTGAACTATAAGTGCCCAACGCCATACTTGTTCCATTTCCCTTTCTTTCCTCTATGATCTTGTTTCACTCTTTTATTTACTATGCTCCCGGCTATAATTAAGCTCTCAGTTGTGCAAAATGCAGCAAAAAAACCCCAACCTTAGAGAAACCAAAGAAAGGTTATCTCTCTACCACAGAAAGGCAAGTTCCAGAAGGATGTGATGACTCACCTTGGTTTGCTCCAGGACTTGAGAGCAAAACATCTCTGAACTCTGTATCCTTCACCTACAAAGCCCTTTCCCTAGGACCAGTCCTGGAACCATCTCATCTCCCAGGAATGCAACATCCTTCTTAGAAGAACAATATGGATAATCCACCAGGAACACGCTGCTTGGGAGAACAAGGAGACCAGGGAGTTCTCAGCAAAGCAGGAACAGCCAGGATTTCACAATGACATTATTCTCCCCCTTAGTCTATTTACTTACTTCTCGGGGGAAAAAAAAAAAAAAAGTTTATTTTTTATCCTGGTCTTGCAGCTTCTTATCTAACACTGCAAGTTTTCAACTTTGTGCTCTTTCTGATCATCCAGTCATCTCCACATGCTCCTCCGGGCGTAGCCACATGGAACTGTGCATTGCTCCTTCACCTGCACCATCACATCTTTAGTAGAGACTTGTAATCATAGTGCTCCCAAGGAAAACATGATAAAATACTTGAGGAATACTTAGTCTGGTTATTCTGGTTTATTTTTTATGTCTGATATTTTTGCCATTCCAACTCCCATTTAGTGTTGTGCAGGTGCCTGAATGCACTATCATAGATAGATGTCTTCTTTTCATCTGTGTAATATGCCGGATTGGTTGATATCTGACTTTATTAGATAGATTTTTGATCCTTCTTTGAGCCCCACTGAGTAACACTTACTGCATTTCAGGTGATTGTGGGTATAGGCATGTATCATTTAGGCACATAAGACTCCAAAATAGTTACTGGCCCCTCTGACTGTCATAGAAAAAAAAATTATGGTTGATTTTCATCTCTTTACAAGCCCATAGCCCCAGGCCATAGTCACCGAAACCTGGGTTCCCTCCTGTGGGCACTGAACTGAGATCTGGAGCAATAGCTGAGCTGCCTCGAGCACCCCCTTCATCACAGCAGAGATGCTAGAACCTGCCAGGGGTGAAGATCTGAACTCCTGGAGAAAGCACTCTTGCTTGCATTTCGTCAGAGACAGAGCTTAGTTCAACTAATGTTGGTGCCTCAGTTCAAGTGATTTTGGGTAGCTTTGGGCCAAAGTGCTTTTCTTTTTCACTGTGTGCAAGGAATCAGGACATTGTGACTTTCTGTGTTATAATAATGGCCAGGTTCCTAACACCTCCGCCTGCCCAGGGAAGGTGTGTTTTACATGCCAGTCTTCTGCAAAGTGAAACATCCTGCCAGTAGAAGTCTGGCAGATGACTCCATTGTTGGTGCAACCCAGCCCTCCCAGTTGTCTGGGAGCACAGAAGGCCCGAGTGCAGCCTTCATTTTCAGGAGAAAACATGCAATGCTAAATCACCTCCTATACAAGAAGGCAGAGGACAGATGCTGTTGTCTTAAGAAGAGAGTATAGGCAGATTTATTAGGTCTGAGCTCAGGTTGACCTTATCAAAAAGCAAACCCCCTGCCTACAGACTCTGATCTCTGACTCACCTTCTGCTGTGGTGTTTCACATATGAAGCTTAGGAAAATCCAGTCCTGAAGAAGACACATGAGAATACTCAAAACTTCAGGAGGTCATACCATATCACTGGAGAACGTGCCAAAGGCTAACGAAGCCTGAAACAAGAGGAGATACTGTACCTGGAGACATGGAAGGAATGACACTGCAGAAGTCCAACATGACAAGAGTGTGTATATTGCCTCCCAATAAACACGGAGGTTATTACATGCTCAAATCAACCAAGAGAGAAGATAGGGTATGTCCCACTGGCAAAAGAAATGGAGATATATGTATAATTCAGAGATGCGCATGTTCCCTAGGAAGCATCCTCTTATTCCACAAAAGAAAAATCCCTTTTCATAGAACCATAGAATGGTTTGGGTTGGAAGGGACCTTCAAG
>RSEF01000005.1:64379738-64428867 GCA_003993805.1 Himantopus leucocephalus
TGGCCTCTTCTGGCCCCACTCCAACAGGTCCATGTCCTTCTTACGTTGGGAGCCCCAGAGCAGTACTGGAGGCAGTACCGCAGGTGGGGTCTCACCAGAGCAGAGGGGCAGCTTTTGATGCAGCCTAGTGCTGTTTCAATCTCATTGAAACACCAAGTAGGCTGAAGCACTGGGACATGAATTTCAAACACAACAGCTATTGCTATTGATTCTGTTTGCTTAGAGGGGCAACCTCACAGAGCAGTGTCCAGAAGAACAGGGTATCTGCCAGTCAGGGGTGGTGGGAAGAGCAAGGGCTTACCACTTTAACCTGTGCTGAAAAGTATCTTCTTCCACCAGTGGCTTTTGATGCAGCTCTTCTTGTTTGCGTAAGTTTTTTTGGGTAGCAAGACATTGACATTCAGTGCTGTCCGGCAGCTTTTCCTCCTTGACAAGCAAGTGATTTGAACTCTTCCTGATTTCTGGTTTCTAGAATAAGACTCCTAAAATTTAATGGAGCTGTTGTGAGATAGTTAATGTGTGTGAGGTACTCACATGTTAGGATTGTGGGTCCAGAAAGCATCTTGGAGAAGATGCCCAGGGGAAGAGAAACATCCTTAAATTTTGAAGAATCGTTACTGTGAACACACGCAGTAAAGCAAAGAAGTCAACAAAACCCCCGTGACAAGCAGCCAAAAAATATTGGTGAATAGCAGGTACTTTTGCAGAAACAGAAACCAATTCACAGGCGAGCAGACAGGCTGAATTCATGAACCGGGATAAAGCCAGTGCAGAAGCTGACCTGTGTTGATCGCAACCCAACGAAGACTTTTATCAGATGTGTTTAAACAAATCCCTTTTGCTATTTCTGACCTGTGTCAAGGGAAAAATATATTTTGCCCCTGAAAGAAAAATCTTACATTTTCTTCCAAACTCACCAGTAAATCAAGAGGAGCCAGAGACCTCAGCTTGGCGGCCGCTAGCCTTCATTCTCTTTGCTATGCTGAAAGGAGGTCTAAGCTTTGTGGGGGGCTGTGCTTGTGCAAAGCAGCAGGACCAGTGCTGAACGTCAGCCATACAATGCAAGGACACTTTGAGGAGGCAGGCTGGCACTTACGGAGGTCCCAGAGTGGGTGGCATGCCCAGGAGCCCCTCTCCTCCTGCAGGATGCGCGTGCATCGTTGCACTGCATGCGCCCCACTGCCATCACTGCCTATGAACCCACTGGCTCTGGCAGGGAAGAACCAGCACCCACAAGCCAAGGACTTACTTTGCTCAGCATCACATTTCAAAGTATTTTGATATAAAATCAGTCCCACAACAGACTGTGACACCCTCACACCCTGGCAAGGAGCTGGCAAGGGCCAGACCAGTTGCAGAGCTAGCTCCATGCCACAACAGAAGTTCTCCCAATTCAAGAAGCCCAAAGGATGCGTCAAGACACAAAACCCAAACCACCCTGTCACTTCTTGTCTTCCTCAGCGCAGACTCACTCAGCGGAGTGCTGGGAAGGTGGAATGGAAGGGAATCATCTTTGCAGATGTAGTGAATTTCTCCAGGCAGCAAAGCTGGAGGCTGCAAAGTGATTTTCAGACATGATGACCTGAAATGATCACCAACAAAATGCAGAAGGGGAAGAGCAGCAGCACAACCCTGCCTTGTACTAGCACAAAGTCATAACCATGGTCCCAACCGCGTGCCCTGACCTCACGTAGGCGAGGGCCACATCCGTCCCACCCTCTGCCATTCAGAGGATGTGCCCATCGACACTAATGCTCTACCCCTTAGGCAGGATTGCGTCTTTCCAAGATTATCCCAAACTCCTGTTTTCCCACCCCATGGCGCTCATCCCCTGCCAGGTACATTCAGACTGCAAAACAGTCTTCCGCAGAGCGTGACTTTATAAAAGTCAGCCACTACACTTAAGCAAACTTTCGTTGCCTCTGTCTTAAGTTCACAGCTATAAATAGGGTCTTTCATAAGGTGACGCCTGCAGAAGTTGTTCTGGCACAAACAGTTTTTAACGTTTTGAATGAGCAGGGTTTGTTGGGAAGCCCGCTGCCCGCTTGGCTTGGCAAACTCCGCAAACCTATTTGGGTTTAAACACACAGATATCCAGCAGAATGAACTGTTAGCCTGGCTGAGGCCATTTCAGCTTATTTCATAAGTGACTTAGACAGATGTTTAAAGGATTTATGTAAGGTTGGCTGAAGTCAAACACAGGTGTAAGAGATGAAAGGGGAATGGGAAAAATGCACTGTGATGATCATTTTTCCATTTCTGTATTTTTTTTCCCCTGGCTGTTGATTCTAGTGCCCTTTCCATGCAATGTCTGTGCTGTGAGTCACTGAGAAAAAAAAAAAAACAAACTATTTTTATTTACTACCAGTAAGGAATGAGGTTTTACTCAAAGCTGTGCTGTAGCTGTGCTCTCTTCTCCTGTTTCAACTATCCAGTTTATTTTTGCTCTACTTCAGCTGCTTTTTGCTCACAAGATGTGCTGAGCAGACATTGCCACTCTGAGGAAGGGGAGAAAATGAGAGGTGTAGAAATTCACTGCAGTCTGCTCATTATTTGCCTTTCCCAGCATGTAGTACATGAGTTTCCTGCATGCCTGCGCCCCAGCCTGGCTTCTGGATGTCTCCAGTGGTTGTAACACAAGCCCTCACCTCTTGTCGTGTGGTTTTGGTGCTCAGACCAAGGTGGGTCAACACAAAGCGGCTGTGTTGTGGTCCTTTAGGAGCCTTCACCAGCTAAGCATCACTTGCAACCTTCCCCCAGGGCACTGCACGTGGCTTTTGTCCTTGGAAAGTACCACCTCGAACCAGGTCCTCTGTCCCAACCCCAAACATTCGGCACCCACCGCGGGGAAGCTTCGGTGGAGAGGGATAGAGAGGAAAGAGCCGTTGGGGCGCTGGGGTGGATGGAAGCGGGTGCCCCGGAGCATCCGTCGCCGAGGCGGCGTGCATCCCCACGCTACTGGAGCCCGTTCAACCAGCGGTTGTAAGATAAACACAGCCCAGCCCACGGCTTTTCCAAACAACGTGCTGTATCTCATCCCAGCCTGCTAATGGCCACCCGAGTCAACAGAGGGGCTCTCTGTTGACTCTGAAGTTGTCCTGGGATTAGGCCTTAAAATAGCACCCGCAAATACCCTGTAAGCATCTGTGATCCCATCCGAAAAAAACAATTACTCCCTCCCGGCTCTCCGGGTGCGTGAGTCAGTGCTGCTTGGCGTGTTTCAGACACATCCGAGGCACAGTTCAGGTCTGAAGTGGTGATGGAGATTTCTAGGGGATATTTCCGTGTCTCATCTATCAAACCATACCCAGAAGGCAAAGGCAAACCCCTGGGGTCCACCCTTCCCCGGGTGAGCCGTTGGAAATTGTTAGTTGGGAGCACTGACGGGGTGTCTTTAGCCCTGGATGGCCGAGGGACGGTGTATGCCTTGTTGCAACCCCCATTCATGCATGTCCCCTTTGCATTTTGCATTTGCACCTGTACAGAAAAACCCTTTCTGGGATGGTGCAAAGCCCAAGGAGGGAGGCGGAGAGGACATTGGTCATGGAAGTGCTTGCAGGAGAAGGGAGTGGGGAAGAAAACGTAGCCTGAAGGTAAATCCCCTGTAATCGTTCCCCCTTGTTAATTATGGAGTCGTTACCTGCCCAAAACCCGGAGGTAAAGGCAGAGCATCCCCATCCGCCGCAGCTGGCAGGGAGGGACGCGAGGCACCGGCCGAGGCTCAGCAGCCCGTTGAAGGTCGGCAGCAGAGCCAGGAGCTGAGCTCACATCTCCCGGCTCCTCGGCCAGTCCCCGACCCACAGGGCCATATTTTCCTCTCCGTTCTGCCTCATTAGCACTAGTAAGCACTTCTGTCATCAGGGACACGCACACTCTGGTGGGGAGTGTAACAGAAATGCCTATTAATAAATGATATAATACTTTCCAGTTTTCAAGGCTCTCTGTGGCGTCCGCTCAGCAGCCCTGGCTGAGTCAGGCTCTTTTATTGACACCCTCAGCTCTGCCAAACCTGTTGTTTGCCATCGCTTGGGCTTGCCCAGAGGCATACCCGGCTGCCGAAGGATTGCCTCGAGCTGGCCACGCATGCAGCCCCGGATGGAGACCAGGGAGCTGGTGGTGTGGCAGGCATGGAAGGAGGGGGAGCCAACAGGGAAGGGGCCCTGGGTTGTGCCGTTCGGCATTGGATGAGAGGAGAGGGGCAGCTTTATAACAAATGTTTTGGATTAGCCCTGAAAGCCTCCAGCCCCGGGCTGGGGATCCATCCGCAAGCACGGAGCTGGGGCGGGCACTCGCCCGACGCGTCTCAGAGTTATTGCTTCATTCTCCTCACAACAATGTCGCACAACGGGACGTGTTTTATGGGGACATTAATCCACACAGCAACGGCCTTAATGCATCTCACCACCCGAGGTGTGTATTAGCTGCCTCTATAACATATACCCTAGTGGGTTTTATTGCTATTGCAGCATAAATCCTGGGGTTTAGAGCCTTTTAAAACTCTCCTGTTAAGCTCTTCCATTCCAGGTCCCACTCCAGAGGATGGTGGAAAAAAAACCCCAAAGCCCCTCAACCTTACCCCATCTCTCAGTTGACATGGGAGATAGCTGAGGCTTTGAAAACATCAGAGCTCTTCTCCTGTATTTCCCATAGGAAAGCAAAGATAACGAAGGGATTCAGTATGTTATTCCTTCTTTTCTATTCATGCTACATCTATTCAGATACTCAGTGCAATGTGTTTATGTTGTCTGCCAGGACACCCAGTGCCACCTCTAAGACTTCTCTGCCACCAACACCCAAGTTGCTGTCACCTTTCGCATCCCTGAAAGTCAGCTGGGAGCTGCTCCCCTCTGCCTCTCTAAGCCCTTGCTGAATCTATTCCTACGAGGAGAGGGAAAGAGTTCTTCACTCTTAGGAGGTATTTATATTGTCAAGCCATAAAAAAAAACCACAAAACCCCAAAGCAAACGTTCCAGCTCTTGGAACAGTGATGAAAATCATCAGGGCTTCTCACCTGGCCTGTGTGTCACCACCGTGTCCCAGAGCCACCCCACCACATCCAAGATGTGACTCTACTTTTTAGCTGCAACTGCAAAAGTCCACCTGAGAACTGCCTCCCCCACCTGTTTCTAATCCTTTCATTTTTCACCAAAATGTGTGAGGACCAGATAGACCCAGGTGTTTGCCATCAAAGGGTCCCTGGGGTTTTTCCCCCATGCCCAGCCATCTCCTTTTGGGAAGGTGACAGCCAAGGACCAAATTGCATTAACTCATTAAGCCTGCACATCTTGACCCAGCTGACACTCTTGAAAAGGTCCCCACTTAACATTTGACAGGAATGACAGCAATTTGGATGCTTAATGAAACCAAGGAAGGGCTTGTCACTCTAATTGTGCTAATAGCTAAATGCCCTGTCCCATGCCACCATGCAGGATGCCACCCTCTCCCTGCGGTGGAGGGCCAGAGTGGCACCAGCCACATAGTCAAGGCGAATTTGTAGATATGGATGAAAGACTTGGTGTTAAGAGGGTTGTTGTGGTTTGGGCTGGAGGTTTTGGTGGATCTGGAGGATTTGACCAGTAGGACCCATTCCGCCCTGGACTCCCCAGATGAGCTTTTTGGGATCATGCCATGATACTAACACTAACAACAGTGGTAACGGAGATGACAACAATTTGCTTTGACTCGTCTATGACGAACACTGGCATTAGTTCTTTGCAATTCTTTGTCACGCTGAAGGAAAGCTTTAAGAAACAAAATAGCCATTAAACGAATTACCTGGCAACGTTGACAGCAGAGGCTTCTGCCTGGGACAGGCATTAACTCTTAACCCAATACTTACCTTTAGCTTGGTGGCCACTTGCCTCAGAGAAGCCAACTCAAATTAAAATCTCTCTTGGGCAGTGTTCACAGAGGGATATGGTTTTCTTCCTGGGACTTTCCATCCTGGAAGGACTGGGACTCGGTGACCACACCCAGGGTCTCCAGTAGACTGGCTTTTAGGGGAGGTGGCTAGCAGCCCAGCAGGGGGGGTTACATTTTGTGCTACCAGCCCCAGTACTGGTGACCACTGCTAAAGTGGTGGCAAGAGATCCCAAAGAAGGACGTTTTGGAGCAGGAACAAGAGGCAAGATAAACTCACCAGTTCTGGCTTGCATGGTGACTAAGGAGAACAGTAGAACTTCCACTGGCATTTCATTTGAGGTATCTCCTACCTTAAAACACCTTTTCACCACATGAACATTTACTGGATTTGCGATAGTCAGTTCATGGGGAGCTTTCCTGAGCATGGAAACTGGATTCAGCTAAATAACACCACTTAGCTGTCCCTGTCAGTTTTAAGAGATGTTGTTTGAGGACTCCATCACACAGAGAGAATGTGAAACACAACTGATGTCTGAAAGCTGTCATAAGAGTTTCCTCCAGATGCCAGTAAGCCTGGGTCTGTATTTAACTCTTATTTAACAGTACTCCTGTGGAGAGTAGTAGCACAGATCTTTTCCCATCCATTCTTGAATGGGATGTAATTGCCAGCATCATGGAGAGATGTCCCACCAGCTTATGAGTACATGCTACAGAGGGAACCTCAGTACAATAGTATTCAAGGAATGAGAACATTTCTCCCACTGCTGCCCCTTGGGATACAGAGGAGTCACCATACTAAATGCAATTCTTTTCTGGCTGGAAAAAAAAATCCTGAGCAACCGCAAGACAATAGACAGACGGGCCTCGTTGTCTTTCCTCTCTTTCAGGAGACATGTGAGGTTTTTCTTGCTGCACGCTGAACTGGCAGTGTCACAGACAGCTGACTTCTCCTCTGCTTTGTGTCCAAAGATGATTTTGGAAGCTGAAATCTCACTTCAGCCATGAACAAAAACAATTTGCAGTGGCCAACTTGCTGTACCACTGGGGTAATGGAGATACGTGTGCTTATCTGTTTTGGTTATCAGAGTGACATAGTTTCCCTATCTGTCATGGAAAACTCATTGACAAAGCAGGAAGAAAATGATGCTGCTGTTGACCAATGAAGTGCTTTGCACATCTCTGCTTCCCACTGTTTCAGTCTTGGTCATTGACCTTGCACAACGACTGGGAAGATGAAACTGTCCTGGCATTCAGATAGAGCCTCACATGAGCCATTTCAGCTGGGTGCACACTTGTATTCCACTCTCAAATGGCCACACCATGCCTGTTGCCCTTCAGTATTTTGCCAAGTTTTCTTTATACAAGCCAGAAAAACTGCAGAGAAAAATTGCTCCAAAGAGCCTGATCCTCCTCAGAAAGTGTTGTCTCTGGTTTCAGGTGTCAAAAAAAACCTGCAAGAAGCAGGATAAAATGAGGAGAGGGTTACTTCCAACGTCTGGACAAAAAGAAACTTTAGGCCTTGAGGTACAACAAAAGCTGTTGCAGTACTTTTAACAGGGAGCAGGCTTGTGGATGAAGAGCACCAGCACCAGGGGCATAGGACTGAGAGTTGGTCTTGTCTTTGCAGAAACTTCTTGTAGCTGATCATCGTTACACCACCTACAGTGTTCAGTGAGGAGGACATCACAGTTCTGTTGGTCAACTCAGATAAATCTTTCTCCAGGTCTTGATCAGTGGAAAATCCAAGGATGTATCTGAATTAAGGAAATTTCTAACCTTCTGTTGCAGGGGAAAGGTCCCATCTTCACCCTCCCGGAGCAAATGGTGTCACATCAGCAAACCCACGTACTCATCCCACTAGGAAGTGGAGAAAGGAAGGTCAGATGAAAGATGTGGTGCCGGTGAGCATGCTCAGGTCTGGTAGCGGTGGGGTATAATGAGACCCTAAACCAAGCAGAACCTAAATCTTAGGAAGAGAGAGGAAGCAGGTGGTTAAATACAGAGATGTAAAGGCAGGCTTGAAGTCATGGTTGCTGTTATGAAAGGCCAACCGATTAGCAGATCCCAAGACTTTCAGGGTTTTCCAACATGGCCGAAACCCAAGGTCATCCCCACACATCATCAAAGACCTTTGGCGTAGAAGCGCCAGGGAGGATGGAATCACCCTTGCTCCATTACCCGCGGGTTTTTAGCTCTTGCCAAAGCCTGGCCTGGTATCAGGGAGTTGAGCCAGGGGATATTTCGGCTCAGGGCTGCTTGTGACTGAAGCTCTAGCTCAAGCCATTCCGGTCGGAGTTCAGCATCATTCAAAGCCCAGGTTTGGCTGGGCTGTGGTTCAAGGAAAAAAGTCACTGCTCCAGCGGGTTGTGCCTCCTGCGGGACATGGCTGCTCACATAGTGCATGAGATCGCATGGGATGTAGGAGTGGATTTTTGGGGCACTTGTCTGTGAAGGAAGGACTGTGTAGTTTTTGTTTAGTCTAGTTATAAATGTCATACATTATATATCCTTCACCATTTCCTCATAAGACCACTTTGCTAATGGATATCTGCACCAGGAAACTTTTGTGGCTAGACAGCCAAAATTTTACCTTCTTCACTTTCAGCCCTTCCTTATAACGCTGTAATTCCTCAGGATTTATGTCATTCCAATATTTGTTTCATTCTCCCCCAGTTGCTGCTAGCCAAGCCAGCGATATTTCATTTATTTTAATCTTTCTTCCAGAACTTCCATTTTTCCAAGCTGAATCTTGGTACCTTTTTTCCCCCCTGATGTTCATCTCATTTGCCAAGGAAAGGCTAAGGCAATATTGCATTATATCCAAACTGAATATTGTTTTATTAGAGTAGCCAACTGGGCTAAAAGAAGAACTTGTCTTAACCAGAGCTGATCATCCACTTTGCCTTTTAACTTCGATAACAGTGACAGTGAAAGAAAGCTAAGTCACTAACTTAGACTTCTGGCACCGTCTAATTTCTAGGGAAAAAAGAATTAAATTGAGACTTTCGGGGTTTCTGGTATTGCTGAAACTACTTATGTATAAGCACCAGCAGTGTCATGTAACACAGACAAATTACTATTTTGTGTGGAATAACTAAAAGGCATTATTTTCAGGAACACTTAGATCAGTTACATGTACTCTCTGGTCATTACCATTTATAATTTTGTGTATAAGGAATTTAAACTTAGAATTGTGTTGCCCTGTGCGGAGAGGAACGTTTGGCTGAATAAATCTGAGAAACTGTTACATCAGACCCGCAGCAGGCAATTACTAAATATTGAGGGAAATTGCTTCATACATCAGCTGATACATCATGTTATAATTATTTTAACATTAAGGGGAGAAAAATCAATTCAAATAGGTGTGTAGCCATATTAATAAATTATTTTTGGGTGCTTCCTATTCCATTCGCATTAGCCTTTTTTCAGGCGATAAGATTTCTCTTTGAATTTTGCTGAAGTATTGGCCAATATAGACCTATGCTTGCAAAATATTTGACCGGTGAAAGAGAAGGTAAAAGCCAAATGATGGTTATGCTCTTTAGTTTGCGTTGTTAAAAATGCACCAAGTTATTTATAGAATTTGAAGAAATAAAGAGTTTTCTAATCTCTCCATAAAATTGTGATTTTCTTTGTATGGCTGATTTTGCTCAGCTGGAAGCTATGTTTTCTGTAATATACAATTTTTTTCTGTAAACAAAATATTCCAACCTAATCTTGACAGTGTTGGGGAAAAAGCAAAACAGTTAAAACAGCATAACATAGGTCTCTTTTATGCCACAAAAAATGTTTTTTAATGGATTTTAACTATATGTTTTACTTTTTTGAGCAACTCTACAATCCACTTTTTTTTTGTTAGAAAGAGAGTTCAGTCAGGAATGCTCACGTTGTGTCTTTTAGAAATTGGCTCAGCTTACTGGATAAACACTCCTCAGAAAACAGTCCTGACAAGAAAGTACATCAATTACATTTTCATATCAATAACGCTAATTAAATGCATTTGTCCTGTCTTCTGTATATACAATGTTGTGACTTCGGGGCTCATACCTGGGTATAGTGTAACCACACCAAGTATCTTGGTGTGGTTACACAAAGTTGTGGTTACACCATACCTGTTGAGGAGGAAGACCTAATATTTCCACAACAGGCAAAGGAGATGCCTTGGCAGAGAGGTTCTTGGTTTCTAGTGCACAGCTGGGGTTGAGCTGTGATCAGGGACCTCAGAATTCCCTCTGGTGGTGGCTCCGGGTGGGAGATGCATGCACAGCTCCCAGCGCTGGTTTCCGTGTCTGCCCAAAGCCGTGCGTGTGATTTTCCATCTCTTTGACCCTTGGGAAAGGAGCCATTTAACCTTTTGCTGCAGAAGGCTCCACAGCCCTTCCCTCCTGAAGAAGGAGCCCTACACACACCCCCTGCCCAGGCCTTGCAAACTGCCCCTGGCCCCTTACCCCAGACCACAATTTTCCCCATCATCCTTCTCTCCAACCCAGCAGCTGCCTTCCCTCCCCACAGCTCCGTTCCCTTTCATCTCCCGTTTCTCCTCCCTAACTCATGGGCTACCTTTGGTTTTCAAATGCTCATATTCCAGTCCCTCTTTCTCTGGTGGAAACTTTAACAAATGCACCAACATCTGCTATAGTTAGTCATCACACTTAATGTACAGGATATTCCAGCTGGCTTCACTCTCCTTTTATTATGTATTGGAAAGAGGTTTCATCTGCGCTCCTCTGGCTTGGCCAGACACACACCCAGACTCACCTCCACGTGGTGTGGATGCAGCTGGGGTGCCATGGGATGCCCCTTGGCCACACGCCCACGGCATCCCCCAGTCCAACACCCCCCTGCACCCCAGCTGCTCTCATGTTTCCCTGTACAGCCAAGGTGGGACATGCCAGGGCCGTAGGGTCCTTCTTTGAGGAGGTGTGATGTCCCATGAAGACAGCCAGAGTTTGAGCAGCTGGTAGAGAGACAGATACCCACTGCTTAAGCATTTTCAGAGGGCTGGAGAGATGATCCCTTGCCCTTGCTACCTACAGTGTAGCTGCAAATCACCAGCCTGCATGGCAAGACCTCCTTGCTGAAGGCTCAAGTTTGTAGGAAATCAGACCCTTTCCAAGGCTAAAGGCAGAGCAACCACCATCCATCCTTGATGCCAGGGAAGGTGCTCAGCTCCTTGGCAGAAGAAAGGAGCTGAAACAATAGAAAACCCAGCCCAAAGCACTCATCTCATGGAAAGCACAAGCCAGAATGACTGCAGACACCATCACATGGGCTTCCTCCACAGCAGACTGAAAATGCAAAGGTTGCACAACTGCGTCGTTTGGAGCTGGGGTTGTCTGGAGCATCAGGCAGGTGAGGGCAGCTGGGAGGAGAGGGCAAAGCGCTGGGCATGGTCCTGGGGAGAAGGAGACCTAGCCCCCAAAGAACGAATAAATATCTTCAATTAAAAAAAAAAAAAAGTGAAAGAAAGCATTTATGGAAAATCTGGTGCTTGGGTGCAAAAATACAACGTTACCCTTTTTCTTCCAGCAAATATTCATCAGTTTTCTCACAGCACAGTGGTCTTCAACTGTGTATGTTAAGCACTGGCGGTCACTGAATGGTGCTGGAGAGCAAAAGTTTGGTTCAGAAAGACAGGCTACACAAAGAAGTTTGCAAGAAGCAAAAGTGAAAAGGTGAAAAGGGACTGAGGGTTTAAAGACTTCAAGGCACACGTATTGACGTAGTGGCCTGGCTGGAGAGCAAGCAACTGTAGAGCATTGGAAGCACGTTAGTCACATCAGGTGTGTGGTGAAGAAAAACACAGCAGAAACACACTGAGGCCACGAATATCCTTAAAACAGGTCTTGCGGCTGACTTCACACATGATCTGTGTCCTCAGGAGTTTCCATTTAATTCCCTTTGCAAGACAAGCGGTTTATTTGCTTTCCTAGATAAATATGGACCCACGTCATGCACTTGTTCCCCCGACAACACTTTACAAAGGAGCATTTTTCTCAAGTGTTTGATCGTCTTCAAAAAAGAAATAGCAGATGGTTAACACAGTTGTCGTTTTTCTCTAATTGTAGGTGAAACTCCCGGGTCAGGAGGATTTCCAGCTGCTAATGTATTTTCCTCATTTTGGTGTGAATTCAGTAAATGCAGAGACTGTGCTTCTAAACTCTGAGACTGTTATATGCCTCAAGTTGGGGTCTTTTGGTAAATGTTATTCTGGGTAAATAAAATCTGCCCTAGGACAGCTGTGTAGTTTTCAATAGGTTTGATGGCAAATATGTAAATTCCTGCGAAAATTCTTTTTCACTTCTATTTTCCTTCATCACCCAAGAATTCCCCTCCTCCTTCAGAGACCAGGAGGTTTCACATGAAAGACCAAAGACAAGGATGGTCTGAAAATAACGTGTTTAGCTACCAGATGTGATGAAATCTGTTGCGAAAGGAGCCGACAAGAGATGTGTCGTGGGGTCCTTGTGAGGACCGGGCTCGTGTCCTGGATCCATGCTGGGCTTTGGGGTGCAACGGAGGGGAACGCAGGAGGGGTTCCTTGGCTGAGCTCAGGGTGAGCTGCGCAAAACGGACCAGGAGGAAATGCGATTTCGTTATTTTGGAAGACGAAGACTGCGGGACAAGAAAATGATAGAGCTTATCCCCACGATCGATGACAAAGAAATCCAAGTGGTATCCATTTAAGGTTAAGTTTGGTACTTTCAATTTGAAATATTGACAATAAGTGTAGGAGTCATTCCCTTTAAAGAGAGTGACATCATCACAAATGGAGCTATCGATGCGCTTCATAAATTTCCCTGAAGTTACTGCAGGTGACAGACAATGTCTTCTAGGAAATGGAGGATGTTCAAGGAAGCAATAAATAACTCCTGCACTGCTATAACCACAAAGTTTGACATGACAAAATATAAAAGAATCCAGAGAAACTTGTTGGGAAATGGCTGATTTGCCCATGAAGAACGCGAGGTACTCTTTCAAAAGAGTAGATCTTGAAAGTATTTGAAACACAATGTCAGAGCAGATCTTCCAGTACATTACTGGAAATTCAAAAAGTGAGATTAATTTCCGCATGGCTAAAAAGATATAGGAACATAAAGAGAACTCCACCAAAGGAAATATTCACCCTTTCCTGAGCTCGTCTGCTGTTGTGAGCATTATCTGACACTTAAAATTCGATAAGTGTTCAACAATCATCCAATTTATTTTGGAAAATTCGGGAAATTACTAATTGAGGGGGTCTGATAGTAATGCCTCAGGTGTCTGGATGTGCTTCACTTCAGACACTGACTGCTTTATTTTAATGCTGGTATCTGCAAGGAAATGCAAGGAGAGTTTTATTTTTACTTAATTGCATGCTTGAAAATTGGCTGCTGTCTAAATGCCGTGTAGCAAAAGGGTATGCATTTTTAAAAACGAATCTCAATATGCTTAGTCTGAGTACCGTATCACTGCACAAAGTCTGGTATATGGTAGAGCAAATCCCAAATATATGAAGATTTGCAATGGAGACTTCCTTAAAAAAATATGAAATTGATGAAATTCGTGGTAAGCGTTGATGTGAATCTGCCAAAACATCTGTTGAATTTATCCTTGCTCCTCTCTAAAAAGAAGCGTTACATCTTACATACAAGGAAGCCACACTTTTTTTCTTTTTTTTTTTTTTTAAAAAGGGGGTGCAATACTTAGCACAACATCATAAATTTCTTCTTTTAGTAAAAAAAAACCCATTGAGGCCTGGAATAGTGACAAACCCACGCAGGTTCAGGGGGGCAGCAACTGAAATGGGTTCAGCCTCTCGCTGGTGTAAATCAGCGTAGTGCTGCTGATCTGCACCAGCTTCTGCCTCCTTCCTGCACTGCCATTGTTTGAATGGACACGCTGTAATTTAAGCCAGCATGTTACTGTAATTAAAAAAATACACAAATGACAGAATTTGACTCAAAACCCACCATCCTTCATGGTTTACATTTCCTACAGAGGGAGTTAACTGGTAAGATGTACATGTTTATTGGTTTCCTTCTTTGTGCTTTTACAAGTATTTTTCTCTTTGATGATCTAAACCATATGTTGAGGTACTTTGGAGGATTATTTTATCAGTTCCTCTGCAGTATGAGAGAAATACCAGGGCAGAGCCCATAGGTTTGCACACATACACGCCACTAAATCATCCCTTGTTCCTGAGCAGCCAAGCTGCCATATTGATAAATAGTCCATGTCACATTAATTTAATTCTGAATCACTCTGAGACATCGTTTTGTTACAAATATAAATTTTGTGGTGTAATGGAATGTGTTAAGCCTTTAACAAATGAACATTTAATGGCCGCTCATGAAAAAACATAAATAATCAGAAATAAAATTAGCAGGATTGGTAATGAGCGTATGAAGCAGAGTGGCGCGGCCCCAATTCCCTGGGACAGGGCACAGGTGGGAGCAGCATCTGCGTTTTCTCCTTCTCTTTGGTGGCTTCAACTGGGACACAAATGTCTGAATGTTAGTCTTTTTTTTAATAAACTAAAATTAAAAAAAAAAATAAATCTGTTGGACCATTTTTGGTAGTAACATTGGAAAACACCCATCCTTCCCGCAATTCCTCTCTACCTTTATTATCATTATTTCCATGAAGCCTTTCATTTATTCCCTTCCACTCCTACCTGAACCCCACTGATGCCCCACGCTCAGAAAAAAACCCTAATTTTCTCATCACCAGCGCTTTGCGAGCTTGTTTCATGCCTCTGCTGTGTGTCAACATTTGCACAGTGCCAGGAACAGCCAACATATATATATTTTTTTTTTTTTAATCTTTTTTCCACTGACCCCCTTGTATCTTTTTTTTTTTCACTGAATCTCTGCAGCCAGTATCTCTTATTGGCAGCAGCTTTCCAGGCTGCTGGACTTGTCCGCACACCGTTTTTTGGGGAAGCCGCAGCCTCAGCCCGCAGGAATGGGGACCCGTTAGTCCCTGGGTCAACTCGAGGGCAAGATGTTAAGCACAAAAGTGTTGCGTGATTAGTGGCAGTCACTGGAAAGAAGTTTTAGTATCTGTGACTATAGGCAGTTTGTGGACTTCAGCCAAAATGCTCTCTTTAAATATCAGAAAGTATCCCTAAAATTGCAAGCCTTTGGAGACCACGGCACTCCGCAAACTGCCAAGAAAAACAACACGTAGCGCATAAATCTGAAACAATCACTTATTCCAGCTATGGAGGGACCAAACGACAAAACACTTACCTAAATGCTTTTTATTTGCATTAACGTTTATTCAGAAATGATCTGAACGCCTCAGTCCCTTTGCCTTTGCGCGTCTGTACGCTGAGGGCGCGTGCGTGGAAATTCCCGTTTCTGGGGTGGCGGAGTTCATCAGGCTCATCGCTGATGGGGACATGAAAAAGGGGACATAAAAGGGGACATAAAACCATCCCGTGTGCCCCATGGTTTCTCTCTGCTACTTCTCTTTCCTTTGCACCTGGGCTGGTAATTTATGTGTGGCTAAAGCTTTTCCCTGGCCTTAACCCGGACATCTGAATGCGGATGGCACCCCTCCTGGTTTTTAATCTATAATGATTAAAATTCACGTCTGTGTTTTGGTTGGAAACCACCCATGTTCTGCTTCCAGCCTCCATGCGTATGATACCATCCTCTTCTGCATCAACCTGGCCAGAAAGGTGATCCTGGTCCTGGTAAATACCCCCAGCTCCTGCTCTGCGTTTTCCTTACCGGAGGCATGGGATGGTGTTATGTTCTCAAGGTCCACTGTAAATCAGCGAATCTCTCTCCCTAGGATTTGCTCACGATTTGAAAATCTGACTTGAAACAATCGCCTTTCCCCTAGGGCACCATATGCAACTTCAATATATTAGTGGCGAAGGAAAATATGCTGTGCTTGGCGTTTACAATTCCCACTCTAATTTACCAGACAGGTGTTTTTGAGGAACAGCTCATCTGGCAAGAAGAAGGAGGGTCACTGGGTTGGGGCTTTGTTTCTCCCTCTTATTTTCATCAAGGGACAGACCTGTAAACAGCTGGTAGAAGGAGTTGCTCCCCCCATGAACAGCCACAGGGGAGAGGGTCAGGAGATGATAGCCATGCTTGCTCAGAAAGGGTCCAGCCCAAAATCCCTGCTTTTGTATGAAACAGCTCTCGGATTATCAAAGGTGACCAGTGAGCCGGACTGCCAGGACCCTGGTTCCAGAGAGCACCAGGGTCTTGCCCTTCCCCTGAAAAACAGCCTTTTTCTGAGACTTTCTCTGGGATGAGTACCAACTTGACTGGTCCTGAAACTTGTGACTTGCATTCCTGCCAGCCAGCCAGCAATTTCTTCCTTAGAGAGAAAATAAAAGAAAAGCAGGGGAGGGGAAAAAAAAAAATCAAGCTAGACTAAATTAATCCTGTTCTGAGAGCTAAATATGGTCAGGACATCTGTGACCTCCCCCGACTTCACCCTGGCTGAGCGGGGACAATAGCTGCCATGTGCCACCCTTTGTTGTTGAGCCTGGAAAAGATTTCTAAGCCCAGAATAACACACGTGTGCACCCATGCACGTAGGCACGCACGCACAGGCGCACACACACACATAGTGCTGCTAAACTTGCATTTCACATCCAAAAGGGAAGAGTTGGCAGCAGGGCTGCCCTCGCAGCGTTGGAGGGATGAAAGAGCCACCCCCCCGCCTCTCCTTGCTTCATAAAATCCGTGTGTACACAAGAGGTTTTCTTTCGTCTACAGATGTCCATTTCTAGTGTTACAAGGTGCAAATTCCGAGGTTCGGCAGACGCTGGAAGCTGTGTTCTCGTGTTGAAATGCCGGTATGTGGTCCGCGTGTCTCTGATCTCCAGAGTTTCCTAGCATGACATCTTTCATCATCATCATCAAGTCGGAGGACGTTAGATACATGTGGCCACCAGATTCCCTTCCAGCGTGAAGACGGGCCGCATCCTTTAACTCCCCTCTTTCCCCTGTTATGGGCGATGCTTTAAAGTCGCTCTTGCCAGGCTTCGCGGGATGCCTGGCCTCGCAGCGCCGAGCCACAACACTCCTGTAAATAAGGGCACATGCCGAAAGGAGACGGTTGGGGCCCTCGCTCCAGCCAGCAATGTTCTAACCTCTCCCTGCCCCTCTTTGAAGGGGACGGGTGAGGGTCACCCCGCGAGCCCCCGCTGCTCGGCTCATCTTGCCCCATGTCAGGAAACGGTGGCCTTTTTTCTTTATTTTTTTGGAAGGAAGTGGTTAACTCTTCCTTCACCACCCCACGATGGGATTCATTTGCAAAGGCACTCTTCAATCAAGAGCAAGGGAGACCACAGAGATGGTTTGCGTGGGAGGGAAACGGGGCTCGGTGGGAAGCCTGCGGAGAACGGCCACGACCGCCCGCAGCAGAGGACCCCCTACCCTGGGTACTCCCTGTTAAAGTCATCTCGGCCACCCCACCGCTCCTGGTCCCACAGGTGCAGTGTTCCCCATGCGGGAGGTCTCCCGCAAGGGCTATCCCTTGCGTTCGGTGGATGTTCCTGATTCGCATCAAAGTGGAAGCTGCAGCAAGCGTGCGTCAAGTCAGCTTTGGCAAGTCTTGTGGCCCTCCCCTTTTTTTTTTTCTTTTCTTTTTTTCCCCCTTCCTTTTTCTTGTTGCTGCTCAACCCTGCAGAATGTAATTAGAAAATGAGCCATTTATAAAACAAATGTTTCCGGGAGAAACTCCCCTGAACACCCGTGTCATAAAATTATTGAACGCAGCGTCTGAGAGCGTTCAGGATCCAAAATTTCCTCGGGGCTCACCCCTATCCATTATTCTGTCGCTGCTTCAACTGGGCGGTGACGTTTTACTGGCGGCACCCTGTTCCCTTCCGAAAGAAGCTGGCCTTCTGGCTGTTCTGCTAACAAACCAGCGCGCCGCTCCCTTGGTGTCCTCCTCCGTCTGCTAAAACCATAGTGGGGATGTAATGATGCTGGGGCTGCCTGGCTTCTCTCTCACTCCCCTTCCCAGCACATCCGAGGGGACAGACGGAGGTGACGGACCCCACCCCATGTACCGGTGGCATTTTAAGGGCTGAGCAGAACAGCGCGGTTTCCAGAGCTGGGATGTCCCCTCCTTCTAGAAATACTCAGAGGTTTTGCTCAAGGTAAACACTTTGGGCTGGAACGTCCCGTATTTCACCCTCCGCTGGGATCGGTTTTGCCCAACGACTCAGTTCCCACCGGAGCACCATATAACTCGCCAGACTTTCCAACACACTCTACAAAGTGCTTTGAGATCCCTGCCAGCTCCCTCTCTGGTCTTCTGGCGCAGTTCAAGAGGCAGATATTAATCTTAACAGCTATATGCTGGCTGGGCCCTGGTTGCCTAAGAGATTCTCCCTGAATTTATTTATTTGGATTTATACAAAAGAGCATAAAAAGGAACACTCCTCCCAGACTCCAGGCTCACCAGCCATAAATTACAAAAACAACTACAATGAAACCACCCACAGTACCTCCCGCCCCCGACACGACTGTTTTGCTCCAACACCCGGCTCTACAGCAGCAACGTCCAGCTTCTCTGCATGCCTCGGCATTCCCACATGGAGATGTCAACTGCAGGCGGCCCAAGGATCGGTGCTTCGGGAAGCCCTGTCCTCGCTCCTTCTTCAGAGCTGCTGGGGCAGCACTTAGGTGAGAAGTGGAAGAAGCGGTGGATGTGATTTCCAGCAGATAGGATGATCTCCTCGCACTTTTAAAAGTCCGCATGGACAAAGCTAGAGTAGCTCAGCTTGTGAATTCACACAGGACAGGGGTGGCCGGAGAGACCTCAAGAGGTCTTCTAATTCCTGCAGATCTTCTCATCCACCTAGTCTGTCCGGACACATAGTTAAATAACTTGGTCTTGAAAGCCTCCAGTGATGGAGTTTCCACCACCTCCCACACAAGGAATCCCAGTTCTCGCCCTTGGAAAGTGTTTCCTGAAGTCTGACCTCAGTCACCCTTGCCCTTAGCCTAATCATTTTATACACTAGCCCCAGCAGACATGGAGGACTGCTTCCTATCTCCTATCCAGTGGGGAAATTCAACATACTTGAAGGTTGTTATCATGTTTTCCCTCAGTTTTCTCCTCTCTAGACTAAACAACCCCAATTTACTCTGTGTCTTCTTGCAGGTCATGTTTTCTAGAGCTCTGTTCCTCTTTGTTCTTCTCCTCTGGACCCTCTCCAAGGAGTCCGCATCTTTTCTCAAGTGTAGTGCCAAAAGCTGGATTCAATATCCAGCCGAGGTCTTCCTGGGGCTGTGCGGAGCAGATGGATAACTTTGCATGTCTTCCGTGTAGCGCTGAAAGTCTGATGTCTGTTTTGCTTGCAGACAAGCTTGCAGAGAGCACTGCCGACTCCTCTTCAGCCTGTGATACACTATGCCCTCCTCAAATGCACCAGAGCCCCAGACAGGGTCTCTTCTTATCAGCAGGGTCCGCTCTGATTGAAGGTTATTTGGCTTTGCTTTACAGATCTTTTTGCTGCTCATGCTGAGTTTTGGCAATTTTAGTAATGGAAGCAATCCCTTGAGGTTTGAGTGCCCCAGGGCCACGTTTCTGCTGAGGGAAGGAAGACAGCCTATAGCTCTTTAAACATATTGTCATGAATTCACACTCAAGCCCTCGCTTTGCTTCAGAGCCTGAGAGGTTTTGTCCCAAGAAGGCAGAATGTCTCCCAGGACTTGTTTCCTTCCCTGATCCAGCTGTACCTTAATCCCAGAGAAATGCTATGGATGCTGTGCTGATGATTTTCGATGTCATGCTCATCCAGCCTGTTTTCCATACCGCGCCAACATACCTTAAGAGCTACCTTCTGCCCTGGGATGTGAAGACCCCTTGGATCCTGCCTTGTTCTTCCTTGCAGGCCTGTCCTTGCCTGAGATGGAAGTGAAAGGTAGAAGAGCCAAGAAAGAGGAAGCAATGGGATGGCCACCAGTGGGTGGGTGCCGTGATCTCCAGGACCAGATGCCCAGGTAAGTTCCCAACGCATGGCTGAGCTGGGACCAGGAGATAAGATGAGGTTCATGCACTTGCTGTGCCAGACTGCACCACATCGAGGGACTGAGCTGAAGGTGTGACAGGGTGCATCAGCTGTAGGTGACCACATGGTCTAGAAAATGATCCAACAAAAACAAGTGTTATAGGATCACAGGGTAACTTGGGCTAGAAGGAGCATCAGGAGGTCCCTAATCCAACCTCTGAGCTCAGCCCAGGTTGCTCAGAGCTTTATCTGTTCAACCTCAAAAACTTCCAAGGATGGAGACTGCATAGCCGCTTTGGGTCACCTCCTCCAATGGTTGACTGTCCTCATCCTGAAAAAGCTTTTTCTATATATCCAGAAATTATACTTATGGATCACACTTGGGATAGTCTCTGTGCGCATTTGTCCCAATCCTAAAACCTAGACACAGACCTAAACCAATCCTAAGACCTTACTTACAGCTTTAGTGACCCTTCTGCTGCCCCTTTTATCCCCCGCATAGTCACAAAGTGGGATTTAGTGACAGATGGTGATGCACGTGGTGCAGTAGGACCCAAGCCACCACGTTAGCAGAAGGATGAAGCAAAGAGAGCACGCTGAAGGCACCAGGTGAATCTCAGCTAATGCATGGGGCTGCCCCCTCAGAAGCAGCCACATGCCGTTCAAGCTAAAGCCACCTCGTTGGTACGTGTTGGTGCACATTCTTGCACAATGGGGTCTGGTCTTGGAGAGGGGTCTTCAGATATCCCTGCAATTTCAAAAAATATGCAGTCTCAAACAGACATCCAGGCTGAAGTGGAAGCTGCAGGTGGAGTAACACCATTACAGAGATGTTGGACTCATCCCAAGCCCCAGGAGCTAGGGTCAGAAAAATCAGAATTAAATTGAAATGGGAAAGAAATCCAAACCAGTCCAGGGTGTGTTCATTCAGGATATTCTTTCTTTAACTCTGCCCTACAGTCAAGAAATAATGACGCAGTTATAATTCAAGCATGTTTACGTTTGTAGCCCTTGATTAGATTCAACTAATTAGATTCAGCAAAGGTTTTTCTTTCTCTCTTCTGTTTTTCTTTATGCTCTTTAAAGTTACGGTGTCATTTTGGGTGGGTGGAGGCTTCAAAACAGTTAACAACCAGCAAATTCTCAGATCATCTTCTTCTGCCCTGTGTTGTTCGCAGTGCACCAGGGAGGTGCAGCAGGGGCAGAAGCAGCCTTCAGTTTGCCGTCAGCATTGTCCTGTCCCCCAGGACTGTATCTGGGCTTAACGATGGACCTAGGAAAACCATGGCTATGACAGTGCAGGACAGCTGGTGAACAGCTTGGGTTTGGCTTTTTTTTTTTCAGTAACACACTTCTATGTTACGTTGTGATCCATTTTTTGTGCCGGAGTCCAAGGAGCGTAGGGCTGGAAATCCCAGTCCCACTGGATCCAAATGCAGAGATCACCTGCCTCTGCCAGAGCAAGGTTTCACCCCGCTGAGAATTAACAGACAAAATGTTGTCCATAAGATAGGAAGGAAAGTGGTTCTGTCACAAGAAAGCCTCTTAAGCAAGCGTGGCTGCACTCTGTATTCAAGAGAAAAGCAAAGTTCAGCAGAAAATAAAAAACACCTAAGTGTTTTGCCTTGCCTGATCAAAGACATCTGGGAGCACAATGCAGTTGTAGAACAGAACTTGCTGCTGCACAAATAAGAAGCAACTGATGAAAAAAAGATCAATGCAGAGAAATTTTCTTGGAGAGGGCCAGGAAACTACAGAAGACCAGACAGCAGAGAAGGGATCCACCCTGAGGTGTCCGTATGCATGATTGACTCCAACAAAGACACAAATCTGATCGCAAACTGCACCAGCACAGAGCCCGAACACAAATGCTAACAAAAGTCAAGAGGCCCCGTGGGAACTGGTAGGTTGCTTTATACACTGAACGTCACAGCGATAGCTATCCGGGCTAGATCCGTAATTCAGCATGGATGGTGGTCATCAATGTAAGATAAGCTAATTACGGGAGGAAGGAACAAGTTAAAACTACATAAATTGAGCTCCTTGGTCTCGCCAAAAAGTGCAATGGCCACAAGGTTTCACCTGACTCACAGGAGGAAAGGCCAGTTGAGGTTTTGGAGAATGGAGTTCACGGAGACCTCCAGAGGCAGGAGAAGGGCTGAAAGGATGCAGCCAGCAGGGAGCAGAAAGGGGGGAGAAACCAGCCTTGCCAAGGGAATGACAGGAGCAGTGATGGCAACAGCAGCACTGGCTCTGGTTCCTTCAGCTACTGCTTTAAGATGGGAAAGGAGGAAAAGGGAGGCAAGATGTCCTCAGAAGAAGTGAAGGGTTGGCACTGATGGGGCTGTGAAGTCCCCAGGTTTTATGGCAGCAGTGGCTGTCTACAAACTTGCCCTGATAATGTCTGAGGGTTCTTCTTAGATGGATATGGAGCTGAGGTCTGTCCCACCTTTCAGACTTGCATCTCTTGCAGATATGAAATGACTTGGATATCTTTATATCTTCTGCTAGCCACACTTGTAACAGCTCAGCAGTCACCTGTCTTACAGGGTACCCTGACAACCTGTAAGCAGCCTCCTGCCAGCCAGGGGGACCATGCTGTCACCTCTGTCAGGCCAGGATGGCCATCTTTCCCATCCCTCTGACCCAGTGCAGGTATCTCTGACCTCTGTGGTGGTCCTCACAGGGTCTCTTTATAACCGTCAGAGAGAAATGGGCAAATTGAGAGTGCCTTTTCCCCCTTTTGCAGCAGAAGATGTTGGGTGGATGGGGCCCTGGGAGCACCTATTTCTGCCCACCAACTCCATACGGAGCCTGAGATCATCTGGACACACCTAAAGTGTGATGAGATGCAGCCAGACCTTCCTGGATGCTGGTCTACGTCCAGGAGCAGAGGAGAGACGTGCCACAGAGTGCACCCAGGCTTGGTGCAGTGCTGCAGGTTTGGGGGTGGCCCATATTGCCCTTTCCAGGGCTCTTCTTCTCCTACACGTGAGAGCAGCCCATGCCGAGTGGTAGGAAACAAGTTCAGGGCAGGAAAAAGCCAGCAGGGCCTCTCTTCCTAGGGATGGCCTTTCATGCTCTTGGTCCACCATATCCAGTATTCCCCTCTCCCCACAGATGTTACCTTCTTACTAAAATTACACTTTCTCAGCATAACTTACCATATTTAAAATCAAGCCCAGCTCCCTGAAACTGTGATGCTCACTCAAACCCCGATATTTTTTAAAAACCCGATTTCTGTTCTTTATATTTTCTGAGTCTTGAAGGTGATCCAGGTTTCACACCTTATTTGAGAAAACTTTTTAAACAAACACTGAAATTCTCACTTAGTCACACGACTCCAAGAACTGGGACTTAAGAAATACCAGAGAGCTTGCAATAAAATCCCGTGAGTTGGCAGCTCTACCCATCTTTAGGCTTTGCTCAGAGCAACCAAGTTCAGACCTGCAGTTCCTAAAAATACCAGAAAAATCAAAGCACTCCTCAAGTGCCCTGAGGAAAATGCTTTGTCCCTCTGCAAAATATGGACAAGACAGCCCATGCTTCCTCCAGCCTGTGCTCCTCTGCTCCTCTGCAGGAAAAGACTCTGCCAAGGCAGCAGTCGGCAACATCGGCATCAGCAAAACCTCCAGCAAGGACCTTGTGCCACCTTGTACATCTTACGCTGAGAAAATGGTCCTGAAGGGAGTTTTGGCAGAGAGATGAGTCCATTGTCTTGGGTGATGTCTGCCATGGGTCGGCTTTGAGAACTCCTTGATCCTCCTGGATTGTTATACATCTCATGATCGGATCAGTTAAACTGAAATGGATTTAGGTGCTGGCTCGAGGCCAAAACGCATGAACATATCCACACCCAGCCTTTACTCCAAGCACGGCATGTTGGAACAGGAGGGTCATGGTCCCTAAACAACAATGGGCAGGAAGAGATGAAGCTGGCATTGATCAACTGAGCTGATTTCCCCAGAAAGAGCAGCGAGGGGGATCTCTCAGCCAGGACCAGCCGCATGGGTGCTGGCTGGATGAGAGGGTAAACGCAAGCAAGAGGCGTCACGCATTCTTCTGTGCATCCCTCACCTACAGCTGGGCTCGAGGAGGAGGTGGCCAGCTTGCTGCTGAAGGCTAGGGTGTGTTAGTGCAGCATCCCAGCTCCCATGTGAGCCGCCCCAGAGCCAAACTACCGTTTGATTAATCAATCGTTCGATCCAGCTCCCTGCCTCCCTCCGCATGCAACGAGCATGAGCCGAACAGCACGCACTCACGGCCTTCAAGGGCTGGCTTAGGCAGCCCCTGATAGTGCTGTTTATACAGCTTCCCGATGGAAACAATGTGGATTTTATTAAACGATCCCATTAATGTTTCTCCATGTTGTCATTGCAGACTTCAAACGATGATTTATGTTGGCTCGTAGGTCTTTGTCCTCGCAGCCGCACCGCGAGCAGCATCCAAGGACAAAGTGTTCTGGGACGGGACGGTGGGAGTCCTGCTGCTCCGGCTGTGCGGCCATGCCGAGGTCTGCTCCTCCGGTGCCACGCACCAGGGAATAAAGGGGACCGCCGGCCGGCCAAGCACAACGACACGAGCCACACGGACACCTGGGACCATCCTTCGTGCTGCAGTGTGGTGTTGGTCTCCCACGCCGATGGCTTAAAGGGAGAGCTGCACAGCGCTGCACTGCAAGGGAGCCCGCACAACCACCGGCAATTTTTTTACCCTATTTGAAGTGGCACAGCTCTTTTTATCCCGGAAAAATTGTACCTGTTTGTCCCATGCTGGTTCTTAGCCCTAAGAATTACATTTATACTGCCAGGCTGCTTTTCCCCCTATTTTTCCCATTTTCCACCCCATCATTCCCTGGCTGATTTTACCCCCAAAGCAATTTTGCCTCCTTGCTGCCCATTTTGTGTATATGCCAGTTTTCACCTCAGGAATGAACCAAATAATCCACTCAGTGGAGAAACCCCAGCTATGGACTCGAGAACTGCCCTCTTTGGGACCTACAAGCTGCAGAAAGCCATTCTTGGCCAAGGTAAGATGTGGCAATGCCTGGAGTGACAGAGCAGTCAGTATGGATGGAGTCAGGAGGGTTAGTTCTCTATATGTGCTTTGGGAGGTGTCAAAAATGCCGCAAAGTCCATTCTCTTCAAGGTACTCACCTGTCTTGTGCTGGTGTGTGCTGGGTCTGATCAGGTTGGGCAGTGCTCAGGTTGTGGGAATGAGGCATCTTCCCGTCCAAAAAGCCACAAGGTTTTTGCTGGCAGCCATCACTTTTGTGTGTGTGTGCCCAGGGGCTTTGCCCTCAAAGCTCAGCCTAAACATCCTCCAGATGACTTGCTCACTTTGTCTTCCTGCCAGTGAGCAAAGCGCTCGCAGCCCCCGTGCAAATTGCCTCGGGAGCATCGTTTGAGAGGAGCGCTCGCAAAAACGCATCCAGCAACTGCATGGCCACATGCAGCGGCTGAAAAATCAGTCAAGGAGGTCTGCAATGAAGATGATTTCATGCACCTGGGATGGCTGAGTGAGTCTGCTCCTTACCCTCCTGTTTAAGTACAAGCCCTGCCCTCGGCTACAGTCTGGGAATATTTCACCCTGTGGGAGTCTCTCAGAGAAGATCACGCTCTTTGGGGAACCATAGTCACATTAGAGCAGATATTGTGAAGGTGTTCAAACCTCACACGTGTAAGGTCACCATAACCACCACAAAACAGAGCTTTCAAGTTTTTGGAGTCTAGGCTGTGTCTTCCCCACTGGCTTTGTCAGCACCTGCACACACCAAACGTTTCTGCACCCAAAACTACACTACTGAGAACTGCAGGGTGATGTTGCATAGAGGATTTGGGGGAGCCTGTGCAGAATAGCAAAAGTGCAGCTCAGTTTCTTGCACGTTTTTGCTTTAAAAACCGTCACAAGCTGAAAGCAAAAGGCAGAATTAGACCAAACAGAAATGCGTCTTGTTACCATCCACAGCTAAGTCTAAGATCCTGCAGCATCAATAAGCTTTCCTTGCCCAGCTTTGGAAATCCCATGTCTCTGGGCTACAGCCTTCCTTGTGCTTCTTATTTCTTCTTTGTTGGCCTATTACTCTCCTCAGACCTTCAGTTTATCAAGACATTCTCTGGCCAGCCAGGACCTGACATTCATAGCACTGCAAGAAACCTTGGATGAAATTCCAGGAGCTCGTAGCAATGGCTGGACCAGCTCTCCAGGCACTGGCTTGCTAGGACTGGAGCATGGTTGTCATGATGCACCACCAGGGTGCACCTTGCAGGGGACAGTCACCAGCACACAACTACTCTCCTTGCCCTCCATGCTGTCCCCTTGACTGGGTGATGTGTGTCATCTTCTGGCTGCAAAGAAGGAGGGTGTAAACTTCTGCAGCGGTAACAACAAAACCAAACAGTCTCGACTTCCCTTCCTCCTCAGGATGGAGACTGCTGTCTCTAGTTTACAGCGCCATTTAAAAGACCATCAAACCACCAGATTTCTTGCCACTCCAGTGGGAAACGACGGTATGAAAGCACAAGTCTCACGTGCCCACCTGGACCTGCCTGACTGGGGACGAAGGGAGGGCTGTATCCAAAAAGGCCACGGAGGTGCCCGCATGAGCTTTGCAGGTAAGCCCCTCGCCTGGGCAAGGTGTCGGGAAGTGAGCTCTCCTCCGTGGCGTTTTGCAGGGAAATGTTTCTCCCGAGCACAGCATAAAGGCTGTCTATATCACTACGGGCTAGCAAAAACCCTAAAAAAAGTAAAATACAGCTGAAAGGAAGAATATATTGGGAAGGGAGTCATATGGCTGGCTGGGAAACGCAGGGCTTTGAAAGGGGATGGGGCGGGACAGGAAGAACATTCCTTTCTCACTACAAACGCCTCAAGCCGCTTGGGAAACATCCGATGGGGCCGCCCCACTCGCACCCTGGGGCCGGCAGCGAGGGCCCTGCTCGCTGGCAGATGCTGTGCCGCGGAGCCGCAGGCTCATCCGAGACCACCACCATAGACGGAGAGGGATGAGGTGCCCGGAAAGAGGCAGCCTGAGCCCCAGATGCTCTGGCTGGAAATGGCCGCGTGCGCCGGGCGCAGGTGGCTGCACGCAGCGGGCTCACCTCGGCTGCGGCCACCGGTTCCAGCTCCGAGATGCTCAGCTGCATGTATGGAAAAGGAGGGAGAAGGGAGCGTGTTGCTGCGGGAATGTGTTTTGCAGCTCCGTGTGGTGCTCACACCCGGATGCCTTCCCTCTTTCCTGGGAAGATGGGGAGAAGTGAGGCTGCTTTGTGCTTTCACCTCAAATGGGGCTTTCCAGACCCTTCCCCACCTTGCTGTGGGGCACAGAGGATCGGGACCGATTTCGGGGCAGGTCTCCTTCCCACCGCCTTGTTACTTATCCTCCTGCCCCTGCCTCTTCTCTGCCCCACTGTTTAATAGCGTTGTCTATTCTTCCCCAAATCTCTGAATTATTATCAAAAGCAGGGTTTGTAGGTACATGGAAGTGAAGAATTAAACCCCTCCTCTGCATCTCCATGCTGACAAAGCCATCACTTGGGACGGCAAGGCCACCCTAAATGACCAGATGAGAATAGTCATTATTTTCTGAGCTAGCCCCTGGCTCCCTCGGTCCCCGCCTGAGCGGCACAACCCCTAATGTTGACTTCTGCAGACACCCAAGAGAGGGGACCCAGCCCTGCTCCCCCACTGCTGCATGCAATGCCACCAAAACTGGCGTCAGGATAGACCCCATCCTGCAGCAGGCTTTTTTTTTTTTTTTTTTTNTAATTTCCATTTCCAAAGGGCTGGCTTTTCCTTTTGATAATTCTCAACCACCCTGATGTGCTTTTGTTCCCTTTGAAGTCATTTGTGCCTCCACACATGCTTGCTGCTGCTTTGAGACACGTTTTTGTCCCAAATTGCTGAGGACACCCATGAAGAGTCACGGTAGCAAAGCGGCCCCGCTGCCTCCTCCCTGGCACAAAACCGCACAGGGAAGGTCTCTGCTCCTTCCCAAATAAGTGCTGGTTTCCCAACAAGCGCCAACAGTGCTTGTCTCCTGCAGGTATGATATTGGGTGAGCTCTTCTTATAGAGAAACCCACAATGTCGGTCTTTCCCTGCTATCAGCTGGCTGACGGCATGGCGTTTGGCATTTTTAAATTTGATATCCCGGCTGTGTTTCGCTTTGCAAGACCGAGGCAGTGCGGAGGATGCAGCCAGCAAACGCACAAGCAGCTGCGCTCGTTCCCATCCGGGTCCCCAAACCACCCCGGTGACACACGGCACACGGCACGGGGCAGGCAGAGCGGCAGGGCGCGGGGGGAGCACAAGGGGACCCCAAGAGGAGCAAAGAGCCTGATGGCAGCAGGGATGGGAGCAGGGTTTCTCAGATCAACACAGCCCGGGGCCAGGCAGGGTCCGGCATCCGCAGAGCTCAGCCTTTCCCACGCCTGGAAAAAGCCACCGCAGAAGCTGTAATGGCAGCCGGCGGGGATGCAAGGCAGAGCACATCTCACCCTTGGCAGGCAACAGGTAGGGAGCAGAATTTCCCCCTTTGTTTTCTCATCCCAACCAGACAGGAAGATTTTGGGAGCTGGTTGGAGAGGCGTGATAGTTTAAATCAACAGTTTGCTGTTAGCACCGGCGAAGCCCGCTCCGCACACTACCTGCTAAACAAACTGCGCTCTGAGAAAGAAAGGCCTGTTTATAAAAGCTCCTCTTGACATTCGCCTCCTCAAACATAGCAAAGCATGTGCTAGAAATAGATGCATGAATGATCGAGTCTGTTTTGAGTCTCCTCTCTTCAACAACCAAGGAAATCCCTATGTACAAACATTTAAACTGTAACATCTGGAGCGCAGTAATTTTATCTTGAAGATCCACATCAAACAAACCTGCAGCTCAGCCCAAGAAGATATACAAATACGTCCCCAAGGAGACCCCAGTCTTACAACTTGGGTACCAGGAGGCCTGTGATTTAAAAGAAAGATAATTCAGCATCTCTTTATCCACGCCTGACAAGTATGCCTTCGGAGGGCATTAGCATGAAATTATCGCTCTTAATCAAACCCAAAGTAAAACAGATTTGTCCCAATTATTCGATGCAGGCCTTGAAATACCCAGTTTGAAATTTATAACCCAAGAAACCCAATGCATCATTTGCAGCTAGAACTTTACCCAAGAAATTTCACTTTGGTTACACTTCTTCTGTACAGCAGAATTGCTAAAATAAGCACCCAGCCATATATAGCGCAGTACGTTGGCACTCACAGCGGTGGGGAATGACTGGATTCAATTTTCCATGGAAGATGACAATTAAAATTGCTTTCTTTGGTATATCCCATCCTTTCTGTTGTTTTTCTGTGCTCTCCAAGCGCAGAGTAAATTTAGGACGCCGAGCTCCTTTTCCTTCAAAATCTCACTTCCAGTTTCCATCTTATTAAAGACATGACTTAACTTTAATGTGTGTAACATAAACGGTATCGTAAAGAGGAAGAATTAAAACAGCATGGGAACATTTGTAGTTTCAAGAGGGGGAAATGGCACAGCATATTTCCTTTTTGGTTGTTGTTGTTTATCCAGTGGATAAACCTTGGCGTTCCCTCTCCTACCGAATACTTCGCCTGCCTTGCGATAATTGGGAATTCCACGTTTTGCAAAGTTATGATATTATATCCACAAATAATCCGTCTTGTCAAGTCCATCTCGTACGTTGAAGATAAAGTTGGAGCTGAGTCACTGCAGACATCTGGAGAAGGTTCATTACTTGTAATTGCGAGCCCCTCTGTTAATGCACCCCATGAGAAAGGAGCTGACAGGCTGCATATTTCTGCAAACTGTTCCCAGAAAGAACCAATTTCCTGACTTCCATGTGGTGTCAATAATATAGGCATGAGATGGAGCAGTGCTTATGAAATATTAAATCTGCTTACAGGACCCAGCTATAAGCAAATTCAGACCACCTGGGAGACGGAGGTTTGCACCGGGTATGTAGAGTTTGGCACTCACCTGGTATACGAGACCGATGGGCTCTAATCTCTGCATTTTGGCTTATTTACCACAAAACTTCCTGACAGTAGAGGGGGGGGGAGAGAAAAAGGCAGAGGGTGGAGGGGGTAAAACACATTTCTTCACGTTTAGGACTCAAACCTTTCAAATCACTGACATTATTAAATTTACTATCACAAGCAGCCAGAGATCTTATTATTCATCGGCAAAAAAAGAAAAGGCTGATATTTCATGGCTTTCCAGTTAGATCATTTCGGTTCGTGCCAATGAAAACAAAGCATTAGTGTTTTGATGTTTTAGTATAATGATTTAATTCTCTCATTGATATTAGAACCCAGAAACACAACAAACACGAAGACCCCTTCAAAATCCTTGAGTCGGAGCAAAGGCTCTTAAATCACTTCAGCGCTCCGACCTCCCATTTCACAGCGTGTATTTTATGCCAGGGACTTGGCGAAGCCAGGGTCCGTACCATCGCAAACGTGCAGTTCGATAGCGCTAACCTGCATTCGGCCAGCTTGCCTGTGAAAATTGAAAAACATCTGGGGTCTTTCTGCTGGCAAAAAGCGGCAGTTCCTTGACCCCCGGAGCAGATCCATCGGCTTGAGCGGCAACACATCCTTTTCACTAGTTCACCCCTAATTTTCCACTCTTTGCGCACTGCTCCCCAGGAGGCAACCCGGCGCCCCCGGGCTGGGAGCGGACGGAGACGCGGAGCCACGGGCATGGGGAGAAAGCAATTTTAATGGCTTTAGGCCACCACTTATATTTTACTCCCCAGTGTTCAGGGCTGGCGATGAGGAGTGGTCTCCATTTTCCCTAGCTGGAAATAAAAGACAGGTTTTCCCCAAGAAAGACGAGGGGAAGAAGCAGGGGAGAAATAGGCTTTCAGTAGAGCAACGGCAAGAGGCCAGAAAGCCTAATGGGGACATTTTGCTCTGTGCTGCACAGAAAATGGAG
This sequence comes from Himantopus leucocephalus, assembly GCA_003993805.1. Lineage (NCBI taxonomy): Eukaryota > Metazoa > Chordata > Aves > Charadriiformes > Recurvirostridae > Himantopus > Himantopus leucocephalus. The sequence goes on from RSEF01000005.1 coordinate 64,410,528, forward strand.
GTAAAACATTGCATGGGACTTGTTGTGTTGGAGCAGGTCCAGAGGAGGGCCACGGAGATGATCTGAGGGCTGGAGCACCTCTCCTATGAAGACAGGCTGAGAGAGCTGGGGGTGTTCAGCCTGGAGAAGAGAAGGCTCCGGGGAGACCTTAAAGCCCCTTCAAGTATTTAAAGGGGGCTTATATGAAAGCTGGGGAGGGACTCTATCAGGGAGGGGAGCGATAGGATGATGGGTAATGGTTTTAAACTGAAAGAGGGGAGATTTAGGTGAGATATTAGGAAGAAATTCTTTACTGTGAGGGTGGTGAGACACTGGCCCAAGTTGCCCCAGGAAGCTGTGGAAGCTCCATCCCTGGAGGTGTTCAAGGCCAGGTTGGACGGGGCTTGGAGCAACGTGGGCTGGTGGGAGGTGTCCCTGCCCAGGGCAGGGGGGTTGGAACTCGATGATCTTGAAGGTTCCTTCCAACTCTAACGATTCTGTGATTCCATGATTCTATTGATTAGAAACACCTTCCAGGCGGAGAAGCTGTCTGTGATGGGGACAGGCCCCAGAGGAGGTGGAAGATGGGAGATCCACATGGTACTGCAGAACAAGAGCTGGCCTACACCAAGCCGTGGCACGTGGTATGGAGATGTAGGCTGGCACCTTTGGACCAGCCATGCCACATCCACCCTGCTCCTGGGGGCAGACGGGTGCACCCTCTTCCTGATGCCAAGCTTCTCTGCTGGGGCACCGCACAGCACGGGACATGGAGATTTGGGCGCGCGTACGCCTTCCCATCTATTTATTTCATGTGTGCAGGAAGGGGCTATTTTTGGTTTACAGCCTCTTTGCTGCAGCCAGTATCTGTCAGCAGGACATGACGTACGGCGCTGTGTGACAGCTCTGCTCCCTGCGCTCCCCCTCTCATGGCAGGAATGCCTCTTGTTTTCTATCCTCCGGAGTGTGTTGGAGCTGAGAGCATCCAGCCGGGCCAGCTTGAGGCACAGGCAAACCAGGCAGCTGCCCAAAGCAGCCTGGGCCTCCCTGCCTGTGCCAGAGGACTGCGAGACTGGTGGGCTCCTGCCACCGAGGGAGAGTTGGGGAGGTGTATGCATGGCTGCCTGCACCAGCAGCAACCGCAGCAGCACGCGAGAACTTCTCCCACTCCCCATCCTTTCCCTGACTGTCCTCCTGAGCACCAATGGGCACGACTTAAGCCCCGAGCTGGATTTGGCCCCCTCCACACTGCTTAGACTTAAAGGTCTGATGTTGCAAGATGCTTTTTTGGGTTTTCTCCTGTCCTTCACTCTCCATCCATAGGTCACTTCTGGATGCAAAGCCTACAGCCTCTCTGAGGACAGGTAACTGACCATCGTGTGCTTGCGGTGATCAAGGCCAAAATCTCTCCCACATCATGTAGGCTGAGCCTGGGATTTGACCATATTTTTGGCCTGGTAGAGCTGGTGCAGACAGAGGAGGGATGAGCTGGTGAAGGACTTTGACCAGCCCTTGCCTCTGGCTGTAAGGACTGTGCAGAGGGACAGGCACCAGTGAGGGGCAGGATTCAGTGGGCCAGTTCAGTCCCCTAGGCTCAAGGTGATACTGGAGTGATGCTCTTCTTGCTTGCCTCATCCCTGGGTTTCCACGGAGACACTGCTGTCATCATCCTAGACCTGCAGAGAATGGGACTTGCTGGGGTTCATCCATTAAAATCTCCACTTTTTCCCAGTCACCACATTGACCATTTTCAGTCTGGATGGCTGAAGAGCCACCAAAAACTGGTTTTGTCTCCTGACTTGCCTTGACCTTCTTGCCACCACATTTTCCCAGCAGGACACAAGCAAGGCTCCCAGCCCTGCCTACGTGCCCTTGGCTGCCTGCCTGCCCTGCAGGGCTGCCTCTGCCCAGCCCCTCTGCGGGCAGCTCAAAGCCATACACTTCTGCACAGGCAGCACCCAACCGCACCCGACCTGGCGAGGTCTCCTGCCAGGCAGAGCTATACCCACTCAGGACCAGCGTCAGTCCCTGAAGCCTGGAACGGGTGCATCAAAGTCATGGAGAAAATCTTTCCCAGCCTGCATCAAGCCGAAGATGGAAACACAGGAAACATATTTTTGTCTCCTTTTGTGGGTTTTAAAATCCAAACGACAAGCAAAGTTGCTTTTACCTGATGGGGGAGATCTGGTCATGGTATATGTCACCTTCTGCGGCTGTGTGGTGCTGGTCTCCCATCTGCTGCCGGTCACTGAAGGACCTGAGCCTCTGACTCCCACATCTCCGAATCTTCAAAAGGAGATTCAACAACATTTGCATCTAATCACAGGTGCCACACTCTGGCAATCTCTAATGTTTCATGCTTCTCGTGCAATGGGTGTCCTGCACTACCCAAACAAGATGAATTAAAAATGCTACTAAAATAAACAAGAAAGGTCTTTTGTGTTCCTCAAAATAATAAAAAAAAAAAGGCTCTGGTTTAACAAATAATGGAGTCTGTTGCTCCTGACAGCAAAGATTCATAGTTGGGGCCTGTTATAAAGAATGTTCAGCCCAGCCATGAGGCCACATTTTGTGCCCATCAATGGTCATTCACGTGTTCACGTTTCCACAGATGACTGTCCATGTACAGCCCAATAAGTTGCCATGAGTTCACCCGCCCAAACAAGCACTGTGGTTAGGTGGGGAGTCTCAGGAGCTTCATTTTACACCTTCCCTTCTCCCAGCAAAGACCCAACACCACACCATCCATGGGGCAGCAGCCATGGAGGGTTACCATGGCCTACGATGGGATTAGCAGTCTTATGGAAGGATGAAGGACTGCATGACCCCATGTCTCTGGTGCTCCTGTGGTAAAGGGGAATGGGGTTAAGAAAGCAGCCCTGGCTCACAGAAGATGCAAAGGTTTGCGCCCGAGCTGCTGCCTGAGTGTCCAAAGAAGCTCAACCAAGGGCAGGACCTCTCCCTTGAAGATACACTGCCCTGAGCACTGTGGCATCCCACTGATATCAGTATATTAACGGAGCAGGGCTGTATTTTGGCAGAGGGTTTGTGACACCTCCAGCTGCTCTGCCTGGCCATCCATCTCAGCTCCAGCGCTGAGACCCCAAATCCCTCCATTCTGGCCCAATCCCTCCTGGCGCTGAGCATAGAAAAGTGCAGGCAAAACCAGGGACACGCAGCACCGAATCTCACCAGTCATTCATCGCCTCAGCGAGAAGAGCTTGGTAACAGGCTGTTATCTTTAGCAGAAAGCGGCAGTAGAAAGGAGACACCAGGACTAGTTCACCAACCCCAGGTCACCTCCCTGGCTGGTGCCGTTATCAGTTATCAGTGTCTGCAGCTCTCCAGATGCTCGGGGAACAGAGATACTCCTCACCACCTGTGGATCATCTTACCCACCCACTGAAAACCAGGGCCAGCCGAGTGCCGCTGCCCATCAGTACATGCCGAGGCTTTTGCCAGCCAAGGTTTGAGCGGGGGTGTGAGCCACCACCCCGAACCATGTTGATTTACCCCAAAACAGGCCTTCCCTCCCAGTGCAGGGAACACGTTCCATCACCCCCAGCCTTCCCCTCTGCTTGTTTCTGATGGATCGTGGTGACCTTTTCAACATATTTCCTGGAGCACTATAAAGCCTTATCCAAATGGGCCTCTTGCAAAAAAGCAGCATAAACCAAAGCAATTTGGGTAACGATGGCCTTTTGGTCTGCTTTATCCTGCACCAAACTCCGTAGATGGCAGCGCTGAATGTTTCCCAGACCTTCACAGTAGACCTTGGAACTGTCTCTCTGATTTATCGGTTGTTTCACGACACATGCATTTCTCCTATATAATCCTAGTGTTTTGCTTATAAGCCATATTATAACTGGGAATCAATCTTCTTTATTTGAACGTTTAGGACAGATTCACACATCATTTCACCATTAATTAGAATAGGCTCAGCCTCGCAGATCTTTCAGGTTTCAAGGCTGGCTGTGGTGTTTCAGTTTTTTTGCTGCTGCTTGCGTCATGTGAAAAAAATCACAAACTTCAGAGCTTTCTGTTGCGGCTTGAAGAAGAACACAGGTTGTTTCATCACTGGTTGTGAGACATGTGTTCCCCGGCTCATTAATTCACAACAGTTCTTGTTTTCTCTGCCTTTTTCATGCTGATCTGATACATTTGTGAAGTCCGGGGTTGTACTGCAAGTGATTAATGCTGCAGTAAAGTCTAATAAACTGAGATTCCAACAAAAAAGTGTGAAAAATGTAATCTCTAATGTTCTGAAAGCTCACATATGACAAAACCCATAAATCACCCCAGAAGTAGTCATTATGGTGAGTTACTAACTAGATTATACAGCTGCATTTGTCATAATTTCCCATTACGTAGAGAATAAACCTATCAGCCTGATTTATGGCAGAGGGCTTCACAATATGGGAACTGGGACCTGTGCTGTTCTGCGGCAAACGAAGAGAAATGTTGCGTCTACTCAAGTGCGGGATGGAAAAGGCAGGAGGGGACGTCTTCCCTTTTGCTCACTGTCATTTGAAGGCACTGATTCAGGGCTGACGAGCCCAGGGAGGAGTCAGCCTTATGCCCATGGGATGGCAAAAAAGAGCATCCACCAACCTGTCCCAACACCAGCAGCAGCAGCAGAACATGCTCTCCACAAGTTGGGAGGAAGGGAGAAGTTGGGAGGCCTTTTGGTGGGACCAAAGTTGGTCATGAGGAAAGTGGATGCTTTAGTCATATCTATGCATAGGTTATCTCCAGACTCTTTATATACACTAAACAGCCATGCTTTGACCACAGACCTAGGCAGAGCCTTTCCACTCTTACGGAGAACGGGAAGGGCTGGCTTGGGGCAAAAATGGTCAGCTTCAGCCTGTGGAAGAGAATTTGGCCAACTCAAAGAAACTGCCTCACAGACAAGGGTAGGCTGCATTTCTCCGGAGGTCCAGTGTGGTTTTCAGACCACTGCAGAATAAGTTGCATCCTCCTACGGTGATCTCTGTATCGCCACGCTGTTGTGGATTGCGTGAGAATGTCTGCAGCAATTGGAGATAATTCCCAGCCCCTCCACAGAGGCAGAGAGTGAGCTGAAGTGGCTGATTTACTAGCAAGCACAGCTGATGAAGGCAACATCAATGAGGACACTTGGCAAGCCCGGCTCCGCGCAACCAGAGCCTGCCTGTCTGTGGTGGTACAGCCTGTAATTAGCTAACACTCATCTGCTATATGCAGAAAGGATAAATATTGACAAACTTCGCAGGGTCTCCATTTATTCGGCAGCTGCTGAAAGCACCAGGTGGTTTGGTAGCCTGGTGCATCTGTCTGTCACTGCAAGCTGCCACCCACCCCTACGACAGCTCACAGCCAAGAGCAAGGAAGAGGTTGCCCGCATCCTCCTCTTCTAATTAAATATCATAGAGGCCGGTGACACAGACACAAGGCTCAGAGCAGCAGTGTGAAGTCCTCCTTGCCTCAGTTTGCTGCTAGAGGTCAGACGCTGGAAGCTGCTTACACCTACACAGAAGGGACTGGAGCACTGAATTTTGGTGCTGGGTTCTTGCAGGACTTTGGGCAGGTCTTCTTGGCCTTCTGTGTCTCAGCTCCTCACCTGTAAAATGGGTGGAGGAAAGACTATCATTTCTGACCCGTCCAAATGAACCCACAGTCACCATGGTCAGCTGCTGAGATACTCTCTCTGGAGCACCTCAGAGCAATGGGGAAGCCTTTTTTTTTTTTTTCAGTTGGAGTAGCTACAGGCAACCAACCCAAAAGCTCCCCACGATCCTTCTCCCAAAGGCCAGGGAGCCAGAGAGGGGACGAAACCTGAACAAGCACTTTTGCCTTTCTAGTTGTGGAGAATCAAAAGCAGTTTGTGGGTTGTGGCAGGAAGGAGCTGACAGGCCAGAGTAAGCAAGGAGCTCAGTGGCCACAGGCCAGATGCCCGGAGCTCCTATACTCCCCTGAAAGGCTCCCACCATGGTTTCAGCTGTTTAAACACTCCAGAAAGGGCCCAAACATGCAAGAAAAGAGGTTGTGTTTGTCCCCCGGGAGCTCTCTGCTCATTGCCATTGTGCAACAGGCAAACGCAATGAAGAAAACAGTGGCCATAAAGGTGATGGGCATCCCCTAGGGGCTGTGGGGGCTGACAGGCTTCGCAGTCCCAACTCCCTCATGGGCCAGGTTGCCAGATACTGGGTGAAGCAAAACAACACAGCTTTTTAGTTATTTGTGGAGAACTACCTGCTCTGTGTCACCTTCTAAGGGCACAAAAAGCATGAAGGGTCTTGAAAAACGGTTGGGCAAAGGGAGATGGAGGTGAGACCATGCTGCCGCCCCTCTGAAAACTAGGAAAAGGTCTTTCAAGAATGATCCTCGAAGCGAGCACACGTTGTTTGTGCTTGCTCTGGTGACAGCAAGCGCTAGCAACAGGTACATGTAACCTGAGCAAAGCGCCTTATCTCTGTGACACCTGGAAGGCGACTTGCTAGACGTTATCACTGAGCAATACTTTGATCTACCAGATGGGAGCAAAATGAGGGGATCCCACATGCTTTTCAGGACACTTCTCCACTCCGAGCTCTCCTGGCCCACCTGAGCCCACCTGCGACATCCAGCTCTGTCTCAGATTCCCGCCCCAGCAAAGCACCTGTGGAGCTGAAATCTACCTTGAAAAACATGTGAAAAAAATCAAACAGGAGAAGAAACTTTCTTTTGAGGCAGCCAGGAGAGCTTGCTTTGGCCAGACAGCAGAGCCCTCTTCAGTCCAGCCGTGGGTAGTGAAGAGCTGGTTGAACCAATGTGACCTTGCAGGCACTGGCAATCTCCCAGTTGGGCCAAGCTGGGGTTTATCTGGTGCTTGGGTACAGCGGGCAGCAGTGCCTTTGGGACACAACCGGATGCACCCAGTCATTGGAGCTCTCACCATAGATAGAAGACAAGGATCTGTCAAAGCCAGAGGGTGGGAAACGCATCATATAATTACAGATTACAGTTCTAGGAGAAAGTATTATTTCATGGAGAAATCTTGGGGTGGAGGAGGAAAATAAGGGGAGAAAGGGAAGAAACCCACATTCTGAGGCTAATAAATTTAAAAAGTGATTTAACAAAACATGTCGTCATGTGACAAGGTAGTTTTTCTTGCAAAGCAGGTGCACTGCAGTTTTAGAAATATTAAATCTTAAGAGGTTTGCATTGCACAATAGATGGCAGCCAGAAAGCATGTTGATGTTTTTTGGCAGTGTGTCAGATGTCATGGTATTTTTTTTTCTTTAAAGCTTCCATCAGCAGGAGGGAAAGCCGTGCCAAGGAAAAGGAATCAAATCTGGATGCAGCAAGACTCGCATTCAGACGGAGGCTCCCTGCCAGATGCTACAGGGCCAAATCGGAAACAACCACATTGAGTTCATTACGACAACTGCATAATCAAAAGCCTGCATAAAGGCAAAAAAAAAAAAATTAATCTATTTAATACTTAGCTAAATTCTCAATTGTTGAAATAGATTTGAAGAAAAATTCATCATAATCTCCTCTTCCTGTTGAGAAATTCTTCCTTGTTCTCCGAGACATCCATGAGATGGCAGGAGTGCACTCTCCTCCGACGGCCGAAGGGACCACGACACGGGTGCCAGTTCCACACAGGGAACTTTGCTCTGGCTATGGGCACTGCTGAGAAAACACTCATTTATCTTTCTACTTATTACTGCTGGAAAGAGATGAGGAAGCGGCACCAAAGGGCACATCTTCAGAGATGAAATCGGCTGATACTAGTTTCCCAGAGAGGCTGGCGATGGGTCTGTTTGCTCCTCTTGCTTTCAGCCCCTCTAAATTGTTTTGGGTGACAAAACCCTGCTCACTGCAGATCCTGGGTCTACATGCTTGTCCCGTGCCGCACACAGGAATCTGTGAACGGGCACTGAGAAACTAAGAGAGTGCAATGAGAAAAGTACCCAGACATCCACCAGAAAGAAATCTGGAGGCTGGGATTTAGAAATCACAGCCCTGGAACTTATGGCTGGGGATGACTATGGAAACAAATTCTCAGAGATGTCCCAATTTTCAGCTGTGTTTACGATCCCGAGACCTCTACGCAACTGGGGTGCAGCTGCAAGCCCGCCTCTGGTTAGGCAGGACCCATAGGAGCCCAGCCAAAGGATGGGCCCAGCCCGGGCCAAAGGATGGGCTGGCAGTCGTGCAGAAGCGACATCCCGACAAAAGACAGACTCTAGTGGCTGTCCCAACAGCTTCAAGAGTGCACGTTGCACGAAGGAGCTGCTCTTTGCCTGCTCAAGGGTCTTAAAACCAGGAGGTCCTCCCAAGTCTTTCACCCACTCCTTTGCCAAATCCATGCTGAATTCATAAAGTCGCACACAGTTGTTGCAGTTTTGTGTGATGGAAAGGGTTCATGTGCATACACTGTCTCTGTGAAGGGTACAACCACTTCTGCGCCAGGTTCTTGCGTGCTCAGGGACCCTCAGCTCAGGTCCTACCAGGATGGGAAGGCAAGAAGAACTCCGGCAGCCTCACGCTGGTTCCTCACCAGCAGCAGGTATAATTGGGACGTTACAGCCAGCACCTCTTCCCACTGATCTGCTCACTGCCTCTGCACTGTGGGAGCAGAGTTGGGTCAGTTTTGGAGCTCCCTCTGCATCTGTGAGTTCACAGCTACATGCACCACTGTGATGGAACATGTGCACGAGTCACCATGCGTGTCTGCCTTGTACTGAGCAGCAGGGGATGGGGGACTGGGGGATGCTGAGTGGGACCCAAAAGCCTCAGAGGATCTGTATGTTTTAGAGCAAGGGCCCGCTCCTTCTCCGGTGTCCCACCTCACAGCAGGCACTGCCCAGCAAGCAGTAGAGCTGCATTCCCAGGGACATCACTGCGGCTTGCAAACAGCTGTACTGCAGGGATATACTGCCCTCTACAATGACCAAGAGATGATGTTGGTCAACTTTTCTCAGTGACTCCTTTAATCTTCACATAATCCAAACTTCCATTATCTCCTGTCCATTGAATCCTTTGCTTCTGTGTCTTCCTTAACTACCTCCTGGCTTTCACACTTTGTGGTTCACCATCCCTAATGTAATCTGCGATACCGCTTTCCCGTTCCCTTAATTCCCTCTTTCATATGCGTGTTACATCAATCGGTATCCAAGCTCCTGGTTGCAAAACCAGTTTCATATCAAGACACACAGACCCAACGCCTCAGATTGCACAGGTGAATCATCTCGAGAAGATGATGTTTGCCCGTGTCCATGGACAGTTATCTTGCTGGTTATAGATAACGCTCAGAAAGCAGTGGGTCAGGAGCAGGGTGAATCTATCAGCATAGGAGCATTACTGCCTGGCCCCTGAGAGACCACAGAGCCCCAGGGACAGCAAGGGACGCAACAGCTTTGAAGATGAGGGAAGAACGGGGCAGGAATTGTCCCTTTCTCATGAGGACTGTATCATTCACAAGGTTAGTGCCGCACTTACAAACAAGATGCAAACCCACAAGACTCGGCACTCATGAGAGCCCTAATCTTGAACCCTCAACCTGACTTGAATCACTGCTGCTCTCTCCAGTGTTTAAATAAATTATTGGAAAGCCTCTGCCAAATGCATAAATCCCATCCTAATGCCCCCTGATGTCAGAGAGAAGGTGCCTGGTAATGGCACTGGGCTTCGGATCGGGCCTCAGAAGAGCAGCTGCAAGATATTAACCAGCAGGCTCAGAAATTCATCTTTGCTTTAACTCGGTCTAAACCTTTGTAAATAACTCACGATAGGTCAGGGAAAAAAGAAGCTAACAGCTCATATCTGGCCGTGTTCCCCTGTCCTATAAAATAAGCTTGCGCTCATAAGACAGAGGAAAGCTCGCTAAACAAATTCACCCCGAGCGGTGGTAGTTTCCATTCCACAAACCAAACCGTTCAAGAAGCGCAGAAATCGCTGCGATGATTCTTCACCTTTTCCCGCGGCCGATAACAATTTCCTCCTTGTTCTGTTCGGCGTTCCCACTGCGACCGTTTCCTACCGTCACCTGACTGCCAAGAAATCCCTCCCGCTGCTGTGAGAAGCATGACAGCTCCTAGGAACTAGCTGCTTATGGGATGTAAAAGCAAGGTGGTACGGAGAGGAGGAGCGGGTACGTTTTCTTCTGGCAGGAGATACCATGGGCAACGCGGCCGGCTACAGGGGGTACCAGGCTTTAGGGGGAGAGGTATGTCCTAACGTGGGGTGTGGGTGCATCATTCTACCTTCCCCCAGCTCCAGTTGTGTCAACCAGCATCTCAGCGTGCCACAATAACACAAATCATAACCTGAATACCTTTTTCTTGTGTTTTTTAAGGTGGTCCTGAAGCAGCAGGTGCTCTTACCTGGCTCAGCTCAGAAATCGTTCAGTGCTGCAGCAGTCTGCGTCGTGATTCTCACCACCCCAACTGGGAAAACAATGCCTCGACAGGGAAAAAAAGAGCTGTAACGGAGTGAAGATGGGCAGTGATAGCTGCACATCATGTGGAGATCTCCCACAGGCAGAAATATGGAAATATTAGCATATTTTCCATTATGCAAAGGACAGGATTCCCGTGCGGCATTGGCATATGCGGAGCAGCTGAGGAAGGCGGGGATGGAGCGTACCATGCTGTCACTGCTGGGGAAAGCAGCCAAACGCACCGACACTTTTCATGCACGCTGGCTCTAGCCCAAATGGCGTTACAGCAGGACTTCCAAATTACTACCTTGACCACCGCACGTGCTTCTTCTATGGCCTTGAAATCCACCTATGTAAAAGCTCGTTCCTTTCTTCTGCCAGGTTAATTAATTTCGGCCCTAAACCTCCACTTTCCAGTTCACATTTCTCTGGCCTCCGTGAGGATCTTAACAAGGCTGAGAAATCCTCACACTGCCTGTGTCGAGGAGTGTTTAACTCCACATCTCCCAACCCTTGGTGAGGGCAGCGCTGGTGAGAGCAGCTCCGCAGGAGAACCCTTTGCAGAGCTGGAGCCCAACGGAATGGCATTGCCGAGCCGAAGGGCATCCCAGGGCTCGCCCAAACTGCTGCTGAAATGTGGTCTTTTCTGGAACGAAACACAATCACCGATGAACAACACGCACGATCAGCTGTTTAAAGCAGTGAGTGAAAGAGCTCAGCTCCAGGAGAAATTGCAGACAGAAGTGGTCGTGGCACGAGGCGGGCAGAGCATCTGGCTACAGTTCTCCGTTGAATTAGGTGTTGGAGCAGACTAGATTGTAACAGCAGTGTTAAACCAGATGCACTGCTGTTTTCCTATCAACAGGGATTACATTGGTTAAACCATTTATTTGATACTGACTAATCGAGGAAGGCTCAGAGGAGCAGGGAAATGAAAGGGGTAATCAGATATTCCGGAGCTCGCCCGCTCTGAGCACACACGCGAGGTGTTCAAAGCCAAAGCGGCGCAGGTGCATATTCCCAAATGCAGACTCTTGTCTTGGGCTATTTAAAACCGGGCTGGCAAATGAGACTCGGGTTTTCCATGTGAGCTACTGTGTCTACAAAAAACTTCCCAGGCTCCAGCTGCCATCTCGTGGTCGTAGGAGACACCGTCCGATCTACCACCACTCGTGGCTCAAGCAGTACTTTTCCAGGGTTGGTAACGTCAAAAAATTCTGGGAAATGTTTTCCCCAGGAAAGCCCTGGTTGGAAGCACCATATTCCCAAATTGCAGCAGTTTTGACCTTTTCACCACGCATTAGAGAGGATACTTTATTTTCCACCAATTGACATTTGAAAAAGGTGGACTCGAAGGGAGGCGGGGGGGTGTTTAACATTGCTTGTCATCCTTGAAAGCTCCAGAGAATTTCAAGCAGCGTTCAGCAATACACTCAGGTTTGAACTTTGCTGCTGTCTTCCCTTGACTCCTGGGTAATACCCTCTGGCCCAGCCACCCCAGGCAGGGATGCTGCAGAAGGTGTAGGGTCCACAAAGCCAACAGGTCAAGCTACAGCATGATGCAGCTCCTCCCAGTCGGAGACACTGTTTGTTGGCTCCTTCCCTTGAGCGCTTTCTCCAGCCCTGCTCCGTGCAGCAGATCTCTGCGCCATCTGCAGCCCCAGGAAAACCAGCAAAGCTTTGAACAAAATCAGAGGTCCATCTGCACAGAACAGCTTGCAGAACGGAGCGTCCCAGGGTAACATCCTGGCTCCGGTGAAGCTAATTGGAGTTTGGCTGTTTGGTTTTTTTTCAGCAGGACCAAGCTTTTGTCCCCGTTCTCTTCTCCATACTCATTCAACGTGATTCAGAGTGTCAGTGGGACTTACAGATGTTCATGGGGTTAGTCCATGCATAAAGGTACATTCCCAAAGTTGTTATTAGCCAATGTGCATAACCAACACCTCGTACACTGCTCCCTTGTCCTGCTGTATGTCATCGTGGTGAGCAACCACCTGACTAAAAGGCCTGTTCAATTCAATCTTCTCGTACTTAATGACATCTGCGTGGTCACCATTGTAAAGCCCTGGGTTCCTCAGACGCTCTGCATTGATTCACATATACTGAGTAAGTACGTGCATTGACGTGAGATGTGGTTGGTACAGTCACCCGAGAGCGAGCCATCAATGGCATCACAGTGAAAGTGAGTTAAGAAAAATGTTGCAGGCTTTGAAGCCAGACTTCTTTGCTCCTGAAGGCTTTAGTCCAAGGCTGGATTGTACTTTGTAAGAGACACTTGCCCTGCACCAACAAATTATGAGCCAGGCTGTGGCAGCTCCAGAATGAGATGTTCTGGCCCATGTTTTGCAAGGCATTAGTTAATCAGAAATATTCAATCTAAAAAATAGCTGATGACCCACCAAGACATTTCCTTCAGCTGGTACTTTCTGGAGGCAATGGCAAAGGGCACACAAGTCCTGTGCATGGTCCAGCTCTCCATCAACAGTTCACGTATCCTGCTTCCCGCCATCATCTCTTGGCTATCTGTGGTCTGTCAGCTATAGACCTGTAGCAGTCCAGTGGCCAAGCTGGTGTCCAATGCCAGGTACCCGAGCAGTCCTAGAGGCAGCAGATTCCTCTAAATCACATCTTCTCTGGGGCAGCATTGTGTAGTACAGAACGTACAGAGTTGACCCAGAGTTACCAAACATAGAATCCTAGAATCCTAGAACCCTAGAATCATAGAATCATAGAAACAAACATGTTTGGTTTTCTACAGAGAAATTGAATCTGAACAGTAGGTTCTTCCCCAGCATTGACAAAACCTGAAGCCCAGCAGGAAGCTTGGGTACCATCAGATTAAACTGTCAAAATATTTATTTTTGAACTTAAAATCTACACATTAGCTCTATTAACTTCCTTCAGTGCAGAGGAAAAGAAGCCTGCTTGCCAAATTACTGTATAGACCTCTACAGAAAGGCTCGCCTTAGCTGACGATGCTTTTATAAATGGAGCTAGTAACTCAAGAAATAAGCCAAAATGGGGTGTTTGTGTCTCATCTTAGAGAGGTAAGGCCAATGAGGAAGAGCTTGCCCACTGGTACACTCTATACTTGATGTGGCTCACCACATCTCCAGCAAGCATTTGCCATTTTCAACCACTGCTTCATTACATACAACTAAATGGTGGTGGATGGCCAGTCACATAACACCTGCCCAAGCGTCACTTAGTTCCTCGGACAAGACTGATCTCTGATGCCAAGGGTTAAGGGTAGACCCCAAATTTAAGTTCTAGACCTGCATCCCCGGGCAGTCAATCCAAACCTACAGAAAACCCTCAAAAGAGGACTTATATTTTGAGAGTCTCTAAAGCAAAGCAAGGATCATGTCCCAGTAGGACCCCTGGATCAGCCATTGCTACAAAATGTTCATGGCTCTGTTGTGCAAGGTCCTCACATCAGAAGAGGCCACTTTCTTTCTCTACAATTCTCACATTTGGAGTAGATTTTGGATCAAATTTTCACGTTATATGATAATAATAAAATCCAAAAGTTTTCCCTTGAAAAACTGGGATATGCAAACAACAAAATTAATGGGCTCTACAGGCTGAAATAGGGCAGTAAATGTGTAAGGAGAGAAGAGATCACTTAAACTGACTTCTAATGCCCCAGAGAGCTAGACTGTGTTACATGTCTTCAGAATTAGGTCAAATTTCATTGTCCAGCTCATGGGGGCTGGAGTAGGTGAGATAATGGAAAGATTCAAGTAACATAGGCCCCACTGTGCAGATCCACACTGACTCCATGAGGAACCACCCAAAAATATCTGCATTCTGCTGCAGGAGCAGGGTCCCCCCAGCCAAGCGCCCGGAGCCGCCAGTCCCGGGCTGAGTGCCGTACGAGCAGAGCTGCACACGCCAGGACCCGGCTGGGCGCTGGGGGAAGAATAGTGGGGGATCTATGCCAAAGCTCATCAACACCTCTGTGCCAGTGGTTTAGTCACATCCCCAGCAAACATCAGGTGCACCAAACATTTTGGGGTGAGCCCTGATTGTTGCTTCTCGCAGGCTCAGGCAGCCAGCTTGCTGTTTGTGTAGGGCTGACGCAAGGTTCCCGTAATCTCCTTTGCATCTCACGCTGGCCAGCCAGTTCCTGCTTAGCTCAACCCACTTCCAGATCAGATGAAAGCATATTTCATGTACTTTGCTCAACTCGGAGATAAGAATCACCAGTAAGAACAGATGTCAGCTGCCAGGTAAACTAGATTTGCAGCGGTGTTGTGCTGCAGGAGTGATTAAAAAACCCCTCACGACAACACCGGTGAACTTGGCTTCAGGAAAATACCTAAAGGGATGAGCTTCAAAACACAAAATATCAGCAAAAAGATTTGGCAAGGCAGTTCTGCCCTTTGGTTCGTTTGTTCTGCCGTTGGTCATGACCATGAGCTGCCATCCGCTCCTGGTGATTCCCAGCCACTGCCGCAACTCCAGCAATCTGAGCTACCCTTCTGCAGAGCTGAGGTGCTGCTGAGCTGTGAGGACCTTCTCTTAACATGTGGGCACCTAGCTCACCCACACGTTTGGCTTTGTGCATCTGGACAGTGGAGCTTAAAAAGTTGGCACTCACAGGTAGTAGAGGGAAAATCTGCCTTTTTTCATTCTCTGTCTGGGTTTGGTGTGAAGGTTTAACCAAGTTCAGTCCTCTTGTGGCGCTTTCAAAGTCAATGCCAAGTCTAGGCCCAGGCTGGTTGAGTAGCTGCTGAGGGCCTCTGCGTGTTTCCCAGACGAGTTGTGCGATGGATCTGATGTTTTTCAGCCACAATGGTGGGGAACCGCTTCCTTTCGCAGGGAAAAATGGGCTTTGCTAACACATCACCCAAGATTTTGTTGTAAAACCATGGAAGAATGAGCCACATGACCAGGGCTGTATGAATGAAATTCCAGCCCGTAAATACTTGGGCTGCAGACTCCCCTCCCGGGTTTACAAGCTTCCGTACACCATGACCCTGCTCTGGGCTCTTGCTGGCAAACGGCAAGACTGGGGCCACGGTCAGTTTATGACACCAGGTTCTGGTATGCAAACCCTGTCCTTTCCAAAGGGTTTTTGTAGCAAGCTTGGTCTTGCCAGGTGCCACACACTCCCGGTTCCCATGAATTTCAGAGGGAGCACTTGGCAGTTCGCAGGACTTGGCTCATACCATCTGAAGGAACGTCTCAGCATCTGTGGCACTTGGATTAGGCGGCTTCGTGCTGCCAAGCCGAGCTGAAGCCAACTCCTCACATCTTTGATTAGATCAGCCTCAACCCGATTAACGTTGCCTAATAAGAACATTTCAATCTACGGTCATTGACCTTCAAGAAATTCCATATGATACAATTTTTGCACTGAAAGTAAGCTATATGCTGTGTGCAGACCAAGGATTCGGGTGCGGTTCCAATTCCTCAGGACTGCTATGTATTTCTCATTACCATATGCTGCAGAGGATGTCTTTGGGACATTGATTATCTTAGGAAGTGAACATCCCACAGAAGGAAGGATTCTAATTGCTCATATATTTCTTTTCTTTCATTTAAACAGTCAGATTCCTGCAGAGATCAAAGGTACATCGGAAAAGTACAGATTTTGTGTGTGAGACTCAGATAAGTGCTGATTTGTTGTAACTGGACCTATTACTAAAATTTCTATTGGATTTCTAAAGGCACTCGCTGTATTATTTCCCGGTGGTGCTTCACAGAAGCTACATGACATGAAAAAAATCAGCCTTTTTACCAACGGTGATGAAGGGCTGTCTTCCCGCGAGCGGTTCTCTCCGCCGGTGGGCAAATCCGCAAATGAAAATGTGGAGGTGGGATGGGAAAAAAAAAGCAGTGTCTCATAATCACAGCCTAAGTTTGAAAAGCTCGCTTTTAATGACGCTTGTAAGGAGCCACAGGGGACGGGAAGTTTAAATCTCTGATCCCTCCATCACATCCTTTTGGACAACGTTGGATGCACGGTCGCTGCAGATGGGTTCCAAATGCTTGGGATGGTCTCGCCGCAGAAAAACTAGCAAACTCCAAGAAAAAAAGAAAAAAAGAAGACTCCTAAGCCAGTTATTTAAACACTTGGCAGCTTTTTATCTACCAGTATTTATCTAACAGAGAAATGCAGCCAGCTTAGCTGTACTTACACATGTCTGAACTTGCCTTTTGCAGAGCATGGACACACTTGTGCCTTCGCTGTGCTGGATGAAAGGTCCGTGCGTTAATCTCCCCTCTCCCCAGCATTAACTTTCTCCTCCTGCCAAGAGGGGAGAAGGGTGGGCCCAAAGTGGGGCTGCAGGAGACATGAGCCCTTTCCCTCAGCCCTTTCTTGCAGCGCTGTTTTCATCATGGAGATTTTTCCCCGCTCCTTCTTTAAGAGGGGCCCTAAGGACAGATGTGAGAGAGGGAACAGCTGTTATTTGTGCAAAGTTCGCACTGCCAGAAGGCTTGGAGAGCAGCTAGACACCTTCTGATCTGGATTCACGTCCAAACTCTGCAAGAGCCCCGTGTGCCCTCCCACAAACCATTCACTCATTCGGTGCCTCACTTTACTCTCTGCCAACATCACGTTAAAACACCTCCTTTCTCTTGATTTTTCAGTTTCTCCTTAGAGCTTGCACATTTTGGGGGGGAAACGTGGTTGCACCTCTCTGTTTGGCAGCACAACCCAGCACAGTGATGCTCTGTCTTGGTTCAGGCCTTTAAATCGTTCATAATCATGTTTATTAAGAGCTATTAAAGCCTCCTGGACTTGCTAGATATCTTCCAACTTGACCAGGCACCTCTGGATCGCCAGCTATGTCATTGCTGGCAATGGGGGAAAGCATGATAAATGACCACCATCACGTGCAAATTAAATTGTGATACAAAAGCCATTTCAGATCCTAAAGATCAATTAACCAAGCAGCGCTTCACCAGCCAGGCTGAAATCAACCCAGAAGGAAGCCAGAAGCAACCTAGAGGAAAGACAAGGAACTACTGGGAAGAGTCCAGCAGAGGCTACGAAGACGATCAGGGCACCGGAGCATCTCTCTGAGACCCCTGGGGCTGTTCAGCCTGGAGAAGAGAAGGCTGAGAGGGGATCTCATCAATGCTGATCAATCTCTAAAGGGCGGGTGGCAAGAGGATGGGGACAGACTCTTTTCAGTGGTTCCCAGTGACAGGACAAGGGGCAACGGGCACAAACTGGAACATGGGAAATTCCATCTCAACATGAGACAAAATTTCTTTACTTTGCGGGTGGCAGAGCGCTGGCACAGACTGCCCGGAGAGGCTGTGGAGTCTCCTGCTCTGGAGAGATTCAAAACTCGCCTGGATGCATTCTTGTGCAACGTGCTCTAGGTGACCCTGCTCTGGCAGTGGGGTTGGACTGGCTGATCTCCAGAGGTCCCTTCCAACCCCTGCCAGTCTGGGATTCTGTAGTTCTATGAATTCCCAAAATTTGCTGCCTAGAGTCATCTTTCTNAGTTCTATGAATTCCCAAAATTTGCTGCCTAGAGTCATCTTTCTACATACACTAAGGTAGTCTCTGAGGGGTTGCTGTGGGGTTATGGAAGGAGCTGGCTGTATGGAGATGCTTTTCATGATCTGTGTTGAGCCATGGCATGAAGAGGTTTGTTTTCATGGTGACTGTATTTGCTTTTTGCATTGCCCTCTCCTGCCGTCTCCTGGCACAGAGGACCTGCCCTGCCTCCTCCTGGGCTCCCTCGTCTCATCTCGCAGGAACGGAGGCGGTGAGAGGGTTGGGCGCTCGATGTGGGGCAACCCTTCCTCCCCCAGTTTCATGCCTCCGGGGCACTGGATGGGGCCTGCTGTGACTTTTACAGCGTGGCTGGAGGAAAACCCACAGCAAGGTCTAGGTGGAGGAGGGAGAAAAGACCCCACATCCCCAGGGTGGAGAGGGCAGCTGCTAGAGGTGCCTCAGGTACCAACAGTTGAGTAAAATAATTA
>RSEF01000005.1:64428967-64447662 GCA_003993805.1 Himantopus leucocephalus
AAAACCAAGAGGGGCTGGTCCCAAAGCACATGGAAGCTCCTGGAAAGGCTCCTGCTGCCTTGACAGAATCAAACCCTTAGAGAAGCTCACTAATGAATTCACATCAAGCCAAAGAGTCCTTCCACTTGAGCGCTATCGACTGATTTATAACAGGCACCAGCATCCGGAGGTGAAAACAAGGAGCTTCTCCTGGCTGCCCTGAGCAAAGTGTTTTCAAGCTGACCTGACAGCGTGAAGCCACGAAGGGGGTGAGCTTCTTGTCAGAGGAAGAGGGCACCACCGAAACGGCGAGCCTGCGCCAGTGGGAGCTGAGCTGTGTGTGGGAAGTGTTCTGCTCGTGCTGAGCACAGACACAGAGACGGGCATTGTTTGCCAGCACGTCCATCAGCCGAAGCATCCACAAGCCACATAAAGAGAAAAAGCTGGATGCGAGAGAAAGGGGGGGCAGCGCGAGAGAAAGTCACAAGGCAGAGGGTTGGTTTTTTCTAAGCACAGCGTTGCTGTTAATTTAGATGGAATAAAAGAGCTTGAGCAGACCACAAAAAAAATGAGGAAAAACTACTGCGTGAAGGCCTTTTGCATCAGTGATTGCCATGAAGTGACCGATAAAGGAGGAGGGGTAGCATGGCTGCAGTACCTGTGTTTGCTTGTATAACTGCACCCAAATCTGTGGCCGTGAGCCCACTGCTGGGACAACACGGCTCAGAGGTCTTTGCAATCCCTGGCCCAAAAGCACTTGGTGAAGGTGCTCAGGCTCTTATCAAAGCGTGGGTGTCTAATGATCAGAGGCACAAGGGGGGGGGGGGGGGGGNGGGGGGGAGGGGAATGAAATATTTTGATCCAGGTGAAGCGACCACGGGAGACTGAATCGACTCCTACAAAAACTGGATTGTCGGAGTTAGCCCATATCGCAGGCGTTTAGTCTGCCATGTAATCCGTAGGGGAGGCTGATGTCCTCCTTCTGTTCTTGGTCATACAAACGGACAGAAGGTCCGCCAAAAAAAAAGCCCAGATTTCTGGCTTTCCTCAGGCCGTACAAGGAATAGGCTCCCGCTTTCTTTTTACATTTAAAAAAAAAAAAGTTATGATGAATGCAAGGTAAAGTAGAGAGAAAAGAGGAATAAAAATAGAAATCACTGCTTGATTTCAACTGTCATTCGTGATTTGGCTGCTGGGGAAACAGACGCTCTCCCCATCCTATCAGCAGCCCCCATACCTGCCATTTTCGCTAGCTTTGGCCTCTTTCCTTGGGTATTGCTTTTCCAGCACCCAAACCAGTTACAACAGCTACAGCAGTTGCAAAATCTGGCTTCTTGGCTGACTCTGCTGGGCCTTAGGAAAGGGAAGGAGGGAAGCATATGCAATTGATGGAGAAGAAAAAAACCAAAACCTCACAAGAACAGCAGCAAGAGGAGACGTCGTGTCTCTCATTTTGAGCAACGTTCAGGGCGCAGTAAAAGGCAGCAGAAAGGACAGTCCCTTTTGCTGGGTTACTCTTGCTGGGGTCTGTCTCAGCTACAAGGCGATCAAAGTACCCATACCAACATCTTGATACTTGCTAGGGGCCCAGGACTTCATGGACGTGGAAGCCACGATGATAAAGCCCACTCAATGCCATCCAGAGACCTCCCCCCAGAAATGTTCTTCTCTCCATTTTCTTAAGGACCTGAGCAGAAAGTGATGGACCAATAGACCCTCTGCTCAGAGTTTTATCTGCCTGGAGAGCTCTAATCGCAGCATATCCGCTTCGATTGATTGTGCTTTACCTTCCCAAGTCTTGATCTGCAATGCCGGCCACCCATTCAGGCCAGGAGGGGTGAGAGTACAGAAACACGGTTCTGATTTTACTCCCGCCCCCCATCAGGAACTGCTGACTTAAAATCACTGTAAAAAGAGAACGAGGCACGGGATGTTACTGTCTGAATACGGATGTTATCATCATTAAATCTGTCATTACTGGTGCCGCTCAGCGAGCCGATTGCAGTGCTGACGCCAGCTTTGGGTATGTGACTCTATTACCGGAATCTCCCTGATGAAGTACAAATCCCATGTAACAGCCAAATGATAAAGTCCCACAGGAAAAACAAACCCTCAGATCAGGGCGTGAAATCAGATGCGGCGAGAGCGACACAAAACGTTTGCTCATCCCTCACCCACCCAAAAAACCAATTGCAGAGGGCAGGCACCTGTTTTCCAGCGCAAGTACCTGTTTGGGGAACAGGGCAAGGATCGTTAAAGACACCGCTGGTTTGTAGGTCCACCCGTTGCAGCTGGCTTTACAAACGTGGTGTACATGACTGTAAGCTTCTAACCGCTCGCCTAGTTCACCTGGGGTGAGAGGGCTACGGTGACTTGGGATTAAATAGCCAATAAGCCTTTTCCTAGGAAGGCTTTGGAAAGCCAGAATACTCTGGAAAAGGGTATGGTTTGACCTACCATAAGGGGAAATACACCATACTATAAGGGGAAATATTCCGAAAGGTTTCCATTACCGCGTTCATGCCAGCCCAGGGACAGGTCCACAGGTCAGAAGCAGGAGGAATCCGGTCCCCTGAGCAGCCACCCAGCAGCCCCATCCACACCACCCCGGCAGGAGGTGCTGGAAATGCTCTTCCATGTCACTACGCATTATGTAATTGGGAAATTTTGAGACGGTAGGTTGATGTAAAAGAACATAAATCGTTGGGAAGCAAAAGGGCTATTTCACAGTTAGATGGTCGTCTGCCTCTGCAAAGAAACAGGGAGGAAATTTCTCCATGTGGCCTTTCCAATAATCTGAGTCCTTGGAAGGTTTCCACCACAAGTCAGGTTTCCTACAGAGTCAGATTTTCTACCACAGGAAGATTTTCCACGTCACATGCTTGTTCTCTCTTTTTTTGATCCCCCGGTCCCGTATGAGTACAGACTGTCTCATTTCAGCCCATAAGACAGCAGCGATCTTGGATAATGTGAAGGCTAAATAAGTTTAACTGGAAAGATCTCACTCTCCGAGGCCCCTCTCCCGCCTTTCCTTGCCAGGCGCTTTACTACTTGCTGTAACGGTACCTCCACCATAAATAGAAAGGAGATCTACTGGCCGGGGCTGTGGGACCAGTCGGCCTTCGGTCCCTCTCAGGCTTGCAACACTGCAGTTCAATCCACTGCCAGACATGACATAAAAGAGGAGCCCTTTTAACGGTACGTTAGAGGAGAAGTGAATAAATCTGGCAACGGATGCAGAACAAAGTAGCTGGAATACTCAGCAAAGAGCAAACCCGGAGCGTCCCGAGGCCCATAGGAATTGGAGGCTTTTGATGAAAGCGCTTCCACGTAACGAATAAAATGTGGGATATTTATAGCTGGAACCTGGTCCTAGCTGCCGCCTGACCGACAGACAGCTCCAGCCAGATGACAGCGCGGTGCCTTTGACGGCACGCTGCCATAGCAGCTTTCCACAACCCTCCTGCACATTTTCACACGTGCTACAGCCACAGGCAGCACAGATCCCATTTTACCTACTAAAACACGCGTCATAAGGACATTCCCTCGGGGCAATATGACTGTGTCAGACGATC
The DNA here is from genome assembly GCA_003993805.1 of Himantopus leucocephalus. Classification (NCBI taxonomy): domain Eukaryota; kingdom Metazoa; phylum Chordata; class Aves; order Charadriiformes; family Recurvirostridae; genus Himantopus; species Himantopus leucocephalus. The sequence continues at coordinate 64,432,522 of RSEF01000005.1, forward strand.
CAAGGTCACTCACCTACTATCAGGTGTCAGCTTACCAAGACGTAGTGTTTGCATCTCTGCGGGTATGTGCGGGCTTAAAGGTCTCCTCAATCAGACCCTACTTCAGTAAGATACTTCAGACAGTCCCTGATTTTACATGAGTATTTCCGTCACTGCTCTCCTGCTTGAAGTTAAGTACGTCCCTCGGTACTTCCATCAAGGATGCAACGACCAGCGTTGCTACTAGGCTTTCCCAGAACAGCATGTACTGCGAGGACTAGGTAATATATTTTGTATTTCTTATGACTCATCGCGCGTAACAGTTATCTCAAGTTTGAGCCAGAAACACGTCCAGTGGCGTGTGATCAATGGACAATAATAAACGCTTGGGAGGGGTAAGGATGAACCGCAGAGAGCGGGTGAACTTTTAGCCCTGCTGAAATCAATGGCAGTACTCACATGGGTCTCAGTAAAGCCGGGATTTCACACACGATCACACTGACGGTGACCTCAAAGCCACTTTCAGTGCCAAGTGTTGCCAAGGTCCTGCAACTCCAGCAATGCTTTTGGGTGTTATTATGAGACGAAACATTTGTGTGTGACCCTCCGGGCCTTGTGACTCGGGTACAGAGGGCTTTAAAATTTCTTCATTCCCCATCTGCCCCCGCTCTCAGGATCCTTCGCTGTGAACTCTCGCACAGCCCCACACCCCCAACAAAGCCCTCCTTACCCCGGCCCAGCATGCGCCAACCCTCTCCCAAGTGAATGAGGGAGGATTTTTGGTTTGTTCCCTTATAATCCCTATGTGCAGGAGTTCTTGACAACTTGTAACCACCTCTTGTTCGTGGCTTTTCAGCCACTCACCAGACAGGGGGGGTTTGGGCAGGATAAAGGGTGGTTTTTGTCCTTTTCCTTGGGGTGCTTCCAGCTTGTGCTGTGCGTACCGTATCCAACCTCAAGGTGTGTGGAGCCAGTGGCCTCCTACTCTTTACTTCAGAGTCCACAGAAAGGACCCAGGTTTCCATTTCCCCGAAGGTCTGTGATGGTTTCCCCTGGAAGGTCTTTGTTCTTCATCCCTTGGCTTAGTGGTTGGCACCGTGTGAATGCAGAGCCCTTGTCTTCAACCTCGGTCTGGTCAAGTCCACAATCAACACTTAGCAGAATGTTACACAACACCCCTCTCCCTGCCCCTCTCCCCCCCGCCCTCAAAAATTACCTGTGTCAACTTTAGCGTTCTTGGCTCTCCAAAACTCATTTGCCTCCCATGTGCCCACACTCACTGTGTACCATCAGGAAGAAAAAAAAACCACAAAACCAACCATGGGAAGAAATATGTTTGCTCTCAGATTATATTTTAATGGCTTTGGCTAAACAAAAGACCTGGAGAAAGTGGAACTTCAGGCACCTTCTGCATCCTGGTACATCTGGGGGGAAAAAAACACCACAAGAACTACTTTTTCTACATTATTTTCATCCATGTGCTCACCATCTCTAGCAAGGGGAAAAAAAAATCAATGATAGCAACCCCTCTCATACTGGGAACTGCCTCAGTCCCAGAGCCAGGGGACATGTGACAAAACTCTCTTGGAAGAGTATTCTGGAAGTAAATATCCTAGAAATGAGATGGCGTCATTTACGGGACAGTGTGTACACAGAGCAGCTCTTGGCATCCTCAGCGATGGACTACGTCAATGCTCTGTGAGGAGAAGTACCTGGGTTTGAAGGACTCTCGCCGGTGCAGGGCGTGTATCGGGGCTGCAGCCACATTTATGGGAGAGGACTTTTGTCCACCCCCATGAGCGCATACGTGCACGTGCGCGCACACACACAGAACATTATTTTAGCAGTTGAGCCTACCTTGAAACTGACTTTTTTTTAACACTCCTCAGAAGGCGGCTGAAGGGGTCTTGGCTAGAAGACTGAGTGCAGCCCCTCCACTTGATGCTTTTATATATTTCACATCTTTGCCCCTTTCTTTACCAGCAGGTCAAGCGCAGGGCCAGGATTTTTTTAGAGAAAGAGCAAGCAATAATTCACGTCCAACATCTCTATGACAATATTAGTTTGCGTGACAACAGACAGACTCACCGTCAGAAACTCTTCCCTTAGTCCCACCAACCCCACTTTGTCTCGTTGAACGAGCTGCCCCGTTCTCATTCACTCCTGCAAGAAGGGCAAAATCCGAACCCCCGGAGATCCAGAAAGAGCTAAGGAGGAGCCAGGAGGAGATGTGGTGGCTGGGCCCGCACCAGCAGCACGGCTCCAGTTCAGCCTTTGCTTTGCAAATGCCGCCAGCAATCTGCCTGCGCGTGGCTTTCCGCGAGTCTCGCCGGCACGGAGGGGAACGCTTAACGTGAGGGCTTCACCAAATCAAAGCCTGAAAGGGTAAATATTTCTGCCAGGGATCATTACTTTGCTTTCTTCCTTTGTTTGCCCTGCAACAAAGGCAAAAGATTAAAAAAAAAAAAAGAAAGAAAGAAAGGGGGAAAAAAAAGCCTGTACAATTTAACAATGCTGCATTGAGAGAGATTGAGAGAGACAGTATCTGATATCGCAGAATGATCCTCTCCTTGCCCCCTAATTCTCGTCTTTAGAGCTAGGGGGATATTCTGCTGCTGCTTGCAGCAGGGGTAAAAAAAAATGTGGAGCTGTGGCTTTAGAAGAACATTTCAGATCTAGTGAAAGGCACTTTTGACCTTGGCGTAAGAGCTGTACCAAAAGTGCTGGTGTTCAGGGAAAAGAAAAACATAAACAAACAGAGAAGCCTCCCGTGCCTGGCAGTAGGGTGAAACACTGGCAAGGGGGATTCTTAACCCAGTTGACCAATGTCCCTTCTAAAAGAGCCAGAGAGTTAACGTTCCCTGTGCAGAAAATATCACGTTGTAAGCAGAGATTTTTTGGAACCCTGCTTAATTTGATGAACAATATTTTAGCGGAGTCCAATTACTAATACTCTCAGCGTATCCAAATACATTTGGATGGCTGTGAAACTGAAAAAGCAGGCGTGTTTGATAAATATATCCTGCCTGTACTTGGGACAAAGTCGAATGCCATTTCCACATTATATAATGATGATGAAAAGCTTCCTATTCAGGCAACCTGAAAAAGAACATCAAACAGCACAACCAACGTTTGCAAAGCAGCGCATCTAGAGGACTCGCATGTCGGCATTTGAAGAGTTGGTTCTTCAGGCGACTCTTCTCACTTAAGGTGGGAATGTGAGAGTTTAGAAACCGTCCGGGAGACCATTTCTAAGGAGAAAGAGAGTGTTGTGTCAATATTTGCAAAGTGTGACTGCGGTAAGTCCACGTAATTTCGGGCCGGCCAGTCCAACATCGCTCCTGACCTCAGTATAATGAAGTGGTTTGTACCAATTAATAAGGAGGTGGAGAGTGGGGTTGTAATGAAACAGCAATCAGTAATTTTCGTGGGAAATTGTTCTTGTCAAAGAACAAATTTCACCTTGTCCTTTAATAAAATCATAGGTCCAGCTGATAGCAGTTAACTGTGTTGACTCAGTGCTGCACAGTATCCAGATCTGAGAAAAAAAAACACATGCAAAATCAATATGAGTGCATAATAAATGGTTTTAAAATAGCTAATGGGAAGATCTTAAAATGGCTTTGTTATAAAGGATTCATCAATGAATAAAGATTGTTTCTAATGGACTCTTGCAAGCACTTGCACTTGTGCTATTCGTTGTATTTTATTTGGGATCTGCAAGAAAAGACAAGACGATTGCATCATTTGTGAACTGTGAGAGAGAGTTTCAAACCTGACTGCACTACTTAAAATTGCACGAATGGGACTAGGTTGTCTTGCAAACAAAGACTGCTGGGATGGATGGGATAATTAGGAGAACTTGGTAAAATGAGGTTAGTTAAAGGAAGTCTTAGGACAGGCAAATGCAAAGTCCTACACTTTGGGTCATACAGACATAACCTCTAACGGCAGAAGCGCCTCTCGGTTAGTCGGCGCCCTGGAAAGCAGCAGGGACATTTGCAGCGAGCTAACTCCAGCGAAACGCTGCGGCCAACGGAGCTAACGGCAACCTTGGGCAAAGGAACTGGGTAAAAAGGAGGCACTGCTGGGTTTCATTTTTTGCTGAAGTTGCTGCAGAAACGCAGAGTCCGGTTCTAGCGTGCACGTTGGTTTTTAAGCGATGTTAAAAACTGGCGGATATTCAGAGATGTTTTGCAGTGCGTTATACTTTCAATGACACACGTACTCCCTACCTTCATGGCACCTCTTTTTCTCTCGGCTAAAGGGAGGTCCTCGGGAGGTCCTCCTGGTACCTCCCTACCTCTTTCCCAGGGAATTCCCAACTGTTAACTCTGCAGGAAGGAAACATGTACACATATATGGCTACAGAAGTCTTCTGTGAAGGTCTCATGGTAGAAGGATCACAGCATCTGCTGGTCTTAGTCTGCATGGAAATTCACAGTTCTGCATAAATGACACTTCAAAATAAATGTAACTTTGCTTTAAAACTTCCGTATAAAGATTCTTCCACATTTATTCTACTCCAAGGAAACTTTCCTCCTCTGATGATAAACGAAGTTTATACGTTTGGTCTTATTTTTCATTTCATGTAACTCTGTGGTGATGGAACTTGAGTCCTGTGTCACGCCAGGAACTTTCAAGTTACTCCACCCCCGTGAGCTCAGAGCTGCTAACAGTAAAAAGGGGGAAATCCTCCTTTTTTGAAAGAGGTCTGGGCTCTCCGCTTCATTCATACCAGCCTACCCCAGCAAAGACCTTCCTCACAAAATCAAAGCGAAAGCCATTAGGACTCTTTCAGGAGGGGTTCCAGTGATAATAAAACAGTTAACCGTTTTCAGGCCATGCGTCTCCGTAAGTCTCCGAGATGGCTGTAATGAAGAATAGTCACGTTGAAACCCTCCGTGCTGTGGTTCAACTTGATGATGAGGACCACTAGTGCTCAGTCTTTCTGCCTATTGTCTACAGAAAGACTGTGCACAAGAGCGTATCAGCTGCGTACGGAGAGCAGACATACACGCCCAGAAATGCACATCAAGAAATAAATCGAAACATCTGAAAGGACACATAAAAAAGGTAAAGAACATTCAAAGTGCCCCTTGTTCATTTGGATGATCTTTCCTTGATCTCAGACAAGGAGCAAAAGGTGGGAGAATTTGAGTAGGATGACGTGAAGAAGGGTGAAACACGTGTTGAGTGAGAAAAGATGGTGAAATCCCCCCGGTGTTGGTGGAAATGAGGATCAAAAGTGAGAATCCCACAGTCTGCGTCTTCAAAGCAATCTGCGAGGTAAGTAACATTCCCTTTTTCTTCCTCAGTGTGGGGAGAAATCTGGGACAGGCTTCGCGGAGTGATTAACTTGTGGAGTTCGTTGGAAACGCAAAGGATAAGTTAAACAAAGGGATCGTGTCCCTGTTGTTAGAGCAACGTGGTCGAAGGCCCTGGCGCGGCCTCCTCCGCTGACTTCTTGCTTGTACCTCGTTTCTCCCACCTCTTTTTCCTCTCTCCCTCCATTTGAAAAGGCAGAAGAAGCACGCACAAAGCTCCCGCGGCAGGGGCTCACGAATGCCGACGGAATTCTTGGAGCTTTTAGGGTTGAAAAGCGTTGCTGATGCATTCAAGGATCCACGTGAGGTCTTTCAGCGTGATTTTAATGACTCGGGGAAACAACACACCAGCGGTGAACGTTTTTAAAAGCTTCACCTACCCTTCCAGCCTGGACTTCATCCGACCTCTCTCTGTGTTTTACCACGCTCCGTTAACAGGATTCCCCGGCTGAAAGCGGACGTAGGAGGTAGGGCGCAAACCTATTTTTGGACATACAGTGCCGTGCAATACACAGAAGTCCCTTTGTCGCAGGAGACTGTAGGATGGAGACAAGCAGAACGCGTAGGAGATGGGGGAATCAGGGAACACATGCACTGTGCCCTGTTTTCCCTCCCCCCCCGGCTGATGTACGGGGCTGGGAGAGGGGTTTTGCTGTCTACCAAGGAGAAGGACACACATAGAGATTTAGGGGTGGGGGTGCACAAATGCACATGACACTCGAGCAACTATTTTCCTTCCCGCATCCTGACTGTACACACACCCCCACACCCCCCAGCTGCTTCTTTTTAGTGGGGTAAACCCCATCCACCCACTGCAGGCCAGCACACGGAGTCGGGTGTTTGGGGTCATTCACATTCAGAGGTGACACCCAGTCGCCTCCTCCTCCCCTCTTCTCCCCTTAGGAAAAGGTGCGTGCGTGTGTATGACGGTCGAGTTGGGGGTACAGTGCACAGCCACATTCCCCCCCCCTCAGGGTGTATCTGGCCAGAGGCTGCAGACCAGTACCCCGACCCGCCGGCTGTGATGTCTACACGAGGAAGGCAGCAGGGACGTTTGTACACACGGATGTGACGAAGGCGGCGGTATCAGGTCCCTCGCCCTTCGAGGTGTAACTGAGATAGGAGTATCGCTCACGTTCCCTCCCGCCGCCTCCTTCCTCCTGGGCATGTTGCGAAAAGCGGGGGGGTGTCACATAAACAGGTGACCCCACCCCAGTAAGCCGGGGTGTGTTTCTGGGAGTCGCTCTTTTTCCCACACACACAATAACCCTCACCCCATGAGAAAGGACAGAGCGGGGTGGGGGGGACACACACGACTGGCACCGCAGAGGTGATCCATCACTGCCCCTCACTCGGCTCCAGGCTGTGTGTTGGGGTGGGGAGTTGTCTCACGCGGGTGTAAAACCCGGGCACCCTCCCTCGTCCCGCGACGGGCTGCCAGGTGTTTTATCACACCGATACGCATCTCAACACCCCCTCCCGTGGATGACGAGGTGTGTATTGGGGATGGAGGCGGGTGTTTTTCGCTCATAGGAACAAGCACAGGTGAACCCCAGCCCCTCCGATGTTGGGGGGGTTCGGAGGAGTGGGGTCTCTCTCGCACAAGGGTGACCTCAGGTTGTTGCCCCCTCCCCCCCCCCCCCCCCTTTTTATTTAACCATTAGTGAAANTCACACACCCCTAAACTACCGAGAAGTGCCTGGCTGAAGGGAGACGGGGTGTCACACCAACAAACCTGACCAGCGCTCCTTGCCAGGCTGGGGGGGTGTTTAGCTCTGGGGAGGACATCTCACGCGCACCGTGGGGGTGTCAGGTATCCCCCCAAGGCAGCAGGGTGTGTTCTGGGAGTGCCAGGTACCCCCAAAGGGCAGCAGGGTGAGTGCTGGGGGTGCCAGGTGCCCCCCCCAAGACAGTGGAGTGAGTTCTGGGGGTGCCAGGTACCCCCCAAGGGCAGCAGGATGAGTGTTGGGGTGTCTCACACACAGACACCAGTCCCCCAGGGGGCTGCAGGACACGCGTTCTCTCACACACGCGCACACGAGGGTGCAAGATGTCCTTTAAGAGCGCCTGTCACCCACATGAGGCCGCGGTTCGTGTCGTGGGGGTGCTGGCCACGCTCACAGAGGGTTGTTTCAGGAGCGCCTGCCACAAACACACCAAGCTGCGGTTTGTGTTTCGGGGGTGCTGGGCTGCAGGGCGTGTTTCAGGGTGTCTCGCCTGCCTGTGAGGCTGCAGGTTGTGCTTTAGGGTGACTCAACCGCAGGGAGGGCTGCGGGCCGGGCGCCACTGTGTCCCCGAGGCAGCAGGCTGGGGTTTAGGGGTGTCACACACACAGGTTGTAGTTCAGGGTGTCTGTCACATACGGGGCGGGGGCTGCGTTTGAGGGTGTCTCACATGCACACACGGAGCCAGGGCTGTGCTCGAGGGCACCTCAGAGACGCAGAGAGGTCTGCAAGCTGTGCCTGAGGTTGTCACACACATAAAAGGATCTTTAGGCTGTGCCTGAGGGTGTCTCATACACACACACACACACACAGGGCTGTAGGCTGTGTCTAAGGGTGTCTCACACACACAGAGGGCTGTAAGCTGTGTCTGAGGGTGTCTCACACCCCCACGACTGTAGGATGCATCTGAGGGTGACACACACACACACAGAGCTGTAGGCTGTGTCTGAGGGTGTCTCACACACAAACACACACAGACACACACACACACGGCTGTAGACTGTCTGCGGGTACCTCACACCCCCCCCCCCACACACACACCCCCCGTATCCCGCCCCTGAGGGTCTCCCACCCCCCGGGCCCCGCCGCCCCTCCCGCCCCCGCCCCGCGCTCCCTCAGGCCGCGTGCCACGCCGCCCCGCCCCCTTGCCGCGTCGCGCCGCGCGTGACGATGCGGCGCCGCCCCCGCCCGGACGCAGCCGGCGGCGGCTGCGGCAGCCGCGCGCCGGGCGGCAGCGGGGCGGCGCGGGGGCGGGCGAGGTGAGGCGAGGCGGAGGCGGCACCGGGTGAGGCGGCACCGGCGGGCTGGGCGCGTCTGCGGCATGGATTACCCCGAGCCCGGCTCCCCGCGGGGCGCCTGGGACCTGCCCGGCGAAGGCAGCGGGTACTACGAGCGGCCGGCCGGCGGCGAGGAGGAGGAGGAGGAAGCGGCGGCGGCGGCGAGCCGCGGCGTGCAGCATCCCCTCGCCCGCCCGCCCCGCCGCCCCCAGCCGCGCTCCGCGCCGCCGCTCCGCGCCGCGCTCTCCACCTCCTCCTCCGAGGGGGAGCCGGAGGCGGCGGCCGCCCCGCGGCGGGAGCCCAGCCTGAGCGACGAGGCCGGCGGCGGCGATTTCGATTCGGCCGAGTCCGGCGCTTCCCTCCGCTACTCCACCGGCACGGGCGGCGAGGGCAGCGAGGGCGAGGGAGCGGGGCTGGCCAGCAGCGAGAGCGGCGGCAGCGGCGGCTTCTCCCTGGCGGCGGCCGCCCTGCCCGAGAGGAGGCGGCCGGGCGGCGGCCGGCCCCGCTATGAGGTGGTGCGGGAGCTGGGCGCCGAGGAGGTGCGCTGGTTCTACCGGGAGGACCGAAAGACCTGGAAGCCCTTCATCGGTTACGACTCGCTGCGCATCGAGCTGGCCTACCGCGCCCTGGGAACCGGCGGCCCGGCCGAGCCGCGGGAGGGGGCCGAGGCGGCGGCGGTGGAGCCGGTGTGCGTGCGGAGCGGGCTCTACGAGGTGGACGTGGCCAGCGCCGAGAGCTACCCCGTCTACTGGAACCGTGAGTGCCGCCGTCCCTCCCGCGGGGACCGGGGTGTGTGTGTGTGTGTGTGTGTGGTGTCCCCTTCCCCTCCCGTAGGGACCGCGGGGGGTCCCGGTGTCCTCACAGCGAGGCCGTGGGGAGCCCCCGGGGGGGGGTGGCAGGGCAGCCTCTCGCCGTCCCCAAGAAGGGACGCTGGGCATCCCCTGTGCGCGCAGAGAGCCTGCGCTGGGGTACGCACCCACACGCCCGCCCCCTGCCCCTGGGGACACCGTGGGGACACTGGGTGGCCCTTCCTGCCCAGCCAGCGCACCCCCATAGGTAAACGGGGGTCTGAGCGCTCCCCATCGCACCAGCCCGGGCGCCCAGAGGACTGGACATCACTTGCTACCCAAGTAGCAGTAAGGACGTAAGGGATACGGGACAAAACACTCTCCAGGGAGAGGGGACCTTGGTTGCCCATGTCTCACACGCACCTGAGCGAGGAAGGAATGGGAATACCCCTTCTGAGGCTCAGACGTGGCGGGAGATGGCGGTACCGGGCATCCCACCCTCCCAGGCACACCGGTGTGGGCATCCCTCAGCATGCACTTGAGAGAGGGGGCACTGGACCCCCCAACACCCCTCCCCAGCACAGTCGGAGGATGAGAGGCACTGGGTAACCCTCACCCCCCTGTGCAGGGCCATGGGAGAAGGGTGTACCGGGCACCTCTTCCGCCGCTTCCAGCTGCAAAGGGAACTGGGCATCTTTCCCTTTCGCTCCCCTGTGCCCGTGCGCCTGGAGGGAAGGGGGATCTGCGCGTTCACCCCCTGACATACAGAGACAGAGGGGAGGGAGGTCTGGGCATCTTCTGCGTGCGTCAAGAAAATGAGAAGAAAGCAGGAGGGAAGCTGACTGAGAACCTTCTTGCTTATGCTTCCCTTTTCTTAAACAAAGGGTGAGTAGAGGGTGGTTATTTGCCTTAAACACTCCCCCCCCCTTGCCTCAGGATGCACACCCTTCCTTCAGAAGGAGCAAGGTAAAAACAGCAGTTGTTTGCCTGCTGCCTCCCTACCGCACGCACACTTCGGATCCCTCTTCTTAGTGAGGAACAATGGAAGAAGTGGCTGATACCTGGCTTCCCCTCTGCTGCCCTTGTCCTCCCCGCTAGGAAAATGATGATATTGTGCTCCGTCTTCCCTTTCCCATCACCTGTCTGCTGGGAGGGGGCATAAAATGGCACTTCTCCTTTCTACTGGAGGGAATGCAACAGGCATCTCGGATACACGCACAGTCCTTACTTTTGACCCTTCCAAAAGGGAAGTGATTACGTCACTCCCTCAACTTCAAAACGAGGTGGCGATGCGCTCCCTCCCCCACCCTTCCTTTTGCTTTTGCACTTTGCTGGAGGAGAGGGGACCTTGGGGAACAGAGATGGAAGAAGAGCAGGCACCTCAGCTCTTCTGCCCCTTCCTTTGGAGGGAATGTCTCCCAGGATCTCGCTGGACAGGTGGGCACGTGCTTTCCTGGAACCGACAAGCCGTGCCACTGCTCGCTCTCCGTCCCTTAGGACTTGCTTTCCAACTGCATTCCTTCAAGGAATTGTTACGGAGTAGAGTGAGAGATGCGGAGTAGCCGAGCAAGATACTGTCTGGGTATTTGATGCATCTGCCACATGGGAAGAGAAGACACAGGTCATCCAAGGGATGAGGAGAGCGGTGCCATCCCTCGTGTAACTGTGCCGTAGGGAGAGAGGGCAGCGAGTGAGCGGAGCTGTCAGGTGAGGCAGGATTGCTCCCGGTAATGGGAGCAAGAGGCTGTACTCATCAGCAGCTTAAAGGTTTAATTTCTTGACCCTGTGCCTCGTCCATTTTGGAAGCTGATTCAGTCTCGTTAAGCCTGAGAAGCAGATGTTTCAAATGACAACATACGCTGTGCCGAGGCGGTTTCTGATGCTTGGCAGGAGAGGTTCCCAGAGGTTAGCACCAGAAGCGGTGCTAGGCAGGGGAGAAATAAACTCATGGTCTTGAGAAGACTAACGACGGGGATGTTTTTTAGTCCTCAGAAAGCTGATTAAGGAGAGTGCTCAAGTCTTTTCTTATTAGCAAGTCCGCTCGTTCGCAAGGCTGAGATAAACTTCTGGTGTTTCATGGGTCTGTCAGCGTCTTCTGGTGTAACTCCTTCACTTGCACGTTTCCTTGCCTCTGTTCCCTCTGTACGTAAGCGTTCTTGCCTTTCTCCCGGTCTTTCCTCCCAACTGCTGCGTCCAGACCTGAGAAAACAGCAAGGTCAGATCCCAAGGATTCGGTCCCGTCTGTGCTTTTGAAGGCCTTGGTGTAGCTGGTGTTCCCAAATCATTCCCGTTTGATAGGGCGCGTGTCATTTTGGATCCCAAGGGTAGCTAGCTGCTACGCTGGTTTGCCGTAGTGTGGGAAGGAGCCGGTGGTGGCAAACCAGATCTCACAGGAGCGAAGCCCGTGAGTAAGGGAGGAGAATCTTGCTCTCTCTGATCCCACGAGCGTGAAGTTTAATAAGTACAACTGACGTAAAAGTCACGTTAAAGAGTACAGAAACTGCTGTCTGGTTTTACTGATTCACGTTTTCAGTTCAGAGCAAAGGTCAAAAGCTTTTATCTTTGTTGTTCTTGCCTGTTTTGTCGTTCTTCACGTGTGTGCCATACTCGAGGGAAGGCGGCTATCTCACAGCTACAACACCGAATGCGCTGACAGTTCTTCAGCTATTGTGGCATCTTAATGACAGGGAAATGTTGATTAGCATGTTTAGTTAGGTGAAGTTTTTTTTTTTTTACTCCACGTATTCAGAAATTTTAAGCTCGTCACAGGATTCGTTTGTAATATCGGGGATATCAGACTGAGTTACAATTTCAGCAGATTAATTACTGAGAATTTTATCCTTACCTTGTGACCTCTGGGACTTATTTAATTAGTATTGTAGAACTAGCAAAGACAGCGCAAGAGGGCAAAAATTATTAGTGCAGGCTTGCAGATCAGTGAGCAACTTGGAGTTGGGCTGCTTCTTGTCTTCTGTGGATGTAGCAATGAGTGGTGTTTTATACGTGGGTCTCCTGTTTGAGTCTTCTTAGGTCTCTTCTGCCCTCTCAGTTGGAGAGAGCTGTTTTACGACCATTTCTCTATAGCTGTACTCAGTCTAGTTTTCAGAGTCCTGGGTGAGTCTGTTAAATCTGTGGCCTGTGGACCTCTGGGTGACTCTCTCCTGTTCCTCGGCTTGTGGGTTTGTCCCGTGCGACTGTTGCTCTATCCGGTATTCGCTTTTCCTTTGCTTTTTGATGGTTGCATTGTTGAGTTGCCTGTATTTAGTTCTTGCAGGCAGTGTTTTCTTATAACGCTTTCACCCTCCAGGTAGTCCTCTTCATCCCAATGTGTTCTCCAGTTTCAGTTCTGATCATGTGTTGGGGACGCTCATCGCCTCGGCTGACGTCTGTCTTGCAACCGTAGTTTTTAAAATCGAAGTAGGACTTCTGTAAAATCTGGTGGTATGTGGAGAGAAGCAACAACAAAAATGTGTATTTCTAGAGCCGGCTGGGGAGTCTGTGGAGCATTGTCTTCTAGGGAAGGATAAAATACTCCACTCCCAGACACAGGTTTGGTAAGGGTGGGGTTTTCGTTTGGTTTTTTAACATGTATGTTTTTGTACCTAATAATTGCAGAAGTCTATTAAGTAAAATGCCTTTTGTTGTATTTAAAAACATTTTGTTCACTGGGACCATCCCTGAGCGAAGATATAAGAGTAACTTTCTGTTGCACTGATATAACAGATATTTTACTGACCGTAGCCGGGAAATACCTGTAAATACAGCATACAGATTTTAAAATTTTTATACTCAGGCTGGAATTGGGCAGCTTTAAAAAATATTTCAGCTGCCTTTAAGCTTGGACTGAAAGAAATATCCAAGACCCTTTATTTTCTTTTGTAAGCTCTCTGTGAGCTGCTTTGTAAACTGGAAGAAGAGGGAGTCATTAGCACCTTGTGAAAAGCCTCTGCAGGTTGAGCTTCTGCAAAATGAGAGGTGAATGCCAGGGAAGTGTTATCTGTCCTCTGAACTTACAGTTTTGTCACGATTACTGAAAAATCTTGGAGTATGGTAGCTGATGCTTGGCGACGGATGATTACAAAAGGCTATTTTCTTCGTGGATTTTTTTTTTTTTTATCGTGTGCCTGTTTTGATGTAGGAGGTAGAGGTCAGCAGTAAGATACGAAGCTTTTTGTACCTTGGCCACCGGTGGTTCTTTTGGGCTGCACTGTCGAGACTGAAAATCAACATTTCAGAGCTGGAAGGTGCTTCTCCGCCGTCTGCGCTGTGCGGGAGCTCTGGGGGCTTGTGTCTTCCCTGGAGCTGGCAGCCGGAGTCCGTATGTTGATGCTTTGCAGACTGGCAACCCTAAACCCATCTTGAGGCCCCGCTAGACCTCTTGCCTGGCCGCTTTAATCAACGGCTGATATTTCTTCTGAGGCTGCGTGTTTAGTTTATGGGTTTTGTTTTGTATCCTGAAGCAGAATTAGAACTGTATTAAAACAGGTTCATGAGGCAAGAGGAAAATGAAGGGCTTGGAACCAAGAGATTGGCAGTATGTTTGTGGCTTGCATTTGTTTTAGTCTGTTTTTAGCAGCAGAACACATTTTTAGTTGCTTTACAGCATGCTTGGAATATTGCTTTTGGTGTGTTGGACGGTCTTTGAACTTAGTGACGCGGTTTCCTTTACGTAAAGGACCTTTTGATCAAAGGCTGAATTCCTGAATACTATTTTCTTGCTTTTCTCTCCAGGTATGTTATTCTTTCACTAACAAAATACCGATAGTTTGCATGGCAAGGTAAAGCATTACTTTAGCTGCTCAAAATGTTTCCTGGGCTTTACTTTTTTGCTTCTGTTCTTACCGTACCATCCTTCCAAAAGTATCTTGTAGCTTAGTTTCTGCCAGCTTCTTCCTGACCAGAAAGCTTAGCACACAGAGATGAAAGAATTTTTAGATTCGCAGTGCTCCACGTATTAAATCACAAATTACATTTGTATGTATGTATGTTCTCTTTGTGTTTATGGTCCTTTCCTTCTTTCAGCGGAGAGAACTTGGGACATTTAGGATGCTTTCACTAGAACAGGTTGGGAGACGGCAGCGCTTTGCTTGGATGTGCCATTGAGGGCAAGTTTCTTCCATGTCCTCAGCTTTTATCTTTGTGATTTACAAGCATTATTTAAGCAAAATGAATTTGTTGTCTTACTCCTGTGAATGATACCAGAATCGCTCTCTGGCAGATGGTGTCAGCTACAGCAGAGTAGGATGGACTCCGCTTGGAAAGCGAGTGGTACTTGCCCTTCGATGTGGTCCGGCACTTTTCCTGCTGGCTGTGGTCAACAGGGCAGAAGGCAGAGATACAGGGAATGCTTGGGTTACAAGTTTTGGGTGACAGGGTGTTATCTACTGGAACAGAGAAAGCAGAAAATGTTTGTGGGATGAGAAGGATCAGGAGTTCTGTTCTGACTTAATTCAGGATTGACTACCGAGTCCACTGTGGCAGTATCAAAGAAATAGGATGGGATTTAATTTGGAGGTGACGGGGCTAGATTAAAGATAGATGACAGGTGAATTTCTGTGTGTATGTGTGTGAGGGGGAGATGCTGTCTAGGGGAAAAAAATGATACTGAAGGCAAAGAGAGACCTTGGGCAGAGCTCCTTTTTGCTCTGAGGGTCTGTAAGAGCTGGCACTGCGTAAGGTGGTAAGCAGAAGGGGTGGGTGGAAGAAGAACTTGCAAGAGAGTAAGACATTAAAATAAGAAGCACAAGCAATTATCTCAGTGGTACCTGTAAGGTTGAAAAAAAGTGAAGATGAAGTAGTAGTTTTGAGCGTTGGCCGGAGAAAAGGTCAGTAGCGCGGTATGATCTGTTTGAGTAGGTTGCAAGTAGCTTAAGCCACACTGGAAGCTCCAGAGATTGTCAGTGTTGTAAATGGGGTGGTTAGTGAGTGCCGGGATGGAGTATCAGGTGCAAGGTGGGGTCCCAGGCAGTGATATTTAAGATGAAAGAGACTAAAATCTGTTGGGTTTTCTTGGGGGGAACCCTATAGGGTAAAAAAAAAAAAAAAA
>RSEF01000005.1:64454543-64474084 GCA_003993805.1 Himantopus leucocephalus
GGCAGGGGGGGTGGAACTGGATGATCTTGAAGGTCCCTTCCAATCCAAACCAGTCTATGATTCCGTGATAGTGGTGTCCACAGGCACAACAAGCAGTAGCAGTATATCTGTAGTGGAGGGCAGTGTGGAGATTTGTGAACCGCCATCGAGTGTAGTGGGACATTCCCAGTTCTGGTGTGGCGCTCTGCGGAGGAGGTGGTTGCATGGCCTGAGCTCGTGGCTGTGCTACCGGAGCAATGTGGCCGGGCTAAAAACCACTGCCCTTGTCTGGGTCACCTCGCCCAGCTGCGTTTGTACTGGTCTGGTGGTAGATCAGATAGATCCCTGCCTTTGCTCAGTAGTTCTGAAATCTCCCTGTTCTCTATTGTTGATTGTTTGTTTTTTTACCTGATTTTCATTTACTGTTTCTATGCATTCATTGTTTCTTTTCTAAGCTGTCCTTATCAGCTTGTTTCCCCACCTTCCAGGTAGGAGCAGATCTTTGAGTAGTAAAGCCTAGTTTTTCTCCCATCTCCTTTTTTGAGCCTATTCTTTTGTGGTTGAGTTCGTAGCTGCTCGGAAAGCTAAATTTGTGTGGTTAGTATGCGCATACACAAGACGTTTGCATTTGGCCGAGTCTCTCTCTATATAGCCGGTATAGAGCAGCACAGGTTAGCGTGCGCTGGAGGTCAGTGGTCCAACTGCTCCGGGGTCTCAGCAGACCTGTCCCTGTGCTGGTCCCATGGGGCTGGAGGCGTCTTCCAGGCTCGCGGAGCGCAGGCACACACAGTATTTCTCCTTCTTCGTTTTCCAGATGTAGGAGGAAAAATTCTGAGCTGAGCTACAATGGGTGTTATTGTCTCAGCTAGCTTGCCGGGATGGGTACGAGAGGAGAATTCTTGCTCCCTGTAGCCCCAGTAGTTAGCGTGGGTATCAAGCACAATTTGATGAAGAATAAGCACCAGGACAGATTTTTTCATAGAAACTTCTCTTTTGTCACGTGGACAGCAAACGCTTCCTCATTTGGAGTGCCGAAACCGAAACTGGAATGACAGTGACCGAAAACAGCCTTTACCGAAAGACTGATTTTAATAAAAAAAACACCGTTTCATCTTTAAAATCACACTTAATGCTAATTGATGTGTAATGTGGGTTATTGTAAGGGCAATTCCCAAAGGAAACAAGGCTCTGCGCAGTCAGGGTAAGCACGAGTGGTTTTGTATCTCCTCCTCGTTCTGCATCCTCTTGGTAACTTTGAAACCAATGGTTGTTATCAGTCAAATTTTATAGAGGAGCAGGAGTCTCACAAAGTTCCTAATTTTTTGAAAATTCCCGGCAATTGGGTAGAGAGGAGTATATCCCCTTAAAGCTGGACTGTTGTTTGAACTTAACCCTTAATAAATATTATGGAGTCTGCATCTTTCTGTCTGTCTCTCACATCCTCACACACACTCTGCAAATTTGGCCTCATTAGCTCAGGTATTTACCGATTAACACTGCTTTCACTGCTCATTTCAAGCCCCACGGGAAAAGGTGGTGGTGTTTCTCGAGGCGTATGTGGGTTACCTTGTTAGGGGTCCCAGCAGCGGGAGTGTAACTTTTTCATCAAAACACCAAACAGAATTTCTTTCCCTCTTACCTGTTGTCAGTTTGTTATTCGTTGCATTAAAAAAAAAAAAAAAAATTCTCTTGTTTGATTTCCAGAAACAGAAAAGATCCCTGTAATGCGTGGACAGTGGTTTATTGATGGTACATGGCAACCTCTGGAAGAGGAGGAAAGTAACTTAATAGAACAGGAGCATCTCAACCGCTTCAAAGGCCAGCAGCTGCAAGAGAGCTTTGATATGGAAGTATCAAAACCTGTTGACGGGAAGGAGGGTAAGATTGTTTAGATCCCTATTTTTATAGTATGTTGTCTGGACAGTTGTCTGTTTTTTCCTAAGGAAGGGTGTGATCTGTAACGGTTTTCCATCCTACATAGTGGGGAACATTATTACAGGCATCAGTTTGCTCTGCCGTTTTTCAGTGCATCTTCATGTAGTAGGATTTCCTGCTGTAGCACATTTGATGAGCACTGTAAAAATTATATTCATGGGTAAACTTCTTGTTCCCGTTTTGCTTCGTGTTTCATACCTTTCAATTGTGTTTGAAATCTCGCTTCAAACTGAAATGTCTTGATGGGGCGAGAAGAGTCAGTGTCCAAATGCAAACTGGCTGTTAGCTCTCTGGCCAGCATTCCTAATTCTGCCCTAAAGGGAGCATCAGTTTTATGGATCACATTTCATTTTCCATTCTTGTTAAGCCTGTGAATTTATTAGAGTAGTTTTCAGCTATATTAAATCTTGGGCATTCGTTCTGTTGTGGAAGTCCTTATATTTTAATGACCGGGCTGAGAGCAGTCAGTTAGTGTTCCTGGGAATCTCGGTCAAGTGCATCTAACATTTTTAAGAGTAGCCTTCCGAAATTACTGATCTATTATTTAGTATACACAGTTGAATTGCTTGATCAGGGTAAGTACAGTACAGCAAAAGTTCAGTACTTTTGGCTTTCACACTTCAGTTCTGTGTGTTGGCTCTCACGTGGCGAACAAGCTACAAACCAAGAGCTGCAAGCACAGAGGCCTCACAATATATTTTAGTAGCGTTTTGGCTGTGTTATTCTTTATAAAGCAACTTTATTTTTAATCTCTTTAAACTACAACTTTGTACAAGGCCGTTACAGAGTGTAGGAGTGGCTGTGTTTTGGCCACGAGCATGGAGGAGTTGTTATGTGTGAGCTACATGAGCGCACAAGTGAAAGCTTGTTCATAAATTAGGAACAAGGCAGTATTCGGGGTACTTCTGTAATTACTGTAACGAAACCCAGAATATCATTTGTTGACTTAGGGAGGTTTTTCAACAGTACAGAGAGCGGTTAAGTTTCTAACTCCCCTCAAGGCTAGCGAGGACTCCGTGAATGGTTTTTTTTTTCTATTTGTACCACTTTAAAAGATCTGTTCCTCTGGCCAAGCCTGCAGTACGTACAGTCTTCTGCTTCAACAGCTCTGTCAGGCAGGTGTGTAAAATGGTGTGAGCTCTGAGCCACAGCACCGTACCAGTACAACCGCCCCTTTGAAAGGCACTTTTTACCCCTATTTCCTTGTGCTTGTACTGAGCCGTCGTTCCAGTGTACTGGTACAAAGCTCAGCTTTGTTAGTACAGCCGTACCCCCACCCTGAGTGCGGTGCTGTTTGTGGTGGGGTACTATGCTTTTACGTGGAAAACACATTTTTATGGCTGCTGGGTGCTTCCAGCCTTTGGGAGCTTAACCTCTGATGGAAGGAAGGAAGGATGGCTTCAGTTGTACTTGGATTCTTGTTGAGTAAGGAAGAGAGTTCAGATTTTTTATTTTTTTTTTTTTGTTTAAAAAAGTCTGGTCTGTGGAGCAGAAATTTTCAGGTTTGAGGTTGGAGAGATTGGGGAGAGTGATGAGAAAGATATAATCCCTGATATTTATGAAAACATAAAAAAATCAGGAAAAGGAACTCCAAATTCAGACACCAGTGCCTTTTCTAAAACTAAAGGGTTTTTTTTTTAAAAAAAAAAAGCAAACCTCCCAAAAACCCCCAAGCTGTGTATGCAGTCACTTCAAAATTAAATACATGTCAAGTCACCAATCACTTTCAAAAGATTGGGTTTTTTTGGTAGTGATAGGAGAGTTGCAGGAAAATTGTAGCTAACAGTAAGTGTGAAAAGTGCTTTTGTCATTATAATACGCCTCTCAATACATCTCTGATCAGCTGGCATCCAGGATTGCCGTCTGCACGTGGCACTGGGAGACGCTTCACGACTTGCATTATCGCTGGTGGAGTGAACATAATTAGTTGGAGAAGTGCTGAATTCGGTTTATAAATTTCTGAAGTGCTGCGATTTGTTGCTACAATTTGTTGTAATTGCATCCAGTATGAAACATGTTTTGGTCCCATCAAGGTTTACAGGTAGCTGTTATTTAAGACTGGTGAAAGATAGAATAGACCCGTAAATATCATTGAAAGGCAAAGTGACTATTCACGATGCTGTGATAAAGCTCTGTCAATGATGAAAAACTGCCCATCTCATTTAATTCCTCAGCAAAATTAACACAATCTGCTGTAACAGTCCCTTAGTACTTAGGAATAATTACTTTCTGGTACGAATGTGCCAGTTTCCATCATGAATAACGAAAAACTAGCTTTTCAACCAGCATCTTGTTGATATGCAGCAGACAAACCTGTCAGCTCTTGGTTTGACCCCAGCCGTGCTCTATAAACGGTGGCAGCAGGCTGAAAAATTAGGAGCAGGTTCCACTTTGCCGCTCCTGTTCTACATAATATTCTCTTATCCGGCCTTATATCGGTTCCTGATATCCTGGAACTTAGTATCCAGGACTCAGTTGACGATTTATTTGCCATTTTAACCTTATTTATTTGTCCTCTGAAATCTTTTTGTGAAGGAAATGGAATTGCGGGCAACTTTACTAGGTGTTTAGCACCCTCAGCTTTTGAGCAGCCCTCCCAGTGCGTTGCTGGCGATGGAATCGCCCTCTTTTAAGCCCAGGGCAAGCGGTTCTGCTTCCCGCTCACCCGTGGAGCCATCCCTACGGATGAGTCCGGCTGTGCAAAAGCTGATAGCGAGCACTCCCTGCGTTACCTGCGAAGGGTAGCTGCTCAGCATGCAGGGCCCGTCTTCTTTCCTCATCTGTTTAGTTTTGGCATATGCTTTAGGAGGGTACCCTTATGTCTAAAAAAAAAAACCCATTTCCCACTCCAATGCTTTGCTTTATTAATTCTGCTCCTGGGTTGCAGCGTGGTAACAAGGAAGTAACGAA
This sequence comes from Himantopus leucocephalus, assembly GCA_003993805.1. Classification (NCBI taxonomy): domain Eukaryota; kingdom Metazoa; phylum Chordata; class Aves; order Charadriiformes; family Recurvirostridae; genus Himantopus; species Himantopus leucocephalus. The sequence goes on from RSEF01000005.1 coordinate 64,459,368, forward strand.
GCTTCAGCCAGGGCTTTTGTTGGTGGTAGGATGTTGATGAATAAACGCCCCATTATTAAACTCTTAATCCAAGCAAACTTCCCTTCGAAAGTGCGAAATATCTCAGAATAGGGATCTCCAACCTGTGGCCTGTAAGTAGCGTAATTCCCGTGCTGCCTTCCAGGGTTGTTTGGGAGCACGTGGAGCTGTAAACGCTGAAGGTAACAGAAAGCACATGACAGTGCGTTCAGGTGAACAATTTCTCAAGTTCTGTTTTCCGTGGGGCAGCCCGGAGACCACTGCTTCAGCGGGAGATCCCTCTGCTGAGCAAACTGTAGCGGTATTTTGATTTTCATCCTTACGAAGGATTTAACGTCATGCCCTGCAAAGTGAGCTGCGTTTATGGTGCCCGATGTCGCTGACTTCCCTTGGTGTCTGATCCTCTTCAGGTTGGTCTGTTGGTCTCAGCGGTTGCATGACTTTCGCAGGGAAATTATTTGTTATGGCAGAACGCAGAAATGGGGCACTTTATTTCTTAGGACTGTCCAAACAGGTTAACGTGACCTTTTGATTTGCTGTATCCAGCTGACCTGGATTTGTCTCTGAGAAGGTTGTGTCCTATAGGAGCTCACGGTCACGGCTCCCAGGTACTTGGAAAAATTAGGTAAATTTCTGAGATTTCTGGAGGGTTGTTTGGTTCTGAATGTGGCGGCATCTGTAACGCTTGTCAAAGGCCAGCGCCCCTGACCGGCGAGCAGAGGTGTCCCTGCCCAGGGCAGGGGGTGGAACTGGATGATCTTGAAGGTCCCTTCCAACCCAAACTGTTCTATGATTCTACAACAGCCAGCTCCCCAAGCCACCATAGACCACGTCTGCGTGCCAGGGAGGGATGCTGAGGGCATGAACCTCTTTCTTCATCAACTCTGCAGGGAGCTCTGCCTCCCAAGGTGCCTAAAACCAGTTCAGAGGGGTGTTTCTGAAGTCCTGGTGCAAACAAATGCTGCAAGGACATCACCACCCTTCTCCTCCATCGCTTGACCGCACTCCGTTTCACGTCTCATCGCCCCAGAGCCTGCTTTGATCCTGGCCAAATTCCATATACATTTTTCAGTGTAAATAGTTCATTTTATTACTGATAGATACAGGAAAGGCCATTCCTATTCTGTCTTTTAAGACAGAGTAACCGATACGGCTGCAGGAGGAAACCACACTCAGGATGAGGAATTAGGGGTTTGGCTGCGTTCTGACTGCTTTGTCGTGAAACTGAGTGTCTGCAGCCTGGATTTGAGTGAATGCAAATCACAAATTTGCACAAATGCAGATGTGCATATTGGCAGGTTCAGGAAGGCTTGTCATTACGTAAAGTCATTTTACATCATTTTTTCTGAGCAAAACGAGAGTCATCACATTGTCATTTTATAGGTCGTTGAGGAGCTGAGCTTGGCGTTTGCCACACAAGTATATGCTAAAAACAGTTGACTCCGCTGACACCTTAAACCCCTAAATGAGATGCTGCACTGCTGTAACAGTATATGTGGGCTTCCCCGTCCTGATTTGTTGTTCTGCCGCTCTGTTGATAGCTAGACAGCATTGAGCGGGGGGGGGGACACTCAAATTCATTTGTCCGCTACTTGATTTTTTTCATTGGCTTTGCTTGTCCTCCCTAAGAACAATTCGTTCTCCAAACTTAACATCCGTAAATTAATATCAACACAAGATGTAAGGTGACGTTTTGATCTAAATTCTTAGCTTCAAAATTTTAAATATTAGATGAGAAGTTCAGCCCTTAAAGTGTGGAAATATCTGGGGTGTTTATTTGATGACGCTGAGAATGGGTTATGTCTCCGTACCTTTGTGCAGAAATACTGTCCTTTCTTGTATTGCATGTACCCAGTGATTAAACTGAAATATATGACTACTGTAAAATAATTCTATAAATATTTCTGAGAAAGACCTAGGTTATAACACTTGTTCTTTGAAGCAATATTTCAATTGAAACCATTCTGAAAGGAATACAAAAAGGGTATCATAATACCTTTCAAGCAGTCAATAAGCTTAAAAAGTACAGGATAACATAAGATTTAGAAACTACTTTTTGTGCGTACTTAGGCAGACAGGGAGATCAGGACCTGTGTGAAGTAGTCTTTCAGAGGAGCAGCGTTCTCAAGGGATTTCAGTAACGTGAAAGCCATTGTGAGATAAAACAAGACCACGAACTCAGAACAGAGCAGGTTCTTCAGGGTTCTCAGACTAGATATTTTGCGAACGATATTTAACCATAATAAAGGCAGTGATGTTCAGACCAAGAGCTTCTTGATGGAGGCTCAAAGCCGCTACTTCAGCGTTGAGTTCTCTCTCTTGCTGCGCGGCCAGAGCCCGCCTATCCCTTGCCGTGGGTTCCTCGAGTGCAGAGGAGCTGTTAGCAGGCAGGTGCCCGCCGCTCCGGGTGCAGGGAGGCGGTCAAGGATGGACGAGCAGCTTTTCTCACACAGTCCGACTTCCAGCTGGGAGGTTCGATCTGCGGGACCCACGGCTGCCTGGTACGTGGTAAAACTGCCGTCTCTCGTCTTCTGTATAGCGGCGGCGGTGCCAGGCGGCAGAGCAGGAACAGCACGTGCTCAGCGTCCTCCTGGGGAGGGGGCAGCAGGTGAGGCTTCCCACTGCTGTAGCCTCGCATGAGGGCTAGTTCTGATTCTTCCATTCAAGACCACCAGCGGTGCTTCACAGGGTACATCGGAAAGTGGTCCCTGGTATATATAATATCCTCTAACAGCTTTAACGTTCGCTAGGACAAGAGGAAACAGCCTCAGGTTGCACCAGGGGAGGTTTAGATTGGATATTAGAAAAAAATTCTTCACCAAAAGGGTTATCAAACATTGGAACGGGCTGCCTGGGGAAGCGGTGGAGTCGCCATCCCTGGAGGTATTTAAAAGACGGGTAGATGGGGCACGGAGGGACATGGCAGTGCTAGGTTAACGGTTGGACCTGATGATCTTCAAGGTCTCTTCCAACCAAAACGATTCTATGATCTCTGCCTTAAGAATACTTGGTTAAGTGTTATTGTAATAAACACAGTTGAGTACCTGTCATCTGTTGCTCCATCATCTTTTTCAGGTATATTCATTTAATTAGGATGAAGTGAAGCTGAAAGGTTAATATATGTGATAGTAAGATAGGAGTAGATATAGTTCATTGTATTTGCACAGAGAGATGCTCAAAATTCAGCTGGAAATCTCCTGAGCCACCTGATTCAAACTTGAAATTGGATCTGACTTAAAAGTTGATCCTCCTCTGTGTGAGGGATTGGAGCAGACGAACCCCAGCAGTTCCTTCAACAGAAATTGTTCTGTGATTGAGTCTATGATTCTCTGACAGATAATTAAAAAAAGGTAGAAAAAAATCCTGTGAGTCAGAATCAGAAGGAATTTTTGAAATGCATTGATTTTGAAACTGCAGAAGGTTATTGGGTTTTCTTACGGATTTTCAGCATATAGTTAGGTGCCACAAAAACTGTAAAAGTTGTGTTTGGAATACTTGATTTACTTTGCCTTAGACTTCAAATAAAATTTTCTCTGTTCATAAAAAATTTATATCAACAATGAATTTTTGTTGCAGCTGGCTAGGTTAACCTTTAGATGGGGAAAGTCATATTCATAGAATCAGAGCCGTGCGGATCAGGAGGCATCTCTGGAGATGGTCTCGTCCATCCTCCCCGCTCAAAGCTGCGGAATCACTGAGAGCAGGTTGCTCGGGATGTTTCCGGTGGGGTTTTTAATATCCCCAACAATGGAGACTGTGCAACCTCTCCGGGCAATCCGTACCATTTTTTTCATGACCCTCGCCATAAAAAAGATCTTTTTTTTCTTATACTTGACTTGAATTTCCTGTGTGTATTCTTCGTGAGTTGCCACAGCCAGTAACCTATTCTGTAGACTAAATTATTCCATCAAGTTCCAAGTGCATTAGCAATGAGCCTAATTTTCCTCTCCTCTAGAAAACTGATGTGCAACAGTAATGCACTTCGCTTGCATCTGTAATAAGGCATCTGCTGACAGAGCTGTTAGCTGAGGGTGTGAAGAGGTGTGACCCTGGACCAGCGTAACTGGGGCAGTCGAAGCCCTTGACCCAGGCGTGGAATATCGCTCCCTTGTGCTGGGATGAGTTGTTGGAGTATTCACGGCTCCTGGGGTTTGCGAGGGAAGAGGTCGCTCAGTTGCATTTCTCCCCACTCTGCAGCAGGCTAACTGATTTCAGCTCATCACAGCTTAATGACCGCGGATTCAGAAGCCAGGCTGGAGCCTCTGGATTTCTCACTGGATTTAAACGCGCTCTCTTGACCGTAGCAGGTTTTTGAGGCTAAAACATTTTGAAATGAAGACGATTTGTGTGAGTGAGGGCCCACAGAGCAGTGACACAGAAGACGTAGATTTGTAGGACTTCACTTTCAGCCTTGCTCAGGAACCCCTGGAGAAGCGTAAAAGGTATCCATCACGCCGAGTTAACAGTCAGTACCAGTCTCCTGTTGGGTAAGTGCCAAGAGCAGCTGCTCACATCACTTTCCCTGCTCCTTAGCAGCGGCTTGCACTTACCTTAAAGTATTCCTTCCGTAATCACACAGCACCAGTACGTAAGTCCCTGAGAAAGAATCTGTTGGATTGCTGTGGAATATTGAAATGTTCTCACGAGGAGTGAAATAAGATGATTGAAAGTCTAAGAGAAGAGTTATGGACTTGATTTTACCATCAGGGAGAAGCTCAGCGGCGGCTGCCACGGCAGGCAGCTTCTTGAGGACTGGCGGAACAGGGTAACAGTGGGATATTTTGTCTAATCTAACTTTTAATGATCCTCTTACACTCTTTTGGGGAAAATAATAGAGCTGTGTTTAAAACTGAGTTGGTTTCCCCCCCCCCAAATATTTAGTGTATACTTCAGAGGGGTGACCCTGTTCTACCCTACACAAATAGAGCATTTCTGCCTTTGCACGTGTAAATGGAAAGGCGCTGGGGGAGTCTGATTGCACTGCGTTCCAGCTGTCTTTTACTAATGCCTTTAGCTTTGTTGTGATGTCATAACTGTTTATGAAGAGCGAAGAAATTGAATTTGGCTAACCTGACCTGACACTTCAGCTGCAAAACCAGTTTTTTAAGTGTATATGCTTTTTCAGAAAATGTGCCAACCTTTTTTTTTTTCTTTCTAAAAATGGTAATGCTAATGAAAAAAATGACACCCCTTTTAAAAATTTTACTTTGAAGCTCAGTGTTTTTGCTTTTAGTTCTCTACTACCTCCCTCCCTTCTCCCTCCCTTCTTTGTTCAAATGGAGAGGATATAAGGAGAATTCAGACGCTGCATGTCTTAAGCGAAAGCGTTCCCAAGGTACAGTAACTGTAGATTTCTTTTTTTTTTTTGTAGTACTCCTGGCTTAGGAAGCTTTAAATTCTAGTTTGCTTGTATCAGTTAAATGTGTTAGATTTACATGCTTCAATTTCTTGAGCTGCATTCATGCCATTTCCTTCAAAAGGGAAGGAAAAAGCATCCTAAATCTTAGAAGTGTTGTGAATCTTAGAGAAAAGTAGCTGCTAATGGTATCATGCGGTAATCCTTATTATAACTGTTTGTGATGAAAACTGTAAATACTTGTTTCTTACACTCTTAACACGCGGTTTGGCTTTTTCAATAAACTAAAAGCAACTTTTTTAGGATCACAGCGGGCCTGGTATAAGATAAATTACGTCAGAGAAGGAACGGAGGGTTTACACCAGATAATGTTTTGTTTGCCCCTTTTTTTGGATAACGCATGCATCTTTAATTTTATGTTGTAAATGATTTTTACTGCAACTTTCGTATGCATACTGGAACGAAATGAGACTTTGCACATACGATATAAAAGGGGGAAGCTGTATAGAAGACGTGATAAAGGCTGCGGTGTTGTAGAAAACTTTGAACTTTGCAGCCGCTGATGTTGTGCAAATCTGTTTCAGAAAGTGGGAGTAGATCTTACAGGAGCCATTAATGATTGCAGAAGGCTCAAAAGTACTTGTCACTGGTCTTTCTCTGCCACCGTTAAAGCCAGTAGTGATTAAACTTTTACTGACTTCAGTGACTGTGGAACTAGACTTCTGAAAGCTGCACCCTCCCTCGATTTAAAATGTAAATGCGCATGGCAGGTTTAGAGTTATTCTCATCATACCATATGTTCTTTTAGCTCCTGGGGATACTGTAAAGTTTGAGAATTTATTTTGGCGTGCGTGAATGTTTGCCTTTTGACTTCCTTTAATTATATTTTTCTATAATTGGGTCCAAATGAAAATGCCTGAAATCAAAATGTTTAATAGTAAACTTTTTCCTGCCTCTTCTCGCACATGGAGCTCAAGTTTGTTAAAGGTGAATAAGTGTAAGTACTCTCTTGAGCAGTAAGAAAGGCCTTTTATTTTGTGATTGTAATTTTGAAATTATTTTGTATATTTTTTCCTCCAAATCATGTTCATTTGTAGTTACGAATGTGCCCGAATTAAAAAAATAACAGCAGGTGCTCATATAACAAATAGTGACACTGATGCATTGAGAGGTGGTGAAGCGCAATATAAAAATGACAGCAGTGTGAGACAGCCCTTTGTAATTAAGAGGAATAGCCGTTTTATGGCTTTGCATTTGTTTTTTAAATAAATAAGAAAAGGTTTTAAATTCTACGGCCGTACCTCGGGTTTACACACCACAACTTCAGAGCTGTTTAAGAAAGAACAACAGCGGCCAAATGATGCTCTCAGCTACCTGTGTGATGTGGCAGGCTTTTGTGCAGAAACTACTGCTTATTGATTGCGAGACAGATTAATTTAAAAATCCCTTAAAAAAAAAAAAAAAAGGAAGGCAAAGATGCTTTCCTCTGGATTGATTTTGACTTGAGCATAGTCAAACTCCGCTAGAAGAGAATCACCCCGTGCTTTGGTCTTGGCAGCTGGATGAAAGTATCGAGTTAAAAAAAAAAACAAAACCAAACACAGGTGCTTACCTTAAAAGGTATTTAATTTTAAACTGTTGGCCCTGTGAAATGCCATGTTCAAGTGCCCGTCTGGCTGCACTTGGTGCTGGAGGTGTTCAGCTCCTCAAGCGACTTGAGCTGGGAGGATGTTTGCGCTCGCAGTGCACGTCCTGCGTGCACATCCCCGGCTTCTCCACGGGTTTCGTGCTATAAGCATAAAAAATAGCGCAGGCTTTCTGCTCCTCAGTTATTCTCCAGTTATTTTGACTCAGGATGAGCTTCTGCAGTCTAATTGAGATCAGGTTCTTCAAGGCTTTAGGAATATCTATTCCATATTTTTTGTTTACCGCTTCATTATTCACATTTCAACTTTTTAGAGGTATTTTTCCTTCTGTGTTCATCTGTCTTGGTGAAACTGGAGGTTTGTGTGATCGCAACTGTTGATTTCTTCAGCTGAAAGAAGTCCTTTCTTGATGCCTCTCCCTTCCGCGACGCTCTCTCCTTGTTTTCACCTGGCTTGCTCACTACTGTCTCGCGTCAGGCTGTCTCCCATCTACAGTGGGCTTGTGCCCTCCACATACTCATACTCTAGGTGTCTCTTGTGGTTGGCATTCCTGAAAAATGTTTCATTTCTACTTTCTGGCTACGAAGGAAACCAAAACTTGGTCTCATTTCCATGGGCTTGGTCTTCAATCCCAAACTAGAAAACTAAGCGGTGAGCAGAATACCTCGGGTTTTCTGCAGCTGGAGAAGATGCAGCTACGGAGACGCCTACTGAGAAAGCTGTGCGTGTTGTCCGTGTCAGAGAAGTGGTTCATGTGAAAACAAAGCTGCAAGAAGTCTGGTCCAGAGGGAGATTCCTGTCCTGTGTATTTATGGGAGACCCTTCATCTTCTGTGCCTGACGTTCAGAGATGCCGTAGCCGCAGTCAGATCTCAGTGAAGCTCAGCAACATCCTAGCCTCGTGCCCCAGAGAGGCAAACGTGGAAAGCGTGCTCGTGAAGGACCCAGAAGGCAGAGGAAAGAACAGGAGGAGCATTCCCGTGAGCCATACCTACTGCCTAATTCTGTGACTTGGCTTCCTCAGCCGTGCTATGACATGCCTTGGTGACTTCCTGACACTCTGTGACATCTCTTGGTCTGAAAAGCTCCTGAGTTGTCAATTTGACCACCTTTGTAGCATGTGGGAGGTTTATAGGACAGTCACCGTTCCTTCTGAGAAGAGAATGTAAATCATGTTATCTCATCATCTTCAGGAAAACATAACTTTCTCTTCTTCATGTTCCGTTTCAAAATGGCGATGGCAGCCCTTGTTATCCCGTACCTGGAAAGCACCCTTTGCATATTTTAATTTTTTTTAGGATGCTTATTTTGAGCCTGCTATCAAATCCTCTCCAAAGACGCTTTTTTTTTGTTCTGTGCCTCACTATTAACACACCCTGGGACTGTCAGCAGCAGAAGCTCCTTTTGGTTGGGCTCTTGAGAGTCTTGAGAATCTCTTCACGGTCCTTGGTGCCGCGTTGACCCTCATGAAGAGGTACCTTATTGCAAGGGTTTTTTTTTTACCTGAAGATTATCTCCTGTGCATAATGGCAGACCACCGCCATGCGTGCACACGTGGCTTGTGGATCATTTATCCCCGTGACTGATCTCAGCTAGGCAGGTCTTCTCTCAGTTGGGTTTCTGCTGTGCAAACCTACAAGGGTGCACCGTTTTTCTCTCACCAGACATTGTCATCACAGGGACGGATCCTTATGTAAGGATAGAGGAAGCGCAACGATAGTCATCACGTGAGGTGTCACTCCCATTTTGTAGGGATAATCTTGCACACCAAGAGGGCTTGGAGCTCGGGGTGATATATTTTCCCTTATTAGGGGATTTCTGTTCCACTGGTGGACATCGCATCCAACGTCTGAGGATGAACAGACATCCCAATGTTTATATGGATTAAAAAAGGGGCGGCAAAATCTCGCCCCACCTCAGTAAGAGGGTGGGTTGGTCTGTGGAACGGGTGCATCGATCCTCAGGCAGACTTATTAAACACTCCGTGGGATTTCAAAACAGAGCGGGGCACCCAGCTTTGTTTTGACCCAGGTGACTCTTGTTAACTTTTAAAGGAATGTGTCTGCTCCTGGTCGGTAAAATAGACAGCCTGGAAGCATTATCCAGACTTCTTCAAAATACTGCACTGGAGTGCACAGTGCCTTTGAAATGTCCTGCAGCCACTTTTTTTTTTCAGTGATTTCAGTCCATACTGCTGGTTTGGATTTTGCTCTGGAGTGTGCACGGGGACAGGCACTCAAAAGCAAAGCAGTGAATGCATTGTGTTGGTAAACAAAATTTACGGAGATGCAAAATAAAATGTAAATACATCAATTAAAATTGCAAAAATTATCATCTTACTGGCAAATAGGAGGATTCTCTGAAAAGCATCATCCATATGCATGTTCTGGATCCTGCCGCTTCCCTAAAAAACTCCTGATATTTTGTGGTCGAAGGAAAATTGAGAAGCAAGAACAGACACACAGTTTTGGGGGGGTTTTTTTAGGTTTTTTATTCTGGGTGCTGGGTAGAAAGGAAGGCTGTATAGTCCAAGTGCTGTAAAAAAAATTGATCTGAGCTTGAATGCAATGTGTATGTTAACAAAACATCTCAGAGAGGTAAGTTACTGTCACGAGACAGGTACAGCCCTACTGAAGGTTACTGGTGGTTTCATGTGGTGCTCGTGTTAACACTAGACTGAAATTTTTCAGTTTCTCATTTGAAAAATATACAGAGAAACAGCGTTGGGTATTTCATTTGCAGTTCCTCAGTGCTTGCATGTCTTATAGTTGATTTTGATGTGTCCTTCAACATAGGTGTTTTTGAAGAACACCATAAGGTTGAAAGTTAGGAATTTGTTTTTCCCTAGTGAGAATAATTCATGCAGGATAGGGAAAACCTACTTCTTTCTGTATATTCTTTCCAATAGAAAGGCTGGACTTGATTTCAGAAAGATTTTGAGGATTGCTCCTCCCCAAACTGCTGTTCTTCCAGTGGTAATAAGTGACTTGGCCATGGGCCTCTCCGTCTCTTCCTCTGAATTCTTTGAACATTGAGCACGTCGTTCTCCAAAGGCATCAAGCTTCCAACGCTCACCTGTCAGCTTCCCCAGGAACGTACTCTGAGAGGGATTTTACAGAATGCAGCTGGAACAGCTCTTACAGACCCGCTAGACAGTGCATAGAGAGTCTATATTGACCATGGAGTTGAGGATGGAGGAGATTGCAGAGCCGTCTGCGAGGAGGTCCCTCGCCTTTGCCACTGGACTACGTGTCTGTCTGAGGACGTCACTGTCTGCGTGTTGCATTGTCTCCAAATCTGAAAGAGGAAGTTTCGCTGGGAATTTCCTTTCCTTCTCCAGTTCTGAATTGAGATTTCTGGACACGGATTCATCTCTGCACCTGCAGGAATGTTTATGAAAAATCAGTTTGCGTGTTCGTTGAGTTGCTTCTTGCTCCGGCCAGTCATTACCCTAAGCTGACGTGTCTGCTCTCCAAAGTCAGGCTTAATTCCTTTCCTGTTCTTCCTCTGTCAGTGTAAAACAGCAATATAGTTCTAGTTATTTTTTGTGAATCGGTTGTTTACTATAACAGAAGGGGTAATCCTCTTCTAATCCCCTTGTTTCTTACCGACTTCTTTTAGTTTTTCATCAGACTATGTAAGGTCTATCTGCCTTGGCAAAGAAACAAAAGCTACTACAGGAGAAAGCTCAACATGTTTAGCTTAACATGGTCGGTTTGTGCCGCAGTGGAGTTAAAATATGAAATCGCGTTGGCTCAGGCTTTCTCAGAATGTTTTTAGAAGAGTATAAAAAATTCTTTTGAGCGGCTTCAAGTTAGGGGACAGGGTAGAGCTCCGCTTGCTATGAAAAAAAACCCAACCAAACCCAAACCCAAAACAACCCCTCTGGGTGTTTCCCATGACTTTGGACTTTTTAGCAAGACCAATGACAGCTAAATAACACTTTTTTTTTTTTCGTCACAGGGCTATTGCTGTTGTCAGCTGTTACATCTCCCACATTAGATGAGACCTAAGCAGCAGATTTCCAAACTTAGGTGAAATCCGAATTACCAGCAGTCCGGCTGTGGTACTGCTGGGCTCAAGCAAGCTCTAAGCCTTAGATGAGAGATTCTGACTCGCGTTGTAACACGCCTGCTGTGCTTAATCCCCGCAATCGGGCACTGTGTCATGAGGTTGGTCCCAGAGCTCAATCAGTTCCAAATCTGGAAAACACAATATCTGCACAAAAAAAAAAAAAAAAGCAACACTAGAGCTCTTAGTGGCTTTTGAAAGAGCTAGGTTCTGTTCTGTGCCAGAAATTACTCATTCAGAGGCTTTCTCATTGAACTGCGTTTCCAGCTCCCGAGATGTTTCCGAAAGGAAAGAAACGCAACGGAGCCTTCTAGTAATGGAGCTTTGAAAGCCTCTGTGTTACTGCCGTGTACGGCCAAACCCAGGGACCTGGCTCTACGGGCACAGGAGAGAGAAGATAGGAGTGAAATTGCTCTTTTTCTAGTGATGGGAGTGCGTGGGGCAGCCACCTGGTCATCCCGCCAACCTGCGATATTTCAGGATGAGTTGCCCTGCTCCCCGCCCCCCCCCCATTTTTTTTTTTGTTTTCAGCTAAGGGAATGTTTTGGAAAGCTACCATACCAAAATGAGGGTGGGAGGAGAATGATGTGAAATGTCCTCAGAGGTGGTCTCCAAACCGCTGCTTGTCCTGCTCAGATTAATCCTAAATGTAAAAAAAAAAACTTGTCAAGGTAAGAAGTAATACGGATTTAGGTATAATGGAGCTCTAGATTTTAACCTATGTGTAAGTTACTCTTCTCTCTCTGTGTTTGAAGAGGCTATTTTTTTTTTTTCTTTTCTTCTTACCCATCTAAATTAAATATTGTTCCTTTTTGCTGCAGCTATTCATAGTCTAAAGTTGAGTCGCAACCATGTGGACTGGCACAGTGTGGATGAAGTGTATCTTTACAGTGATGCCACAACATCTAAAATTGCAAGAACTGTTACACAAAAGTTGGGGTTTTCCAAAGGTAATATTTCTCAGAGTTTGTCAAGAATATTGTCAATACCGGTATTTTAAGTCTGTTGCTTTAACTCGAGAAGGAGAATTCAAGTCTGAAGTTTTCATCTGTGTCTAGCCCCCTTTGGCCATTGCAGTGTTTACGGGAGAGCACGTTAAGCGCCTTGGGTTGTCGTACATAATTGTAAGTAGATGTGAATAGGCTATGACTTATTTTTATTATGTCTTTTATTATTATTTCAGTTAGCATTACATAATAAGTATATGAAAATATGACAGTGGCAGAGGCCAGCAGCTGCAATATAAGAATGACAGGTTTTTTGCAGCCTTAACCGTACCGCTGTGTACTTGCACGCAGTGATGCATTCCTTAAATACACGATCATACTTTCCCTTCTCACCACCTCTTGCCTTTTTTTCCCGTTCATTAAACAAACATATGAACTGAGAGGAAGGGTTGAAGCTTTTAGACGGAGATTATTTCCAGTAGGAATCCAGGCTCATTTAAGCTCAGAACTACCAGTTACAAAGCCGGCACGGCTGAGGTGGTTGGAAGGGAGGATGGGCTCTCTCAAGCAAAAGGCAGATTATTGCCAACCTAGAAAACTGGAACTTGTCCTGTCTGTCGTGGTGCTTCTATGCCACTGCTGGACAAAAACCAAAACAAGAACATACACAGCTGTTTTGTTCCTTGGTCTCTGAAGAGACAAGATCAGGTAATAGGTTTGGCTTTAATCTCCATGCCTCTGTTCTGTAATTAATGCCCTCTTACACCACAGGGCTCTTGGGTGGATACTTAATTAATGTTTGCCAAGAATGAATATAATTCAGTGCTTCAGTTCCGGAAGAAATGAAGTGTTCTGTACCCAGAACACGATTTGGATAGTGGGTAATAAATAAATAAGATCGTCCTAAACAGTCTAGGGGGAGAAATATCAAATAGAAGCCCACTTGATAAACAAAACCCGTCCTGCGTAAAAACAGCCCTTAGTGTTTTTGTAGTGTTTTCCTCCTCCTTAAAAACAAACCAAGTTGTTTGCTTTAGTTTTTGTGGCGGGGAAGTGATGCTGCCTTCCTCTCCGTGGCCATCTGAAGGGCTTGCGGGGTTCCTGGGCAGGCAGCGCTGCTGCACGGCTGTGGTCCTCTGTGTGGGTCTGTCACTAGAGGGGGATGGAGACACGCTGCGCCAGTGGGTTTCTCAAGCCATCTGCGGCACGCTGAGAAAATACCCATATTCGCCCTGGGGAATTGATTTTTGGTTTGGCCACTGAACTGGAGAACGTGTGGGGAAATTTGAGGTTGGATCAGCATGAAATAAAGCGTAGGTTTTCCCCGTCAAAATGAAAAATTGTAAAGCTTTTCAACCGACTCTCCTAACTGGGTCAGAGAGAGAATGACAACGCTTCTCAGTTTTTATGGCCAGTTCGTTTCCATGATCCTTCCGTACTGTGGAGGTAAGGTGGAGATGTAAGGGAATTTAATGATTGAGACACACAGAAGGAGGGTATTGTGTTGTAAAAGTGGCTGGACAATTATACAACTGTTTTCTAAAAAGTTGTTTTTCAAAACATCTCTAAAATTAGTTATCTTTACAGTTGGCAATGGCCTGTTAATGCGTTGAGTGACACGATATCAACTAGTCGCTAAATCTCTCAGGAGTTTAAAATTGCAGATATTTAAAAATACATGCTATTCCTTTATGTGTAATCTTATTTTCAGAATACTTTAATGTATTGGTCTGAGACGAGTCAAGCTTCTGTCAACATATAAGACCGTTGCACTGCGCAGAATGTAACTGATCTAGGATAATGTTTTTTCTACAGCTTCAAGTAGTGGGACAAGGCTACATAGAGGCTATGTAGAAGAAGCTACGTTAGAAGACAAGCCACCACAAACTAGTCACATTGTGTTTGTTGTGCATGGTATTGGGCAGAAAATGGACCAAGGAAGGATCATCAAAAATACAGCTATGTGAGTGCTTCGTAATATTTGCAGTACCAACTCTAGCCTGAATATAAGGCTCAACGTTATAAATAACAGCAGATCCCTTCGGTTTAAGCTGTGTCTTCTCCCGTTTCCTTCTCCTCCTCTTCCCCCGAGTCATTAGTCTTCATATTGTGGGCACGCTACTTTCTATGTTAATTTGGCTGGATGGACTTCGTGAGAGCAGCTGCAAGCCACAAGAGCAAGAAGAGCAAAGATATATTCTCTTTTCCTGACCAACACTTGTGACTTGTAGGGGACTGGCCAGTGAATTTCCAGCAGCTGTGGTCAGCGAATTTGTTGAGCGGGGAGAGATTTTTTTTCATTCGATCAAAATGAAGGGGAATCTCCGGTGTTCCTGCTGGTTGTCAGAACGGTGGGCAAGTGAAGTGCGTATTGGTAAGAGAGGGGAAACGGGGAGCTAGTGGGAACGTTGGCGTTCCTAACAGGACGGAGTTACTTCACGCAGCTGGAAGCTGTTGCTGTGAGTCCGCTCATGGAGTTCTGTGCATAGATGCCAGCTGAAAAGTAAAACACGATTGAAAGTTTGCCGGGTCTTTGCAGTGAATGTCTTTTGTGAAGACAAATGTTTTTTCATTTATGGACGTGTTGAAGCAGGCCCAGAGGAGGCCACAAAGATGATCTGAGGGCTCGAGCCCCTTTGCTGGGAGGACAGGCTGAGAGGGTTGGGGGTGTTCAGCCTGG
>RSEF01000005.1:64493997-64526167 GCA_003993805.1 Himantopus leucocephalus
TCTTCAAGGTCCCTTCCAACTCTAACCATTCTATGATTCTGTTGCACTGAGGACACCAAAATCCTGGTGGCTCTGATGTTCCTCCCCCCTGCCATGCCATAGGCAGGAATCAGCCTGATTTAGACTAATATGGGTGGATTTTCCCACCCAACCGAACAATTCCATTTCTTTTCCTATTTGCTTTGATTGAGATGCTGATGAACGCTTGCTGGCTCTGACCATTTCCGCTTCTTTGCGTGACAGCGTTGCCATTAGGCTGGTACACCTCATGGCTGGAAATAGCAGCTCAGGGACGTGCAAGGAGCATTTAACAGCTCAGAGGAGCTTCTGGATCTACAAACACCTCCACTAAGATTTGCAGTGTGGCTTTGGATCTGTAGTAACCATTTGAATGTGAGGTCTGGGATCTTTAAAATGAGGTTGCGGTGCTCGGAGACTTACCCGGGCTCTGAGAAATATGAAACAGCCAGTCCTGCAACTGACAGTAGTAAATGGGAAAAGACTGAGCTGAAATAATAAGCCTTGTCATAAAGCTGTAACCCCTACAAATCAGTAACTCGTGAATTGGGACCCTGGTGAAGACTTATAAACCTTTGATCAGATTTAACCGGGCGGTTGGCATTCCCTGGTGTGCGAGGGTTGCTCCAAGCCCTGGGTCACGCCTGCTGCCTTGCAAAGCACCGAAGTTTGTCTTGTCAACGTGTTAGTGTTAAACTCAACCCCACAAGTTGCCGCTAAACATTTGCCAAGCTCTTTTATATATAACTACCCCGTGGGGCAGCCACAGACCTTTACCTTTCTGGGCATAGCCAACGTCTCACTGTTAATTCAAAGTGTTAATTACTCTCAGGCCAAAAGACGATGCTGTGCATATTCGTGCCATGGCCCGGAAGGTTAATCTACAGCGTAAACCCAAATCCCCTCTGTTACGGATAACTGTTAGTGATTCAAAATGCCTNTTTTTTTTTTTTTTTTTTCTCCCTTGCCCCAGAGTTACAGTGCCAATTTGTTCAGCTTTCAGTAGGGCAGAAGTTGGACTTCATTACCAAAGTCCATTGTAATGATTTCTCAGATTTTTTTGAGAGTAGCCAAGGCTTGTGCAAGTTTGCATGCTTTTCTATATTTGGTTTTGTTTAATTTGATTGTACAAAGCTGTTGAAAAGTCTAGCTGAACATTTCCACTTTCTGGCTGCATGATTATGCCATTATACCAGGAGTTCAAAGGAAAAAAAAAAAAGCTTCTGCTGGCTTTTCTCAGTAACTCTGAGCTCGAGATCCCGTTTTCAGATAGGGACAGAAAAAAGTTCATTTGTCACATTGTTCTCATCTCGATTAAGTTCAGACGTGGCTCGTGGGGATAGTTTTCGTGGTGTCTGTCCTGGAGTGTGTTCCTCGGTACCTTCAGCCTGTTTGGTGGTGTGTCTGCTGTTCCTTCGCTCCTGGACTCTGCTGGGACTCTGCCCCTGGCTTTCTGGCTGGTGCCCCGCCATGCACCAGCATCGCTGCCGAAGGACGGAGAAAGGAGCTGTTGCAATAAATGTCAGCTGGCAGTTTTCATTTGGCTTATGCTGATGTTTCACGTTGGGAATCCAAGATCTGAGGAGGATCTGGAGCTGAAAGCTGAATTATTTCATTACTGGTGCCTTAACCTGGAAAGTGCCTTGCTTTCAAGCTCCTTTTTTGTTATGAAAATTAAAATAATCCTCATACAAAGTCCGTAAGATCAAAACTTACCGGTAACCATCATTTGCAATATCAAGTGCAGAAGTGTCCCTGTAACTTGTTCTGCAGCCTCTTGAGGTTCTTGTGTGCTTGCCCAGGTGACATCCTGCGGAAACGTTTGGTTTTTCCTTTGAAACGAGAGCTTTGGCTGTCTGCACTGCTCTCGCCATCGATGCTGACACCCCCCCCACCCCCCCGGTTGGTATTTTTGGAGATGAAAGGTTTAGGCTAATCAGAGCTTTGCAAAATGCACCTGCAGCACCTGGATCATTGGATCATTCCCTCCCTCTCTCCTTCCCTTTCTCCTGCATGGTGGGGGGGCATTGCACCGTTAGCGCAGGTTGGTGGTTGTCGGACTGGAAGATGCTCCACAGGAATGGCAGGGAGCTGCAGGGAGAGCAGGGCAGGTGTTAGCGAAAAATATTCCAGGTGTTTGGGAAGATACTGCACAGTGGCTGCCTTTTGGAGTTATCACCATGCTTTGGTTCCCCAAATGCTTCCCAACTCGGATGTGACCCTCAAAGAGCCTGTGGTTACGTCCCTGCTGGAAGGAGACATGGCTGTTGGCTTTTGCACTGTTGGTCCTTTGGGAAGTAACTTTTAGTTTCTTTTGGGAATTTTCCAGTTTTGTTTGTAGAAACTGAAAGACCTGGAGAAGACACAGTGTTGAATTCTTTTTGCAGACCTCCTTCTAGTTCTGCTTTCCGTGTGTGCCCAGGTGGCTGCACTCACCTTCGGGTAGCACAGGTTTCCTACGTGGTGGGGATGGGGAAACCCAAGAATTGGTAGTTAACCTAAAAAGCTCTGAAAATCCCTCCCGGGGAAGACGTGGGGTCGTTCATGACCCCCTTGCCTTCATGCTTCAGCCTCGTCGCTGCTGGGCTGAGTGATCCACAGACACGTCGTGTCTCACCCTTACTCCTCTTGGGTTCTTTCCTACTTTTATCTCCAAGGTAGCTTCTAGGTGCTATTGAGTACAAGCAATTATTTGTATCTGAAAAGGGCTCCCGGCATTTTTGGATCGATAGTCGCTTCTCGGTTAAATGCATTTAAACTTCTGCTTTTGTCTTTTGATGGCTAATTCTGGTCCCGGTTTTAACTGGTAAAATGGTTTCTTTGTTCTAGATGTCAAGAAAGACTGGTCAGATCACGCGCTGTGGTGGGAAAAGAAGAAAACTTGGCTCCTTAAAACGCACTGGACGTTGGACAAATACGGGATACAGGCTGATGCCAAGCTCCAGTTCACACCTCAGCACAAGCTGCTTCGCCTTCAGCTGCCCAACATGAAGTATGTCAAGGTGAAAGTCAACTTCTCGGACAGGGTCTTCAAGGCGGTTTCTGACATCTGCAAAACGTTCAGTAAGTAGCGAGTGCCGAAAGCCGCCAGTGGGCAGGTCGTCGTTTGGTTTGGCTCCTGCCTGCCCTTTGGCACACGTGCTCATCTCATAAACTTATTAAATTAATGTTATTTTCCAGCTTCAAACACCCAATGGTCACCTGGGCATCAAGCAGCCTGGGTATCCACTATTTTTCCCGTGCAAATCAAATCTTTTATGCGTAAATACTTAAATAACAGGACCGATCATACCACAAACGTGAGAAGAAATACATTTTTTGTGATGAATTCTGTTTCATAGCAAGGCTGTTCTCGGTTTGATCTTAGGCAAGGCAGTAGCAGCCCTGCTTTATGTTAAAGCTGCTGGTGTTGGGTCGTAATTTTTTTCCTGCAAATTTACGTGCTAGATGAAAAACAAACCCTGAAATAGGAAACCTGCCAGCTCCGTGGGTTCTCTTTCAGTGGAAAATCATATTAGAGATTAAGTGATGATGCTTTACTGTAAAACTGTCTGGCGGAGGGAAGGAACCGAGTCTCCCCCTCTCCTCCCCAACTCCTCTTCACGCTCCTTTCCCTTCTTGAGGAGAAGCCCCAGTAGAAAGGGTGGATTATTTCCAACCAGGTATACAGGACTTGTCATGGGCTGCTGCTTTTGTGCTTCACTTTTTACCCGTCTTCACAAATTTCTCCTTCCGAAAGGCGGTACTGTTTTCTCCCGCACACCAAAAAAAACCCCAGGAGATGGTAACTCCACTCCGACAAACTCAAATAAGCGCTCGGTGTGGGCTCCGTACCAGTGTCCTTCCCGCTTGCTCCCCTCCAAAAGGAGCCTGCAGCCGGACCTCGGCCGTAGTAAATCTATTTCTGCTCTCAAAAAGCAGCCAGGGATACTCTTGGCTGACCCAGTTATTTCGTGAGGCAGGAAGAGCTCAGCTGTACGTGCGGTGTTACGGCGTAGCCTCCGGCGCATCTGTGGTTAGGTCGGTATATATAGCTGATTACGAATTTTTGCTATTTCTCTCCTGGGTTTTGTTTTTTTTTAAATATAAATATTGGGCAATTTCTCCTTAAAATAGAAAAGGCTTAGCCAGCATTATTTCCTAGTTGATTTTGCTCCCGCCCCNNNNCCCCCCCCCCCCCCCCGCCACCCATTGCCGTTTTTAATGCCATGCTAGACAGAGAGGTCACAGGCGTCTGCTTGGTTGCTGAGGAATCTTTCTAGCAGTGAGTCACGTCAGGAAATTCTGATACAGTTAATCACGTAACAAGAGATCTTTCACTGACGCCGCCGAGGAGTCAGAACCTTACATGGGCTTGAAGCAGCTATTTATTCAACTCCAGGGCTCTTGGTGTATTTATGAACAAACCAGCAGAATTACGCCAATATTTAAAGATGTAGAAGGGGGGAAAAAAAGCCGCTCGGATAGCTGCATTCCAGCTGTGGTAGGAGCTTTCTGCAGCCGGCAGGGGGGGACACATCTGTCGGGGGTGGTTCTGACTTGCCTCCCATGGCATCCGACCTGCCGGAGTAAATATTCCTGATTTGGGGGAAAGCGGGATTTTTGCTGGAAATCTCACTCTCCTTTTAGTGACTCTTACCAGCCCAAGCTGTTTGAGGGCGGGCGGAATCTACATGGCCGAATACAGCGATTAAATCTTGTTTAGCCCTTGTCTTTGTGTTTACTGGGAGACAGATGTTGAGCAGAGCTACGGGGAAGACGGCCACATCGGCTCAACATCCGCGCGAGGGAAGAGGGTGTCGGGATGCGGGGAGGTGGCAGTGGGGCTGGGAAGCTCTTCCCTGGACCACAGAGGTATTTGGACACCTATATAATACAGATATAATAGGTGTATTTGGGCACCATATGTACCTATTATGTTTACAAATATATGTAGATCTAAATACACCTCTTAGATATACACCTGTATATAATAGGTGTCCAAATACACCTGTTATATTTGTATCATATGGGTGTCCAAATACCTCTGCGGACCAGGGAAGAGCTTCCCAGTGGGATGACATACAGATTTATTTTTCTTTAATATATACATGATATATAGGAACCAAAAGCTCCTTGGGGCAAACACCAAACCACTCCATGCGAATCCCAGTCACCGTCCGTCCTTTCTTCCTCTGTGTGTGACCTTGGTGCTGTGCCGTGGGTCAGACACGTCCTTGAGCACGGGGTCCCGGAGCCGAGCACTGACGGAGGCAGGAGCTAATCTCAGCCGGGAGGTCACGCGCTTGCCGGGCAAGAGGCTTTCTGCTGTGCAAAATCATCCCAGGGGTGTCATGCTGAGTTTGCACAGGGCATTTTGTTCCTGGAAGGTGTGGGGGATATCTGCCCCACGCCTCGGTGCCCGCTGCAGCTTGCCAAAAATCAGAGTGGCTGTAGGGCGGTGGGGTCATCTCGGCCTGGGGAGCTTGAATTTCCTTTTTTTCTCCAACGAAACTGTCTCTTGGGGTCTTGCAGACCGTGCTATAACATTTTCCCAACCTGCCTGGTTTCCTCTTCTTTTTTATTTTTTTCTTTTTCCCCGTGGATTACTGTTCATGCTGCCCCATTTTTCTCCCATTACTTTTTTCCTGCCCTCCGCAGCATCTCTGCACAGGAGCACTCGTACCCCCTATTAATTATGCTAATTGTCTCCCCAAGGAAAACTGAGTAGGTATTTCAAGGCAGAAGGGGAAAGAAGTAGTGCCTGCTCTAACAGCATAGCTCTTGTCTCTGGAAATCCCTTGATTTCTAAAGTTAGGGTCCAGTGTGGCCTGGACCGATGTCCAGCAGAGAGAGCTGTGCTTGTGAGTTGCTCGTATTTTGGCTATAACTGTTTGCTGTCTTTGCCCCCAGAGCATTTAATTACACACTTCAGTAATTTTAGCATATGGCATGATTAATGAGTAATGTAAGTAATTCCTCATGTTGCCGGGACCGTAGCTGGTTGCATTTATAAAATCCTCTATAGGCAAGCAGGAACACACGTGGGTGAATTATTTAGGGTTGTGCCTTTTCTTATATTCCCTTTAAATTGCACCCAGAGGTGTCACCTTTGCAGAGCGTGTTTGCTTTTTAAAGAAGTCTCTGTTCTCGTGCAAAGTTATTGCAAAGGGCAGCTCTCGCCGCCGGCCGGGCTGCGGCTCCCGGGGGGCAGCCCGGAGGTGGCTGTGGGAAGATGCTGGAGCCGCTCGCACATCCCTTGCTTTCTCGGAGGTCGTGCGAAGCCGGAAAAAACCCCGATCTCATTCCCAATGGCTGGATTGCAGCCCCTCGATTCCCACAGCAACCGGTCGGGGAGGTTTAAGGGCAGGGGTTGAGGCTGCCTGCTGTAGGAGCAGGCAGGAGGAGAGGAGTCGGGAGGTGGATGGGACGGGCAGCCCTCACCCGAAGGGTGGCCTGGACGCCCGCCCGGAGGCAGCTGCTGGCAGGCGGCGCTGGCCCGAAAGGCCAGCTTTGATCTGCAATTAAAGACCAGAGAAAGAGAAAGTAAAACTTCACTTATGGGTGGGTTTTGGTTGGTTTTTTTTTGTTTTTTTTTTTGGGGAGAGGCAGGGTTTGTGCTGCCCGCCTGACAAGCGGCGGAGCGCCGAGGTTAGGATGGGACGCTGCCTGCGGGGCTCCTGCGTGCCCCCCTTCTCTCATTGTCCCGCTGGGGAGATATTTCTGCCCAGCAGACAGCCCACCAAATACACAAATGCAATTTGATGGGGCTGCAATCACCACTTTATTGCTGCAGGTGGGAATATCCTCATTGGAAGGTGGGATTTGGGGAGATAGGAGATGTGACTCCATTGCAAAGCTCCCGCTAACCCATCATCCTACGAGTGGAAAAATCCTTTTTTCTTCCACAACGCCTTCATTTGATTCCAGGACAGCGGACGCCTTGCATCTGCTCCTACCCTGAAGCTGCTCCCTTACAGCATCCCCTTTCCCCTGCTGCCGCCTGTATTTTTTTTCCATGTGTCCTGGGAGCAGTAAGGGACTCCAGGCAGGATCTGCTGCTGCTGTGTGGGCACGTGGGAGAGGAAAAGCAAACAGCGAGATGCAAGTGTGAAGGTTTTTTCCCATGCCTCGGCGTTTCCTGCCCCAGCGATGCTGCTTCTCGTGGGGAAACAGCGTGTGTTGCGGAGCCCCAGGGCGAGGGGAGATGCCACGACGGGGTAAAAGCTTGCGTCTTTCTCCTCTTCTGGTTATGAAGATTTGGGACCTAAGCTGTCCTCCAGCTTGAACAGAGGTCATTCCAGTTGATGCTGGTGGGAGCTGGAAGCTCTGGGAGGAGGACGTGGTGCTGGAGCTGGGAGGAGGCATCTCTGGGAGGAAACTCTCCAGGATTCATGACTACTCCCTCCCTTACACCCACCCTGAGGCTGTGCAAGAGGAAGAAATTCCCTTCAGGTCTTTTTTTTATTTTTTTCCCCAGAGGCTGGTAGGGCATCACACCCAGCTCCTGCCTCGTAATCCTCAGAGCTTCATGTGAATTAATCACCTGTTTTGGAAAACAAAGTCTGTGGAGCATCCTGTGTCGAGCAGCGGCAGTTTCCGTGCCCACATCCCGTCTCACTCCAGTCCCCAGCTCCCTGGGTGCGAGGGACGCCGGCAAACTGGGACCCCTCTTGCATAGGGTAAGGGTGGTCCCATCCTGGGGAGCTTCTAGGGCTGGGGGAGGAGGGACGGGATGCAGAGAGTCCTGCGAAGGTGATGGGCTGCTTCCCTTCACCTCTCCTGCCCCGAAATAACGAGATGCCTGGGGCTGTGTGACTGATGGGAAGGTGATAGCCTCAGCCGCAGAACACAACCTGAGGTGACGGTGGCATTTGGGAGCAGCGTGACGCAAGCCCGGCCTGAGCAAGACGACACCGTCCGGCAGTCTAGACGCCGAATATGACCCTACCTTTTTTTTTTTTCTTTATAAATGGTCTCCGCTCCAGTACAGAACGTCCTCTGACTTCTGAAGTATTTGTAATATTTCCACGCCCTCAGTTGCCAAAAAACTTCTATAAAAAGCCGCTGNATTTTTTTTTTTTTCTCTTTTTTTTTTTTTTTTTTTTTTTTTTTTGCAAAACTGAAACCCTTTGGTACTCCAGGATGCGCAGCGTTCCCAGGGCTCTGCCTGTGCCCATCAGCATGTGGAGCCGCGCAGTCCCAGCACAGTTGCTTTCGGGGAGGCAAAGCTGTCTGGAGTTAACCCTCACCATTGCAAACCCCCATCGCAAACCTCTTTAAATCTTTCTTTCATCCTTCCTGCCCCGCTGGAAAATAAAGTAGCATTTTTCCTAAAATAGTGAGGCTGAAATGAAGACCTGGTAGATGCATGTGAGCATCTAGGAGGGTGGTGTTTGGGGAATGACAGCAGCGTCTTGTGGTACACTCTCGGGATGCTCAGTAGCACCGTGAAGATGCTTGGAGACAGCGTTCGCGTACCGGCACGGAGACGGACCCGGTGAAACACCGAGGAAGGGTTTGTTGCCTTTTGCTGCCACGAGCAGAGAGGTTTGGCAGTAGCGCAGCTATTTCTAAATATGTCTAGGGGATGGGTGTGGAAGGAAATCTTACCATCTAGAGAGTCAGCCAAATTGCAATGTACTCAGCTTTTTAAATTGCGAGGCCCAAGTGTACCGCTGCCAACTTCTTCATTTCGGTCTTTTCCTCTTTTATTGCTTGCCTATATTCATCTGCAGCTGTTGTGTAGGATCCAGACGAACACCAGAAACTGGACTGTAAGGGAAAGAACCACATTTAATTGCAAAGTGACTGAAATGGAAAAAAATATTCCCTTTTCTCCCCCCTCCCCACCCCTGTCCCTGTTCTGCCCGTCGAGTAGCATCAGGTTGTATGTCACTGTGTGAGTCAGTGGATTTTTTCATCCTTACTCTGCTGTTGACAGAGACCCTTTAAATAGACTTTCATCCTGAAGACATTAGGAGATGCTGGCAAAGCCGATGCCACCGCCTTCCTTAAGATTGTTCTGATTGCTCTTTACGGTCCGGTGCAGACAGTGTAAGTGGATTTTTTCTCTTGTTTGTGGTGCCTAATTTAATTGAGTTTGATTTGACTTCAGCTGCAGTTCAGACACTTCAGGGGCAAGGCTCGAAGCGCTGTCTGTGCTCTGAGAGGCATCCGGATAACTGGAGTCTGGGGATTTCGTCCCACTCGCAGAAAAAACCATCCGAACATTCAGTGTTTGTTGACTCCGTCTGTCCGACAGCCCTTTTTATTAGCCTTGCAGTAACGCTTGGCTCCATCGCCGCTGGCTGCCTCCTCTTCCTCTTCCTGAGTCCCTCCTGGCTGATGGTGCCTGATTTCAGCTCTGGGTACCACTCGCGCAGACGGCATTTGTCAGCAGCGGTTGCGCCGCTGCAAACCCCGATGACCTCGGTTTTCGGTTGGTTTTGCAGATTGCTGCTGTGGTGGCAGGTCAATAATAAGTCAACGGGCGCTTGGGTTTTCCACGCTGAATTTGGGAAAGCTCTGGCAAAGCCCCTGCCAGGGTCAGCCCCAGTTTGGTCCGCGCCCGTGGCGCTCGTTGGGCATCTCAGGAGGCTTTGCAGGATGTCCTGACATAGCTGTATGGCCCGGGGCAGCAAGTGGAGAATTTGGCTTGTACCCAAATAAATATTTAAGCAACCAGGCAGCTGAAGAACCCATAATAAAATGTTCTGAATGTAGGCGGGTGTACAAACCTAGTGAACTGTGCTAAGGGGGTGAGGACCTTCTCCGCCATCAGATACTGCCCAGTGTCCGGTACAGCCGTGGTCTTATCTCCAGGCACTTCAAAAGTTGTATGACTCTTTTTTCTTTTTTTTTTTNTTTTTTTTTTTTTTTTTTTTTTTTTTGCCTCTGGTCTATTTTGCAAAACTTTTATCTCAAGTGAATTTATGTTGAAGATAAGTCGGATACTTAATTCTGTAAACTCAGGAATTCTGTAAATTCAGGAAATACGATCCACAGAATTCGCACATTCCAAAGAAAAATACGTTTGTTTGGAGTTTTTTTAAGTCTGAAATGGGAGAGAAATGGGGTTTGAGGTCTCATTTTTCTAAGAGTCGTCATGTCAGTGCTCAAAGGCTGTAATTTTTATGAGTCATTGCTTCGAGACAGCAGTGATCCAGTGCAGAAGTATCCCACTTCAAAACACATTTCCTAATGGAGGGCAACTGGATCAGCATTAAAGAGAGGATTTCCCCTAAATACTGTCTGCTGCAAGTAAAATTATGGAGGTTTTATGCTTCAGGAGCTAACCAGGCGAACCAGCTCTTTGGCCTTTTAAGGGGGACAGAAATCTGGTGGAAAAATGGATGCTAAGAGCTTCTTTGGAGAATTAATTTTACGTATATATCAAAAATGAATATCGAAAGTAGTGTGATTTCCCATCGTTTTAAATTCTGGGGAAGTCAGCTCATGCTCAGACAGCGCTTCCAGTGGATGGTGCCATGTCGCGTATGTAGGTGATGCAAGAAAACCGCAAATCGGATTTCTCGTGGGAGTGCGAGCCCATCCCTCGGAGCACTGAAATTGTCACTTGTGTGTCCCCCGACCCCTCGGGGTGCTGCTTGGTGGGATCTGGGGACCCCACAGCTTGGGTGGGGACAAAGCAGCAAAATTGCCCCTTCTTCCACACCGAGACACGTGGATTTTGGTCCTGTCTCTGACCACAACTGCTTTCCCATCACAATACGCCTTGGTGGTTAAAGATGCAGCAGCTGCAAGATCTATTTGGTATTTATTTGGCAAATTTGGTATTTATTTGGCTGCAAGATTTATTTGGTATTTATTTGGCAAAAATTGTGAATTTTACACCCAGGAAGGCGGATTTTTTCTTTAAAGCCAATTTTCTGGGTGCAGTCGGTGCGGTGTCCTGTGAAGAAGGCGGGTTTCATCCCAGCTCTGCTGTTCGTCTCTGGCTGGGAGATAAACGGGCACAGCTCAGCTGGGTGAGCTGTGCAGGGGCTGGATGAGAAATGAGGGATTACACGGGGGAAAAAAGGCCAAGGGTTTGTCTTCAGCGGGATACAGCATGGGCACGAGTAGGCTTTTGGAGGCAGATGGAAAAGAAGATGCTGTAGGGAGTAAAATGGCTTCATCCAACGGTTGGAAAAAAATTTCCTGGAGCTTGAAAGCCACCTTCCTGGTCACATTTTTGAAATGCATATATGCGTGCTCCTCTCGCCAAAGGGCATTTCCCTCACTTGGTAAAATCATAGAATGGTTTGGGTGGGAAGGGGCCTTTAAAGGCCATCTAGTCCAACCCCCCGGCCATAAGCAGGGACATCTTCAACTGGATCAGGTCGCTCAGAGCCCCGTCCAACCTGACCTGGAATGTTTCCAGGGATGGGGCATCTCCCACCTCTCTGGGCAACAAATCCCCTAAATTTGATGAAGGGGACGTCTGCTGGGACATGGAGCTGCAGCGATGTTAGGGCTCAGCCACAGCTGCAGATGGTCCAGCGTGGGCTGGAGGAGATGTCAAAATACGAATGGTTCCCAGTCAGATCGTAGAATCATAGAATGGTTAGAGTTGGAAGGGACCTTGAAGATCATCCAGTTCCAACCCCCTGCCATGGGCAGGGACACCTCCCACCAGCCCAGGTTGCTCCAAGCCCCGTCCAACCTGGCCTTGAACACCTCCAGGGATGGGGCAGCCACAGCTTCTCGGGGCAACCTGCGCCAGGGGATCACCGCCCTCACAGGGAAACATTTCTTCCTGATCTCTAAGCTAGATATAACCTCCTTTAGTTTGAAGCCATTACCCCATGTCCTATCGCTATGTCTTGCAAAAAGTCCCTCTCCAGCTTTCTTGTAGGTCCCTTCCAGGTACTGGAAGGCTGCAGTAAGGTCTCCCCAGAGCCTTCTCTTCTCCAGGCTGAACAACTCCAACTCTCTCAGACTGTCTTCATAGGAGAGGGGCTCCAGCCCTCAGATTATCTTCGTGGCCCTCCTCTGGACCTGCGCCAACAGGTCCATGTCCTTCTTGTGCTGAGGACTCCAAAGCTGGATTCAGTACTCCAGGTGGGGTCTCTCCAGAGCAGAGTAGAGGGTAGAATCATCTCCCTTGACCTTCTGGCCACACTTCTTTTGATGCAGCCCAGGGTGCATCCAGCTGAAAAATGTTTTTGGACCAATTTTTGTTTTGGCTCCTCTGTACGGAGCACACCGCCTATCGACGCAGATGGTTTCTGCTGGCGGCTGCCACCAGCAACGCTGAGGCCACTCAGTAAGAGGCTGGATAGCTGGGTTTTCACACGCTTACACAATAAATAGAAATAAAATGCTAAAAGGATCATTTACAGTAATTTCTAGTAGACATTGCCAGTGCCATCTGTCTTGTGTGTACAGACAAGGAGTCTCTTTTAAAGCAAACACAGCCCCCAGCAACGCATCAATTGAAGAGTCAACACATTAGCCTTGTTCAGAAGGTGACTTCTCCTGGTCCACCCACATTTCACGGACCCTTTTTCCTTCAGAGTGGCCTTCAGAGTGGCAGGAGCAGCTTGGCTTCAGCTGGAAAACATGGATGAAATAGGTAACGGAGGGTTTGAAGTGGGAATATGGGGCTGAAGTCAAACCCTGGGGAGATGTTTTACCCCAGGTGAACAGCTCCAGCAAATGGTCTCCTCCAGGTGCAGTGGGACTTTGTAAAAAGCCCAAACCTATATAAAGGACTTGATTTTTTTTGCACTACTGGGATACTTTAAGGATCTTTCTCTTCCTCTTACGACCAGAAAACAGGGGCTGGGGCTCTGGAGCAGTTTCTTGTCCTGGTTTCCAGTTAACTGGAGCCCTACCATCTGCAAGCCCTTACACCCTGGGACCGGCTCTGCTTTAGCTACAGTAACTAAACACCATGTTTGCCAAGCCCGGCTCTGTTCAAAACACGCTTTAAGACCCTTTGTACACTTATTAATCATAAGCAGCGGCAAACAATTTTTAATGAAAGATTGAAACGTGCAAAGTTGCTGCTCACTTTTTCTCTGCTTCTGGGGTGGGAAATAAAACCAGCGTTGCGCTCTCGCTGCTTTTCTGCTCTCTGCTTTTTAGCACGGCAGGCTTTATTTTTAATTTCCCCTGCAGCCCTCAGCTGGCTTCACTGGGTTTGTAGTCTGGGAGACGATGGTATGTCCAGCAGACCGCTGTTTGGGAGAAATTTGCAGCTTGTCAATGGGAAACGTGGTCGGCTGCAGGGAAGCAGGGATGCTCCGGCATCGCAAGGATGCTGCTGCCTTTGCTGTGCCCCGCAGCCGTGCGCCGTTTCGAAGCAGCTGCCGAAAACTTGCCCGTATCCTTTGTAATCCGATGATAGCGTCACGAACAACTGAGGGACTATAAAAAGTGGCTTTGAAATCAGATGGTCAAGCTTTGGGCTGTCTCCAACAGATTGCTTTCAGGAGCTGAGCTTGGCCCGGAGCCCTTCTCTTGGCCTCTCTGAATGGTTTCAGCTGAGGAGCTGTATCAGTTGCTAATGCACCATAAATAAACATCAGAGTATAAACCTTGCTAGCAAAATACCAGGGGAACTCCTCATTTTAGGCCGTGCTGCGTGTTGTCCCTTGCGCATGACCCTGGTTGCCCCAGCAGATTCTTTCGTCGTGAGGTAAGCTGGCTGTGATAAATGGGAACGCGAATAGCTGTCTGGATTCATACGCTGGGTATTTATTGCTAGAAATGGTCAAAAAGTTGTGCGGTGAAACTAACTGTTGGTTAGTGGGTGCGGGGACAGAGTTTAGCATGACAATACGTATGTAGTAATAATAAATCAGTGCTAAATTAAAGCTTAAATTAGATAAGGTTTATATATACAAATAAATAAAATATATAAATTTTATATAAACGCATAAATAAAGCTTAAATTAAAGGTATGCCAGATGATGTTTTGGGATGACCGGGGATATGAGAGACAGTTAAATCCAGAGGTGCCCAACCTCTGGATTTGGGAACGCCGGGGCTAGCTGGATCCATCCCTGGAGGTCACCTAAAATCGAATCCCCCCCCAAACGTGGTGGGCACGGCGGGGTTGGTGGTGGTGCACGGGCTGTTATTTAAAACAGCAGGAAAAAAAAAAAAACAGGGGAAAGCAGAGGTTGTTATTTAAAATATCATGGCGGGGAGGTTGTCGCAGTGTCCTCCCCAGGAGGGGACAGCCCGTGCCCTGGCCCTGTGATGCTCACCCTGTCTGCAGACAGGGGGACGAAGCCCAGGGATGTGACCTGTCAGGGAAGCTGTGCTTTAATACTTTTTTTTTAAAAAAAAAAAGTAATTTTTGGAATGTACTGTTTGTAATGGCAGCCGTCACCCTGACAAACGCGGAAAAGCTCTTCTGGTTCATCGGCTCACGGTGTGTCCCGGGGGATGGGGCGAGGGGGGAGCAGACCTCCCTTCCAGCCTGGCGTTTCCCCGCTTACGTGCGGTAAGGAAAGATGCTGGCGTGAGTCGGGGCAGGCGCGTCTGCCGTGAGGATGTGTCCCGCTCGGCTCACCTGCTGGGCACCAAATTCCAGGTTTTAATTATATTAATTGTATTCTGGCGGCTGGGAGCGTACAGCAAACTGCTGCTGCCAGCACGGTGGCTGTGCGGGGAGGGGGCGGGCAGGGTGAGATACGAACCTTGTAACCTCACCTCGTTAGAATAATGACTTATTGTCTTGTTCAGCATTCCTCTTGGTGGGAAAATACAGCCTGGCTGCAATGCAGCCGGCTCCCTCTCCTCTGTCTCCTGGTCTCCCTTGCAGCTACAGCTGCGGGCTTCCACGAGGACAGGACCGGTGGCTGCTTTCCTTTGGGCATCCCGAAGCCAAAGCTTCGCACATCTCCGTGCAGCTGAGCATTTTCAGGCGATACATGCAAAAAAACAGAGCTAGGAACAACACAGGAGCTTGAACGTGGACAACCAGCTGCAGAGGAGAGCTCCAGAACTCTTCCTTCCAGGCTCAAACATGACCCATAATCTCCTTTTTTTCTAATCCAAGCTGTATTTCAGAGCTCTCCAACCTTTTTGCAGCCTTTCGTCATCGCAATAGGATGGCTTCGTGCCCAGGTGAATGCTTTTCCAGGTCAGTTCCCACATATCGACTGAGGACAGTTTAGAGTAGACGGAGGTTTTGTTCTCCCCTCTTGGTTTTTGCAGCGCCGGCGAGTGACTCCTGGCTCCCCTCCAGTCCCTCGGTGGTTTCGGTGGTACGACGGACGATGGGCTCAGCTTTCCCAGAAAGCTCCTTCTCTCTTGGAAGCGACTGCAGCAGGCATAAGGAAACCCAAAATACCCCCTTTGTAGGAAATCGCCTTAAAATTTTCTTTTTCTTTAGCCCCCCCCCATACTCCCGTGGCTTAAAACACACTGTGATGCTCTTCATTTTAAATAACGTGGTTTTATAATTATTCACGCTGGTTCTGGGTAAGGAAGTGGGAGAGATTTGCTGTAAAAAGGAAACAGTTTGGCCAAGATCTCTTTAAAAAGCGGGTGCCTTAAATATAGGCTCTAAAATTTCCGGTCTGATACGTGAATAAATGGCTTGACTCTGGGATTGCTCCCATGGAAGTGAGAGTACCTGGCCTGTTACCTACCTTACCTGTTACCCCTAAATAGGGGTTTACATGCTGATTAATATATAAAAATATATTTATATTTGTATTTATATTTATATTTATATTTATATTTAGAATAATGGGTGGGAATGGTGCTATGCTCTGTGGCAGGGTCTCGCAGTGCTTGTATTTGCATTTGAGCGTCTGTGCCTGGGAAATTCCGCGTTTTACCCAAATGCCGTGTTACCTCTCCAGCCAAGGACAGTGCTTGTTTCCGACAGGCTCGCAGGGAAAATGTTCTCAACTTGATTTTTAACCATTGCGAAACAGGAAAATCAGCCGAGGGAGATACTGCACGTTGCTGGATGTTGTTCCTAAAGTTCCCCTTTTTTTCCATCCTGCCTGTGTAAAAGTGGTCCATTTTCTCCCCAGACATCAGGCATCCAGAAGAGCTCTCCCTTTTGAGGAAACCCAGAGATCCATCGAAGAAAAAAAAGAAGAAGTTGGATGATCAATGTGAAGACGACGCCTTCGAGCTGGAGGGTCCGCTGATCACGCCAGGGTCTGGTGAGCCGGGGCTTGCTTTGTGAGGATGGGCTTGGAGGGAAGGGGTCGGCCGGAGACAAACAGATAATAAAATGGGGGGAAAAAATGACATAGCGGTATCGGTCTGACCTAATTGCTTAAGGTCTGCGCGAGAAACGGACCCCAAATAAATTCCACAAATCATCCAGAGCTGCAGCACGTGGTCACGGTCGCATGGATGCATGCCTGAAGCTGTCACGCACATGGGGGAGCAGAACACCGCCAGACTTCATAAAATAAAACAGAAACTAAGTGTGACCAATTTAACACTTGGATTGTGTTACTGCAAGGTTTTCTTACCCTATTAAGAAAGGAGTTACATGGAAAATCGTTCCTAATGTCAAATTCCAGGTGTGTTTTAGGCAGCACCACAGTTCTCCTTATTTATAGCCCAGCAAAACCAGTATTCTATTAATTGCATTAGTGTTCCCTTAATGTCAAGGGTGTAGCTATAGATTGTAATGCTAAAAAAAACATCTTTTTATTGCTGGGGGGGTAGTTTGCCAGTCTGGCTTACAGAACCCAAGCAGAGCTACTAAGAGAATTGTTAACGGAGTAACACCGCTGATGGAGTAACATCTCTTGCCACAGGCAGCAAATTGACGTGGGGAGATGTTTGCAAGCGGAGGGGGTTTTCGGCTCTGCTCCGCGGCTGTTGGAAGTCTGGTGTTTGAAGGCAAATGGCAGGAGCTTAATCCATAATGTCAGTCAAGTGGGAGCACTTTAGCCCAAATGGAGTTGCGGAGAAAGCCGCCGAGACGCACGCTGACGGGCGGGCGAGACGTGTCTGGCTGCCAAAGCTCTTGGTTTTAAATCCAGCGATGAGAAGGATGCAGGGCAGCTTTAACGAAAAAAAAAAATATCTTGGTCTTCAGTAAATTTGTATTAATTGGCCTTAAATTAACTGAAGTAGAAGTGAAGGTCATGCGGTGTGGTTAAAGCACTGGTGGCTCTGGGCTTGCCAGCAGAAAGGTTTCGGCTGCGCCGGGCACGGGTGAGCGCGACGATGCCGTGGAGCTGCCGTGCCAAAGTGATGTGCGCCACAGGCTCCGCAGCAAACCGTCAGCACGGGTCTGTAGCAAGGGAAAAATAATCCATCTTTTGCTCCGGTCTCACTCTTTTCTCCTCCAAGTTGCTTAAAAATGCTTGTGGGGTAGTCCTCTCCCAATCCTGGCTCAGGGAGTTTTCCCTGCATCAATTTTCATTTTCATTTGGCGTTTTCATCTCGGAAGTCCGTAATTAGCCTTTCCAAAAGTCACTGTTCGCGGAGAGCGTCTCCGTTAGATTAACAGGAAATACTTGGCACGCTTTGGGGGAAATGTATGCAAAAGATATTTTTTAATTTTAATTATTTATTGGTCTTGCGGCAAGTCACTTTGAACTGTCTTGCTGGCTTTGCTTTCCTTGTGAATGAGATGACTTGCTGCAGGTTTAGTTACTGCGGCTACCTGGGAAGTTTAGGTCCCATTAGTTAGAAGCCATGTTTTTAATCTGAATGAACCGTTTCTAGCGTTGTTCCAATGTTAGGTTGTGTGCTGAATGCTTCTGTAAAATGAGTTTGGGATTTCTGAGAATTTCTGGTTCTGCTTATTTCGGTGTGTGTGGATTTAACGGGCGCCTTTTGTCACTGAGCGCCCCGTGCCTGGCAGTGAAACCCATTTAAATCCCTGTAGGCAGAGCTGTCAATACACCCACAGTACACGTTGCCCAACACTTTTCGTTAGAAGACGTGTATTCACTTGTTTATGAGTTAGCCAAACTTAGCGCTATTTCAGCTGAAACTTTCCGTGACATTGCCTGCCTCCGGCAAATTTTTTAAGCGAAGCTTCTTCTGAGGTGTTTCAGACGTTTGGAGGTGATGAGGAGAACATCCGAGGGGAAGCTTTGCTCCTCTGGAGCAGACGCTCGAATGGAAGCATGTGGGGGTTTGTCCGTGGGAAAACCTGCCCGATTTGGGGCAGGAAGCGCGTTTTTCTTTTGTTGGTCCCGTTAATGGTCAGCCCTGTCTGCTTGAGGCACATGGAGGTTGAGGCTGGCACGCTGCGAGGGCGGATGGGGAGGAGGCAAGAGCGTCTTTCAGGATGCGGTTTGTGGAAGGTGGTGGTGATGGTGGTTTATTGCCAGTTCGTGTTGGGCTGCTCTGCTCCGGCATAACAACGTTCCTTGGGGAGAACATGTTTCTGCTGCTTTTATAATCGTAGAATATCTGGAGTCGGAAGGGACCCGTAAGGATCATGGAGTCCAACTCCCAAAGTACCTGGCAAGTCATCCCCAGCCTTCTCCTTGCAAGTGTAAAGCGTGAAGGTGGATATCTCCATCCCTTCACCATTTCTGCTGCTTTTTTACTCATGCCTGGTTTGCTGAGTCTGTCCTGATGGCAGGTACCCATGGTGCTTACTGGTCCCCCAGATCATTAATCCAGACCGGGATGCCGGCAAAACTAGCAGGAGCATTAAAAGCACCGTGGCGGTTTTCTTGTTTGATGGTGACTTATATTTTCCATCCTGTCAGGCAGTTTAGAATCACGTTTCTGTATCATTTAAGTTTCCTAACCAAGATGTTGGCTGTCATTGGTATGATGCTGCTGATTCAAACTGTTCTTACTGCTCCTTGAGATACCCATGGCAAAAAATGAGCTTGGAAAGGCTTTTCTGTTGATTTGGTCTTAAACTTTTCCAGATGTCTAGCTCAGCTTTCTGCCGTTTCTCAGGCGTTCAGGAAGGAGGGATTGTTTGGAGCGAGGGGCCGGAGGGTGGCCCAAGGTGGCCGTTCAGGGCAGCAGCGGGAGGTGGCGCAGAAGACCTTGCTTGTGGCATCTCAACCCTGCCACATGCCACCTTCAACACCCTTAATACTGCTCTCGGAGGTGGGGTTTGGGTGCTTCGAATTGCACGTCTTAATAGGCTTCTGATTTTAAGAGGACACAACTCTTTCCAAAAAAGCCAGTTATTGGTCCTTCTCGGTATTAGTATGCAGATTTACACCCAGCAAATGATGCTGAGCTCCTTGTCTGATATACGTACGCAGTGGAATTCCTGACATTAGGATACGGTCATTGAACCTGCCTTATAAAAATCCATATTTTATATTCCTAATGTGAAAATCAATGTTGGACGAATAGGACTGTTAGGGCGAATAGGGACTATTTAGCTCTCAGCTAGTTTGGGATATGACATACCAAGCTGGGTCCACTTTCTTCTCTTCAAAGCTGTAATTTTAAAAGGGTTTTGGTTTTTTTTGTCTGCTTTGAGTCTGTACGAGCTGTAAAGCTTTAAAAGGCCTGGGAGCGACGTGTGCTTCAGGATCAGTTTTGCACCAAATCGCACCACTTGCTCAGCATATTGGTACCAAATTTGTTTGGCCGTCTCAGCAAGCTTTTCCATCCGTGAAATGCCGCGTTTCCGTGCCCGGCTGTTTCTCGTAACATGAATAAAATAACCGTGGAGTCACTTTGGTTGCTTTGCCTGCCGAGTCCACCAGCGCTGCTGCGAACGCTCCGTTTGGGTGGTGAAACCTCACCTGTGCTATTCTGCCCTCGTCTGAAAATGCCCGTTTTCGGCTTCTGTCCTTTCCTACTCTCCCGGTGACTTTCTCTCGCCTTCTCACTTCCCTCCTTTCTTTCCCTCTCTATAGGCACCGATATTCTTTACATCGGCCCCGTCAAAGGTGAGCTCCACCTCAGTAGGACTTTTGTGCTCTGCCTCTGGTCTCTTTGGCTGCACCCCTTAGTTTATTTTCCTGCTCCTCTAAAACTTTTGACTTCCAAAATCTTTAAGCAACAGGTAATACCGGTAAGTCGGGGGCCGTTCATGTCCCAGGTGCTGCAGTAACGCAGGGGGCAAGAGTTTCCCGGTGTGGAAGACCTGCACCTTTTCCCATGGATTTGGGCTAGAATGAGTTTTCCATCAGTCTTGCTCTCGGAGAAGAGCTGAGAGAGAGGGGCAGCTTTTCATGGGAAAACAAGCAGCGCAGTGTTTTCCCATTGCGGAAAAAAAAAAAAGTGGTAAAAAAAAAAAGGGAAGGTTTTCCATCCGCTGGCTTTGGGTTTGTGTCTGAGTTGGCTTGGTTGGGAGCAGGCAGGGCTTGGCCATGAGCTAACTCCCAGCTTTTATTCCTCTTACCGGTAGGGAACATATATTCGAGCCCAGGACTGTATAGCAAAACGATGACACCGACCTACGACGCTCACGACGGCAGTCCCCTCTCGCCCACTTCAGCCTGG
Organism: Himantopus leucocephalus; assembly: GCA_003993805.1. NCBI lineage: Eukaryota > Metazoa > Chordata > Aves > Charadriiformes > Recurvirostridae > Himantopus > Himantopus leucocephalus. The sequence continues at coordinate 64,514,377 of RSEF01000005.1, forward strand.
TTCGGTGACAGCGCCTTGTCGGAGGGGAACCCGGGCATCCTGGCCGTGAGCCAGCCTGTCACCTCCCCGGAGTCCTTAGCAAAAATGTACAAGCCACAGGCGCTGCTCGATAAAGCCAAAATCAACCAAGGGTGAGTTAAGGATTTGTTTTCCTGCTTTTTTTTTTATTATTATTTTTTGTTCAATATGTGGTTTTAAGTTGCATTCTTGAAAGCGTCATCGCGACTTCACCGGAGCTTTTTGTGTGTGTTATGCCGTGTTGACAATTTACAGATGGCTGGATTCGTCCCGATCTCTTATGGAGCAGGAGGTGAAAGAAAATGAGGCTTTGCTGCTCCGGTTCAAGTACTACAGCTTTTTTGACCTGAATCCAAAGGTACAGAGCTATTTATTTTACTTGCGTCTTGCAGGCGAAGGCTTTGGGCAAAGGATGCCTCTATCTCTAATGTGCTTTTGTGTTGGTAAATCCTCCACCACTTCGAAAATTGGTCTTGCAGGCATCAAACCTGACTTTGCATGCTCCCACGTACTGGTTTGCTAATGCTTAGGTGTTGCTAGAGATGCTCTAGGCGTTGCTTAGAGCCGCTCTGCTTCGGTGGCAGAGGCTTTCCAGTCTCGGATTGAAGTGTCGCATTGAAATAAAAGTGGTTTGTCTTGAACTGGGCTTGTAGGGATTACAACCTTAACGTGGTTTTGTGCTGTGCCGTAGTACGACGCGATCAGGATCAACCAGCTGTACGAGCAGTCCAAATGGGCTATTCTGCTGGAGGAGATCGAGTGCACGGAGGAAGAAATGATGATGTTTGCTGCACTGCAGGTAGGAGACAGCCTGAGACGCTTACAGTTTTGGTTAAACTTGATTTTGTGGCTTTGCAGGCTTCTCTGTTGATGAATATTGATTAACTTGATAAGGGAAATCTGCTGTAACTGGTGTTTTAAGCCTCACCTTGTCTTCGGTGGGAGCTTGGACTTTCTGTGCTGGTAGAAGTCGGATCGTTTCCTGTCTCCTAATCCTCAGTTGAGCTTATTAGGTAATTTAAATATTTGCTGCTGATTGCTGCTCATGAAAAGGAACTTGGCCTTCTTTTACCAAACATGTTTATGTCTATCTTAACTTTTAGTTTTGCCCTTCTTAAAAAACCCCAGTAAGTACACTGGGTTACTGAACTGTGCGTTTCTGGCACGCTGCCCCCCAAAACAGCTGGTGATAATCTGTGGGTTTCCCAGAACTATTTATTTATCTGTTTTATGAAATACTCAGTGTGATTTGGCATAAATACTACACCTGCTATTGAATTCTGTAAGACGGATGGCAGGCCATTTACTACGTGTGGTCTGGCGTGCCTCGTCGCTGTAGGATGTAGAAATATCCCCATCAAGAGCAGGGCTGTCTGCTCCTAGAGCCCCTCCTAGGAAAAAAAGAGTGAAAACAAAAATATGAAGACTCAGTTTACCTCTCCAAGCAGTCCAGAGTGGGTTGGGCATGGTCCTTCGTGTGAGATTTTACGAATGTTTTCGTTTTCTGGGATAAAAACAGATGCAATGCATCCTCCCCAAACTGGGAGGTGTGGCTGATATGCCAGAGGGTTGCACTGCCATCCAGAGGGACCTTGGCAGGCTGGAGAAATGGGCCAACATGAACCTCATGAAGTTCAGCAAGGGGAGGTGCGAAGTCCTGCCCCTGGGGAGGAACAACCCCATGCACCAGTATATTCTGGGGGCCACCCCCCTGGGAAGCAGCTTGGCGGAAAAGGACCTGGGGGTGCTGGTGGACACCAGGTCACCATGAGCCAGCAATGTGCCCTTGGGACAAAGAAGGTGAATGGCGTCCTGGGCTACACTGGGCAAAGCATTGCCAGCAGGTCAAGGGAGGTGATCCTTCCCCTCTACTCGGCACTGATGAGGCCACACCTGGAGTACTGGGTCCAGTTCTGGGCTCCTCAGTGCAAGAGGGACATGGACATACTGGAGAGAGTCCAGCGAAGGGCCATGAGGATGGTGAAGGTCCTGGAGCATCTCTCCTTTGAGGAAAGGGTGAGGGAGCTAGGACTGCTCAGCCTGGAGAAGAGGAGGCTCAGGGGGATCTTATTAAAATATATAAATACCTGATGGGAGGCTGTAAAGGAGATGGACCCAGGCTCTTCTCAGTGATGTTCAGTGACAGGACCAGAGGCAACGGGCACAGATTGAAACACAGCAGGTTCCCTCTGAACATCAGGAAACCACTTTTTTACTGTGAGGGTGACCGAGCACTGGCAGAGGTTGCCCAGAGAGGTTGTGGAGTCTCCATCCTTGGAGATACTCAAAAGCTACCTGGACATAGTTCTGGCCAACGGCTGTAGGTGGCCCTGCTAGAGCAGGGGGTAGGACCAGATAACCTTCAGAAGTCCCTTCCAACCTCAACCAGTGATGCTGTGAAAAGAGTAACTCTGTCCTGCGGGGTCCAGAGTGGTCCTTCAGGGTTCATGCCACTGACTCCTTGGACTGAAAACAGCCAAACCCGTCATTCCTGACTCGACTGCACTCGGGTCTCAGCGCTTGCCAGGCTCTGTTCCCGCAGAGAGTACGGCTGTGGTTTTCCACTCCGCTTCCCCAGCGTGGCGGCTGTGTCGTGATGAGCCCACGGCGTCTGGCAGATCGCAGGAGCATCCCAGTGAAATGCTGTGCCTTGTCTTTCAGTACCACATCAATAAGCTGTCCATCATGTCCTCGGAAAACCACCTAAACAACAGCGACAAGGAGGTGGATGAGGTGGATGCTGCGCTCTCGGATCTGGAAATTACTTTGGAGGGTGGCAAAACGTCGACGATCCTGGTAAGGATTGCAGGCACACGGTGGCACGGCGATTTGCACGTCCCCGCCTCGCCTCGCACGAGGCAGGAATAATCATCCTGAGCTGGGAATTTTTCCAGGCATCCAACCTTTTCTATTTCCTTCCTCTCCCTCTTTTTCTATTTCTGCTCTTACAGCATGAGAAAGTTGCCCACAGCCCCGTGGAGCAATGCAGAACACAGACCCGAGTAATATTTTCTTAAAAATAGTATTTTTTTAAATACCGAGGGGTAGTTCTGGTGGGAGGGAGGGGACCCGGGGTAGTATCCAGCACGGGGCCAGCACCGAGCTCTGCTCTGAGCCCGAAGCAGCGTAAAAACCTCTTTGAGCACATGCACTTATTGAACCAAAGGCTTCATTTAAGCTGTGAGACTGCCACCTCTTTTTGGGGTGTTTGCAGTTAATTTAGCAGAGAGAGCTCAGCCCATCCCCTATGCCCGGCTCTGCATTGCTGCAGAAGTCAAGTGCAATATTGCTTTTTTCCTGCTGGGACCATAAGACCAAATACTGTTGGAGAAGTCCCAGAGGAGTCGGGCTCTTACTGAACCCCCCTCCTGCACCAAGCCACTTCCCTGGTGAAATAATGGAAAACTAAATTTAAATTATTTTGGTTTCTATTCTCACTCCCGACTTTCCAAAATACTGAATTCTTCACGCTGAGGTTTCTCTTCCACCGTTTCTAATTCATGGCAAAGTTTGACAGTACTTAAAACAGCTGCGGCGATTTTCAGAAATAACGTTTATGAAACCCTATTTTCCTTGGGCTGCATATCAGCCTGGAGTGGGCTATGTCTGTATTTCAGAGGGTTTCATATTTTTTTTCTGATACGCTGTTTGAACACTGGTTTTCCACCTTTAAAAATGCAAAGCCCAAAAACTAAACTGCAGAAAAAGGAGTAGGTCTGGTCAGACTTGGCACAGCACAGCTTTTCCAGGCACTTTGCACGTTTATACCATCTCCGAGATTCATTTTAAGTTCTTTCAAACCCTAAAACCCCTGAAATTTTCCAGTCTTACACTTCATATAATTTTTTCGAGTGTTTACGAAGGGTCTCTTTGAAGTTAACATCCATACTTAGCCTGCTTTACTAGCATTAATAACTGCAGAGATTTTTAATATTAACCATTCGCCGCAGGGAGAGCGGCGCTGCTTTGGTGCGACAGAAATAATGACAAATTTTAATCGCCAAGAGATCTTTTATAATTTCTTTGCAAAACCAGATTTGAAGCACAGTACTAAGGACCGGTCCCTGCCGGATAGGAGTGAAGATGACAATGATTCATCAAAAACACTCCGTCCCTTTCCGTAGGGGCTCTTAGCAGTAGCCATTTCCAGATGCATTCGAGTAATTGAATACGGATAATGGGCAATTACTGGATTGTTTGTTTAGATTCTGCATTTTTTTCCCTGTGGTATCTATAAACAGCATTGCTCATTGCAGACGGAAAGTAAACTGTCTTGCTACGGAAGCTGTTGGAGCAGTCTTTGCTTTTTCTGTCCTTCGAAAACCCTTTCGTTCGAGCTCGTGGGAATTGAAGGTGCCACCCGGTGTGTTTTGCTCATCCAAAATGTGAAGATAAACTCAATATTAAAAAAACTGGGGGAAAAAAAGCCTTTTTAGACTGTCAGAAAGCCCTTCCCCAGTCCTCCCTTGAGCTGCAAAGCAGCATCTTTTCCTTTTGTTTGGAGCATAATGAAAAACTAAGGGAGGAGAAAAATCCCTGTGCGAACACGAGCCGGTGTGACCGCCGGTGACCCTGCGGGTGGGAATTGGCTCCAGCGGCAGCAGAAATTCCTCAAAGAAAAATAAAACCTTGTCCTCTGGTTTCCAAACAGCACTTCTGTGCGATAGATTTTTCTCCGGCTGCTCCTCCCGTGAAGCGGATGGGGCTTTCTCAGGGGCATTTTCATGACCCCTGAGCCCCGATGTTGGTCGGTGAAGCTGCCGCCGGCTTCCTGCCCTGCGCAGCATCCCTTCCCTCCCGGACCCACCACCCCCGGCTCCGCTCGGGCAGGCGGGTGAATGGGATAATCTTTTCTTTTCAGGGTGACATCACTTCCATCCCGGAGCTCGCCGACTACATTAAAGTCTTCAAGTAAGTGCTGATGGGAAGAGGTACTTGTGAAACTGGTAATGTCTATGAATAATTAATGGTCCTACCCCCTAATATCCATTTTTTTTCATCTCCTGGCTTAAGATCTCGCTGCACGCCACTACATTATCTCGTGTGAAAAGCCACCGAGCCATCGCTGTGTATACCACAGCTCAGAGCATCTGAGTGAAAAAAGCATTTTACTTCTTTATCCCGCTCGTGGCACAGCCACTAAGTATTTCACACTATTCCAAAACAACCCATTCGATACCGGAGTTGATCTTAAATATAAAACCCAGGGTGTCTGCCCGCTATCACCTCCCCGGCAGGTACGCATCCCTCTGGGAGAGCTTGCTGCATCCTGTTACCAGCAGCATGCGCTGGGATATTTCGCGAACATAATTAATGCCTAGGAGATAATTAAGCCATCCTAAAATTAGGAGTGAAACCTAGAAACCTTGCTGAAATACTTCTTCTGGTTTGCAAGAGGCTGGATGAATTATAAACAGCCGGGATCCTGGTCTGCCTGCCCTCTCCTTGCCAAAAGGAGCAGGTTAAGCTGCTCTGCTCCTCTTCCAGATCGCTCAGGATTTAGAGGTTTTTTTTCATTTTGCTTTGAGTTGGACGACGGTATGTGGAAACCGGGAACGGCAGCGTCTGGACTTTTAAGTAACATTTTGGCAGCCGCGACCGTCTTTTGCAATTTATTGCCTGCTGCGGCAAGGGTTACGGTGAAAGTTCTGGAAACTGGAAATAACGATGAGATTTCACAGCATGGCTATAGGATATAGAAGAAAAGCTGTAGGCAGCAAAATAGCTCTGGAACAAGCTTTTATTTTATTAATTGTTTGGTTCTGGAGCCAGAACCTGCCACTTCTGTTCTGAAAAACTCTTTCTCCCTCTCCGAAGGCAAATGAATAAGGTCTCCGCGTCCTTCCGGGCTTGCGATCTGTCTTAATTGGGGCGAAGTTTCAGGGCTGCAGCCTGTGCCCTGCATCTGAGTGGGTGTTTTTTCGACCCTTGAACAAACAAGCAAACAGAAAACTTGCTCTTTCCTTCGATGTCCTTATTTGCCAATAAAATTAGACAGGACTCAGGGAGCTAATTGCTTGTAAATTGGATGCGCCAGTTGGTGGGGCAGGAGATGGAGCAGCGAGAAGCTGCTGGTTCCCTCCCCTCGCCCGGGGCAGCCCCGAACCCTGAGGTTGGGATTTGAGGCTGTCCTGCCGCAGCGGGGAAGCGCAGAATTGCCATTTGCTCCTAAAAATGAGGGTCAGGTGATACTTTACTGCCAGAAACCCAACGTAAATGACGTGATGTTAAGAGCTGGCCCAGCTTTGGACACGGCTGTTGTCACACTTCACGGGAGAGGAGCTGCAAGATACGTCCCTTGTGTGCCTTATATATAAGTCCTATATATATATCCCTACGTGTGCCTGGTGTTGCTGCAGATACGTGGGACGTTTCTTTTGCCCCTACCAACCGGGTTACTGCCAAAATGCCCTGCCCGCGATTTAAAGGAGTCCCCAAAAAAGCTCAAGACAGTAAAAACATATTAAACCATCTTTAGAGAAGGGTGCAAAGCGAAGGATGGAAAAACCTGCACGTCTAGGATAGCTTGGCCGGAGGTCGGTGTCTTCTTCTGTAGTGGGAGGCAGCTTTCAAAGGAAATTGCGGTCGTAAAGTTTGCACGGGGCAGGGCTGTGTGTGCCAGGGCTGTAGGAGGAGGAAAACCAGCCAAGGCAGGAGGAGGCAGCAGATGCTCCGAGCTCAGATGTCCGGCAGAGGTCTGAGAGCAGCGGGGCTTGGGCAGACGCCGTGTTTCTCCCCTACCTCCCTAATTTCCCGGAGCAGCCCCCAGCACGCTTTTGCTTGGAAATGAAAGTGCAGAGCCCAGAGGACAGGCAAGTGGGGCCATCGCGTATTTGATCCCTACGGATGAGGGTTGAGCAGCTGTTTCTGGGATGGAGATGTGAGAAATGCATTGCAGTGAGAGGCTGCAGATGAAGCCTTTGAAATTAGGGAGGGGGTTAAGAAATCCGGAAACTTGCAGCTCTACGAAGGTCCTGGGCTCGTGGTGGGATGAGCAGGCTCAGGGTACCACCGCGCTTTGCTGCAGGTTTGCGGGGCGGTCAGTTCTTTGCTTTAGAGTCAAGCAAAATCCGTGTTTTCCATAGAAAAGAACTGAACCTTTTCTGATGTGGAGTATTTAAAAAGAAAACAACAAGCTATTCCTGCGTGTGCTTGACTGACAAGTCTTTTAGAAGTTCCGCTTCCTTTCAGAGCTTGAGCGAAAGGGTTCCAGTTTAATGTGGCAGGTGAAGAGGCGCATTTTGCAGCGGTTCGTGGATATGTCTGGTTTTGTAATACAGTTCTCCAGCTCCCGCTCACCTTGCCCCAAATCAGTGGGACCTCCGTGGGATTGAAGAGTCCAAAATTGCAATTGTAGCTCAGTTTCTTGACCCAACATTGTTGTGAAGGGAGGGTGAGTGATGGCTGAGCTCCCAGGGAGGGACTGTGCCGGGGGTGGTCATAGCCCAGGCTGCTGACACCCGGTTTTCAAGGGTGAAATGAGTTTCCCGGTGCAGCAGCTTAGTTTAGGAGCTTAAACCAAATGTAATGTCCCTCAACTTGTCTGGCAGGCCCAAGAAGCTGACGTTGAAAGGCTACAAGCCGTATTGGTGCACCTTCAAAGATACCTCTATCTCCTGCTATAAAAGCAAAGAGGAATCCAACGGGACTCCCGCACACCAGATGAACCTGAGAGGTAAGAGAAGCGTAAGGGCCGTCGTGTTTTATTCCAGTCATAGGCTGCTCCTCTTGCATCTTGTTTTCCCGCTGATTTATCTTCTTGGCATGCCATCCTGGGGTGAGGGTGACTGGGTTTGATAGCATGGCATATACTTAGACTTCTAGAAGGTGACTACGTGGTTCGTGCGACCCCAGGGGGAAGTGGCATCAGGTCCCCAATACCACAGGGAGACAACTTGCTGTTCTCCTTTTTGTTGTGGCTATCCAAAAAACTTGAACTAACTCCCGCGGCGGCGAATAAGTTTGAGCACACGCTGCGCTGGAGAGAACAGACCAGTCTCTTCCTCCGCTGCCTTTAGATTTGGTTCCTCCCATCCCTGGTGCCGGGTGTGAGCAGCCTCTCTCAAGCGCTCCCTGCGAGCCTTACACATGAGTTTTTAAATTCCTACGGTTGCTGGCTTTTCTTATGTCAGGTTAAACATTCCTGCTCCGGCAGCCACCAAACTGCAGAGAGCTGGTTTTTTTTCCCCTGCGGAGGCAGGAGCAGATGGGATGCCAAGCGACCTCAGGCTGCAGTCAGAGCAAAGCCTGGCCCGCAGGACCTTTTTGGGAGCTTTTGACATATCTGCTGTGACGGCACTTTTAAAAAATCTCGGAGGCAGCGTTGAAGCAGTGCCCGGGCTAACTTGGCTGGCTCAGTTCATCACCCCCTGGTGTTTGTACAACCGCTTGTACTTCTCTCCAGACACCGAAAGCGGGATGCTCACGCCTCGCCTCTGACTGTAGCAGCGATGCGCCCGGTTGAAATAATGTATAGGTTTCAGGGTGAGAGTCAGCACCCATCCAGCCACCTTTTCCTACCCTTCCATGAAAATTTCGGGGACACGGGGCATTTGCCAGACATCGGGTCCATTCACAAGGCCAGGCGGGATCTGTGAGATGAATCCTGCAGGCGCACGTTAGCTTCAGCATCGTTGCTTGCAGATCAGGTCTTGCTTTTTTCCCCCCTTTTTTCCTACCACTTGGAAAAAGAGACATCTGACAAAATTTTTGTCCCTGCTATGTAGAGCATTCATCCCCTCAGTGATGTGGTGTAAGACCTTTGCAGCACTGAGATGCTGTTGGACATCCTTTAATTGGAGCGCTTTGCTTTTTCTTTTCCTCTTTTGTATTTTTTTTCCCCCCTTTTTAAAGCGTAAGTCTTCACGCCCTTGTTAAACACTGGCTCCCTCATTGCAGGGTGTGAAGTTACCCCTGACGTGAACATCTCTGGTCAGAAGTTCAACATCAAACTTCTGATTCCGGTGGCGGAGGGAATGAATGAAATCTGGCTTCGCTGCGATAACGTAAGTTTATCACTTGGACCAGCCCTCTCTTCGCCCTTTGCCCACCATCAGCTCACACTGGGCTGTGCTGTGGAGCTGGTGTTAATTAAAAAAAACCAACAAAATGCACTCACATGTGTCTGGTCTTGATGTTCAGAGCACACGTGTGAATTTAGAGTGGAAAACCAGCCCCTCCTCTCCCTTGGCTTTCTCCCATGGTTGTAGCCTACACATTGGCCGGGTTTCTGCCCGTCTCTGCGTGTGCTTGAGTCTCCCGGGGCTGGAAGGAAAATAAAGGCTCCCCGGAGTTTTATTTGGGGGTGGGCAGGTGGCACCCCCGCCGTTCTGACCCTCCGTTTCGGGGGCAGGAGACGCAGTACGCCAGCTGGATGGCTGCCTGCCGCCTGGCCTCCAAGGGCAAGACGATGGCCGACAGCTCCTACGGCATGGAAGTGCAGAACATCCTCTCCTTCCTGAAAATGCAACATTTGAACCCAGACCCACAGCTGATTCCGGAACAGATCACCACCGACATCAATCCCGAGTGTCTGGTTTCTCCTCGCTACCTGAAAAAGTACAAGAACAAGCAGGTACGTGTTCACCCGCTGTCCCAGCACGGTGTTGGTGTGGACCGGGCTGACCGTGCACCCGTTTCGGTGGTCGCCGGCGTTTAACACTACGTGTTTTGGATGTTGTCACTTAATCGGATGCACGCGGTTACTAAAATGAAACGCCAACTGAAATGTGTGGTTTCGATCCAGCACCTGGGGATGGCACCCACGACCTTAATTATGCCATATATTGTGCGATGGTGCGTGTACACAGCCTCGGCAGCGGGGAGCCGTTTCTTTTAAATACATTTTAAATTTGTTGACATTCATTTTAAATACATTTTGGGAATGGTTTTTGCCCCTGCCAAGACCGAGTAACGGTGCAGCAAAGCATGGGTCAGCTGCCCCCGTCTCTCCCCGTGCAGATGTAGCAGCGATGAGACGAAATCAGTCCCCGGTGCTGGGATTAAAACCTCTTCCCTTGCACAGAGTCCGTGCAGAAATCCTCAGGATCAGTGGAGTTGCAGTTGCTTGCAGTGCTTTATCCAGACTTGGCTGTAATGCGGTTTGCATATTTCTCTCTTTGCTTTTCCGCTACTTCCAAATGCCCGTCCTTGAAACATTGCTTCATTTTGAGTTGCTGTGACTCGCGCTTGAACTCCGCGCTACATTCGGTCCGTGCATGACAGGGCTGAACTGTTCCGCGCTGGAAATAAATGCATGACTTTCTGAAAGACATTGTATGTCAGGACGGCGGCAAAAATTAAGTAAGGCATTGCTCCGTGGCCTTTCGGTGACTTAGTCGTTCAGCTGTAGCTTCACAGCCTGCGTGCTTCGGGCTGGCTGTGGCTAGATACGATTTCTCAAAACCCAGAAGAAGGCTGCAAGTCAGAGAAGCAGGAAAAATATAACTTTTTACTGGCACAGCACGATGATTTCCTGGCAGTGGAGTTACATTTTATATAGCCCTTATTATTCTTCTGAATAAGCCTTTATATCCACTTGGATGGAGGAGAGGCTGCATAAATATACCATTTTACCATATATAATACCTTCTAGGCTTGAACTCAGTAAAATGGAGGCACCTGGAAAAATATTAGCTCGCAGAACTTGCTTACCGTGCAGGTATCCTCGTTATAAAAATAACCTCTGTCGAACCATGGGGACGGGCACGAGCCCTTGCCCTGCTCCAAGCGGCCGCGATGCAAACACCGAGTCCCCTATAGACATCAGCTAAACAGCAGATTTAGGCTTTTCCTTTATGGCCAGAGGCAGAGCTTGCAGCAGCGGAGGATGCTTTGCCTCTGGCACACGTGTGCCGGCGTGGCTGGGAGGGACGGAGGGATGGAGGCTGCGGGAATGCAAGGAATTCGGCCGCCAGGGTCCCTCTGCGCCCTGGCACGGGGGAAGGAGGAGAAGGAGGAGGAGGTCGCACAGCCCACAAACAGCGCCGAAATGGGAATTGGCAGTGGGCCTTGCTGGAGGATTTATAGAGGTGCTGGGTCCCACACCAGCCCCAGACCCGCTCGGGTGGTGTTTGTCTCCATGTGCCCTTGCAGCAGCCCTAGGTTGGGTTTGAGGAGCGCCAAATAGTAAATGCAAAAATAAAACCCCAACCCAAAATAAGCGTATTCACAGCTCTCGGGTGCCTTGCTGGGGTTTGGCGTCGGAGCGGCGTCCGGCCGGCTTGCTAGGGCAGATGCATCCCCGGGAAGCCTGGCTGATGTCCTCCAGCCGCTTGTTACCCCGAGCAGCATCCCCGTCATTTCTCTGCATAGCTCATTTTTTTTTTTAAGGACCTTTTATTTAAAGGAGCTACCGAGCTCACGGCCGCAGTGAGCTGTTGAGCTTCCGATTGAGCTTCCTCTGCAAATAAGGGGCTGGAGTTTGCGCAGGGGCATGGAGGGGAGCGTGAGGACTCGAATCTTCCTCTGAGCTGGCAGCTTCATCCTCCCCTTCATCCACCAGCAGGACCAAAACCATCTCGGGACTAAAACCATCTCAGGAGCAAAACCATCTCTAGATGAAGCCGGACAGCCGGGACCGCACCGGTGCTCAGGGCCGGCGCGAGCGGCGAATCTCTGCTCGCTTGTCCCTTCTCCGTCCTTGCGTTCACTTTGGCTGCTTTTCTGCCTAAGAAATTGTGCATGTGGTTTTTTTGCTTGAACTTTGGTTTGCAGTTTATTTACACTTTTTCTTTGCTTTGTTGCCATATTTCTGATTGCTTTTTTTTCTTTC
>RSEF01000005.1:64526267-64561000 GCA_003993805.1 Himantopus leucocephalus
CTCCAGAGGTCCCTTCCAACCCTGACCATTCTGGGATTCTGTAATAAGAGCTGCAGTGTTTCATCCAGACCCTCTGCGTGTCTCCAGCCAGGACTCACTCCACCATGGCTGGGGTTGGGTTGGCCACAGTCTCCCCACCATATGCAGTTGCGGGGGTGGTCCTTCGGAGGGAAATTTGGAACTGCTTTACCCACTCCTGGCTGCATCTGGCTGAACCTCAGCACAAAGGGGTCAGGGATGGAGGATGCAAATAAACCCAGGCATGAATGGAAGGATGGAAGGATGAATGGATGGATGGATGGATGGATGGAAGGAAGAAGGAAGGAAGGAAGGAAGGAAGGAAGGAAGGAAGGAAGGAAGGAAGGAAGGAAGGAAGGAAGGAAGGAAGGGAGGAATGGGGTAAAGCCACTGGCACAAACAGTGGTAACTTTTCTCAGCACTCATCTGCTGCTACCGGGTCTGGTTGCTGCTCAGGAGGACCGTCACCCTGGGCAGGAGAGGTGTGAGCACCGTGCAGGAGCAGTGCCCTCGCCACAGCCCATGCGGAGACCTTAGCAAACTATTGAAGTTTTCACGACCTCGCTGATCCTTTCCAGGCGTGAGCAGGCAGCCAGCCATCACCGCCATGCAATTCTCAGAAACCCCCCGTGTTTTCTCCTCCTGCTCTACCCAGGCCCCCACCTTCGCTCAGTCTCTTTCAGGCCCCGCTCGCTTCAGCCCCGCTGCCCTTCCCGCAGGACTCCTGCCCACACCGTGCCGGCTCTGGGCACAGGAATCAGCCGCTGGTTGTTTTTCTTTTTTTTCTTCTCTGTAACCTTGGAAATCAGAGACCAGAGGAACATCAGCTTCAACTTCTGTTTAACAACCGCCTCTTATCACTGCTCGCACAGTGCAGCCCAGGCGGAAGATAAAGCATTTCCACCGCGATGGATAAACAGAGATCAAGCCTGCCAAGCGGCTTGCGTGGCAATATTGTGCTCTGCCTGCTCAGCTGCCCGGATTTGGGGTGTGCTTCTTCCCAGGCCCCATGTTCCCCAGTGCAGTGCAGGGTCCGGCCAGCCAGGCAAAGTCTCCCCTTGCTCCCAGCTCAGCCGGTTGTTAACCACTTACTTCCAAACTGCTGCACGCTTTGTCCCGGCAGCCGGCTGCCGAGGGACGCACCAAGGCTTTTCTGCTGGGGCCGCTGCCGAGCCTTCTGCCGGGGCAGTCACGAGCAGAGCTGCCGTGCTGGGACTCACGTACAACCAGGGTGCGAGCGCTCCCTCTCGCCTACGGCTCCTCTCCAAAGCCCTTCCTGCTGCTCATCCCGCCAGGGCAGCAATTTTGTCTTCAGGTTTCAGATGACCCGACAGTGCAGGATGGACACTCACAAAGTGCCCAAACCCCGGCTGCCCCACTGCAGCAGTTTTGTCCCTTAAATGTATCCCCCGGCATCCATACGGAAGGGGAGGACAAGAGATCAGGGCTCTATTTCCTTTGAGGAACTTTCGATTCTGAACTTAATCAAGGTCACAGAAATACGACCTTTGGGAAATACAGGAAGGTCCTTCTTAACTGACCCACTGATACCAGCTTGTATTTGGTGGAAGGGAAGAAGGTAAAGGCTGTTATTTACTCACTAATCCATCTAGAGAAAATGGCTTACTGAATCCACAGTGCGCTCATTTTGTACAGGAAGCTGGGGAGATCTGTCATCTGGAGTGCTCTGCCCATGGCTGATGAGAAAATGTCCTTTTTACCTGCGGGACAGCAAATCTCTGGAGCCACCAGCAATGCACGCACCCTCGTATCCGCTGCACGCAAGCTCAGGACACTTTGGGATCTGAAGTACCATTTGGGCTGTGTTCTCCATTTCTCAGCTCGAGGACACGTCTGTGCTTGATCTGATCCCAGCTCCATTTTTTTGGGGTGAGCTGATGCTATTTGACTTCTCATAAAATAGCCACATCCAAAGGAGGGCGATGGCAATAAACAGGTTTCTTGCTGAAGCCACTTTTGCTTGTTTTTTAAACCCCAACTTAGACTCAGACGGGATATCTGAGTATTAACGAGGCACAACGCTGTTAGCCTCAGGTGGGGATTTTCTCCGTAAAAAAAAATAAAATTGTTTCTGGGCCATGGGCAGGAGAGACGAGAAAACCCGAAGACACAAACACGCACCTCTTCCAGCCTCCGCGGACGGCAACCCGGGGCTGCCTCTGCAAGGGGCGGCCTCTGCTTCCCTCTGAAAGCGACGGCTGGGGCAGGGGGTTGCGACACACCTGCGGGTCCTAACACTTCCCCTTCCCCTGCAGTTAAATTACATTTGGCTTCTTGGCTAAAGATGGGATAATTATTTCCAGCGAGGCAGACACGTTCCAGATGCACTTCTCCTTTCAGAACTGCACTAACGCGATCATAAACCCCAAAGAAATACCATTTCCCAGGTCCCAGGCGGCCATCTGGCTGGCGGCAGAGCTTTGCCGTGGACTGCCAGGTTTCCCCTACGACTTTATTAAGTTTGAGCAGGTACTTAGTTTCTCGTTACCCATCCACAGGCAACGTATGGGGAGACACGGCAGCATCTTTCTTTCCTCTGGCAGACAGACGGGGGTTAAGCGGGTGCTGGGTCCTCTGCAAAATCCAGGTGCCCGGAGCTGGTTTACGCAGCTCTTCTGCAGACATTTCCACCGCTCAGGATTTATCGGTGGCTGGATATCACCCCATCTACGAGAGGTTAAAAAGAATCCAAGAGGTTGGTCCCTAGGTATACCGAGCCCCAAGCATCCGTTTCCAAAACAGAATGTAAACAATTTTATTGTGGCAAGGTTTTATTCGTTCTTATTGCCTTGTGTCATACGGCCAAAGGAAAGGAGAGCGTTTTTTTCTCTGCTCATAAAGCAGGGTGTGTTTCAGACTCAGACATTTACATCAAGCAAGTGCATGGCTCCTTTCCCATCTTTCTGACTGTCCCGCAGTCACGAATTTGCAATTTCCCTGCCTTGTTCCAGCGCTGGCAAATACAGAGCAGCCACAGGATATCACTTTGGCGTTTTTTTTTTTCCCTCTGCAACAAAATACGCCGCAGTGCAACCGTCGGAGAGGAGATGAACGCATCCGTGACACAAGTGGAAATGTGTTATTTCAACTTTCCCTTTGCTCTCCAGCAACCAAATCCTGGCCTCGGAGGTACCGGGGAGATTTATCTGTTGGCTGCTGTAAATCCTCGCTGGCCCTAATCGCTTGACCTTTAAAAAGCCACCGGGTGGGACTCGGAGATGTCTCAAGGAGATGTGAGAGCTCATCAGCAGCCACGTGCCTTTCGCCAAGCTTTCGGTAAGAAGTTTCTTGCATGGACTCTCAGGAGCCTTTGCAAAGTGGCTGAGCCCCGATCCAGTTTCCCCTTGCTGGGTCCATTAACCCAGTCCTTCCCCACTGGCCACCTCTTCTTTAAAAGCTCATAAGAGCACCGCCATCTCCTTCCAATGTGGTTAAAATTAGACAAAAAGCTCTAAAACGTACTGCATGGGCGGGGGGGGGTGGCTGAACACCAGCTGGCCCCGTTCTGCCCTGCCTCTGCGGTTGGCTCAGGTTTTGCCGCAGGGTTTTGGATGGGCTCTGGGAAGGTATAAAGAGCAAATCTTTGCGAGAGGTTAATCCCCTCACAACAGTGTCCATTCTCCGAAATGTCTCTGGGTTTCTGAAATGGAAGAGGGTTTTGGAGACGCTGAGAGAGGCACTGTTTGGTTTAAGTCCCTCCATCGGGGCAGGTTTCTTTGCGTTCAGCTTGCAAACCCAGTTGAAGAGGGTCTGTTCCCACCTCCGCCCGCAGCCTGGCAAATTCACCTTTCCTTGGGAAGGTTTTTCCATCCAGATCGTTTCCCTGCTCTGGTTTAGACTCACGCTGCTACAAAATCTAGTGCAGAAAGGTTTCTGTCCTCAAGCCAAGCTGAAGTCCTGTGGTGGTAGATAGGACAGGACTGGTCTCCAGGACTAACAAAAATGGCCCTGCCAGGGCAAGCCGAGAGGTTTAACCAAACCAAAGGATTTTTTCCCTCATTCTGCAATGTTACGCTGTGGTAGAGTGGGAACTCTGGAGGTCAGAAGCTGAGATACACACACAGCTCTGTTCAGCTACTAAATACCACGGGACGGATGTATCTTCTGGGTCAGGATGTTCCTACGCGGCCGATTGCCGGAAACTGTAAGGATGTATCCGGATAAGGCTCGTCCAAAACCCACCGTATTCCCCGCGGAGTCCAGCACCTCTGCTCTCAGCCTCACTGGGGAGAGCTGGGCTGACCCCATGTGGTCACTGCCTCGTTATGGCACCATTTTATTTTAAATTGTAACTGTTCACAGTTACTTAGGTAAAATGCAAAATCTACCTCACATCCGTAAAATCTTTCCATCAAGGAAAAGGCACCGTGCAGGGAGTTAAGCTAAAATCCCTTCTGTCATTTTTCACGCAGTGGAAATGTGTCCGCACTCCCAGTTTCCCCGTTTAACCAGCCAAAGCAGCGCTTCTCCATTTCTTCTCGTGCACAGAAGCAGGATACACTGTTCATTTAGCATGGATGGGACCTTCCCAGTACTCGTAATCCCTCAAAATAAGGAAAAAGAGAAGGGACAGGAGGGGAAAGCTCACACCCTTGCAATAAAATGTTAATAGCTGCAGTGATTCACCCACGCAGCCCCCAGCGCGGGACAAGCTTGGGGTAAGCATCGCCCCCAAACTCTGGGTGTGCCTGAGCCCAGGGAGGTTATTGTGTGTCATCTGGTCACTCTGGGCCCGAAGATGTCAAAACTAAGTAATGTTGATTGTTTCCAGGGTAACAGAGTGTGATTCATTCTGAGGGTAACGTAACAGGGGGAAGAGATGTGGAAAATGAAAATCATGTCTCAGAAGGATGTTGTATAATTACCTTGTTCAGCAGGCCTCCTGCTACATGCGTGCCTTGACCTCAGCTATTTATAAGTCTCTCCAGATGATCCCTAAGCTTTTATCTTTTATTGAGAAGGAAGAAAAACCCTCACTCATGCCTCCTGCCAGCCTTGGAGGCTGAACAAGGCCCATCCCAGCACAGGACAGCAGCTCTTGTCCGAGGGAAGTGATGGAACCTCCAAAAACAATCCCTCAAAGACAAAAATTATCAAAGCGAGCGATGCTTTCATGATGAACGCCACTGCCACCTGCAATTCCTCCTGAGACAGAGGAACCTTCGCATAGTCCTTTCATCAGAGACATACCTCCACAGGTGCCCGTGAGCCCCTCCTGAGCTGTGGCCAGCTCCAGATTAAAGACAGCAGCCCTTCAAAGCCATCGAGCCGCTTCCCGGAGGCCGTCCAGAGGCCAAACCCCAGTGAAAACGCAGGGAACCGTGTGCAGAGCAGGCAGCAATTACACCCTGCGAGCTGCCCAGTGATCTGCTGTTACTAAAGAGCGTCAGACGGATCTTCACTGACTTTCACAGGGTCTGGGCCTTACTTTTACCTTCCCCCAGAAGAAAATCCTGGCTGAAAAAACCCGCCTCGCTCCTGGGGGGGAGCGCTAGTTCAGGGAAACCGGGGGATTTTCTTTCAGGCGTCAAACCCCGTCAGGGCAAAGGCCTCAGACTTCACGCCCCGGCAAGGCCTGAGGCCCAGCCAGCCTCACCGCCCTCAGCCTTCCCCCCGCCGAGCCCACCGGGGCCGCCGCCAGGGTGAAACGGCCCTTCTGGACGGGTAGCGGCGGGAGGAGTGGCGGGGGGCTCCGCGGGAGCGCCGAGGGCGGGCAGGGAGAGCCGGGCCCAGCAGTGAGAGCGACCGCCACGCAGCGTCCGCCATCTTGCCCCGCCTCCCCCGGCCTAGAGCGCCACGTGACAGAGGAGGCGGGACCTCCCCGGAGAGGAGGCGTGGTCACACCGCCCACGGCCCAATCCGCGCTGGAGGGCGGGGCTCCTCCAGGAGGTCGCAAGGCCGGCGCGGAGCCGAGGCGGGGTCGGCGGGCGGCGATTGGTTGCGCCTTGGCGTGCGTGCGTGCCGGGCCCCGCCCCCCCTCTGCCACGTCCGTGAGGCGCCTGCGGCGGAGCCGGTGCGGGCGGCAGTCGGCGCCGCGGCCTCGTGCGCGGGTGAGTGCGGGCGGGGCGCGCGCCGCCTGAGGGGGCTGCGGGGGGCGTCCGCCTCGAGGGGCTGAGTGTGAGGTGAGGGGAACCCGTCCCCGAGGGGCTGGGGGGTGAGGTGAGGTGAGGTGGCACCCCGCGTCCCCCGAGGGGCTGGGGGTGAGGTGAGGGGAACTCCCCCCACGCTCCCCCCTCCGAGGGGCTGGGGGTGAGGTGAGGGGGTGAGGTGAGGGGGTGAGGGGACCCCCCTGAGGGATAGAGTGTGAGGTGAGGGGACCCCCCCACCCCCTCCGAGGGGTTGGGGGTGGGGTTGAGGGGACACCCCCCCCCACCCCCGAGGGGTTGGGTGTGAGGTGAGGGGGTGAGGGGACCCCCCCGAAGGGCAGAGTGTGAGGTGAGGGGACCCCTCAGGGGGAGGCCTCAGGTGTGCCCCGGGGCCAGCACCCCGTCTCGGGGCAAGCCTGGAGGGAACCCCGACACCCATCGGAACAGGCCGGAGCTCTTCCTCGCCGTACATTGATCCTTTTTTTTTTTTAATTGGCCGATGCATTTCCATTGAGTAAGGCATATCTCTGGCTCCACAAAATGCGTGTGAAGCTTCAAACTTCCTCCTGCTCCAGCAGTGCCGGATGTAGTTTGAAAAATAACTCTTAAGGTTGTCAATGTATTTTTTTAAAAAAATACTAACTACTTGAAAAGCATCAAAAATTTTTATTTCGTTCATGTGCTTTTCTACTGCTGTGTGTGCTTGGTATTCTATAAGCTGGAGATGGAATTAATTAGATTTATTTTATTCTGTACAGGACACTATTTGAATTTTGTTGTGAACACTCCTGAATTCTAGGAAGGCTTTGTAATGGGACAGGGTAACAGCAACATTAGAATAATCAAGATCTAGGAACAGAGATACCAAATGTATTGCTGGAACCAGGGAGACTTCAGTTTTGCTTAGCAGTGGCATAATTAACATGCTGGTGATGGGCTTGCAGTCCTCCACACGTATTGGTGATATGATCGCTAAAGCTCAGGACTGGGACTTGGAAGACCTGGATTCTCACTTCTGACTCTGCCATTTATGGGAATGTTTTTTTTTTTTCTTTGCACTTCATTTTTCCCACTGTTTAATTTTGAAAATTCATGTGGGATGAGAATTTTTATTGCTGTTTAATTGCTGTAACATCAATTTTTTTTTACTTTTAGATCAAAGACTGAGATAAGAATGGGGATTTAAAGGCCAGGGTATACCAGCAGGTGGCATAAAAAAAGATTTTGCAGTTGTTTTGGGGTTTTTTTTGTTGTGTTTTTTTTTTAAGAAGCTCTTTCAATTGGGTTTCCAGAGCCACCTTCAGTTTTGAGACTCGCATGCTGCAGCTACACTGAGATGCTTATAGCTGACACCCTCTGTACTTTGTCTGGGCAGCTTAACAGGGCTGTAAGGTGTCTTATTTTGAAAAGTATTCATCGCCTGTCCAACAGCGTGCGACTACCATGTCTTTTATGGTGCAGCTCAGTTAATTTGAAGATATGTAAAGAGCTTAGTCTCAGGAGAAGTTCCCATGATATGCTCTGTGCATACCAGAAACTTGACCGGGTATTCCACAGGTGACTAAGAATTATTTTCCTATATCTATATTCCTATATTCCTATAACTAGCAATTAAGAAAATATATCCCTTTGCTTCCTCTTATCTCTAATTCTGAATAATACACAATTCCCAAATATCTCTTTAATCATTAACAGGTGTCTCACCGTCATCTAGGCAGTTCTGTGTTTTACCTGTTAATGGACAATGAGGTGCTGCGCTCTGCAGCTGAGATGGCATTAGGTTTTGTAAATACACCGAGCAAACATGACTGCCTGAGAAACACAGTACGGGCTGTAAGTGTGCGTGCAGGCTGTTGTATCATCTGTGTTTTCATATGTGTGATGTAGTGCCTGTTGGCTGAGATACTAAATATTTACGTGATGGGACCGGTTGAAAAAAGTGCACTATTCCTACCGCCAGTTTTAAGTGGAACACTAATGTAAATGATCTCCTCTATATTCGGTAAACACTCTTGAGAGTGCAAGATGCTTTCCTCTTCCAAGGGCTGCGGAGGTTAAATATGCTCGTGAGTGTCTTATCTGGTGGGTTTTTTCCAAGAGAAAAAACTTCCCAGATGAACATAAAAGTGCCACATGTGTTGACTTTAGATAACGTGTGCAGTGTCAGTGTGTGCGCTCTTTTTTTAACCCAGCAGCCTCGTCCGGTGAAGGTTGAGGAGCTTCAATCGCAGATAAAGCAAACAGCAGTTCTGGTTTCATTCACTTTTTTTTAGGTCCCTGAGGAACATCACATGGCATGACAGAACCGGGGGAAATAGCATATTTGGAGATTAAAACAGGAGCAAACCAAAATGTTCCTTACTCATGTGCGTTCTGTTCCAGAACACCTGTTGCAGCCATGATGCCTGTTGCAACCGTGATGCCTGACGACACACCGATGTTTGACCCAAATATTCTGCATGAACTTGACTGGAGCGAGAACACAACGACGTTTTCTCCTGCTATTTCTCCTTTAGATCCAGGAGATGGCCTGGTTTTGAGACCACTTTGCACAGCTGATTTAAATCGAGGTAGAATCCTGTTTAACGATTGTCACAAACAAAAGCTGGGTGCTGAAGTAGATAATGTGTATTTCTGCATTATCTCCCAATAGATTAGGATTGCTGGTTTTAACTGATTTGGGTTATTTTTATCGGTAAGGAATTTGAGCACTTGGCACCATGGATTGGTGCTGTGTTGGGTGACCCTCAAAATTGGTTTTACTGTTTTAATAACCTCAAAAACAGTCTTAAAATTCGAGTCAAAACTTCCACGTGCTCCACAGCTTCCTATTCATCGCAGCTTTAGAGAAAGCAGTACAGCTGTTCATAGTGTTCCCTTTAATATTAAAGTAATGCGAAGCAGCATATTCTTCTTAGAGCATGGAGACTTCCTCAGTTCTGTAACTTGGACAAAAAGGTTGTTCTGAACATACAGCTTCATATCCCATAATTACAGGCTTACACTTTTCTTTCCTGACTGTATGCATCTTCTGCACTCGAGCTGCAGTTTGCCGCTGATGCATTAGCTGATCCTTCAGCATTGCTTAAGGCGGGAGTTTGATTTTAAGATTACAGTCTGGTTCTGTTACATGCAGAGCGCAGGCCCGGACATCCAACTCAATTGGATGGTGCCATGGGGATGTTAACTCTCTCTTAAACAAGCTGTGTCGGGTTGTTCTGTGCTATTTGGAGCGAATTGTGTGTCTCTGTCCCTCACTGATGGTTTGTGGTTTTTTTCCCTTCTTTTATAACAGGCTTTTTTAAGGTTCTGGGTCAGCTGACTGAAACTGGAGTTGCAAGCCCAGAGCAGTTTATCAGTGAGTATATCGTTATTTCTTGGCATTTCCATAGAGGTTGCTGGGAACCAGAGGATGCTGATGCTGACGGCAAAGCTACTTGGGTGCGAGGCTGCCGGCTGCCTGATGCCAGAGGGATTTATTAGTTCAGCTCCCCTGAGGCAGCGTTTGGCACTCGGCGTTGGGTCCAGTGGCAGCTGTCCCAAAGGGCTTCTTGGCTGGGACGGGCCTAAATTGCGTTACCCGCTTTTGAGCCTGAGCTTTAGATAACCTGGCAGAAGGGGCTGTGGGCGATGGCTTGTTTTGGCTGAATTATTGCAGGACCGGTAGTGGGGCAGAGGCTTGCCCTTTGATCATCGCTCAACAGCGTCCTGAGCTTGCTTCGCTGTTGGGACCGAGATGTACGAAAACTTAGAGGCACTGCCACCTTCATCCTGGTGCCCACCTGCAGAGACCCTGGGGCAGCTGAGGAAAAGGCGCTTGTTTAATCTCTGCTTTTTCCTGGTTCTGTCCCTGGGTTAGTCTGACGCTGGGGCTTTCAGGTTCTGGGGTCTTGGGCGCATCTTGTGATCCTGAACCCTGCAGTGATCCGCATTCAGAATCCGCTGCACGTGTTAGACTTCACAGCAGTTTAATCTGAGATTAACGGTGAGTGTGCCGCTGTCTGTCTGCTCCCACAGAAACCTTTGAGCACATGAAGAGGTCTGGAGATTACTATGTTACTGTCATAGAAGACACAAATCTTGGACAGATTGTTGCTACGGCAACGCTGGTGATAGAACATAAGTTCACTCACTCCTGTGCAAAGGTATGTTCTCTCGCTGCAGCTGTAAAGTGAGGAAAAAGATGCTGTCCCCAGACCCTGTGCATGTTATTTTTACGATGTTACTGTGTGATGAAGTACCTTCTGCCAAGTCAGTGACAAAGGCATTTTAAAAATATCTCCCATCCTTGGGTGCTCAGCTAAATAGTAAAAGGAAGCTTTGGCTTTTCTTTAGGAAAAAGAGCAATGATGTCTGTCCCGTTCTCCCTCCCAGTGAGCTTTTGAACTAGTCAGACTCGGTTGTGACGGAGCAGATGGCTGAGGATCTCGCTGCCGTGCAGTCCCAGCTAGACGCGTGAAAACAGGGAGCTGGAGAGATACAGATCCCTCAGCGGGGAACGGCTGTGGTGGGACTGCGGGTCCTGCTGGGTGCTGGAAGGGGCACTACCAGCATGTCAACCACTGGAGGGGCTGTATCGAACTAGACAGCAGAAAATCCAAGCGTGAAATGTAGCGCAGTGGGGAAACCAACTCAACAGTGTTCTCTTCAACTAACGCTCACCTCTGTCTTCACAGAGAGGAAGGATAGAAGATGTAGTAGTAAGCGGGGAGAGCAGAGGAAAGCAGCTTGGTAAACTGTAAGTATTTCGCCACCTTTGCCATTCAACAGCAGGCAGGGCAGCCAGCCCTGGCCCCGTTGGTTGGTGTCTGTCCCCCCCCA
Organism: Himantopus leucocephalus; assembly: GCA_003993805.1. Lineage (NCBI taxonomy): Eukaryota > Metazoa > Chordata > Aves > Charadriiformes > Recurvirostridae > Himantopus > Himantopus leucocephalus. The sequence continues at coordinate 64,537,214 of RSEF01000005.1, forward strand.
GCTTTCCGCACTAATGGGTGCCAGCAGAGATGGCTGGGCAGGCCGGGGAGAGCAGGGCTGCGGCCGGGCAGGTTGGCTGCGGGGCAGGGCCCGCCCCGGGCAGAAGGTGTCACCAGCTGGCAGAGGCGCTTGTAGCAGCAACATAAAATTGTCTGCCAGATGCTGGTGCTTTGTTCTTCTCTNTTTTTTTTTTTTTTTTTTTTTTTTTTCTTCTGTCCTGTGTACTGAAGGAAGAATGCAGAGGGCTGTAAAACTTCAGTATTGTAGGTCTGATAACTTAAGCTAATTAAATGTTAATAGAGCCAGCGTTCGGGACAGTTTCGTTTAACTGTTGGTTTTCTCTCTCTTTCAGATTAACGTCCACCCTGACGTTGCTAAGTAAGAGACTGAACTGTTACAAAATTACGCTTGAGTGTCTGCCAAAAAATGTGGGTTTCTATAAGAAGTTTGGCTATTCGGTATCTGAAGAAAACTACATGTTTCAGCGGTTCTTTAATTAAGAACTTCCAGTTGGGTTTTTTTGTAAAGACTGTTGGTGGAGGAGCTCGTGCTACAAACATTCTCTTCGTGGAAAATTTATATAGTTTATTGCTGCAAATATAACAATCCCTATAAATAATGAACATCAAATGTGTAAATCCTGGGAAAAAAAAATTAAAACTGACATTTTAGAAGGGTCCTTTGGGTTAGGAAATAAGCGCTTAGAACTAATTTTTACTACTGTTCATTCTAAGTGAAGCTTTTTTGTTCTAGCTGAGTTACAAAGGACTCTTGTTAAAGGGATGGTTTTTAACCAAAGGTCTATATTTTTATCTCAAATTTTTTCTTGCATTGTATTTTTCTAAAGGTCTGCGCTTCTTTTCTCGGTAGCCGAAGTACAGCTCGCGGGATTGTTCTGCTGTCTGTACTTCACGGAAGGATGATGTGGCTCGGGTAGGGATGATGCTTCTCTCCATGCAGAATTAGTGACACGGAACGGGCGTTTGTTCTGTCCTTTCCATGGAAGCTCCCTGACGTGCTGTCGATGTTAGTGTGCCTAAACTTTTATAGGCACTGTTTTAAACTGAATTTGTTACTATTTGTGCGGGTAGGGAAGAATCCCTATGGGCTATGCTAAAGCTGATGTTCCGAGTCTAAAAATGGATGTGTACTTCTCACTGCAGGGGTCCTGCACTTTAGCTGATAACTTTGTTTTCAGGATAATTATGTGTTTTCAGACTAACCCAATGGTTTGTGACAGGGGAAAGGTAACTGGGAAACTGGAATGTCTGACAGACAGCATGCACCCTGTCTTGAGCGGGGCTCTGGCTAATATTCAGTGGGAACATGATTTGGGATTCAGCTTCATCGAGCGCACCCAGCCAGCTTGCTGTACTGGAACTCCTGAGGGCTGGGGGGCTGCGGTTTTGCTGGTGATGGTTTGTGCCTATGGCATAGCAAACCGGCAGGGAAATCCCCCGTCCTGATCCCGAGGGAGTGTTGCTGCTTCAGAGCATCCCTCTTGCTGTAAGATTGGATAAATGATTTTAGCACTTTTGCCAGTGATGGCAAGCAAATAATGTACAAAGCCCTGGTTTCAACAGTAGTGTTTTGTGCAAAGAGAGTGACAAATCCTACATCTATGAATAGGGCATTATAAATATGTGAAGGTTCGTACAGAACAGCCAGTCTTGTTTGTGAACAGTTCGGCCTTACAAAATGTTCTTTCATTGTGGTGTGGAGAGCTACTTTAAGCTGTGGTGGGGGTTCTATTTAATGTTCCTGATGGTACTCTACTCAATATAGTGTTCCCTTGGTGATGTCTGTTTTATTTATTGATTATTTTTTTAAAAAATCTTTGTTTAAGCTGAATAAATGAAGACTGCCAAATGTATCTGGTCTGGTTTTTGTATTGCTGTGTTGTGCCTAACGGTGGGTATCCAGAGTGAGCGTGTACCTGTTGTCTTTCACAACAGTAGCACCTACTGCTGCAAAGCCCTTTGTCCTTTCCCTAGGCTGAAAAGAACACTTTTTACAGACTCCATACTGACTTTAGGCACGTGTCTGATGCACGTACGCATCTTTGCAAGGATGGCTTCTCTCTGACAGAAGATCCAAGTGCCTTGAGCCCTAACTCTCAACTAATTGTATAAAATCAGCTACTGATTTATGCTGGGCCCAAATGACTGAGGTGGACTTCCTTGCCTTTCAGTTTTAATTAATTTTGCATTTCCACTAATTTAAAGTGGATTATTTGAATTCCATGATATCTACACCATCTAAATAGCTCTAGGCCCTCATCAAGAGTTAATGAATAGATTAGTACAAGTGAGGAGCAGGGGATTGTGTACCCAGCTTAGATCACTGTAAAATAAATGAATTAGGGTGGAAGCTTGGTTTTGTGGCTGCAGGACAATGCCTCTGCTGGGCAGAATCCAGCTCATGGCACCCCTTTAGCTTTGAAGAGCTCTTTGTTCTGTACCAGAGGTCACACTCCCAACCTTGGCAGGCTAACACCCCTCTGGAAACAGCAGTCACCTACTGTGTCACACCTCCAATGGGAATTCCCATGTCAGGAATTCCTCTGGAGGAAAGACTGCGCTCAGTGACACTCTACAGACTGTGGGCAGGTGCCATAGAGCTGGTACTACCCTGGCTGGGGACATACAGGCACCACTGTGGTGGAAGAACACCTAATATGCAGGTGTGTATTTTAAATGGAAAAATGGCACAAATAACAGCATTTAACAGCAACAGGTGGTATTAAAGTACATTATGCATCTCCTAAACTGAGGAAGCCCTGTTAATTTATCTACAGTACAATTGGCTCAACAGGAAGGAGCAGGACATACCTCCAGAGAACAAAGGAACCAACAGCAAGACGCCTTCTAACATAACTACCAGCTTCTCCAGACGTTTAATATTACCCTCCCTGGAATTTCATTTTTTGGGTGGCAGCTCTCCTGCCATGAGGAGGCGATCTCCAGCTCCTCCACTCTGCTTCCCCTAGGCTGGAAAGGGAACTCTAGCACCTTGACATACAGCTGTGGATCCCCGAAGATCTGGGTCCTGCAGCTTTGTGTCTGAACCTAGAGAAGGGACAAAATTCATCCTCTACTGATACCATGGCCTTCCAGTGAGGGACCCCTGCTGCCAGTTACCACCTTAACCCCAGAAAGCAAACAGTAACTGAAACACCTACTGGCTAGTAAGCTAAATGAGACAGACCTCAAGAATAAAAGGCTTAATAATAGATACATGAGGAAAACTAATCTCAGAATCCCTTAGGATGTGAGAGGCTGTTATCTGCAAGGCAGCAGGCAGACAGACCAGAATGACTGTAAAACACGTCAGCAGGGTGTAATGGCACAAAAAAAAAAATAAGATTGGTGGAAAATTCTTAGTCATGAAGCTTGTTAGTTTGTGAAAGAGTCTCCCCAGGGAAACACCAGGACCCCTGTGAGATAACAGAACCAGACTACACATGAACAAGCCTCTCTGGCAGGGGAGAGTTACATGAATCAAGAGTGTTCTTCTGTCTGTGTTTCATCTCTACCCCTTCCCAAGGGAGCTGAAATAGAAAGCAACTTTACGCAGAAGTCCTGGTTCCCATCACTGTTTCGTCGGAAGCTTGTAGCTGGCAGCATTTGGTGAGCTGTGCAAGAGACAGGCGTCCACAAACCCCACTGCAGCCATGTGGTAGCCTCATGGCGTAAGCAGTGAAATGTCTGAGAATGTATTTCCCAACAGCCCCAGAAGCATTCCTTTAAAGAGAGTCAGTTAACAGCATGTAATAAACACTACAACTGCAAAACCAGCACTGCACAGTCAGCTTAACACCGACAAGTAACACTTCCTTTTTTCAAGCTGAAAATTTCCTAACTAAGGCATCATACGTTTCTTAAAAGATTTTTTTTCTCTGAAGGATTTGCACTGCTCCATCACTGACACAGGTGGCAGAGGACAGGCAGCAGTGAAGGGAAAGTGCTGCTGAAAGCTGGTTCAGCTCCACTAAAGCTGTGAACCATCCCCACATGCAGCACTCCAGGGCCTTCCCACTCCACAGAAGAGGTTATTAAACTGTGTCCTGGTTCCGGCAGGGATAGGGTTAGTTTTCCCAAGGATCTGGCACAGGACATGGGTATTCCATACCACGTGAGCCATGCCCAGTCTATAGCTGGGAAGCTGGCCACTGGGAGGGAGCAGGAAGTCCCTGCTTGGGAGCAGGTTGGGGTTCCCAGATCCGGTCGGTGAACAGTGGTACAGTACATTCCTCTGTCAGTGTTTTTGTTTTCCTCTGCTGTTCTATTAAACCACTTTTATCTTAACCCCTGAGATTTGCCTTTTTCTGCTTCTCCCCCACAGCTGGTGGAGGGGTGAGTGGTTCTCGGTTGCCAGCTGAGGCCAAACCACAACCAGCTGCAAAGCCTCACCCCAGACTCCTGGCTCAGCTAAAAGCTCTGACCTACTGCAGGAGGATTTCCTCCTCAGGCCTCACCGACATCTGCCAGAGCAGCATGCTTTAACCCAGGCAGTAGCTTTCAAAACAGAATCCGCTAACTACTTGTTAGAGCCTTGACACAGGCCAGGAGCTCAGCCTTGCTCTGGAGGGACTGCAAGACAAGGCAGAGGACCAGTGACTAAGCAAAGACCAGCAAGTCACAGACATGGTCAGCTTGCCCTGAATACACAAAGTGAGGCAGAGCTCCCACAAAGCAAACAAGCTGCTGGACAATCCTGCCAAAAGGCAGCATCAGAAGAGATCCTCACAGTACAAAATGGCTTCGCTGTTTAGATTCATGCCTTCAAATTCAAAGATATCTGCCCTCAGAGAGTCCCCCTCAGCACAGGCTGACAGAGGACATTGGCCGTTCGCACACAGCCCTATCAGAGCACAGGGAGGTGGCCGGCTGCTCAGATCCCCAAAAGGTCTTTTATATTGGTTCACCTCTCTTGAGCCCACCTGTTCCCTCTTAAAATACAATCTAATTACCAGATCAGATTTCCCAAATACACAAGTTCTACTAACTGCTTTGTAATTTGCTCAGTCACCACAGTGCTCTAAAGGAGCCATCGTTTCACTCGTATCTTTTACGCAACAGGCCAATTGGCAAATAAAGCAGAGATGCAGAGCTGACCCTGCACTTGCACAACCAGTGGTTATCGCAGTGCTTCTGAGAAGGGAGAAGAGTTAAAGCTGCACAAACCGCCTTGGCAATTCCCAATTTGAAAACTTTAAAGCACTGATAAGTGCACGGCCTTAGCTGACTCTAATGGTTTAGAAGAGCTGAGGTGAATCCTTTAGGTCTTGATACTATTATGGCCAGTGCTTCAGGCATCAGTTTTCAAACACCAACCCAATTTTTACCTCAAATGATGCAACTATTGTCCTACAAAGGGAATGACTCCTTCAATACCAGTTTGACGGTGCACTATTTAGTAGACAAATGGACCATACTGGCTTGTTCAACTTGTTAAATCAACCTATACTTAATTTAACGAGCAACATTTTAATGCTAGCTGAAAGAATTTGGTCTTGATATGTCTCATATTGATAGCTGCCCTCTGTATTAATCCAGCACATGACTATTTGATTAAGTAATTAATCAGTGCTTTGTTAAAGTTTAACTTGCATAAAACAAATAGAGATTTTTAGAGCAGTATTTTCTCTGAAACTGGTCTCGAGAGTGTCAGTCTCAAGATAATTCAGTATATAATGAGGTTTTGTAACAAGTTAAGAGTTAAATACCGATTAGATCACTGCTGTTGCTCAACTGCTGGTAGTGCATAGCACAGTCTGTAAAGCACATTTCTACAAGCATGACCATAATATATACTGAGAACAAGATGAGTTTTAGCAAACTTTTTCTTTACTAAAGTCTCTTGTTATAAATTACACAAATAACTTTATAAACAAATCCCCCCCAGCTTGCATTTTGTTTAAAGTAATAACTTTATATCATACAAATAAAGAAATTTCAAGTATGAAAAGTGCATTATTGCAATAATACCTCTTTGCAAGTCCAAAAATCTTGGTTTAGAATAAAACTGTAAAGTGTAAAAAAGGAGTAAAACAATCAGTGCCATCTATTCATTCAAGAAGTCCAACATCTTAAAAATGATGCTTAGTGTGTTGCAGAGGCAGATTTACATCTGAAAGCAACATGTAATTGAAAAGAAGCTATGTGTGTGTTCATCGTTTTGCATTATTAGTTCTTTTTCCCTAGTTTTCTTCACCTTTCTTGGCAGGAATTCACAATACAAACAGTGCTGTCCTCAGGTATCATCCGTTCTGTGCTGCTGCCACCTGCATGGTTCCAAGTTCTTCATCCTCCTCGTGCATTCGCTTTAAACTTCCTGCAAAAGGGAAGAGGAAGGAGGAGACATCTGAAAAGATCAGCTCTAACGACACACAGCTGTGAGCAGGACTACAGGGCAGTTGTTGTTGCCTTCTTGCCTTTGAAGACATTCAGCTTTTGGACAGCCAGTTGCTGACAGCACTCTTCTTCCCTCGCACTTCTCCACATGGAAGGGAACACTCCTGGAGCCCACCATTTTTTGTACCCCCTTTACATCTTCCCCCAAACTCCATTTTCACTGACCTTTAGCAGGCGTTGCTACTGGCACACCTCTATATGATTAAGGTAACATTTTCTTTATGCCCTAATCCCATTGTGTGTTTAAAGGCACAGCAAAACTTTTTTTTCTTTTTTTCCAGAGCTACTGCCTTAATTTTAAGGGCAGCGATTATGTCATGAACATTGGCCTGAACTTTCATTGGTCATGAACTTTCAGCCTGTCACCCTTGGTTCCTCTAGGGAACTCCGGGAGAGGCAGGGCTCTTCTCTAGTATGTCACGGAAGTGCAGACAACACAGGAAAATTCAACCATAGAACAGAATATTTAAATACCGCGTCCTAAAGTTTGAACATGGCTTGCACACCAACTGCAGCCATCTCCTTCCCAAAAGTTTGAGATTCACTGCCGCTGAGGGTGCAAAAGGCACCTCACAACAACAGGTAAGAGAGGCGACATCACACACAACAGGAGAGGCTTCTGACCTGTAGTACCAGGTGGAACTGAGAGGGATCTCTCCAGCTGCAGCGGTGACATCATCTGGATGGTTAATTTTGCTAGATAGATGGCTTCATATTCCTGAAAAAGTTTAATAATACATATTGCTATTAATCCTTTGTAAGGATGAGAAGGACTAATTCAGAGAATTCACTAGGACAGATTAGAGAGTATATCATAGTAAGGTAGAGATTTTAGAGCAGGAGAGTTCTTTGTTGCTTTGGTGTGAATGACAAAAACTGTCAGGAAGACAGAGCAAAAGAAAACTTAAAGGATGACAAGAAGTGGCTTTAAGGAAGAGAGTAAATTTTCATTTAAAAAACTGTGAGAATGTTCAGAGAACTCATTGTTTTTCCCAGTAGGCAATTCAGACAGTAGAAACAAACCAAACTCAGAATACAGTAGCTTCAGAGATTTGTTACAAGGACAAACCATACATGGCCTTGAAGTTGTGTTCTAGCAACCTGTCACGCCTTCAGTGCCACACAAATACTCCTCACAGGAGTTACTTTAACAAAAAAACCAAACAAACTCAAGACATATTCAATCATCTTGCTGCCAGCCACCTAAGTACCAGCAGAGACACTGCAAATCCGTTTCAACATACTGTCCTGATGTTTGCCCACCATGCACCCAACAGGCTCCCAGAACATGATAAAGCAGCTTCATGATGCCACTGTTTGCTGTTTCAGACTTGTGAATTTCATCACCTATGAATGCAAGTGTCAAGAAGCATCACTGATGTGTGCCACAACACTCACTTTGCAGTTTCCTTAGTCACCAATTAAGCTGTTTCAGAGCCTCTTAATCACTGCACAAAACAGGATTTTTATTTCCCCTCCACTCCTATATTTGCTTTGTCTAAAGCTTAAATCTAATGAACTAGGGTACCCACTCATCTTCCTCCCAAGCTCTACTACGGCTTCTGACATTTACTTGAAGCATACTTATACAGTAAATGTTAAGCCTAAGTAGAAACAGCTGTTTCGCAAGAAGATGATTCATCAAATGGGTTTTGAGTTATGACCAGAAAAAAGAAAAAAGTCACCTGAAGTTGATGGACAAATCCAGCATTAGGATTAATACAGAATCTTCTTTCTTGAACATAAGTAAATGCGTCCCTTAAAAAGAGAAGGAGAAAATACTTCAGTAGAAAACAGATGATGACAAGTCTCCGCAGTTTCAAGAGTCTTCCTTCCAATTATCAGTTCTTAGGAAATATACAACCTCTAAACGCTCCTCAGAACTGTTCTGTATAACTGAAATTGTTTAGGCAAAATAGGAAGCAGTAGTTGTAAAATACTATTTGCCCACCCCACCCCCAGTCTTCAGCTTGCTGGCCTGTTTTCAACACACTCCTCAGAACAGCCTCTTGGGGCCTCTCCTATAGTTTCACAGTGCGGTGTCAATCTACGTAGGCTGATAGCTTGTTCCCATTAGCAGCAGGTACCTACTACTTCTTAAAGAAAGGATGCAAACAGACCTGCAGTGAAACGGAACAGTCTGCCCCACGTAAAGTCTTCACTCAGTCTCAGTAGGTAACAACTGGCTTATGCATCAATACATGACTGTTTACATTTCCTTCAAAATTATTATTCACTTACACCACTTGAATTAAAAAATTAATACCTACAGACCTATCAGACTTCTTATCTGTACTAAAGTACTCTCTCTCTTCAGGCATTTCAGGCAAATGGCTAACTACATGACCACACTCTGTTCTTACCTGTACTTCACCCCAAATGTTTCCATTATGTATGCAATAACTAAGGCAGCACTGAAAAGAAAAGAAAAAAAAAAAAGAAAAATTCAGTAAAATATATTTCCATGGCCTTAAAAAAAAAAAAAAGGCAGGATGGATAGTCTCCTACCTTCTAGAAATCCCTGCATTTCCATGGACAAGAACTTTTCCTGAGAAGGACAAAAATAAAACAAAACAAAACCAACCATACTTGTATAGACTGAAGAAAATTCTGTGAAATGTAAACTACGTTCCTTGTTATGGAGAACTATGCATTAGCAAGGTACATCCTAAAAATAATAGGGGGTAATACTTCACTCTAGATTACTAACTACACTGTCCATTACTGCCCTGGGATACAGAAGCATGGCTTCATGCTCCTCTGAGGATTTTGAGTAACAGAATCCACATTCCAGGACCACAATGCAGNCACTATCTAAAAAAAAAAAAAAAAAAACCCCTCATGCACAGAACACAGTTGTGTTTAAAGTCGGAAAAAAAAACCAAAACCCAAACAGATATACAAAAAGGTCTGTTTTCCAGTTGAAGGCAAAAGGAAAGAACACTTTGCTCTGAACTTGTATAATATAGTTCAAGTCAAGCACAATAAAACCCCAAATTTAAGAAAACCTCATACTTAAAAGCCTCTAATACATACCACTAAGTTAGTTTTAAAGCTTTAATGTGTTAGTGAATAAGGAAAAAGGTTAATATGATTTTACCTCCACTTTGTAAACTTCCATCAATAAATTCTTTAGTCTAAAAAGAAAAAAAAAAATAATCACAAGACTGAAAGTTTCAGATTATTTTAGATATTGCTGCTACTTGCATTTAAATTTGGTAGGATTTTTCTATCAGTTTTTATATACAGTGACAATAATACACTCTCTTTACACAAACTTAGACATCACTTTAACTGGACATTTCTTTTGTACTTTTAACTATCCAGAAAGTTGTCAGTGAAAAAATAGCACAAAGTTAGAAACAAAAATCCATAAAAATCCAGTATGCATTCCTTTTACAATCATCACATCACATGTTATGCCACTATAACAAGAAGTACCTTCCAAACATCTTTGTTTAACAGTTGGGGGGGGGGGGGNGGGGGGGGGGGGGGGGGGGGCAGTGCGTGGAAACAAAACCCAAAACCACAAACACAAACCCACATGCACCAACAGCAATATGGCCTGGACTGCTCTGCTGACACCTGTGTCTTCCTAGAAGTTCTCCAACGATATTTTCAGTTATAAAAGTAGGTCTAACCAGCCTATAAGGTGAGACGCCCTGTAGTGAGGTCTGTGCAATACTGCCAGGTTGAAACAGCTCATCAGATGAAAAGCAAAAACTAAATAATTTATTGTAGGGAAAACTCAGACCAGACTCTTAAAAATACACCAACGCAGAGCTACTAAGGTACCAGTAACTGTGAGATTTGGAACGGATGTTGCTTGATCAAATAGTATTATATTTCAGAAAAGCTGCAACTCATCAACTGATTTGTCGCCTTGTTCTGCAAAAACATGACCACCTCTACCATGTACGGGGACACCAGAAGAGCTTTTTGATGGGTTTTGGGTGGGGGAAGGAACAAAATGCTTTTGCTCTGTTGCAAACTAACCTAAAATAAAGACACAAAACCATAGCTCAAAACTAAGGATTTATTCCATTTCCACAGGCCAGTATGTAATGGGTACTGTTTAAGTTAAAGTTACTTTTTAATTCCTCTACCATATACATGTTTCAAGATGCTGTAAAACTTAGTTACACCAACTAGTTACTATTTTCTGTTGAATTTGTTTTAGTATTTGATACAGCCAAGTTCTCCAGCATTCTCCTATGACCCAATTTCTTTGTTTTGAGACCAGTCTTTTATTATTGCCTCAAAAGAAAAAAAAAAAGAAAAGAGATACAGCTCTTACAACCCTGCCTGTGTTTCTGTACTTGTAAAAGGAGTTAATTACGCTTACTAAAGTGGCAACAATAAGGTTACTTAAGAGTTCACAGCCCATGCCTCAGGCATCTGAGTATCTGTCAGTTCTGAAAACTTAGTGGGCAACTCCATTCCCAAACCATCCACGTTAACACACAAATACTCACCATAGGGAAAAATCGTATTATATTCTCAACTGGATTATCTGCAATATCCAAGACTAAATACCTACAATGAAAAGAGTTGCTATGAGTACACAATAACACTGAGTTGCTGCCACCAGTACATATACAGCTGAGTCAACCCCACTATAATACTCAAAACTGCAGAAGGAAGCCAGCACCACCCTCCTGGCTTCACTTTCTGGTCTGAGCTCCAGAACTTCTACAATGAAGCAACCTCTGGAGCTGTCCTTATGATGAAGGAAGTGAGGAACCTTCTCCAACATCCCCTGACAAAATCAACTCTCAGAGTGGAAGACATTCACAACTGCCATGCTCCAGGTGACTCAACTTTGTTTGAAAGCATCCTACTAGTTACTCACATGCTCCCCATCAGTTTGTAAACATGGGCCAGTGTTGTTCCCTGCGGCTCTACAACTCTTTCAGAGGTACAGGTATGCTGATCAAGTTACCTCAAATGTTTTATTAGCAGGACAAACTGTACTCAGAACTAATAACTTTAAAACTGAAGACAGTTACTGCAGACTAATGGATACTTCTCATTTCCAGACTTGCCTAGAGTCTAGCGGGATGAATAAACTTCATGATTTGGATTTAAGAATCTTCCTACACCTTAGCACATTTTTCACATAGTCTTTACAACGTGAAAATATTTGGAAAGAACACTAACGTTAAAAAAAATCTCAATAATACAGAATAAGGTGTTTAAAATTAAGACTATTCATTGTTTACAGGTCTGCATGTTATGATCATTTCTCACCTAAATAACTGTTGGAAGTTTGGTTTAATAAAATTTGCTTCAATGTTTTGCCGTATGCATATCACATGGGTTATTCCATGTTTCTGAAGTATAGGTAGCTGTGGAAAAAGAAAAAACACAGATTTTTTTTTAAATTACTGAATCCATCTATTGCACACTAATAAAAAGAAAAACTATACTTAAATACACAATAGGGCTATGTCACATCCTTAAGGCAAAACAGAGCTAGTTTTCTAATATTCAAAGCATAGCATGAAACATTTTGTCTTTCAAAAATACAAAACACAAGCATTAAGAGCTGCAAGAGAAAGCATTCCTAACAATGATAAAAAGAACAGGCAGTAAAGAAGGCATTCAATGAACTTGCTTGTCTCTGCCCACCTTTCACTTTGCCTGAAACTCCAAGTCCCTACACGACGTAGTAATTCTCAGCTAGCATTGGATTCTTGCTTGAATCAGACCATTGAAAGGAAGATCATTTAAACTATGAAGTAAGCCTGCAGATACAAGCTTTGTCTTAGCAGTGTTTGACTTTATTGTAGATGCAATTTACCTTGTTTTACTGCATGTGTGTGAGTTCACAGTTCTGATTTGTGTTGCAACACTTTAACAAAGGAAACAGATTGCCTGATCAGTAGTGTGCAAGTCTCAAATGTTTTACCTTTTTCTATGAAAAATTATATTCAAACTTAACTATAAGACTCAATTTTTAATGCAAAAAGCTCACACATGAATGCTCATTGTATTTAGTGTGCAAGTCACTTCAAACCTGCACTTCTCTCTGGTTCTTAAGGAGTAGGTAAAGCTGACTAGCTGCACTGAGAGAGCGTGCATGTGTGTGTACACGAACATATGCAGAACTTCAAGCCACGTGAAAAAATTTAATCAGGGCTCTTTTTTCATTTTTCTCCTGAACTAACCCCTTAGCTCACAAGGTTGTTATGGAAAACGCAGATGCTGACCCCAGTCAGGTAATCCTGCAGGCTAAAAGGACCATCCCATAAATGCACTAGGTATTACTTCCACTCTGGCAACTTTCATGTCCCAGTTCAGAATTCCAGCCAACTTTACATCTACATAGATAACACTTGAACATATCGCCACAGTAACAAATCACCACAGCAAAGATTGAGACACTATTCTGAAAATCATACCTTGCTTTTCATAGCCGAAGAATACGGGCCTAAAAATAACCCAGGTAAAATTTCCTAGGGGACAGAAAAACAGACATTTAATACCACCTCAAAATTATTTAAAATAATACATTGCATTCAACTCAAACTATGGCCACAGAAACAATTAATTTACATATTAGTGAGAAATGTGTTATCAAGCCTCATTTATAACAGCACAAGAGAAAAAAAATCGGTTTGGCAAAATAAAAGAAACATGATCTTTGTGCGGGAGATCTTGTTTTGGAACAGGAATCAAGTCCTTTATTTGGACTAAGTTCCAGTTTGATTACTACATCTTACCCAGCCCCAGATCAAATGAAAGGAACTCTAACTTTGTATATAATCGTGTCTTGCAACTAATTCCAAATCGCTCTCATGGGAAGAGATACACACATGGTAAGTCTTCTAGCTTTGTCCTAGTAGTAGGAAAATATCAATTTTTAACCATTTATCTCCCCACCAATAAAGACATGTAGGTCTGTAGATCTTGGGCAAAGATTTGGCTGACACCTTGGTAGGAAAGTTTTAATTGTCCATCCTACTTGAGAACACTTGCTTCCAATAAAATTTAAGTTAAAAAGCAAAGCTCCAATATATTTTTAGCAATCATCTCCTAAAAATGTTCAAAGACAAAAATGTAGTATTTTGTGTATTCTGAAGAGGAGGACAAAATTACTTTTTTTTTTTCCCCCCAGTACTTGGACAACAGAGATCCAAGCGCACCTGCACTGGAAGCTGGCAATCCTCGCACATCTCTCCCATGGTGCTGCCTGACACTTCACCCCTAAAGACTGATTTTGATACCAGCTCTTTTGTAGGGCACTTTATTTTTCTGAACACACCACGGAATTTGACTCAAATGGTAAATGAAAGTGCATCATACCTGCATCTCTCTCCTCATGGGATAGGTCCAATCCTTAAAAATAAAATAAAAAATAATTACATATGCATACAAAGGGAAAAACACATTCAGGCAGAGATCTATACGTGCATGTTATATAAAAGAATCAAAATCTATTTTCTGCAGATTCTATAAGCTACCTGCTATGCAACAGGCACGTTGTTTGCCCTTACTGCTAACTCTCCACATGGATACCAGTAACACTCCAGTGCAAGGAATACTACTTTGAAAGCTAATGTGAAGAAACCTCAAGTACTCTACATCAGTGATGAAGCCTGTGCAGAACAGCCAGTGTGTTGAACATCCACACCTCAGCTTTCTGCTTAGAAACTTCCCTCTAGAGTGGGAAGAAAAAAAGAAAAAGGCAAAAAGATTTAGAACATTCTGTACTAGCCACAGAAGCAAAAAAATTCCTTTGACTGGTACATTCCTACAGCCACTGAAAAAACAGTTAGAAGATAACAAGTATAGCAGGTAACTCCCTTAAAATCCACACTGCCTCACCTAATACATTCAAACTAACTTTATTTTGAATATTCAGGATTTAGCTTTAACAATTCTAGGAACTTATGTTCTCCATGAACACAGCGAGCCATTAAAGCGAATGTCCACTTTTCTCCATCCTAGACAGATACGCTGGGGAGGATCCTAGCACAGCAAACGCATATACTTGTGTTCAGCCACAAGGACATGATACTCCTTGTCAGTTGATTTACAGCTAGCACATCACACTCTTCCACAGAATCTCAGACCCACAAATTTGTGAAGGTTCACCACTTGGAAACCATCCCTTCCCAGCTGACTATTTACTATCATCCAACTCAATCTATCAGAACTGTCCAGAACAAATGCCAGGATCAACATTTTCATCCGTTGCTCCATTTCACAGAACTGCCAAAGCTGAACAGAAAAATGCTCAGGCAGACTTTATTCCTGTCTTTCCTTCTTTACAACTCCCACTGTCCTCTATTAACAGGCTCTTACTCATTCTTTGACCCTCACACACGAAGGAGTTATATCTGAGATCACAGTTACCAGCTGGAGAAAAAAAAAAAGGAAATAGTCAAACATATCAAATCAAATAGACTGCATACATTTATTTACATAACTTTGTTGGTTGATTCACACATACACCGCAGCTAAGAAAAAACTTTGCCATATGTCGTTCTTGTCAATGTTCCAATCTCCACAAAACTATGAGAACTCTAAAAATTAAACTCTAAATATTCTACATCTGAAGTTAGGTGAGGATTACACCAACAAAGATCCAGGACCTTAAACTGCATTATTGTCCACCTTAGCACCTGTAGTTGTACCAGTAGCATCAATTTCACATTAACCCTCTTTTTACTACGACACACAAGAAAAATCCAGTGCTTCCCCCAGACACAGTGAGGTTTTGCTAGCCCTTGGTAGTGGAATTAGAAAGGATTTTAGTATCAGTAAAGTTATTGTGGAAAGTACTTGAGTTGAATCTGGGACAGCATTTCTGAGAAAGCAAACAAACATTAAGCCACTCAAAAGAATTCTTTGAATACTACCTAAATTGGTAGTACAAACAGAGAAATAAAATGTACTGAAATGGGCTTTCCTAAAGACACAGAGAGGTAGCTAAGTTATTTCTGCATGTTCCAGATGTAATAATAAAAGCTCCTGGTAGTAGAAAGTAGAAATCCCATGTCAAAAGGATGATATTTACGGAAATGTATCCTTTGAAGGTTGACCTAAGAGTGTTTTAGCATAATCCTGTTGTCTCACTGTGTATACGAAAGCATAATTCACTCAAAAAGCAAGAAGTCCCCAGTTTCGTCCACATATAAAAACAATATTACAAGTAATAAACTCTGAAAAGTTTAAGCTGTACTTAGTATACAAGTGCTCAAGTTTGTTTATCACTCCATTTATACACTTGTAGAATTTAAAAGTCTTAGTCTGGTGCATAATGAAAACACAAATTAATCAGTACTTTGGTCAAGGGGACTTAACAATACATTACAAACATTCCTCTCAAATGCATTAGAAGCAGGAAATTGTGTTAGTCCCAACAGCCGTAAACTGTGCAAAATAAGTAGGCAACAATTTAGCAATATACAGTCCAAAGGAAACCAAAACCCAAAAGACAACAGATGCCACAGATGTTCTGAACAAGAAAAAAAATGTCAGTATTGGCTCCAGACATTAGTCTTCAATGTTTTTCAAGAAGCCAAGAAGGTAGTTTCCAGTGGGATTTAGTCTGCAAAATAAATATCTGAAAGATGATGTATAAAAAAAACCAACATTTAATCTGAGACAAGTACACAAATTACTGAGTAATTCTGGCGACTTCCTGACAACCCTTCAAGGCTTTTAAAACTAACTATGCCAGCTTATTCAAATGTTACGCAAAATTATTTAAAAAAATAAAGCTATTTATGTAGACTGAATCCAAGCAGAGGTCTCATTTTAAGGAATTCATTCATCAACCATGTTTTCCACACCGTTTGAACCACCCAGCAAAAAAATAACTGAAAGTTTCTCTTTTTATCAGACCAAATACAAGAATTTTGCTAAGAGAAGGACTGATGATGCTAGAGTTGCCTAGAGTTAACAGCACTCCTTGCTGCTAAGCATTCACAAGGTTCTACAGAATAAGTGACAACTCACTGGAAGAGGCGACCTTCAATACTCACAAGACAAAGGCAAAGAGAAGGAATGCAAACCGCTCCCCCCCCACTTGCAAAATTTTAAAGAGGAGCCACTCACCTCTGACAGATCTTCCCAAACTACACTGGGATTCACTGACAGACAAGTTCAAAAGATACCTCAGCTCTGTTGCTGAGGGTTTTCATAGCACATATCTGCTGTATTTTGTATTTGCACAAATGAAACACCAGGGACTATCCAAGCACTTCAACTACTGTCCCAGAATGAAGTGACTAGAAGGAGAAAAAGGAATAAAGCACATTTCAAAGCCCTCCCTCCCCCACCTACAGTGTATCTCTAGCTGAAATAAATGAAGATATGAAAAAATAGGTGAGACTTGTCTATGGCTACAAAGAGCTTATTGGTAACCAATATCCAAACTACTACTACTACTTCTTTAGAAGAACAGTTTAATGGCAAAAAACCTGACACCTTACATTGACATATGTAAATGCACGTACATGCGTGTTTCCTGAAAGAGTGGCTTTGGCTAGGACTTAATATAAAATTTATATTATTATTTTTTAAATTAGCTTAATCACCCTGACATTGAGACTTGACTATGCTCAAGAGCTGCACAAAAGCAAAGACAAAGGTTTTAAACAGAGCACCACAACATACCTTATGCAATCTGCGTATGCCTCACCAGAAGGAATGCAGTGAAATGGATATACGTGGCATCACTTAACTGGTCCCTAACCAACAGTCTAAGTCTGAAGACCCACCTAATTTTCACATATAAAAGGTATATCCTAGTCGGTCTTTGCCAAAGCTCAGCTTTGGTTAAAAGGCAATCCACAGTACTGCACTTTCATTATTATGGTTAAACTGCTGCTGCCTTGTAATTAGTAGAGCCTACAAACCATAACTACCTTAGATGAAGGAAGAAGCTCTCAAAGGTGCTGAAAAAAACACCAGTGAAATAAATCAAATGAATAGTTTAAAGAAGGAGAATCCAACACCAAGTAGTATCTTTCCTAGGCTTCTAGCTGCTGTCCCTTATCTGCTCAGCATCACTGGGCATCAGCCACCATCTGCAGTGACTCTTTCCCTGGTTCCAAGGCCAGCTCAGGTCCTTCTGAAAAGCTGCACGCCACTCCCAGTAAAACCTTCCTGACCACTCCAGGTTTCTGACCCTTTCCCAACACTCAGACAGCCCTTTTGTTGTTGATTAATAGCATCACTTATCTCTCTGTACAGATTCCTCTTCCCATCGCAGTTCATCACAGCAAGACTTCTGCATGATTGATTGTTCCTTGTGTACCTCAAATTTAGGGCTGTCAAAATCCTACCTAAATTTGTTTCCCCATCTAGTGGAATATTCACATAAGCTTTAACACTCAAAGTCTCTCCTCCAACCCTGGTACAACATTCTTCCACAAGTTGTGAAATCAAAGCTGAAGACAACTGTTACGGCAGTGACAGCCACGCATTCTGCTGACCTGCTTTAGTTCCTTCATCTGCTCTGGCCAACTGATCTCTTAGCTGTAACTTCGTACCACTCTGTATAGGAAATTAAAATTACAACTAAGAGTGTTATATCAGAACAGTCAGAGGACATGATTATATTAACTGCCAACACTACTATCAAACCGCATTAGTAGGCTACAGCTTGGATTGCGGATGGGTCCCGATCCCTTAACAATTACCTTGACACAAAAGCTTTATGCTTAATCCTGAGGCAGTTTTAGGTCTAATTTACACACAAAAAAATGAGATCACATATTGGTTTTGAAAGTATTTTAGACAATATTTTGAAAAAAACTCCCAGCTGATATAGTCCAAGAAAAAAGGGGGGGGGAGGGCGACGACGGGCAACACATGACACTTTATCATTAAAGACCCGCACAAAAATAAAGCTAGTTACACCAATGGACTTTAATAAGAAAACAGACAAATTAGATGAAGTACTGAAAACAAATTCAAGAAAAATATTTGCATATTACTGAAACCTGTCATGTCTATCACTGTGAAGCATGCTGCTTTAAGGGACTCAAAATTAGCTACAAACAAAGACTAAAATGAAAGACTGCATCTTTAGTTCCAGTCACGCTGCATGTTCCTGGACACAGTTATTCCAGGTAGAAGCTTTTTTTTTTTTAATATATGTGTGTGTATATATATATTTCAGGTAAAAGTCCTAGTGCAAGTATATATAATATAAAAAAATGAAACGTGCTCTTTTTGTTCACTCAAGACACAGGCATGCCACTAACAAGAACAGAGCTATACTAACAGGCTAAGGAAGGCTTTGACAGTACTGCTAACCCAAAGCAGCGGCTGGTCAAAGGGTGAGGTTACATTCCCACCACTGCACAGTTGTTTAATCCCATGGTCACCATGCTCAGGAAACTATTATGGGCCCGAACTAACAGCTTTTGTAGCAAAGCCGGTTCTCTACCAAGTAAGCTCCCTGCTCCCGGTCACCACAGGTCAGATAAGCACCAAGACAAAAATGATGACAACACTGGACAGTTGGCAGGACGGGGAAAGCCACTTTTTAGCAAAGCCAGCTATTAGATGATGGGCTTTGCTGTAATGGCAAGTCCCCCCTCGGTCACAGATCCCACTTCGGTCAGTCTCAACAATGGTAAACATGGGCTGGGAAGCAGTGTTTAACAGTATTTTCTGTGCATTTGTAGAGAGAACTCTGACAGTGGGAAGTCCTCATCATACAGACATTTTTGCTTTTGAAAATACAAAGGAATACAAATGCAGGAAGGTGGAGAGAAAAAAAACAATAGCAGGTGGGAATGACAGAGCACACAGAGGAAGGAAGAAGAATACAACAGGAAAATAAAGGTTATTTCGGCAAAGACAAACACAAGCCATGGAAAAGGATAAAAGGTAGACTAAGGCAACTAAATGGAAAGTAGAAACATAATTTAGATAAGGAACAAATGTTTCTTATTTGTCCCATTTCTAACATTGGTCCAAAAGATAGCTCTACTAGCTTGTTAAATAACAGTTAGCACACAAGATCATGAGCTTTCATTAAAGCACAATAAAGGAGTAAAGATAGAATTCTTCAGCTTATATGAAGCACATAGCCAAATGGCAGGACTGCCCACTTTTTGTATTATTTTCTTTTTAAACAGACTTGCACAGAAGCTGAAACTCATCTGAATTTTTTCCTAGTAGTATTTCTCCTGCATTCACCCCACAGCAATTCCACCCGCTACGATAATAGGTTTTGATAATCTACTTTTTACGAAGAATCTGTAGAATAAGCACTAATGAACAAGTTTTACTGGTAACTGGTAAAGGAAAAATTGTACTGAGATTACTATTAGAATTGTTTACAATGGTGCAACTATGTCCTTTTTAATGCCTTCTTTTTTTTCCTTTTTTAATTTTAACTACAGCCTAGTGAGTTGGGTTGGATTAAGACAGTCAAGGACCAGACAGATCTCTTTACAATGCTCATTTAGATGAAAAAACACATGCTTTAAGTTCCCTGTTCTATGAACTCCTCCAGTTGTGAGCCACCTTCACGTCTCGGTGGATGCCTATATTCTTCAACAGGCTTCCCACGGATGCAAGGCATCAGTTAATCACGACTGACAAGACTGCTCAACTTCAGCTGCCACAGTGCACTTTTGATATATGCAAAGTAGTCTGATAGTATCCCACAGAGTTAGGATCAAAATCTGTCACCTGATTTACATTTCCCAGCATGACATAGCATTTGTTTTAAATTTCTTTTGCTCTGTTATGTGGGCAGGTAAAATAAATATTATAATACAGGCTTCTAACTTATGTTAAAGAGTCTGCAGAGAACGGGAATCACTATGTTTAAGGGCGTTATTTCTGTTTCCTATCAAAAGTAAGAGTAAAAAAAATTTAAGAAACTTGTTCCACCTTTAAATGGACTGCACTACTGCATAGTTAAAAACAGCAGTCAAAAATACATTAGCATTTCAGACTAAATATAGCTGTCAAGAAATGTAAATTTCTTCAAAAACCCATGTGCTAAAGGGAGCTCAGTTTTTACATGCATAATAAAAAGGCAAATATGACTGTTTAGTTAATAAGCTGATAATTCCATTATGAAAACCATGGAGAGTCCTAAAAAAAAAAAAAATCTAAATACATCATGAATATTAGTTTACTCAGCCTGCTCACAAGCAAATATACCAATGTTTTAACAAAGTATTGAACTAGTAGGAAATTTTTTTTTTTTTTCTTTTTTTTAGGAAAAATTTCTTCACTGAAAGGGTTATCCAACATTGGAACAGGCTGCCCAGGGAGGTGGTGGATTCGCCATCCCTGGAGGTGCTTAAAAAAAGGGTAGACGTGGTACTTGGGGATATGATTTAGAAGTGGTTTTGTCAGGTTAGGTTAATGGTTGGACTCGGTGATCTTAAAGGTCCCTTCCAACCTTAACGATTCTATGATTCTATGGTAATTATTGCTGTGTTCCCATTACACATATCCTAGCACTTTTTTTTGTTGTTTAAAATTTCACTGGGAAATAATTTCCATTAAATTCCTTGAATTATTCCAGTCCTTATTTACCATCTTTCCATAAGTACTAATATGCCAGTACGCACTAACTGTTATTAATCCGACCCTCTTTTAATGGGTCTTTAGCCATACATGCTTATACTGGAAAAAAAAAAAAAAACCACCACAAAAAAAATAAACCAGCACTTCTCAAATTTAAGAAAGTTTGAGACCTCATCTTGGAAAATGTGCCAATTTTAGAAAAAGACATATAAATCTAAACTTAGAAATGGTTTCCATGCCATGTACGATCACGATTACTCATAAGACTTTGACATATTCACCATCACCAACCTGTAAAAGAACACACACAGTTTACAGATATTCATGGCATCTACCAGAAAAGCTTTGCAAGAATGATGAGTTACATGTTGAATATCCAAAAATTAAAAGTAGAAAACACTCAGGTGACATAAGGACCTGTAAAAAGGAATTCAGCTTCTAATTGTCATAGACACCGGTGAATGACGGAAGCTGGCTTATCCCAGACTTCATTAGCTCACCTTGCAGAACTGGACAATTCACCCAGCCTGCAGCCAGCACACAAGAGCAGACTAGAGGAAGCACCACATGCCAGCACTGACACACACTTGTTCCAAAGCGTGGCAGACGCTGGCGAATACCTGTCTGTGCTTGACCTATAACAAACATGGTTTCACCACCTGAATGAACTTCAACTGCACACAAATTGCAGGAAAAAAAGTGACACATGTCACTAAGAGTATTCAGAAGAATGAACTTCTGGTCCATCAATTGCTGAGACGGTATCAGACTAGGAATGCAAAGGCAGCATATCTCTCTCCAGCTGCTAAATATCACCAGCATTGCTTAACATGGCATTTCACAAGCTCCAAAAAGTACCAATAGCCAAGTAGTTTAAAAATCCAGCAACGTGTAATATTGCATATGGATTAGGGACATCGCAAACAGTCTACGGGCCAGAAAACTGACCTATTTATCTAGACTACATTTCTGCAGTCTGCCAAGTCAATCCAACTGCAGGCTGCTGTCACCCCCTCAGAGAGCCTTGCCCACTCTCTGACTTTTCCTTGTGCCAGCACTAGGGAGTGTGAAGTTGTGCAGTCAACCAGATCAGCTCACTGACTTGGCACTTTTTTTTTTTTTTTAATTCTTATTTAAGCTGTCACATGGTTACTAGTGTCAGCCAGGAGAGGGGAGCTGGGGGGTGGCAGTTAGATTGCCTTAAAATGGCCACAAAGTTGCACTTACTCTCCAGCAGCCTGCACCAGGAAGTAAATCAGGGAGTCCTCACGACCTCTCTCCTCCACTTACCCCCCAAAATCTTGAAATCAAATGTACCAAGACAGCATTAAAACATACATAACCAACTTCCTGAAATAATATTAGAGAGTACTTCTCATTAAAGAACCTTTTCACAACAACACATGAGAGATGATCTTCACCTTTCCACGAATAACTACTTTTTGCGGGCAGAATGATTCTAGTTTAATTAGTTTGCTTTTCCAAAGCATCTTCTTAAGGATTGGGCTGAAGGCCCAAGGCTGAAGTCTCTTACCCTTTGCTTAACAAGGTAGCCCCACAAGAACTTTGACATTCTCACACTGGCTTTAACTTTTCTGTTTCCCCCAAATATTCCAACTACAGTGTATTTAGACCAAGTCAGACATAAATGCAAGGTGTTGAAAATAAATTAACTTACAGTTTTGAAAAATAGCGCTTGAAATTCGCCACTATGGTATTGCAGCATGTGAAGCTCTAACATTCTATACATTATACTACTGAGAGATAGAGCATGGGAAAAGCAAACAATAAAATCCACCCTAAGGACACTGTATTGTAATTTCAGTTTTCATCAGCTAAGAGTTGCTAGACTGGCAGTGACCTCTGTTTTTAGAAGTATTTTAACCACACACTCCTTTTTAGCCATTCTAGTTATAAGCAGGTTCAAAAAGCCATCCAGGCTAATTTAGTTAACCATTTTCCAAAGTAACTGTAGATAATATGATTATTTTCTCCAGAAAGAAAAGATATATAAAAACAAACAAATTATAAACCTCACAGGGTAGTATGTAATTTGTGTTCAGATACAAACTGATTACAACTGTCTGGAAGCAACCAAGATGACTTGTAAATACCTCCATAGCTCTGAGGTGAAGAGGATATTAAATCTTGACAACAAAACCAAAAAAAGAAAAAAAAATATTAATGTCCATACTTCAGGTAACTTATGACAGTAACAGCATTCCACAATAACTCCATTAAAATGGAAATAAGTGCTGACGTTTTATGAAATATGCAACAACCTATAGACCTCTGAGGAGCTCAAATACTATCAAGTCCCTGCATGAACACTATGACATTTTGCATTAAATATCTGACGCTATCAAAGCAGGACGCTCAGGGCTGTTTGTGACACATGGAAACACACCACCAGTATCCAGGGTGAGAAGCTAAGCCAAGTTCAGAAATCAGACACCACACTGACCCGACTCCTCTGACACCATGCAGGGTGCAGTTTAGTCTTAGCAGATATTGCCACCTGTCTTAGTTTGCACAGAAGACTTGGCTCTTGAACGTCATAAAAATACCTCCCCAATAGACTCACCAGAGTGCCAAATTGTTTCTTGAGTACCTAAGAGGTAGTAGGCACCAACTGTTTGGAAGGGGACATGCAGGTACTCACTGCTAGCAGCTCATTACCTTTCTGCATGTACAAAAAGGGGCAAGCGGGCAGCCAGCAGCAGATGGAGGACAGGACTGGTGACCATACAAAGGGAGAGGGAACACGCAGCAGAAAGCAAAAGGGCGGCTAACAGGCAGGCCATGGCACCCTGAAGCAGGGAAGAGGGGACACCAGAGACAGCGAACTGGGGGG
>RSEF01000005.1:64561725-64576924 GCA_003993805.1 Himantopus leucocephalus
CCCCCCCCCCCCACCTCCTTCGTTCGCGCCCCGAATTCGTTAATTAACTCCTCGCCAACCCCAATTAGAACTTGGTATCAACGGGCCCTCTTCGCCGTGCGCGGGTCGGAGGCGGTCGAGGTTCAGCTTCTCCATTTTGGCGGGCTGGCGCTCGTTTCGTCCACCCTCAGACAGACGCCGCCCGCCATTTTGAAACGGGCCCTCTGACACACCAGTCTTTGAGGCAAGAAACGTGTTTTTCCACGGTTTGAGGTTCCCAGGCCGCATGCTCTACTGGACGCTTAAGCTATCACCCCGAACTAAACGTTTCGTTCATTTCCTCCTCGAAGAAACCCTCGACAATCACATTTAAGCAACCGTTCCTTCAGCATGGCAATTTCCTTCCAACGCAAGATGAAAAATGACAAAAAAAAAGGAGAACGCAACAGTAAAAGTGCAGCTCCCACCTCCAGCTGCCATCTGGAAAAGGGACCAGTGTCAGTAGCCTTCGCTTACAGCCCAAATCTTCAAAAATGAGCTATCACCGCTCCCAGGACTTCAGGAAAGGGTTTTGCCACCTTTTACCCTTCTCCAAGGCAATGCCAGCAGCTCAGCTCACTCTTTACATCACTGTAGTACTCAGAAACTGACTTTTATTTAATTTTCTAATTGTTCCAGGCTGTAGCACCCAGACCTCGCAGCTCTGTAGGAGCTGCACTCAAAAAGTGCACTACAGTAAATAAAACTGAGGTTTGCATCCTCTCACAATCATGATAGGTAGTTTTCATACTAACCAGAAAAAAAGTCTGTAACAGCTGTTAGCCATATAACCATGAAAATATCGTTGCCTGTCCTGTTCTAACTCTTCTACACCTTACACTACGTGTTTTGCCTCATAGGGATAGGGAAAGACATAGAACCACAGCTATTAAAACTGCCAGGGAGATGCTGTTAAGCAGTGTGTTTCCTGGCAAATGTAGAGTTAATCGAATGTACTTGTCAGTCAGCTGAGCATGCCCAGAGTAATCCAATTAGGTTAATTAGAAGTGGCTAGAAGTACAGCCTAGTACACTACTGTTCCTGTCCAACATTTAGCTAAGGTGCACCATGCAGTCAGTCTATCTGGGCACACAGCCCTTTGGGTGGAACTGATTGGAAAACAAAAATTAGGTGTATAAAGCTGGGATCATCACTTTTATATGTCAAACTGCTAGCAGTTTCTTCACCTTCACTAAGATGCTTTGTGTCTATAAACTGGCATTCAGAATAGGAGTTATCCTCCCATAAAGGAAGACAGCAACCATTTTACAAGACTTGTTTACTTCTTGCAATAATTAAATGTTAGCTCAGCTAAATCCTCTTCCTGGACTGCAGCAGTGAAGCAGTAAATGCCACGTGTCCCTCCTCTGTCTGAGGGAAAGGTTGCGCCGTTTGTATGTAAGGCATAGGACTCCAATGCAACCCCTACGCCAGAGAAAAGTTGCTCTTCAAGAGTTACAGAGAAAGTACACCAAGATAGGCGGATTTAAACAAGTTTTATTCATAAACTGTTTGGGGGAAGGAAATTTACTGATATAAAAAGAGTCAAGAAACGAACTTTCTTAAAGTCTGCTAACCCATTCAGGCACATTTATAAATTCACACCATACCTGCTAAGAGAACACATCTCCACCCATTTTACTCAACCTGGGCTGTAATGAATATTGTATTTCAGAATTGTACAGAAAACACACTTCTGTAGCCAACTTGCAACTAGTGTTACCAAATTACTAGCTACATGTTACACAAACACCTTACAATAATAATCAAGAGGTACATTATTTCTCTCTTTTTATACATTAACCCAGTATGACACGTGCAGTCAGTCACAAATTATATGGTTAAACAGGTTTGTAGTCAAGCTTGGACTCCAGCTTCTTAGAATCAGCTACTTTTCTAACAGCTTTCATGAAGTCTTCCTGAACTACAAAGTCATGATCGGCACGGATCGCAAACATACCTGCAAAGAATAATTTAACAGCAAGAGTAAGCTGGTGCTCCTTGCAGCAACTGTACAGAGAAGACTATATAAAGATTCACTCAAATTGAAGTGAAAACAGATCCAAGTTATACTGTCTGCACGTAGACTTCTACATGCAGGTCTTGGATGTCGGGAAGAGGAGTAAACTTCAATGAGGTCACCTTCCTGAACTAGGTGAACACTAAGAAACGTATAACTTGTTTTATACTAGGAGTGTGTCGTTACTGTGTTACTCAGCCTTCCCATGTTAGGCAAAACCCTAAGCGTACAATGAATTTATAATGTGGAAAAAAGTATAAAATAGTATTAATTCTCCAGTCACCCAGGTACTAAGAGACTTGGATTCTATACAAAAAGGAGAAAAAAAAATGGATACCATCACTGTTTCTGGAATGTATCTAATTCTTATGAGATAGTACGACACATGTCACAATATTCAGCCAGTAAATGGTTAGAAGCCAGCTCCAGCTCAGAAATGGTATGGCTGTTTTATCCCCTCATCGTGCTGAACCTGAACTACAGAGATCTTTTACAGCAGCACGTCACAGGATAGAGCCCAGATCCAGACAACTCTGTACGGATCCAGCTCGTGTACGGCAGGGGCTATCAGCAGGTGTAATGTCACATGGATGCAGTCCTACTGCTCCGAACTGGAAGCACATCTGCAGGTATCAGCTGGACTGCTGGTACACCTTTGCTGGTTTATCCGCAGACCCAGTACGAGACTTGTCTGTAACCTTACAGGGAGGATGTAAAGAATCAAGTTCTGCCTGACTGTATAGGTCATACGGAAACTTGGAAGAAAAGAAAAGAGATTTTGTTCAAGTCGTTCCATCAAGCTTCAGGGCATATCAGCATGTTGCTGCTTATGCTTAACAGTCCAGACGTGTGACATGGCTGTGAAATATGCAACTGTTTTGGCACTTTGCTACTGTCCAGGTGCTAACATTTCCATTAAGTAAATGCAATCCAGTCTCTCAAAAAAGGAAGACAAAAAGCGAGCACCAGCGAACAAGTGCTGTGTGCCAGCAAAACATTTTCGACTTCACCCACAAAGTATCAGAGAATACTCAAGTGTTTAGCATTTACCAAGACTTCGCACATCAAAATTAAGTTAAGAAAATACCTGCTTCGGTACAGACATTTCTCAAGTCTGCTCCATTAAAGCCATCTGAAAGCTTCACAATTGCTTCATAATCTAGTCATAAAACATGAATGCCAATTAGAAATAAATTCACACTTCCCATTATGGATGCCAACAAAACCCATAACCAGCCAACAAAGAAATGCTTTACTTTGATTTCAGTGCAAACCAATAGCTGGCCACTAGACTGACAAATTAACTGAAATCAGCTATATTACCCCTTTCATCAAAACTGAAGTGTATTGCAGCCAAAAGCTCATATTATATAATTAAAACCGAAAGTTACTAACTTGAGGTTACAAGCATCAACATGAAATGCAAGAAAAGCTACATCAAGGCAACGTTCTAATCATCATTTAAATGATGTGGAAAAAAACCCTGAAAACTTATCTCTGAGTGATCATAACTCAGTCCTTTTCCACTTATAACAACTGCATCTACTAAAGGTATTTAATGTCTTCATATATTAAGCCTGATATTTTATCCACATATATTTACTAAAAAAGTGGTGATGGTTATCAATTTCTACAACACTGTCTATTGAGCCTCCAGCAAGTTCTGATTTTTGCAAGGCTGCTTATTAAAAAAATTATCAACTTCCTGCAAAACTTTTCAAAACAATTTACCTTCTGTATGAAATTAAAAACATTTGAACTGAAAGTTTTTATCTTAAGAATCAAAAAAACCCTAGAGATTAGAAATTCTTCAACTTTATTTTAATTCCATGTAGCACAATGTGCTATAAACAAGTCTCCTCATAACTGGAAAGCAAAAAAAACCCAAACAATTAAGTGAGGAGACTAAGCGATGTTGAACACTGCAAGGTTTATAAATTTAGAGTCTTCAGTAGACCCCAGTAGCAGAGTTGGAGAACCTCATGCTGAAAGCTGGAACAGGTCATCATCTTAGGATTTTAATGCAATTCACAGCCTGCCTTGCTGATTAAGTTCTGGACTTCCTCTCAAGATCTCAAAGCTGAGCAGCACACTCTTCCCACATCATCTTCAGAAATTTAGCTAGTACCCATCTGACAGCTCACCTTGCTAAATGGTGTAAAGGAATGACCTACCCTGCTTCCACTCCGGTGCTCAAAGATAGGAGAAGAAGGATGAAGTACTTTATTTCAGGTTCATGATTTGCTTTGGAGCTCCTTCTCTGTCTTAGACTATAGTCGCGTGCATGTTTAAGCCAATGTTGCTACTATGAAAGGCAATCCTCATCCCTCTCACCCTCCTCCTGCTCCCGAGCCCCCCCTCTGTGGAGCTGCAGCTGTTTATGCAGCCAGATGGTGAACGAGATCAGTTCCACCATCCCAATCCTGCTGCCTGGCTGCATGAATAGCTCCCGTCAGCACAGAGGCGGGGGCGGGCCACACGGGCTGGGAACAAGCCGACAGGGTCTGCCAGGCCTTACTGAAATAAAAGGCAGCCAACGTCATTTTAAAGGCAAACCACAATTAAGAGTTCTTGAGGAAAGCTCTGAAGTGTCACTGCGAAACTAAGACTCTGGCCAGCTTAGAGTAACACAGTCATTAAATGAACCGTTCTCATTTTATCTGATAGATACTTCTCCTCGTGCACTGGAGAGAGCTCTCTACACCACTAACCAAAGACAAGCTTTGTTTCAGACAACAAGGTTTTCATTACACCATCTTTGAACTCCAAAGTAAGTTTCTCCTTGACTTTTAAAGATTCCTTATTGTTTTCAGACTTCCACAGTAACAATTTTATTTTCGCGGGTGGGGGGGCGCCAATGAAAATGCTATTTACTTGCATTAAGCTACTCCTTTAGAAACAGGAAACTACTTGATCAGAATCAGGTCGATTTCCCAGTTTACAACCGTGCTCCAAGGGTTTATATTCAGTTTTTCTTTGCAAAGGAACACTTAATAATTCAATGAGGATGTGTTAAAAAAAAAAAAAAAAACAATTCCAAGAGAGGGGAAGTTGTATGGCCAGTGTAAGGGTAGGAATTAGAAGGGCAGAGTCATCGTAACAATTCACTCTCTTCACATTTTTACAAACAGGAGTAGGAAAGATATGCAGGTAGCTTCCTACTTACCTATTTCACCATGTTTAGTGATAGGACCTGCATGAATCTTCAAAATGTCTAATCTGGCTTGTTCATTTGGTAGATCAATATCTAGAAAGAATTACAGCTTTAATAAAAACAGAAAGCAACTGTTCATATGGATAATATCCTCCTTCTAGCCACTGTGAAATAGGAACTCACGGATTTTTCTATCCAGTCTCCCAGGCCGCAGAAGGGCGGGGTCCAGCGTGTCTGGTCTGTTAGTAGCCATGATCATTTTAACTCTGTGCAGAGTATCAAATCCATCCATCTGATTCAGTAACTAATAGAAAACAGAAATTTGTTTTTAAACAACCCCAAACCCTCCTGGCATGATCTACTGTACTTATTTTCTGCATAAGTATTTTCACCAAGATATAAACGCTGTACACGTTAATCAGAAAAAAAATGCTACAAGCCTTCTAATGGAAGACTGCATATCCTGTAAGCAATAAAGGAGAGCTTGAGAGAGACACTGAAAATGCTTCGCCCAGAGAAGGAGGTACTGAGCAAAGCAGAGCTCAAATGTGAAAGACACACTTAAAACCATAAGGCAATGAAAACGGTGCAAGTACTAAAGGAGCCAATGGTTGGCTGACACATTTTGATTGTACTGCACTAAGTCCAGGACATTCAAATTACACTTGGAGAACAGCCTCTAGAATACTAATACACACATACGAAGACATTTCATTGTGAAGATTCAAAGTACTTGCTCTTTGAGCACAGTGATTTAATACTTTATGTAAGGCAGACACATTCTTTTGAACCGGGCAAGCTGTTTGCAAACACAGGCCAATGAAGGTTCCCATTAGCTTCAGAATTCTTAATTGTCACCAGCGGTTTTAAAATTCTCTTCGTACAACCCAGTTTACCAGAGCAATTAGTATAGAAACAAAGAAATACAACTACTTCTCCTCCTAGTTTTGAAAAATCAAACTGTAACAGTTCTAAAATTTTCTATAGTAAGTCTCTTTGGGACTAAAAGAGACAAGCTCCATTTTCCCCTCTTTAAGAAAGAGAGGGCCCTTCAAATCTTCAAGAAGATGCAGTAAGCAGCAGCAAAGTCAAGTCACAGTAAGAAGAGAAAATACCCCAAATAATTTTAGCAATTTTAAAGATTCTTTCAATTAGTCTCCAAGTTGAATTAATGGCTGAGTTATCCAGATGTGCAGCTGCATCTTGTAAAAGCTCACTTTTAACTTACTGACTCAGAAAAAGTTCTACAAAGCAGGATCACAGTAACAATTCACATCTGTCTTATTATTTAATGTGGACTGTACAGTACGTAGTCAGGGTTTAGACACTCACCTCCATCAGAGTCCTCTGAATTTCTCTATCAGCTGAGGTACCTTCAGAAAAACGACGACCACCTGCAGCACACCAAAACTTGTAAGTTCAAGTGCTCTGTTTTTGCCTCCATATAATACTAAGTCTGAAGACAATTAGGTATCCCTTTTAAACTGGGGGTGGGGGTGAGAAGGGGTGGTATTTAAAGAATTAAAGCAAACATTTTTAAAATGCCTTTTCATACAGCCAAAAATATCCAAGCCAGATACAAACAGGTATGGTTCTAAGCTAGCTGTAACAGCTCCAGGAGGAAGCTGAACCACTTGTCCCCTTATGTTTCTTCTCAACAAACACGCGTGCGCACTCTTTTGAGAGGACAGAGGCTTTACAGCTAATTTCAGGGTTAGGAGGAGACTCTAGCCATCCTCCAGACATTAGCCTTACCAATAGCATCTATCTCATCCATGAAAATGATACACGGCTGATGATCTCTGGCATAATTGAACATCTCTCTGATGAGTCGAGCACTTTCACCTATGTACTTGTCCACTATTGAACTCGACACCACCTTTTGAAAAACATAAGACACGTGAATGAAGAGACTGGAGTGCAAACGGCTTAACCATGTGTGCATGTGCATGAGTGCAAGAGTACAATTACACTACCTTTAGGAAGTTGCAATCAAGCTGGCTAGCAACAGCTCTGGCCAAAAGTGTCTTCCCTGTACCTGGACAGACAAGAGATTGAAGCTGTTTAACTAGTAACCCAACATNAAAAAAAAAAAAGAAAAAACAAACACACAAAACCTAAAGAAATTTAAGAAAAAAAAGAAACAAGCAAGGCTATTGCCACAGTTTGAGAGTGACAACTAAGCACTCATTACCCTTTCATGAGACTCACCAGGGGGGCCGTAGAGCAAGCAGCCTTTTGGAGGTATAATTCCCACACGCTGGAATAATTCTGGGTTTGTCAGCGGCAATTCTATTACCTGTGAAGAGGCAGATAAACTAACTGAGACTCTGAGTTTTAAAATAGATCAGCAATCCCAGGAAGCTAATGGTACACTTGCCAGCCTGTTTTCCAGATACCTGTATTCTTATTTATCTGTGCAGCATATTTAGCAGGAGAAACAGATAAGCAAGAAAATGTCAGATTGATCCAATGGATCCATCCACAATCCTGCCCTTGTCATTCAGCTCCGCAATGGCTTGTTTCTTGATGCTATTTGCTCAAACCATGTTTTGCTACTGTTACGCTACAACTACCCAGGGCAATTCTAGAAGATTTTGTGCAAAATTAAGGTTTGGTTTGTCGGTTGTAAACCCTAAATATGCCCTCCCACTTGACTTTATGGCACTCCCTTAGCCTAAATGGTCTTGGATCCTTCAAACCCTCTTCTTTAGAGGATTTTCTTCATTTTAATCTCAGTCCAAGCTTCTGTAACAACAGAGATAAGTTATAACCAAGTTGGAGAATTGAGCTTTGGTGTTTAGAATAATCTTTCTCTGCCACTGCAAAGCGTGTGCGCAGCACACAAGCCATCTCTGTTACAGTCAGATGGCTCACAGCAGCACGACCTTGTCTTCAAACACCCGCATTCCTGGGCAGGCTTGCACAGCCTGAAGCACTGACGCCCAAACTAACAGGATTCTTCAGTATGAGTGCACCAGCACCCTGCAATCACACTGCTGTTTGCCACAAAGGCAATTACAAAGCTGGAAAATGTATAAACAAATACACTTCAGAAGTTATCTTCTAGTACAGGAAAACATAGTCTAAGTTAATGAATGGAAAGCACTAATCTGATAGGATCCTTTAACAGCCTGACTCATGATAGTTTACAACAAACATCAGTAAGACATTTTTGCACTGAAAAACTTCACTCAGAACATATACCACTATTTGATAAGTGTTTTCGAGATAGTGGATACCTCACGCAGCTCTCTGATTTGTTCTGACAACCCTCCGATCTCAGAATATGAAACATCTCCTGGATCTTCATGAGACATATTATAAACTAATGGATCCACTTCCCTTGGCAAATATCTGGAAAAAAGAGTTAAAAGTAGACATTTTTCATTGTGCAGACACATTTATAAAGTCATTGCAATAAATTTTAGAGAAAGTACCAAAATGATTTCTTCTCCTCCCACCTCGATAACAAGACACGTATGTTTGTTGAAAAAACAGAATAAACCCCAAACCTAGCAAACTTTTTCAAGTTTTAAAACAAACAAGCAAAGCTTAAAAAACTGCTGAAAATGCTACGTTATAAATGAATTATTTTTTTAAAAGAACAGCCAATTGATTCTTCAAACCTTTGTGTAACCTACTCAGATCATTATTTTTCCCCCTTTATATGATGAGCAGAAGAGCAGCTGTAGAGCAGAAACCTACCTCATAATAGTCAGAGTGGTCATATCCAGAGCAACTCTTGTCCCCGGCTTCAGCTTACTTTTGTCAAGCTAGTCACAAAGAAGGTATTTCTATTAGAACCCCACTCCAAAACAACGTCTAGTTTTAGCCAAGATGTTTACTGTAGCTTGCACTCTTTGCTCAAATCACACACAAAAAGAAAACAAGGCTAGAGCTACATGCCAAGCAGCTTGTCTCGTAAACACTGCATCCCCGTCACCACCATTTTTGGGAACGCTTAAACCAGGAAAAAGCTGGCCCACTGTTTCATGGCAATGTGACCTTCAGGAGGAAGCGATCCAGGAGCTGGCCTAGACCAGTGAACCTCTTGGTTGTCACAAGTGGACACCAGCAAAGCTAAGCCACACCACAGGAGGAATTTTTATTAACATTGAAACAGGTCTTGAACAGCAAGTCATTAACTTACCTCTGCCACTTTTGAAAATAAATACTATTTTCTAGACTGTAAATTTTGGGGGTTTTCAACTGCTCTCAATCTGACTGGATTAGTGGGAGATCTAATCCTCCCCTCTGCTCGACACAGGACACAATCAGCTGTTTAGAACAAGCAAGCAACCCTCCTTTAAGGACATACAGAGCAGCCTGCCCATTTCAGACTGAAATTGCCCCCCTTCTACTGAATGGCCCTCTCCTTTCTGGACTGCCAGAAAGGGTGAAGAGATGTTCCTGACCCATTTTCTCCAAGCCTTCCATCATTTGCACACTTCCATGTATCCAGTTATATCTTCCCATCTTCAAAGTCAGCCATTCCAGTTGTTACTTTTTGCTATCATTTGCCTCAAATGCCGTACTCATCTGCCTCAGCAGTTTTTGTCTGCTTACTCCATTTTTATGAGATTTTAAAACACGTTAGCAGCCCTATTCCAGTACACCCTGCTAACTACTGCTGGGATTAAAACTACTAACTTGCATTTCTCACTTTGTTTTTAAGAAACCCGGTCTAGGAGAGCCGTCTCACCTCTCACACGACACAACCTTGAACAACAATCATAGAGATTACCTCACCACTCTTAATTTCTTCTCTTTTTTTTTTTTTTTTTTTAAAAAAAGAGAGGTACTCAAACCACATTTGAAGAATATGCAATCTATTTATTCTGAGCTTTACCGACATGTCACCTGAACAACAGGGATTTTGACAACTGTTTGCAAGCGCTGCCTGAAGCTTCCCATCGCCCCCGCTGGGGGATTTATAAGGTCCCTGGCCCACGTGGGCTCTTCAGCCTCTAGTAGCGTTCAGGCTCAAGCTGTCACTCCTCTCTTACTGGGGTCACTAACAAGACCTCTTTCCAGCTGCCTAATCTTAAGAAATCTGTAAAAGCTCGGAATTCTATCAGATTCAACATTGCCCAATAGATTTAAGTTATTCTGCAGTGGGAAGAAAACAAAGAGAAACCGCTTGACCCTGAATTCCTTAGGAAACGCACTTTAGATAGGGAAGTAATTTTGTTTCAATTTAAACAGTGTCACTCCCCTGCCTCTGCAGTGCAGCACAGCCACAAGGACTTTGATCAAAAAGTAGTTCTTCTAGTCTGTGAAACACTCCATGGGAAATTATTTGCCTTGATATTTTGACATTTTGAAAACAATCGTGAACATGTTTTTTAGTCTCTGGTATCAAATGAAGGATCTTTTAAGATCAAAGAATGTTTTTACTCAAGCATAAATTCGAAAGTACGTGCTGCAATGCCAGGCTCATGCAAGCACAACCTATTCCTTAGAAGTTACCTCTGCTTCAACACAGAACCTCAGGACTACCTCACATGCCCCTAAGTGGAATTAAGGATACTTATGTTCCAGAAAAAAAGATTTTGTTCATTCTGGTGAAAGAAAATAATGAGTTTGCACCATAACATCTTGAAAGGGATGTTAAGGAGCACTTCAATACTACCAATTGTTGCAGATGTTTTATGCAAGCAAAAACATATCACATCGGTGTGCTTGAGGAAAGTCAAGGATAGCTGTATAGATACGGCATGAACTAACACACTTACTGGTACCCCCATTTCCCAAATAATTTGTCTCTAAAAGGAGCAGAAAACATCCACCTTTACTGAAAAACATACAATCTATTGACAGAGCCAACACCATAGGAAAATACTGACTGCATGAGTTTTGCTCACTGCTTACTGCCAAGTATTGCCAATTGTGGGCCTTCACCAGGAATTCCTCTGACAGGTAGAAACCCCTCCTCCCGCCCCTCTTTTTAAATTCTTCAAAGTACAGCAGGATCCCCGCCCTGCCACTTGCTTGTTGCCTCTCGGCTCCTACACCACCGTTACGGAGGAATCATCTAAACAGAGTTGGTTAACTGTTCTACGCTGCAGTTCCATTACGCTGTTCTTCAATTTAACTTCCACGTACAAACCTTAAGCTAATCCAGAGATTCTGGGTAACACAAAACATTTGCACGTTTGTCTTGCAAATATGTTTTCTTTCTTTACATAGAATCAGTAAGAATTCAAACTTATGTAACGAACACCAGTTTCTCTTCAGAAAGAGAAACAAAAGCCACCTCTAACATCAAGACTGTACTTGTGCTCCGTTTACTGAAGGAATCTGTTTCTCACAATTTCCATAATATAGGAGAACATGCTACAATCATGACGTGTTAAAAGCTCAACTGCAGTTACCTTTCTCCACCATAAAGGAATCAGTTCAAGATGCACTGGGGAGGGAGGTCACAGCTGTTAAAAGATCTTACACTTACATGTGCATTAAAATAACTAAGCAAAACGCTGCTGCCTTCTCAGGACGCCCAATCCTTTCCTGGGGTCATTATTCTCTGTTCAAAGATACCATCCAGTCTCACATTTCATACATACTCTTCTTTGCATCCATTTCTCCAAGTCAGGGATAAGAGTTATAAAATCTAACTAGAGATTCACTTTTGCTCCTCCAATGGCTCTGCAGTTGCACAACACGTTCACCAGGTATTGTGGTTCCTGCTTAACAGGCAGCTTTGGTAAGGAATAGCCTATCTATGGGTTTTAATTACTGTGAGTGGGACACGTTCAGTGCTCAATTAACTGACAAGCAGTTTTAAAACCACGTCTGCACTACATCCTTTATACTTCCGTACAAAAATAAAAAGCAGAGAGTACCTCTCAGTGGTTCGTG
Organism: Himantopus leucocephalus; assembly: GCA_003993805.1. Classification (NCBI taxonomy): domain Eukaryota; kingdom Metazoa; phylum Chordata; class Aves; order Charadriiformes; family Recurvirostridae; genus Himantopus; species Himantopus leucocephalus. The sequence goes on from RSEF01000005.1 coordinate 64,573,782, forward strand.
CCAACTATAGCAGAAGATGGGTTACGCTGTATGCAAGGTTCTATATTGAAGAGCCTAACTTCTATAGAATTTGATGTAGGTAAAAAAGCTGTCGTCCTGCGGACTAGAAGTGCCAAGGCTTTTTTTTTTTTATTTAAGATCATTAAGGACAGTCCCCCTCAAAAATCCCTCATAGTGTTTAGAACAGGGGCCTTGGCAACCATAATTAATCACTGGAGTGCAAAAGCATTAGAATAATACATAAAGATATACATATAGTTATATAACATTAAACCTAAAGCTCAGCACTATGACCGTAATGGTCACGTGCTGCGTTCACAACATAGCAAGGTAGACCTTACACAGTTGATTAATTTTCACAGTGATGATTAATTTGCAGAGAGTTCAAAATCAGGCAGAATCAGAGCTTCAACTCACTGAAAAGAATGAACCCCATGGAAGGTACCGGGAGTGTTCTGGACTGCTTTATCTTTACACTACTACCAGCTACGAAGGTGGAGGGCAAGCAGATACCCGTATGAAATAGCAATATACACTTTAAAGAAGAAAATACTTAATCCCACTAAGGACCCGGTTTATGAAAGGCAACGAAGATTGAAGACGAAAGCAAACTTTTAATGAATATTCACATAGATCAGCTACCTGACGACGGCAGCCAACCACGTATCTCGGTCCATTTGTAGCCTTCACGATGACTGGAAAGAGAAGATCAAAGAAAAAAAAATAATCAAATTTACTTGATTCACTCCTCTGAATTATGCTTCTGAACTATAGAGTATATAACATTTTTCTGCCGAGACTCTAATTTCTGCCACTACTCTAATTCTTTACTCCTCAAATCTTTAGCCAGATTTTAACTACCAAAGTTTATTTTCAAGATTTCAAAGACTGCAACAGCCCAGTGTACTTACATTTCTCCTCTGTTAGCTGTTTAAGAACCTCGCCAACAATCTGCAAAAGAATACATGCAGTATGAGCCTACACATAAAGTACCATTGCAAAACAACATTTAACATGTTTCAGGACACGGAAGATGACTGTCACCTTTGAAATTCTTTCTCCTGCTTCACGCTGTTTGCCAGCACTTTCATTTCTTTAACACACCTCTGTCAGCCGAGACAGACACAGAAAACCTCTTGGCGTGTCTGTTCCGCTCAGTAAGGCCCCTGTTTCTGTTAGCTGTACCATCCCTGCCTACTCTTTCTCGACACCAAAAATGGACTTTAACGCTACTTCGAGGCAAATTCCCTGTCAGCACCAGCACAGGCAGCTGTGTCCTTGTCTCTCTTACGTACCTGCCCGACACTCTGCAAGGCCTTAAGGTCATTTTCCGATTTTTCGTATTGCTTGGTGAGCTCCTTCAGCTGTTCCCTTACTAGAAAAAGTAAAGAAACACAGGATTTTGAGAACGTTAAATCCAACAAGAACTCAGGACCGGGTCCTTTGCAACGGGGAAATAAAATGCCGACAGAAAAACCTCACGGGGGGAAAGACTAAGGAAAAAGAGAACCGCCCGGCTCCATGTGGAGGAAGCAGGGCCCGACCCTCCCGCCCACCCCCAGGCAAGGGGGTCCCCGGGACCGGGCTGCCCGGCGGGGCCCTCCCACGGGGCAAGAAGAACCGCCACGGCCCGGCCCCCGCCCGCCCTCCCTCCCTCCCTCCCCGCAGCCCGTCGGCCGGCGCTGCCCCGCCGGGCCCGGCCAGGCCCATGACGAAGCGCGGGCAGCGGCGGCCGCGCTCCCTCAGGGCTCCCGCGGGCTCTCAGCGGCGGCGATGCCCGGAGCGGCGGCTCCCCCGGGGGCGGCGCTCACACTCCTTGAGGCGGCCGTCGATCTCCTTGTGCTCCAGCAGCTTCTTGCGGTAATCCTGCAGCGCCTTGTCTCTCGGGTCCGCCATGATGAGCAGCCGCCGCTCATAGGGAATGCCGGGAAGGGCCATGGCCGCCGGGGGCAGGGCCGCGCGCCCGCCCCGCCCCGCCCCGCCCCGCCCCCCCGCGCGCGCCCGCGCCCGCGCCGCAGCGCCCCCTGTCGCCGCGGAGGGGAAAGGGGGGGGGGAATAGGCGAAGCGCGCATGCGCGTTGCGACAGGCGCGAACAGACGGCGGGGCCCTGGGCGTCGTGAGGGCCGCCCGCCCCCGCGTACAAAGTACGTGTGTGTATTGATCTATAGGTGTGTATACGTGTGTGTATACGTATAGCCGCGCACCGCGGTGTCTGGCACGAGTAACAGCCAGGCCGAGCCCCCCTCAGGAGCCGCCAGCGGCTCCTCTCAGTAATGGCGCCAACGTTTCCTGTCAGAGGCGGCTCCACCGGGGTTAGAACCATACAATCGCTTAACTGGAAAAGACCTTTAAGATCATCGAGTCCAACCGTAAACCTAACACTGCCGAGTCCACCACACCCGCTCCTGGAGTAACTTGGGGCAGAACGCGTCCTTTAGAGAGACATTTGCACGCTTGGCTGAAGGCAGGAGGAGAGCCTGACGTTTAAAAGCTGTAAGGCAACCATACAAAGCATATGATCTACACCGATAGTGCACCACCAGTATCGGGACATCAAACCGCATCTGGAAATTGAAGGATCAATAATTCATATTTCATGCACGATCTTAGATGAGCCTCAGCCAAGTTAAGATTGAGTTTGGTACCCAGAAAGGCATTCTGGTAACCTCTGGGTACACACAGGCTGCCTCTGCGAGCTCTTCACGTGTACAATAAAAACCTTAACTGAGAGCTGAAATAATTGCAGTTTTTCTGATAAAAAACGTCTGAAGTTGTGTCATCTAGAATTGGGTAAGATTCTGGTGAGAAATGGGAAAGAAAAGGGGAAACGAGGACGGACTGACTGGCTAAGGCGAGATTCTGACTCTTTTAGCTGTAAACTTTGGACAAAATCTAAAAATGATCAATAAGGAATGCAATTTCTGGGCACGCTTTGAGACCCTGAATTTTATCAGCTCTTTCGGCTCACACAACAGTCACTGGAAAGGACATTTTCACTGAGAGAGAGTAAAGGAAGAAAGTTCAAACTGTTTAAACCATAAAAAACTACGGTCGGTATTAAAGGAGAAGCTGCTGCCTGAGCATTCACACTGCACTTTTCGAAGACTCCAGTGTCTGAATTTTTGAAAATATTTACTTTATAG
>RSEF01000005.1:64577024-64595620 GCA_003993805.1 Himantopus leucocephalus
TCTTTAAGGTTCCTTCCAACCCAAACCATTCTGTGATTCTATGCTGGGCATGACCGTCCTCACCGGGCTGCCAGCTACTTGCTCCAAGTGTGCTGGCAAGGATGAAAGGGAAACCTAGCTGGACTGAGTGCCACAGGCAGACTCACAAGTCACTTGTGCAGGGTGACTGCAAGAAAGCTTCTGCTGGGGCAGGAGGGGAAGCATCAGCTTCCATCAGCCTGGGACTGGTGTGGCTTGTCTACAAGAGCAGGCAGCTGCCAGTGGAGTTGGTACAGGCTAAAAGCACCTCCTCAGCCACTGTAGTATTCCCTTCCCTGTGCCCTATTGTAGCTGCAAATGGGAGATGCAGAAAAGAGTTTGCCTTCTTTCCTGCCCGGCTGTGTGGTAGATGGTGGTGTATGGGTCCGGGATGGAGCCCATAGCAAGAGAAGAAAGCCCTAAATCCACTGCCCAGGGACACTTCTGTGACACTGGGAGAAGCAGAAAGAGGTGGGAGAAGACAGACCAGCAGTAGAGGGGAGAGCAGACCGACAGGAGCCTGGGATGGAAATAAAGGAAGATGAAGTGAAGGCCAAACCCAAGGATTATGCAGAGTCCACGTGTGGTGGCATTTCAACCTGTGTTACGCACACAAGGCGGGTACATCGGTGTTAAAGGATTGAGAGTGGCTATTGTGGGGCCAAACGCCTTCCTTGGTGCTTGCTCAGCAGCCGGAGCTGCTTCTGTCATGTCTGTCCCGGCGGCTCCGTTGCATCTCTTCCCACTGGGCAAAGCCAAGCCCTGCCTGTCGGTCTCCTCCCAGGCTCCCACACCTCTTTCGTCTGGGTGGAGTGCAACCCATCGCTGCCGCTCAGCTCCCCGCTCCACAGATGCCAGCAGGCACATGGCACACGTTTGGGACTGGATCAGTTTATGTTTCATCTTAAACAACTGTTCTAATTATTACAGGCTGAAGCTGTAGATAAATGTTTTAGGGAGGTGGGGAGAAAGTGTTTTAAGGCACCACCCATCGCAGGGCATGTTTGACACATGCTGTAGCTCAACTGCTCTGACAGCAGGAACTGGAGTCCAAAACAAGTGAGACTCTGGCTACACACAGGGCTGAAAGAAACAGGTTCTGGGGTGGCAGGCGGTCACGGAGCAAGGGGGAACTTCTGGGATGAAGAACATGCCCTGCCAAGTGGTTTGATACTGCCCACTTCCCTATGTCTTAAAGCGGGTCAGTGCTGTTTGGTGGTAGCATCGCTGGGGCTTTCGTCTTGGTCTCTCAGGAGACCTGGCTCTTCATGCAGTCTTCTGTACTCCTTTGGCTGTGGACTTTGGTAGGTTGGGCACATACAGGCGGTGCCACCAGGCCTGGCTGAGCTTTCTTTCTCAGCAGCCTGGTGACTTAGGAGGCAGAGCAGGAAGAGGGGAGATTTAGATTAGATATCAGGAAGAAATTCTTTACTCTGAGGGTGGTGAGATACTGGCCCAGGTTGCCCAGAGAAGCTGTGGCTGCCCCATCCCTGGAGGTGTTCAAGGCCAGGTTGGACGGGGCTTGGAGCAACCTGGGCTGGTGGGAGGTGTCCCTGCCCAGGGCAGGGGGCGTGGAACAAGATGATCTTTAAGGTCCCTTCCCACCCGAACTGTTCTATGATTCTATGAAGGTAATCTGGCCAGTGATACCTCATTGGCCATGTATCTACTAGGGAAATTGCCCATTTCTGCGCAGTCTGACTGATATCCTTGGAGGAAGACGGTTTCCCTCTGATGTGAGCAGAGCTTAAGTTTTCCCCAGTGCTTCCCCTTCGCCTGTGCCACCCCTGCGGGCGTGTTCTTGGTGGCATTGTGGCAGATCTTCCCACTGGTGCTTTTCTAAACTGAGCAGCAGGTATTTGGAGATCTCCAAAGCATGACCCCCATCTACTCCTGAATATTGTGGGAGCACCTGCAGTGCCTTCACCCTGGATTATTTTCAGGATGGTGTTTTGCTGGGTTGGTTCTGGCTTGAATCAGTTGCTGGATGCAGCAAGGACAGGCCTGGTGGAAACGGTGCGTGCTCTTTCGGTTGAGGGCTTGCTGGGTGCTCCGATATTACCCCTTACAGGGATGTCATTCCCTCGGAGCGACATGTTTGTCTAGCGTGGATACAGAGAGCAGCTGAAGGTTATCCACAAATCTTTTTTGTAGGCCACTTCTAAACTCAATCTAGAAACTGCCTGCCTCAAAGGTTGCCAGGTTTCCAGGAAATAAAAAACCGTGGTTGGTTGTTTTTTTTTGTGTTGTGGTTTGTTTTTCTTTTAAATTTTGAAACAGCTTTAAATTGGGTAACTGGATTAGCAAATTGCGGCTGTTTTTTACAGGGGTGATTCAGGTTAGTGGCAAGCTTAATTGCTATGCTGTTAATCTTCATTACCATGCAAAATGCATGACAGAATACGGTACATGTGTGAGAATGAGGCGGTGGGCTTCAATGTGACTGCAAGAAATAGTTTTTTGTTAAGACATCTTATTTGGAGGCTCACTTTTATTTGCCCAAGTGCAGTAGGGCATTCTGACAGGCTGTAATAGATTTCCTTTGCTTCCTCTTACATCAGTGTGGCTGAGTCAAAAATATCAAAGCCCTTTTAAAAAAAATCTGTTTTCAAAATACTAATTCCTGATATGGAGCAGTCCGGATCTAGAGCCTGGATTCCTTCCCACTCTGTCCAGGGTGGCAGGAAGAAACTTGTGCTTGCCTTTAACGTGCTCTCTGCTTAATCCAGGCTATGTTTTTTCCCCCCCTTCCCTGTTTCGTGTGACTATGTGCTCTGAGGGCAGATGCTCCATTTCTGCCTTCCTTCTCAGAAGAAGGGCAGGGAGCTTCATTTCTAGAGTAGTAATTATAATGGTTTTATTGAAGTTGATGTGTAGCTCTTGCTGAATTATCTGAGGGCTCTCCGGAAATGCGTCAAGGCAGGTGGCTCATGGTTCTCACGTGGCTCTTTCTTTTCCCTCTGTATATAATAATATAATATAATAAGGGGGAGCCCCTTAAATACAATCCAGTGCTGCCTTTGCTCTTGTGCATCCCCCCATCTGCCTGTTTGTTCCTGGCCTCCCCTGGGGACCTCTTGTGCTGGGCAGTGCACCCTGTCACACCTCACAGGAGCTGCCCATGCCAATGTTTTCAGGCTTATACTGCTTGTCTCTGCTTACAGCCTGCTTTCCTCTGCATGGAGAGAAGGCAGAGATTGGACATAACCCCCTAGAACAGTGTAACGTGGGGTACATCGTTTCTGTGCTACCAGGATTTTGTAGGCTTTCTGGGACAGAAGTGGCAAGGGAGTTTCTTATCACAAACTGTGTCAAACGTCCCGTGCTTTGTCTCATAAATCAACAATACTCCTATAAAACAACTTCCTTGGTCTTAAACCCCTGAATTTATCTGATCCTGGGGAATGGCAGCTTGCCACGTGTTGTATTGCTACATCAACATCCAGGAAAAATCCCTGGTGTGCTGTTGAGAGTGAATGAGTAGTAATGCTTGATTTTTGGCCAGGGTGATTTCCCCAAGTACTCGTCAGGGGGTGTGGGGGAAGCAAAACTACTTCTGTGTTGGGCAGCTTTGTCATCCAGACAGTAATCTACGTGTCAGAAAGCCATAGCTGAATTTGTGCTGCATTTATTTTTTTTTTTTTTCTTCAGGGCTTGCACACAGCTTGTTGAGTTGTTCAGGATGATGCAAGAAGTATTGGCTTTCTACATCAGATTTAGAACAAATGTTTTCTTGCCAAATGGCCCTCTGAGGCGACGAGGGAGAACTGTTGCAGTTGCTGTGGTTCTGATTAAATCAAACAAATGGCTGCAGCGCAGTTGGTTAACAACACAGACTTTCTTTGAGTGCTGTAATCTTCAGTGGCATTATTGTTGCCTAACTGGTCCCTTATGCAAACGCCAGCTCTCGCCCGTGTGCCATCCTGCAGGAGGGATGTGCTGAGGCGGCTGGTCTCAAATGGGAGCCGGAGCTGGCCATTTGTGTGGCTCTCAGCTCTTACAGCAGCCGATATTCCCTGTCTTGCTGGATTTGGACCCAAAAGAAACATCTGCGATCCGTATAACCGTGCCTGATGTGTGGACAGGGGCTGTGTGGTTTTTCTGTGTGTGTGTGTGACGCAGTCTAGTTGAATGTGTCTGTCACCTCTGCTTTTTAGAGATGGAAGTGTCCATCTGATGCCTATTACTCTGACATCAGCGAATTCTACTATATAAGTGTGTGTTAGAGGAAAAGTGTTTCCAAATAAAGCTGCCTGTCCCCAAGCAACAAGTGCAGGATGCATTTTAAGAAATTCCCTGCCAATTCAGCAGAGCCAGGTTTAATGTTGTTTAATTCTGGTTAAACTTAACCAGTTGATTCGCTGGTAAAAGGAAAAAAAATTGGGAATTGTTTTATGGTCTCAATGTTAAAAAGTACTGGCTAAGTTGTTCATATTCATTTTGGTTTTGTTTTTTAATTTTTTTATCCAACAGGTTACTGGTCATTTAGACGACTGCACCTGTGATGTAGAAACCATTGATGCCTTCAACAACTACAAGCTTTTTCCTAGACTGAATGAACTTCTGGAAAGTGACTATTTTAGATACTACAAGGTAATTTTCTCATACAAGAATTGTGTTATCGCATTAATTTTGTATGCTGCTGCTTCTTATTTGAAGAAAAAATAAAATCTTCCTTGAAGTTATTGCTAGTCTTTTTAAAATCAAGTACCCCCATTTTAATACTGTTTTTTAACAATGCAGTCAGCAAGCGTGACTCTTCTATTGTCAGGAGAATCTTAATGTGATACAACATGCTTCTAAAATAAATTGCATGTTTTTAAAGATAGAGAATGGAATAGTTCAAATTGGAAGGGACCTACAATGATCATCTAGCCCAACTGCCTGACCGCTTCAGGGCTGACCAAAAGTTAAAGCATGTTATTAAGGGCATTGTCTAAATGCCTTTTAAACACTGGCAGACATTGACCACCTCTCCAGGGAGCCTGTTCGAGTGTTTGACGACCCTCTTGGTAAAGAAATGCTTAATTTCCTAATATTTTCTTAAACATTTTTCCCCTCTTAAGAATTTGTGCAGTAGACCAATGAAATGACTTATTTTGTTGAGCTGCGGCTCAAAAATGTTGACGGCTGGGGATCCACATTGCATGATCAGAGTGTTCTTAATGTCACCCCATCAACATGGAAAGCCTGGTTTAACTACCAAACAGTCGGGTGGATTGATGGCTGCCAGACTATCGTTATTAGCTGCATTCTGCTCCCATTCAGTGAGACTGCATGTATGTGACTAAATGTGGGGCTTGTTTGAGCGTGCTTGGGTTATGGGGCAGTATTTTACCTGTCAAATACAGATACTGAACAGTGACTGTCGCCTGATTGTTTCCACAGAAAATACAAGTATTCACTCTTCTGTAAGAACAGTTTAAAAAAGTTCCCGACTGCTGCACTGCGAACTAGAATGGGCCCATATATAACTGGGGTAGAGCTGCTTTGCCCTGCTCCTCCTCTCTACCAAACCCACAAAATCTTGTTAAGTGTTAATTGTTTTGGAAGAATGGTACTCGATACCAACTCACAGAACAGAAAGACTAGGATTTGTTAATGTCCTCTCCCCTTCCAATGTTGGGATTCGTAACAGAAGCGTTGAGATTGGTCTGAATGAAGCATGAATGGAGGTGTCTGTGTGTGAAAGCACGAGAACGAACAGCAAAGCAAGGATTAAAAGAATAACCTGTACTAACAACGAGGACATGAGTGATAGCAGTCAATGTGGTAAACACCAAGGAATTACTTGTTCCGGTCAAACCCAGAGGGATTGCACACTGACGAGTCCGGAACACAGATGACTTGGCAGCAGAAGACCTGTGCTCTGGCCCCAGGAGGGTGGCAGCAAGGCTCCCACAAATCCTCTTCCTGCTCCTCCAACGGGGAGGCAGGCTGTAGTCATAAGATGCCCAAACCAAAGAAACGAAATCAACGGGTAGCAAACTTCCCCTAAGATTCCCAGAGAATGAAGTAAGCAATATTCCAAGGCCAAAGATTGCCCCATAGTAACCGTTGGCTCCTAAAGGGTACAAACCACCTCGCCAAAACCCAGGTTATCAGTGCTCAACAGGAGCATCAGGATGCGACTAGGAATCGGTGGCCAATGTGTCTTGTCTTCTGTGTTACCACAAACAGTCCTGGCTGGGCTGCACGGGCACACACATCTTGTCTGAGAGACAAGTGAATGAGCGTGATCGACTCTGTTTAAGATAAGTAAGACTGTCTGTTTCCACTCTCACTGCGCTCAGCCTTGCACCAAGTTGTGTTACCTGAAGTCTTACACTAAAGCACTGAAGATGTGTGTTGGTAAACTGTGGTGTGGAAGGTTGGCTTGGTTGTGCAGAGGAAATGTGTAATAGGATAATATGTTTTTTGTAGGTAAACCTAAATAAACCTTGTCCTTTTTGGAATGACAACAGTCACTGTGGAATAAGAGACTGTGCAGTAAAGCCCTGCCCATCTGTAAGTACCAAATCCATTCCTTTACCTCTTTTTCTATATTTTGCTTTTGCAGACCAGGAGGAAGAAGCGGGCGAATTATTCACTCTTTCCATTATTATAGCTATAGCAAAACTGTGGCTTTGGACCTTTCTTAGGTGCAGTAATACTGGTATCCATGAGAAAGACCAAAATGCTTAATTCTGAAAGTTTAAAGAAAGGCTAGGCTTTTGATAGCTGGCCCTCCATGAACAGCTAAAAACTTGTCCAGGTCCCTCTTTTATATTTGGTATTAGTGAGATTGGGCAAGTCTACTGTTGTTACAAGAAGTGGCTCTTGTGTTAATTGCCAGGATACTTACCCTGTTGGCCCATGAGCTACACTGTGATTTGCAGTTTTGGCTGACAAATTTGACTGGGCCCTTTCCAGTCTTCTCTCTTTACATGAAACGGCTCTTTCCGAGTCCTCTGTTTCCCAGTACAAAAGCAAACACTCTTGTCCCTGTATCCCGGACAAAAGGGGTTTGTTCACTGAGCTAAAAGAAAACATCTTGACTGCAGGTGTCTGCGTGAAAAGAAAGGGAAGAGAAAGTGAGTGAAGCAGAACTTGGTGGCTGCGCTGATAGCGGTGGTGAAAATGCCACCCAGCCTGGCTTTGTGGGTTGGCCCCCAGCAACAGACCATCTTAGACTATCATTCCTGGGTCTCCTAGGGCGGTCGGGGTGTGTGCTAATGGTGCGCGGGATGTCCCGTGCTGGTGGGGCGATGAGTGCTCTCAATGGAAGAGTCATCCTGACCCTACTTGCATGCATTTTTTCCAACTCGCTGGTTTATTTTTGCGTACAACTTAGTGGGCTGCAATGAAGCAGGTGTCTGTACCCCTCACCTGGTAGCTCCGTGGTAACCTGAGGTAGCGTAGCTGTTGGCTGAAAAAAAAAAAAAAAATCTAAGCTGATATGACACCTTGAAACAATCTGGTACGGGTGTGTGTGTGTGGGCATCACTTGTTATGTAAATTCTGATATGTATGTTAAATTAATTTCTCTTCTCCACAACTGCCCTACCCAAACAAGTGTCCTTTGCTTCTCTAGTCTTCAAAAAGCACCTATTACGGACCCAAAATAGAATGTTGTTTTTTTCTCAAAATAACCCTAAATTTTGTTTAAATATTTTTTTCCTTAAAAAGGATGTTTTTGGTAATGAGTATGACCGACGTGAAGGAGTAGTGTTACAATTACGTCAGTAGTAGTTGGAAGTTGTTCTTATTTTAAGAACTGACTGTGTCACTGCTGGTTTTAATTATTTTGACTTGGGTCCATTTCATTCTGAAAGCAACAAAAATAACTCTCATTCATGGCTTAATTTTTCTCTTCCTGTGCTGTTTGTCATCCTAGTATTCGCTCCTGCAGCGTGGAAGTGGTTTTATTGCCTTCCTACTGATGGAGGAAATGGAAGTTGAGGAGAATTTAGGGCCTGATTGTCTTGTGCACACTGCTGGGGTTGTGTGGGGCTGGCCAGCCTGACGTTACGTGATGGAGTGGCAAAAGGGAAGTTTTTGAGTGACGTGTGTCAGGGGCTGGGAGATGCGATATCTGAAAAGAGGTGCCTGGGCTCCTGCCAGGAGCGCTGGCATCACCGGGAGACAGGATGCCAGGCATACGCTGAGCAGAGGCAACTCCAGCTCCTCTGAAGTTTATATTGGCTTCCCCAACCTCACGCTTGGGTAAGCAAAACATAACCTGACGTAGCAGCCATGGAAGGCTGCTGACCTTTTGAGAAGAAGTGTCTTGCGAAAAATCAAAATAAAACACTAAGAATATTGCTTAACCTTAGTCTGTGGAGGAGCCAGAAATTGGATGTGTTGTAAGCTAAGCTGAGCACTTTGATTACTTTCTAACTTCCAGAAACTGTGGTAACCTTCCTAATCTTTCTCAAAGATTAGGCTGAAAGGCTACATCAGCCTCACGTGTAGCACATGCTCAATTTTGTCTTTCAGGATGAAGTCCCTGATGGAATCAGATCTGGAAGTTACAAGGTAGGTGTGCCTGTGCGCACAAAGTGACGCTGCTTATAGCACCAGTTTTGTGTCACTGCAGCTGATAAAAGCCGCCTTAATCAGATGGGCAGTATTTGTTGGGATGCACTCCGTGGCTAAATTCTTACCCTCTCCAAGTGTTTGGCATGCTATAGAGCCTTTGAGGTGGCTGTCCTGAAGTCAGGTATTCCCCGCCACTAACATAGAGCATTTTAGGAGAGTTCTCCAAGAGCAGGTGTCGTCAGGCACAGAATGCTCCTGGCAGTGCCAGAGGCTGATGTGAGTCCCGGCAACAATCATCACAATTGCATAAGCCTCTGAATAACTGCAGACATCCTGTGGAAATAAAGGGTGGGATGAATCATAAAAGTGTTTCTGATGCTTAAACCGGTTAGTGCATTAAAGACAGAATTATAACAACAGAAAAACTGCTTTTTAATCCTTCTCTCTCCCCACCCCTTTGCTTTTCAACCCAGTATTCGGAAGAAGCCAATAGCCTTGCTGAAGAATGTGAAGAAGCCAAGAGACTTGGAGCTGTTGATGGCTCTTTGAGGTTTGACTTCTTTTTCCACAATCCTTACTTGTCTTGAAGGAAAGCCAATATCGGTGCTCTTTCTGATAGTCTTTTTCCACTTTCTTTGCAGCAAGGAAACCCAGCAGGCAGTGCTCCAGTGGACACGGCACGATGACTCTTCAGACAGCTTCTGCGAAGCTGACGGTATAGAGACCTGTTTGATCTGATAAGTCTTGTAATGGGATTTTAAGCACCTCTGCAGAACTTTCAGGACAATGTGTAACATTTCAACAAGCCTGGAGCATACATAGCATTTCATCTCTTTTCCACGCCCCCCCTGCCCTCAGTATTTTGAAAATAATATGATGTAAATATTTCTGACAAAGCTTCACTGCTGGTCAGGGTCTTGCTGTGTTTAGCAAGTTAGCAGCTTGGGTGGAGCGTGATCGGGGTTTGCTTTGCCATCAGCGGCCCTGTGCTCCGGTAGCTCTGCAGGCCAGAGAGCTTTGCCCTGCTGCAGTGGGTTGATGTACAGCAAACACTATACACCTGCCTCTCTGGAGAGGGATGAGCTGGTCTCTCCGCTGGCAAGACTGTTCAGTATGCAAAGGGGTGGCTGGATCAGGCTTGGGAGACGGCATTTTCCTTCAGAAGTTTTTGTCACTGACCTAGCACTCTGCTTCGCAGATATCTATTCTCCTGACGCGGAGTACGTGGATTTACTCCTGAATCCTGAACGCTATACTGGCTACAAAGGGCCAGATGCCTGGAAAATTTGGAACAGTATTTACGAAGAAAACTGCTTCAAGTAGGTGCTTTGGGAGACAGATTCCACAAGCCTGCAGGCGCTGATTTTTTTGTGGAGAGGCTGCATTTGTTTTAACTCCTCCATTAATCCCCATCCTTTGGGGATTTGCCCAGAGAAGCTATGGATGCCTCATCCCTGGAGGTGTTCAAAGCCAGGTTGGACGGGGCTTGGAGCAGCCTGGTCTGGTGGGAGGTTGTGCACTGTGGGCTGTCAGAGGAGGGGACAAGCTGTGTGGCTGCCTTGTGAGCCCCCCTTGGCTGTTCTTCGGACCAGAGCTTGCCCTGGTGCAGGCTCCCGATGCAAGCCCTGCAGCACGGTGGACCAGCAGCCTGCTGGGGGTCACGCAGCTCTTGTGTGATGTGGTCCTGGGCACACAGTCCTGTCCTCCCTGGCCATTGCTCAGGTGAGGTGAGCTCTCTCCCCCATCTGAGTGCCGATTTGAACTCTCCTGGGGGTACCCCCGGGGCTGATGCACAGTACTGGTGGGCACTGGTCTGTGATCTTGCCTGCTGTGGTCTCTAGTGATTTCCTCCTTCTTTGTACTAGTGTATCGTGTTGCACCAAGGCTGTGGGATAATGTCCACTAGCACCTGTGTAGACACTTGAGTTTTCTTAGCAGTTCTTTCTAAAGAAGGAAGAAGAAAAAAATGTAGAAAGCCACATTTTGCTCTGACCTTTTCCTTTCTGAGCAAAACTAAAGCACAGAAGCAGTTCTTTGATCTCCTTACGTTGTTTGACTGCGGAGAAGTAACTACTACTGCTGTGCTGTGTTTCTGCACAGCAAGGAGACAGTCTCTTATTTACATGTCTTATTTAAATGATCTTTTTTTTTTCCTCTTAGGCCTCAGAATGTAAAAAGACCTTTGGCATCTGGTAGAGGTGAGTCATTTATTTATCTCACTAAGTGGTTTAGTAGTGTACTGATCCTAGCTCCAGGAACAGTAAATGCTCTCTGAGCTACTTCTATTGGATTAGAAATATGTTGTAGCTCTTGATCAAGTGTAGAATTTCATGGCCAACACAAGGGCACCTGGAAGTGTGGCTTTCTAGCATCCGTCACGGTGCAAGAAAGTGTGATCTTCCACTCCGGGAAGAAATGTGAGCTTTGGAGGGGCTGGGAGCAGGACTGAACTCTGAGCTCTTCCTGGGTCCCTCGTTTCTGTACATGGCAATGCCAAACCATCTGTGACGGTTTGAAATGAGAACCTGGCTGGGATCCTCTGTGGAAACCATCCAGTAAGAGAAAGTCCACCCTAGAGGCTAAGGCTAAATGCATAAATGAAAGTAGGGAATGGTTTTGGAAACATAAGAGCTCCTTGCTAATAGACCCCATGTCTCCTGATGCCCCATCCTGCCCAGACATCAAGAACATCATCAGTCTCACTCCCTGTTTGTTTGACCTGAACACTGCACCCTCGGGGTGGTCTCTGGATTTTCCCTAAACTATGTCAGTGCTTTCCCCCCACTCCCTTGACCCTGTGCAAAGCAGTAGCCCTTCAGGAGCAGCGCTGGTGAAGGAAATGTACAATGTCCTTTAAAATATCAGTCCTTCTCTTGACTGCCTCTGTTGTTTGGGGCAAGATCTGAATGAAATAACACAGGTACCTTTGAGGGGAGAGGGAAGGACTGCTGTTCTGCAGACAGGGAAGCAGAAGGACGTGAAAATGGAGGACCCGACCTGATACCCGCAAGAGTTGTTGCAAGCGACTAAAAATGTGCAGGAATCAGGGATGGGCTCTTTGAGTGTCCTGTCAGAGGTCATACAGGAGATCTCTGGCAGAGGTACACATTTGTGTCCCTTGTTTTCTGCTTCAACTGGGTGGTGGTTTTACTTCCTTTGCAAATATTGATCCTTGCTATGTTGGTCAGGTTATTCAGGAGCATTGCTCATCTGGTATGTCCACTGCTGCAGTTAGAGATGATGTTTTCTGTGTTCAGAGTATTTCTAAACCTCTCTGCAGAGGCTCATTCTCATGTCAGAGCAGATTAACGGAGCGATCTTAACGCCTGTGCTTTGGAGTATAATTTTGGTCATGTGTAATTTTTATCTCCTCTTTTCTCTCCCTCCACCACTCATGCTTTTTTTTCATCAGGAGACGATGGAGGTGAGTGGCACTCTGTTTGTTTTTACTGATAACAGAAACAAATGTGGCGTCTTTATCATGCTGTCACGAGCTGTACCATTAGATAATGCACCTGGTTAGCAAAATCATTATTCAGGCAAAATCAGAAGCTGTCTTGAAATTCTGTTGTGTTCATGACCCTGTGGAGAGATCCCTCTGAGCTCCCCGTCCCTGAGCCCAGCCCGTCCTTGTGTGGAGGTCTTGAAAAGCACCACCAGTTTTTTTTAAGAGTACAAGTCCTATTTGAAGGTACTCACTGGAGTGTCATAAGCCTTCAGGAACAGGACGTGTGTTGTTTTTTCAGCTCTTGTTATTGCTGAGAAAGCATCTCTCAGGCTGGAGCTTTGAGAGTACTCGTAGTCCCAACAGCCTCTGAGCCTGCAGGAGCTGGGTGCCCAAATCCCTTAGGCCCTGCGGGGCTCACATCTAGCAAGGGCTGTGCCCTGGAGTTCTTCACCCTCTACAGCACTTGGCCTGTCTATATTATCCAAATTATCTCCAAATCCATGTTTATGTTCTCCACATTACTTTCAAGCATGTAGTAGGGGGTAGTGTGAAACGCTGGCTGGTGTGATGGTACCTGCTTGGTGGCACTTTTTTATTTTATTTTTAATAAAAATACCTGTCTCTCCATCCTGGTGAGAAGAGGAAAGTGATCCCTGATCCTTGTTTCCCTGTAAGCTGTGCCATTCTGCAGTGCTTCTGCCCCACACCAGCCCTTGCTGAGATGGGTGGGAAAGACCACGTGCTATGTTTAGCTGCTGCCACACCGCGTTATAGAAGCATCAGTCAGAAGGGTGGGGAGGAAAACTATTTTTGTGCTCTTCTAACCCTCCTCTCCCTGATTCTGCAAACTGAAGTGGGCAGAGGTCCTGTGGGGGTGGCCTCAGGGATGGTTTCAGGACATCGGGCTTGGGCAGTACCCTCCGTGCCGCAGAGGGGAAGGTACTGCCCTGTCTCATTCCTGTGTCATCCTGTTGTGCCCTGCAAGGTGTGGCCAAAGAAGTGGCCTAAAACGTGACACGGTGTGTTAAAGCCCTCCTGCTGCTGTGAGAAGCCTCAAACTGATGTGCTTGTTTTCCTTTTTGTTTCCAGGGCATACATTTTACAAGTGGCTGAAAGGTAATCCTTTCTCTAAACTTGGTTGCTCTTCCTGGGGTGAACGCAAAATGGCCAGGGAGTGGGTGGGAGTTACTGGCCGCACTCGGGTGGGATTAGATTTCTGCCTGAC
The DNA here is from genome assembly GCA_003993805.1 of Himantopus leucocephalus. Lineage (NCBI taxonomy): Eukaryota > Metazoa > Chordata > Aves > Charadriiformes > Recurvirostridae > Himantopus > Himantopus leucocephalus. The sequence goes on from RSEF01000005.1 coordinate 64,590,236, forward strand.
AGCCAGGAGAGGAAAATTCAACACATGCTTTCAGTATCTTGAAGTGCCCATTTCTTTTCAGGTGTCTGTGTAGAGAAACGAGCTTTCTACAAACTCATTTCTGGTCTCCATGCCAGCATCAACATCCATTTGAGCGCCAGGTACCTTTTACAAGGTAAGTGCTACTTTCTGCCTTAGCTACCCTGCATTGGTCCTAAATTGGCACTTCTGTGGCTCCGATAAATGCTAGCTGTAGCCCATTCCAGCAGGGTTCAGGCCAACTTCTGTGCTCTTCTCTTCCCCTCCCTCAAGCACGCAGGTTGTGTAACAGAATCAGGAATGCAGTGACCACATGCCTTCAGGTCTAAAAATGGCTGTACTGTGCTCTGCACCAAGACTTCCAGCACGTATTCCTTCCATTCTTCCTCCAAGGTCATTTTGGAGTGGGTTTCTAACTGTGTATCGAGGCCATCCCTTCCTAACCTGTCTTTATGATGGTCAGTTTAGCAATAATCCCACCGAGGCTGTGAAATGCCAGGATCGAGAACCCTTGATCCATTTCCATATGCCATTTCCATTTCCTTTGTCCATAAGTAGCTATCTGAAGAATCTAAATTTCAAGGCTGGGCTTGAAAATCGAGGGCGATGTGAAAACATGATTTGTGTGTCTGGCGTGGCCAAGGGCTGTGGCACGCTGCTCCTGCAGCGTGGGATGAGGGTTCTGACTGACTTCCTGAAGGATTCAGTCGTGCTAGTTTACACAGGGGTACCTGTGGACCAAGCCTACCGCCTTTACTCTGCTAAAGCTTACAAAAATCAGGTACAGATTGAGAGATAGCTGTTGGAATTTGGATAAGTAATTTAGATTTAACTAAGTAATTATATTTAAGTCTCTACAGCCCACGTAGGCCTCACCTTGATGTGAGTTAGGCTGCGTTAGCGCTGGGAGATGGAGTAAGAGAGAAACATCAAAGGCAAGAGATGAGTTGGGAGTCTGCAGAGAGGATTAGGAAAATAAAGTTGGCTACAGACAGCCAAGTAAGTGTTTTTTGCTTGGCTTGTGTAGAAAGGGATACCTTCTCTTGGTGAAAGGCTACAGAAGATGATCTCTGCTCTGAGGAGGTGTTCCTTGGCTCGGCTTGGCTCCGTGCAGGGATTCTCATCTGCTGGTGCCGTGATGGCCTTGCAGAGAGCCTACCTCGGCTCGGAGCTGGGGAGTCCTTTCCTGCTGGGCTGGTTGTCCGTTGCTGATTTAGAAGATAAAGTTTCTCCCTTTTTTTTTTTTTCCAAATTTTATTTTTGTCCGTCAGCTTGATATGACTGTGTTTTATCTTCCACTACATACTTTATATGATCTTAAGTACACGATATGATGAGCAAACAGAAATATTCTTTGTGAAACCTGTGGGCTTGATAATGGAAAATAGAGGCCAGTCTCCTCCGATCCTTGGCTGCTTTGTTCTCTTGCATTTCCACGACAGAAGGAATCCTCTTAAGATGTCTGTGTTCATTAGGGAGCCTCCCAACCTCTGGCCCCCACGCTGCTTCCCAGGGCAACGTGATCGGAGGCCTGCACTGTCTGCCTCTGCGGAGCCTTCTGCCGAGTGCTGCAATAAGTCGGTGACCTTTGTGGACAGGCGTGAAGGAACAAAGGGACCTTCTCAGCCTGTCTGATAGTTCCATCCAGCCCTCTTCACTTGCAGAGAAACCTTTAGCTGTCACCAGCTTACATAGAATTGCTCTCGGAAATGATCAGATCACCAGATAAGAAACTCTTTGACTGATTTAACTCTGTTTAAAGCGGGCAGCCTCCGTTTTTAGCTTTTGCTTGTAAGCCTGGGTCATGTTTTAAACCCACTGACAAAGCTCTGCAGGAGTTGTGCATTTGTTGAGGTTTGAGTTGGGTGCAAAGTGGTTCGTGAAAGGTCTGTGGCTATTGTAAAGCTTGGATCTCCCTGGTTAGAGTTACGTTTCACCATTTAGCCTGGGACAGTGGGAGGAGGTGTACCAGAACTATACCCATCTGCCTCATGTCATTGTGCTGGGTTGTTTTTTTTTTTTCTCTCTCTCAGATACATGGTCAGAGAAGAAATGGGGCCCCAATGTTACAGAGTTCCAGCAGAGATTTGATGAAGTCATCACCAGAGGGGAAGGGCCCAGAAGACTCAAGAACCTGTATTTTCTCTACCTGATAGAGCTGCGGGCCCTATCCAAAGTGCGGCCGTTCTTTGAGCGCCCGGGTTTCCAGCTGTACACGGGGAATAAAAGTCACGACGCAGAAGTGAAAAACCTATTGCTGGAAATTCTCCGTCTGGCCAAGTAATTACATTCGGTACCTGGGGAGAATGGCTCTTTCAACCCTGGCATCTCTGAGCGTGCTTAACCTTTCACTTAACGCGCCTAGAAAGGCAGGTTCTGGGTTCTTTCTTGTAGTGGGGTAGTGTGATTTGTGCAGTAGGGTAGTACTGCTGGGAGTACGTTGGTATCTGTATTCAAATTGCAAAACAGCGTAATTAAGCCCACAGTTTGATAGTCTAGGCTGCCTTTTTGATTTAGCAGGATTGAATTTAATAACCACCTATGTGTCAGCCCTGAAATGGGCTACCTGTTTGACTCATCTGTGGAACACCAGTCCCGGCTTCATGTTTTTGACTAGAAAAAAAATCCCAAGCATGTTGGTAACAGAGGTTTGGGCTGTTGGACAGAGTTTGGAATGGAAGATACCGGAACCAGATGGAAATGCGTGTCTCCTGATGCGATCGATGTTTGAATTTATCTTGTGACATTCCCATGCCTTCACTGCTTACGTCTGTTAGAAGACAGACTACAATTGCTTAGAAACCGTAGAGCAATTGCTGAAAATCTCTGAGGTGAGATGCAAGCTAAAACTGAAAGCCTCCAAGAGATTTAAGAAACAAGCAGCTTGACTTAAAATACGTCTAGAGATGCTCAGTGTCTGACACCTATCACTTTTGTTTGCGCACCTAACCAGATATTTCTGTGGATCTGGACTTCAGCCATACAAACAAGCTGTGGAGAGATGTTGGGACATCTCACCAGGACAGGAGATAAAACTCTTTTCATTCTATTTCAGGTCTTTCCCACTGCATTTCGATGAAAACTCATTATTTGCAGGGAATAAAAAGGAAGCTGCTAAACTAAAGGTAATTGGCCAGCCCTTCCCTTTGGGGCACTTGCTACCTAAAGGGTATTTTCAGGTGTGTGTCTGGGATAATACTAGATCTGAAGGGGATCCCAGTACGCACAAGGTACCAGATCAGGTATTTCGAATTAATTGTGCTTTCTGAATGGTTTGGATACTTGTGGGTAACTACAGACCGTAGGGTATGCCTTAAGGAGAGTGGGGCATCGCTGCTGTGAACCCCACTTCAGGAAGCATTTCCCTAACTCAGTCCCACTGAATTTAGCCTGAAGTTCAAGACTAATACATTATTGAATTTGGATTATTACGTGGAAGACGTCCTAATTAGTGTGTGACCATGATCAGCTCGAATGTCTTTTCCCCTAGGAGGAATTTAGGCTACACTTTAAGAATATTTCTAAGATAATGGACTGCGTTGGCTGCTTCAAATGTCGCCTGTGGGGGAAGTTGCAGGTAAGCTTTGTCAGCAGCTGGGGATGTGTCTGGAAGCACCTCATCTGATGGGACTCTGGTGCATAGATGGGGTTCTTAGATACCGGTCAGCTCCTAGATACAGATGGGGGCTGCTTGAGTCGTTAGCTAGTCCCGTCAGCAGGAAGCAGTGTGCTGATCGCAGCTTGCTGGGCCTGGCAGCAGCTGCCTGTGCAGTTGAAAACTGGGTTAACCTGCAAGAGCTGCCCCCCCGGGAGAGGAGAGGGGGTGCAGAGCCTCTGGCGAGCCAGGCAGAGGGTGCTGTAAAACTGGGGGTTCGGCACCATCCGCACTGAATTTTACACGTGGTCAAACCTCGACAAGAAGCCTCTGCTGTGTAGCTCTGCTATGACAGTGGTAACGCTAAATAAAAGCCTCCTGGCTCTGTTCCGCTCCCTTCTCTGAGCTGTCTTAAGTGAAATTCAAGTCTTGCTCTGTTAAGATGATGTCAACAGGAATCCTTGCAAAGATGAAGGAGGGAAGTAAAGTTAAGACTTGTGAGTCGGGGCCTGGATGTCTCCCCGCTGTTAAATGTTCTTGTTTGTCGTGCACAGACACAGGGCTTGGGTACAGCGCTGAAGATCCTCTTTTCTGAAAAGCTGATAGAAAAGATACCTGAAAGTGGCCCTTCCTATGGATTCCAGCTGACCAGACAAGAAATTGTTGCCTTATTTAATGCTTTTGGAAGGTTAGTATGAGTCTTTTTTCCTCTACTTTTACACAGGCTGCTGTGTTATACCGCATTTAAGCTTAAACAGTCAGTTCTCATCAGCAATACTGGTGTTAACTCCCGCTCTGATCATACTGTCTCATAAAGAAGCTCTCAAATATCAGATGATGTTAATATGGAGTGCAATAGTTGGAACAATTTAAAACAACTTCTATATACTCTAAATTTCCCTAAGGGATTCAAGGAAGCATTTGTATTAAGATACGAAGAATTTGGTAATGTTTAAGAAACTGTGCGTCTCTTGTCTTCAGAACACAATGTCCCCAGATAAGGGTTGCTGTTCCTGCTCTGTGCTCACTTTAGAGCTCTCCTTCAGGCTTCTCACTTCCACCAATTCCTTCCCACCTCTGCAATGGTTGCATTTAACAGGAATCCATCAGTCCGGCCCTTGTGGAGAGCTGGATGAGGAGTTTTTGGCAGTAAAGGAGGGTAATGAGGCCTTTGGGAGGGAGAGGAGATTGCAAGACACTCTGCTTGTACGTTACCGCTTAATGCTGTTGACAGACCTGGAGTTTCTGGCAAACGGGTTTTTCAAAGCGTTCTTTAGGCGACGTTGCTGCCGATGCTAAAGCTCGGGAGTCCTGCTCTGCCTCACTTCAAACCTACTGACTGTACCTTCTGCCTGTGAGTGCCCAGCGATGGGGAGACCCTAGTGTGCATCAGCCAAATCTGGAAACCCCAAAAATACTCTTCCCCAGGGATCTTGCAATGCTCCCCTCCTGAGCACAGCTGCTGCGTTCCCCTTACACCAGAGGAGCTGGGCTTCCTTCTGCCTTTCTATTGCCCTGTCAACAGGGCCTTTGGAGGCAGCACGGAGGAGATATGCAGACCCTCTGAACATCTGTGTTCAGAGGAAGCCGAGGGCTGGCAGGCAGAGAGCAGCCGCCTTTCTTCCCCCTCTGCTGCCCAGCTAAAACTCTGCTCTGGAAGTCCTCTGCTGTGTGAAAACACTGAGGCCAGGCAGCTCTTTCTCAGACTCCAACCTCGTGTCATAGAATCACAGAATGGTTTGGGTCGGAAGGGACCTTTAAAGGTCATCTAG
>RSEF01000005.1:64595720-64606357 GCA_003993805.1 Himantopus leucocephalus
TGTTGGGGGCCCCAGAGCTGGATGCAGTACTCCAGATGGGGTCCACCTACCTGGATTAAAAGAGCCTTTTAAACCAGACCTCCATCTCTTGCTTGTTGTTCAAAAGCGATTTGGGTTCTTGAAAACCTCCTTAAACCCCCCATTTGTCCTGGCTGGGAAGGGCAGAGCAGATCTCTCCTTCATGGGAGAGGCGCTCGGCGGCCGGATCCTCAGAGTCTGATCTGGTGTCTTCACGGATGGTGACACTCCGGGGGCAAAATGCCTTCAGCAAGAAAAATGAGGTAGGGGACTCAAAATAAAACCCCTTCAGAAGAAACCGGCTCATACTGCAAGGCTACTCTGTGACCTGCCTGCACAGCTGGTAATATTATGGTCTGTTTCTTGACCTCTAGTTAATAGGTTTGTCTGGTCGCTGCTGAACTCTCTGTAACATCCTGTTCCACTGTGGTTCTCGGTGTTTGCTTTAAAAAGAGTCCGTGAAATTAGTGAAGGGCCTGGTTGTAACCAGAACCTAATTTAGCTGAAATTCTAAATTCTGTCTTCCCAAGAGCTCCTCGAAGCACTACTTGATCACAGTCCCTTTCTCTTCAATTTTAACTAAGATGTGATGCATATGTTCTCTAATGTTTCCCTTTTGCTTTCCTCGCGTGCAGGATTTCAACAAGTGTTAGAGAACTGGAAAACTTCAGGAACATCTTACGAAATATGCGGTGAATTCATTGGAGAAAGAGAGACACAAAGTTTTACTGCTCGGCTGTTCTGGGTTCTCTAAAAATGGACAAACGCCATCATTCCATCGCACTCCCAACCACTACACAGTGAGGGCCGCTTGCTGGGCCTCCTGTTCCCAGTTGATTGTCTGTAACCTGCTGTTGACAAAGATTTTGTACAAGGGAAAAAAAAAAGCTACTTTTTTTTTTGTATAAAGGTGGGGACTATATGTAAAGTTTATTTTATATATTGGAAGATCATTCTAATTAACTTCTTAAATATTGGTGTACTGTTTTGATGGATTAGACCCATCTCTTTGCCTTCAGAAGCTGGAGGTAGGGCAAGAACCGTGATGCTGAATAAATTTGGGGAAAATTCTTTGTCTGCTCCGTGATTCCAACCAGCCCCTCGCGTGCAGTGTCTCTGCTGTGTAAAAAAGACTGCAAAGGATTGTAGGAGCCCGCTGGGCTTCAGAGCTGCCGCTGCTGCTGTGCCTTCCTTGTCCTGGTGGAACTTCTCATGGCAACAGGCTGTTCCCGGTGGTCTTCCCTGCAGTAACTTTGCTGCGCTGACTGCGTTACAGCGTTCTTTGTTGAAGGCAAGGGGAGATGAAACAAGAAGCAGCGTGCTGGAGGAACCCTGCTACTCGCCGTTTGGCCGGCCTTGTGCCTCTTTCTTGGCTAGGACCTTGTGGGAGGAACAGCTGCCTGGTGAGGAGCAGAAGTGCACCTCTTAAAAGGTGGCCCTGGGCTTTGGCCTCGTGTGGGAAGGAGAAGGTGGGTACATGACGAGGTGAACAGGACAAGCACTGGTGCTGGTGTGAGCTTTGTTACGAGCCCTGCAAAGCCGCTCTGCTTCCAGCCAGCGCCCGAAGGCACCCTTCCTCCTCCTCGTGTAGCGCGAGGGCAGCCAACAGTCAGCCTCACCCCTGCACCCCACCAGCACACGAATTACGGCCTCTCCTGCAGAAAGCGCTGGGACCCGTTGGCCTTCCCGCCGCTCCCTGCCTGTTAAAGCAGGTTTGTCCTCGTTTGGGAGCCGCTTGCCTCATGCCGGTAGCCGGGCAGGGCTAAAAAGGGAAAGGACGTACCCGCTGCGGGGCTGCCGCTCCTCAGTGGCTGCAGCGAAGTTGAATTTTGCCGCTGCAAGGACAAGGAGCTGGGGAAGTAGGACAGAGAGCTGCTGTGGCAGAGCAGAGGGCCCCTCCTGGGCCAGGCATCTGTCTCGGCAAAGCGAGGGGCGAGACACCCCCGTGTCCCGCAGGGGGTTACAGCCAGCCCCGATTACACCATCCGCCTTCGCAACAGGGGCAAAGGACAGGCTCAGGCGCGGTCAGCGCTGTCAGAGGACAGACACCCCCAGCCCGGGACCGTGCAGTGAGGGTGATCCCAGCAGTCATGCTGCTTTTCACCCCGAGCACCCAAACACACGCTACACAGGCAGGCGCTGCTGCGCAGGAAGACGCAGCGTGTGCTCCAGCTAAGCCGTTGCTATTTGCGGCGAGCTCAAGGCCACACAGATAAACCCATGCAAGGAAGTAAGGGAAGCACCGAGTTACTGAGCTGCGGTTTTCAGCTCCTCCACAGCTCAGGAGGCTGGAGGGGTGGCAGGTCCTGGGAAGAGGACAAAGCACAGCCCACACCTGAAGCATCTCCCACCCTGGGAGCTGTGTGTGTGGAAGCAGAAGGTGGCGAGGTGCAGATATGATTTGAGCACGTTGTACCTCACAAGCTGGGGACAAGGGGAAGCACTGTGTCCCCTCTGAGGCCACAGCCAGCCGCGAGGAACAGCAGAGGATAAAGCACCCTCCCCAGCACCAGAAAAAACACAGCTGTACAGAGAAGCAGCAGGACACCTCGCAAAAAAAACCACCTCGGGGTGCTCTGCACCCAGAGAGGGACTCGCAGGGCGCTGCAGTCACACCGGAATGAAGCACAGCGTGCTGTCCCCAGCAGCTGCTGGCTGGCCAGGACCCAGCTACAGCAGGTCAGGGTCAGCCCTCACAGCCCATCAAGAAGCAGCTTTCCCTGGTTCCTGGGGAATGTCAGATGTGCAGGGTCCTGTGCTGGCACAGCCGACGAGCCCCTGGCCAGGACAAGGGGGACAGCAGGACCAAGAGCAAAACTCAGCCAGGCCTCCAGCAACCTAGCACAGAAAACCCTTTTTTTTTTTTTTTAAATTTTTTTTTATTTCAACATAGTAGTGCTTGGTTACAGTTTAGTGAAGAACAAATAGGTACATTCATTGGCCACAGCTTCCTGTTGCAGCCAGCTGCTGCCTGACTGCAAAGCCAAAATACTGTTAAACCATACCCAAAAAAAGAAAGTTTAATGAAAGGCAACTATGCATTAAAAAAGTCATTGTACTTCTCAGCTATAAATTACTTCAGTAAAACACGGGACCGGCCCCAGCAGGAGCAGTCAGAGTTTTGAAATTAACGGCCATCCGTACAAATGAATAAAACCAAAACACTTTGCCAGTCACTCACGAGTACATTAGCAACGAGACTCACCGCCCCAACCTGCCATCCTAATGCCAGGAAGATCATATTGTTGTTGTGTGCTTCAGTGCAATATGAACAATGAGCCTGTAGCCCTTTAAATTTTTATTTTTTAATTATTTTTTTTTTTGCACTACACTCCTTTCCCTCCAAAGAAAAAACTTAAAGTGCTCCTAGTGCTTTGGAATTTAAGCAAGAACAGGGGCCACTAGCGTCACTTATTGTCTTTGGTGACTTATGGGAGAAGAAAGAAGGGCAACGCACCAGGTCCAGGTCCTTCATGAGCTTTGCCATAAGTCAAGCAGTGATTGAGATGGAGCAACCTGTTCCTGCACCCCAGCCGAGGCAAGGAGACAGGTCCCTCACGCCACGTAAGGTGGAGCAGCCGGGAGAGCCACAGCAGGCGGGGTGGAGCTCTCTGGTTCAAGTACTAGAGCAAGAGGGATGTGCTGGAAGTTGTCACCTCAGAGCCTTCTCTAAAAAAACAAAAAGCAGCAAGGGTTTCTCCTTTTTTTTGGGCCAGCACAAGTGAAGCAGGTTAGCAAGGAGAGGCCCACAAGCCAGCACAGGAGACCACACAGAGGGACAGGGTGTTCTCAGCGTGACAAGTGACATCTAGCTCAGTACAAGTGAGGTGGGTGATTGGGTGACCAGGCCATACTAGTGAGCACACGGCAAGTGAGGAGAGGCCGGGGCCGCCCCGGTGCTTGGGGTTTCTCTCACACGCAGCTGCGGACACCGAGGCTGCCTCAAGGTCCCTCCAGCACCAGAGCCCAGCCCCGTGTCCCACAGCCAGGCAGCACCGTACCACTCCGTGCACAGGTTAAGTCCTTCACCCCAGCTGGGTCCTTCAGTGTCAGACTTGGGTTTGAACAGCAGGAGCAGCTCTAGGTAGGTTAAAAGCAGTTCCAGTTGAGGTTGTCACTAGAGGTCAGAGCAGCTTGCCCTCCCTGGACCAGCGCCTCCATCCAAGCCTGTCACTTATCCCCACATGAGGCTCAAGGACAAGCCAGGAATAACACCAAGCCTCATCTCCAAGAACCTGATGGAGCTATAAGCCAGGTCAAACTTGGCAATTTTGGTTAAAGAGAGACAGAAAAACCTCCTCTCAGCCTGACCCAGCGCACCCAAAGCGCCTCTGAGGCAGCTCCTGCAGCAGTGGGAGGACTCCAGGCCCACGGTCCTGCCCTGTGGCAGGAGAGGGGACAGCAAAGGAGCCCAGGGACCAGATCTCTGCAGCATCTGCCACTTCCCTCCGCAACAGCGGGCATCGCCTCCACAACAGACAGGCGCCTCCTGCACCTCTGTGGGGACACCACCAGTTCACATTCGCTTCAGGTTAAAACTCTTGAGTTATCTGCTAAATGCAATTTAATACTGAGGGGAAGGGGAGCCCCACCATGGGCAAGGAGGGAGCAGCACTGCTCTCGCCACCCACCAGTTAAAGCAGCCCTAGTTTGACATGTGCTTTGGGCTGCACAGGTTCCTGCACGCACGCTCTCCCTGAGCCAGCTCTAAGCTCTCCCAGAGGGCAGCAGCCTACAGCCTTGCCCCCTCGACAGCAGCTCCCATCCAAGCCAGCCCTCTTCCTTTGCCATAAGTTAGTGGGTTGGTTACAACATGGTGACCTTAATGCCAGTAGAAGCACTTGATCTCACCCTCACAGGCCTCTGATAGGATAGGCTTCGAGCCCACAGTCCTAGGTAGGACAGTTCAGCAACCAGGTGAAACGAGGACCAGCAGCCAGAGCAAAACCACACTCAGCCCAGCGGCAATCAGCCCTGCCAGGTGTGAGTACGGCACAGTACGCTTTAACATTCACCGCAGGAGGCCCTGCCTGTAACACGCTCGGTCAGAGCTTCACACTCCCAAGTGAGTCAGGATGCAGAGTACTTCACGGAACACGTCTTTGCAGGAAGACCGTGCCTCTCCCAGCTATGCATGTGCAATTAAAAGAGTAACTAGAACAGTCTCAGACCGAGCACAGTCTGAGCAAGATTTCATTCCTTCCAAGTGTGCAGATAAAAGTGCAAATATGCATTTGATGTTTCTTTTCTAGTGAGGAAGCTCTGGTGCATTTAGCTGCCAACATCTTGAAGACCAGACCAAGAAAAAGCTTCCAGAGAGTTCAGCTTCACTTTGCTACATGGTACCTTAAAGTCACAGTTCTCTTGCTTACTGCCTGCAGCCATAGGCTCAGTCCTGCTTACAGCTGCAGCAGGTAGTGGAATGTTTGTGTCGATGAGTTAGATGCTTCGGGGAAGAAGGAAAGAGAAAACCAGGTTACAATCCTATACATGAATGCCACTTCTGGGAAGAAGAAAGGGACCTCGCAGCCTCTTCAGTTCTGTGGTGCAGGGTATGAGCTATGGTGATTATTCATCTCCGAGCCGCCTGCGGCAAAGAGCAAGGGGGCACTGTCTGTAGTGGTTCCGCTGAGATGGGGACCCACCGCATAGCTGTCATTCCCAGCCAGGGACCCGTAGCAGCCAGAGCACTGAGGGGTGGCCAAGCTGGGAGGAGAGACAAAGAAAAAACCAGACACGGACTCTTAGAGATGAATAATTTGGCTGTGACTAGTCCCTGCTGCTAGGGAAGACTTCTGCTCCCAGCACCCATCAGGGTACCAAGCCTGCAGAAGCAGACTATGACGTGCAGGCTCAGTATCTCCAAGGAACCTGGCTTTGACAAAACAGTTACAAGAAGAGCACCAGGCCCTACAACACTGGTCAAGAAGAGCCAGAACCTGCGAACCCCTCACTACAGCCCTGGGCAGGTGGAGTTTAGACCCCTGAGCAGGAAAGTGAAGGACAGGGCTGTTAGGTTTCCCCTTACAGTTTTGCCGGGGATACCACACCATTCCCCACACCAGGTGCTCCTGCAGAGCTTTGTCCTAGCTGGCTCCCAGGGACCATGTCCCTCCCTCACAGGACTTCACCACCTCTCACTTTCCAGTGGAGAAGCTCCTCTGGAGGTCATTTTAGAGCCCTCTGCCACCACAGCTGAGGAAGGATCCTAGCAAGGCCAGCCCTCCTGGATGAGGCCTCCAGTCTGTAGCCACCACATATTTCTACGTGTGAGCACCCAGGGCAATATCCACCTCTCTGAGCTGGTCATTTCTGTCTCATAAAAATAGCTCCTAGTGAGCTGCAGAAGGGAACAAAACCAAGCTCAGTCAGAGGGCTCCTTGGCCCATCCACCTCACCCAAGCTGCCTCTTATACCAGATTTTTTTCCTAAGAGCAGAAGCCAAGAGCTCTGTCGCTTCCACACAGGGCAGCGGAATGGCAGCTGTGCTTTCCCTTACCCGGCGCAATGCTTACCCTCCTTCTCTGGCCCCAAGCCGTGACAAGTCATCATCGCTGTCATAGCGCCTTGGATTGTCAAAGAAGTAGGCTCTGGAGCTGTAGCTGTGACTATTGACCATCCCCGCTGGAGTCTGTTGAAGAGAAAGGAGTTAGGCCAGAAGGGAGATATTTCTGACAGTCTTCCTAAAGGCCTGCGCCCACAGCCCAGGCGCCTTGGGGCTCTTCCCCGCACAGGGGTACTCAAGCCACAGCAGCTCGCCTACCAAGTTCTGACTCAGCCTCTGAGCTCGGAAGAACAGCACCACGAAAGTCGTTGGCACCAGCTCCCAGAGGAAGAGGACCACTCCGAAGACCACGTACTCTTCACTGCTCACTTCCACGTGCACCTGCGGACAGAATTGAGAGATCTCTGTATAATCCTAGCCATCAGCAGAGCTACACAGCTCCGGAAGCCGGACACAGCACACAGGAACGCAGAGAAACCCTTACGAAGGCAGGAGTCCCTAAACCAGAATAGGGACCCTTACCCGACCGCTGCTACTGGTTTTAGTGAGACAGTTCTCTTCAGTGTGCTACCAGGGTACTGTCAGCTCCCTCCCCACACCAACGACTCTCCCTTGCACACAGCCACGCCTTATTAAGCATTGCTTTTCTGCTCTAGTTGACTTGTTCCTCCTCTCCCCCAAAAGAAGAGTCGGCAGGCTAAAACTGAAGAGCACAACAGGGAATCCCTCCTGAAGAAGTAGCCAGATAGAAGAAGATTCAGGCTTGCTCTGGTGCAGAGAGCAAGCAGGGCTTCTGAAGGCAGAAGTCCAGCTTGTCTGGGGCTGCAGAGAAACAGACGCCCCCACACAGACTTCTTTTCCCCTAACACATGCCCTCACAGGGTGGCAGAGTAACTGCCTTTCACTTTACTAGCTCTGGATTGGTATCACGGACACTTACCTTGTCTGAAAGGTTGTCCCAGCCATAGTTAAAAGGACCAGGAACATTGTCTGGAGATATGGCCACAGCAACCAGGTTATAGCAAGCCCTTGAGGAATACAGAAGGGCGACTACAGATCCCACAAGAATAGCCTGGCAGACAGATGTTCCCTAGAGCAGGAAGAAAAACAGTTTTAATACAGACCTTCCTACAGAGCTGGGATTTCCCACCCCCTGAAATGCATGCGAAGCTGTGCAGGCAAGAATGACCTAGAACATTTGTATGTTGTTGCTAAAATATTCAGAGCTGGTTAAGAGCTTTCTTGTGTGATGAGTTCATTGCAGTAGCAGACCTACACAGCCAGTGTCACCAGGGAGCAAGGGAAGGCTCAAGGCACAGGAGTGCCTCCTGCTAGCTGTCCTGTGCTGGTGAAGAGCAGCTTTCTCCACAGTGTTTCAGATGCAGTGCTGTCAGAAGGATAGCTGCATGAGGTACCCGCGAGTTACGGTACCTACCTTTCCCAGGCAGCAAGTCATGGGAGAGAAAGCCACTTGAAGATCTGCAAGTGTGTCCATTTCTTTGCTAAATACACCCATGAAGCCTTTTAACAGCTACTGGCAGCCACCAAGTCACTGCACAGCAGGAGCCAGTAAGTGGGCAGGTGAACACATCTCAGCAGCTGACTTGCCTTTGTCTCCCTAAATACAATCTGCTGAGGAAGCTCATCTCATTGACCTGCTCCACATCCAAGCTATGGGTACGCCAGCTCTCCTTTCCTAGCTTTAGAGCGCTTGCTCAGGACAGTGTCTTGGAAGAGTCAGCATGAAAGTGCTGCTAAAAGGTCCCTGTGACAGCACCAAAGCACAAGAACACAGCCTGCTCTGGCACTGTTAGCTGAGCCCTTGGTGTTCGGGACAGCAGAATAAGGGGCAGAAGGGCTAGTGAAGCAAGTCTCCAGCAGACGAGGACCACAGCATAGGATCTGGCAGCAGTTCAATAGCACAGCCTCCTTCTCAAGCGTCAAATGGCTTGACCCTTCCTACCTTCAGCAGTGGAGGCAGCCGCCTCACTGGGGCCCTCCAGCCTTGCTGTATTGCTTTGAGTCAGCAGGTTCACAGCAGGAGTTCAGGAGGCAGGACAGCCTTTTCAGGCATTTGTGTAACACTTCTGCTCATCCCCACCCTATTTTTGCAGCTCCTCCACAACACAAAGTCAGGGGGCGCCTTCAAGGCAGGGAAGGGAGACAGCATTTGAATGCAAGAGACCTTTACCAGACAGTCAGGTTGAGTATTCAACCCGAGAGCAGGCTTCTCTAGCGCATGTTGTACAAGAGCAAGGCCCCAGGCAGCCTCAGCCATGTAACTAGAGGAAGTTACTGCATTCGTAAACCACTGCTGGGTGAACTTGATAAGTTAATTAGTGTCCAGACCCAGTCAGAGCTGGATACCTGGCCCATGCAAGCAGGGATTTGAGCAGGTTCTCAGCTTAGTCATGGCTCCTCTGTCACTTCAGATCACCTGGCTGCAACCTGCAGCCTCTGTGGACAGCTGCCACAAAGAGCCAGCTAGGCAGCCAGTCCCAGCACCTACAGCCCACACACATCCTGGATTCTGGGCAGCCACCGATGCTCTCCACCGCTTCAGAGACCCAGACTTCTCCTACAGAAAGCCTCAGCTTCAACCTTGACAGCACAGCTCTGGCTTTCACTCAGCTGCCTTCTCTAGAAGAGGGGACAAGGGACTGCAGCCACTTTGAACTGTCATGCAGATGGCCTGCTAAGGAGCAAGGGGATGCTTCCAGCCAATGCAAGGCAGATGTCGGGATCCAGGATGTCTTTGTAGCAGTTTCTGCTGCAAGGCTGCTTGTCACCCTCTTCTGAGACAGGCAGAGGCATCCAACAGCCTCCAGGAGCTCTACACTCTGGGCAGCCTCTCACCTGAGCCAGGCATGGCAGTGGTTTAAACCCATATAGATTCACCTGACTGAGGGCACACTGGAAATAAGGTCTCTGCAGGAGGCTGGAGCCCCACCTTCTGATACCTGGGAAGAGGAGATCCAGAGCACATGAGGTGAGGAGCTGTACTACCAGGAAAAGGCAGTAGCTCACAACTACCAGAGCCAGGCAGCTGGCTTCCCTGAGCCTGACTACACTCAGGCCCTCAAGTTTTTCCTGTAGATGTTTCCAGGCTCACCAAGAGACTATGTCTGCCCTTCTCACCAGGCCAGGTCCCCAGCTTGGAGTCACTGCCCTTAACAGGGGTGATATGACATCCCAGAGGAAGAGACAGCTCAAGTCCACGCTTCATTTCAGCCTACAACCCCACTAAGATGAGACTGCTGGTGCCTTATCCACTTTCCTATCTGCTGGAGAAGAGCCACATATGTTCAGACCCTCACCTGTCCTTCTGCCTCAGGGCAGGACCTACAGCAACTTCTCCTCCCCTTCTAAGATGCTCATCTCATCCAGGACAGGTGAGCACTGCCTCTGGCTCAAGCAAGCAGGCAGCTAAGGCTGGACCGCTGTGGGGGATCCCCTTTGCGGAGAATTGTTATGCATCTGCCAGAGATAACAATATACTGCAGGCTTTACCGTCCTTAGTGACAATATACTGCAGAAACTGCATCTGCTGCTCCTTAGAGAACCCTCTCTTCCACAGAAACCCTAAATTATACCTCTAAATCTGAAAAGCATAAGCAGATCCTGTCGTGCCACCAAAGCTGCAGACAAAGTATTCCCCTAAAACATGCAGGACACTTCATTGCTACAGAAGGAGCATGCACTTTCTGGAGGGAGGAGTCCAAGAGCTGCCACCTCCACACTGGAGGGAGTATTTGAGCAGGAGTAGCTCAGGTGCAACCAGGCCAGCATTGCTCAGCTCCAGTTGAGAATCCAGCCGACAATTGTGTAGTTCCAGGGTAGCTTACAAGGCATTTACCTACCTTAGACTCGAGGTAGACATTCGCTGAAGACATCTTTCCTAGTTTGCACATGCAGCAAGCCAGCGAGATGGCACAGAGGATGAAGAGGCTGTCGTTGACTAGGGCGCGGGCAAGGACTGTCCACCTCAGCTGGTTCTCTGGGACCTCGCCATGAATTAACATTGCACAAGTTAAGTTCACAACTAAGAAGAGGAGGCTGGTAAATATGGAGCCCAGATACAACAGGACCCTGGAGAGATGGGGGGGGGGGGGAA
>RSEF01000005.1:64620407-64637068 GCA_003993805.1 Himantopus leucocephalus
TCTGGCAGGGGGGTTGGACTGGATGAGCTCCAGAGGGCCCTTCAATGGTCCCTTCCCTCCAATGGTCCCTGACCATTCTGTGATTCTGTGATGCTGGAGCATTGCCACTAAAGCCATGGGGGGTTGGGGACAGCTATCTGGTGGGGTCCTGTGGGGATGTTGGTGGCCATGGGGCTGTTTGCTCCCAGGGACAGAGGCTGTAGGAAGCCTGGAGGGCTGGCGGGTCCCGGCTCTACAGGCTTCAGCCCCCACATCAACAGGGGGATCCACCAGCTCGAGCCTCCCGGCTGAGGTTGGGTTGCCAGGAGCCCCGAGCCGAGCCCTGCCAGTGCATCCCCGCACCGGCCAGTGCAGGCACCCGTGGTGACACGGGGAAGGGACGTGCTTGTCCGTGTCCCACCGCTGCCACCATCAAACTGGGCCGGCAGCGGTGTTTGCTGGAGCTGCTGACTGTGAGCAGGGGTGCGGGTCGGGGTCCAGGACCACATCAGGGTGCACGGACCTGGCTGTGAGTTTGTTCTTTTGGGTTTTTATGTTAAATAAAAAATGTTTTCTTCATTGCGTAGCACAGGCAGGCACTTGGGGAAATTGGTCGAGGCAGATATGTGCCAGGATATGTATGTACAGGGAGAAAATGTTAGGGATATTGGGGACCGTTTGCTTGTGGTCTGCATCCCACAGCGCGCTCCTTCACCGGAGGAAACACTCCTGGTTGTGCGAAAAAAGGGTGTGGAAAGAAATATTCAGTGGGTGTTTACAGCCTTGAGTGAGAAACGAGTCGGAGGAAGGAGAGCTCCGGACCTGGGGGCAGCTGCGAGGGACGGAGCGCATCCCACCGGGCTGGAGGAGCGGGATGCCGTCCTGCACGTACCCACGCGGCACAGAAGTAGAAGGCAGCCAGCGATCGCCGGGGGACTGCGTGGGGATGCGCCGCTTCTCTGTGTCTCAGCGCAGTACTGATGCTGAAGTGAGGCAGGGCCACAATGAACGCAGATGCTATCGGCTCCTTTTTCAACCATTTAACACCGAAAGACGTGTCTGTTTGGGTAAACCACAGGTCTGGCTCCCCAGGTGACGCGAGTGAGGTGCACGCTGAGGTGAAGAACTGATAGATTTCCCGACAGATATGGTATTGGCTGTTTACAGTTTCAGACCAAACTCTTGGTGGTAATTTATTTCAGCGCTACACCAAAGGTGGATGTTTGCGTGTACTTCGTGCACTTTGGGAGCCTTTTAGGGGGTGCTTAAATGTCAGTGGTTGATCAGAAGATAAAATGATAATACATCAAAAAAAAAAAGAAAAAGGATTATGTGCTTGTCCTGCAGGGCAAAACAATTCAAATTATTGTCTGAAACAACAGAAAATTCTCCATGTGCTGTGGTCTGACTGATTCAGCCTGGAGAAGAGAAGGCTCCAGGGAGACCTTATTGCAGCCTTCCAGTCCCTAAAGGGGCTGTAGCCTGTAGGAGAGCTGGGGAGGGACTTTTTACAAGGGTATGGAGTGATAGGACAAGGGGGAATGGCTTCAAACCAAAAGAGGGGAGATTTAGATGAGATATCAGGAAGAAATTCTTGAGGGCGGTGAGCCCCTGGCGCAGGTTGCCCCGAGAAGCTGTGGCTGCCCCATCCCTGGAGGTGTTCAAGGCCAGGTTGGACGGGGCTTGGAGCAACCTGGGCTGGTGGGAGGTGTCCCTGCCCAGGGCAGGGGGGGTGGAATGAGATGACCTTCAAGGTCCCTTCCAGCCTAAACCATTCTATGATCTTTTGCTATCCTCAATGCATCATGCTGAGCCATCATCATCAGTTAGGAGGGAGGAAGGGTTGTGTTATCCATGTTTAAAGAGCTTTTAGAGGAAGAGTTACGGAGGTGCCCGCTGCCTGGCTGGGCCAAGGGGTGGGGGACTGAACAGCATGAAAGCCTCAGGGACCTGGCTGCAGGACAGAGGTCCCCATGCTGTCTGCCACCCTTGGGCATTCCGCTCCCACCTGGTCCCGCTGACGTCTCTGCTGGGTGCTCTCCAAACCGTGGGACATCGGGAAGCAATCACAGCATTTCTGCCAGCTTTTCGGCCCTTTGAGCAAAACGAGGAGGGTGAAAGACAAGTCCTTGCGGTGGAAGGTGAATTTTCCGAATCGGCTGTTCTCATCCCGGACCGCCGATGGCCACAGTCCCTCCCAGTAAGCCTCACTGCATGGCCAGGCTCTAGTCTGGCTCTGCCATAGGGATACAGCTGCAGGATGGTGGAAGAGAAGGCTGTAGGAGGGAGGAGAGGACATCATCCCCAGGAGGGAGATGCTGCAAGGCGGGAGCGGGGGCACGGGAAGGACACATCTGCCTGTGCTCAGGCAGCTGCCGTGCCAGCAATTCCTGGCAGCCCTGCCAGGATGTGAAGCAGGACATGGACCTGGTGGGCTGGCTTGTGTCTCTGGGTGCCTGGCACTGCGCGGGGACAGGGCGTCTGGCAGGGCTGGGGGACGGTGGGGACCAGTCACTCCATCTCATCTGGTGGTTCAGCCTGGCAGAGATGCTTTTCTTGCCGCCACCCGGCGGGGCAGGTTCCTTTCCAGCACGGCTTGGCGGTGACGCCTGCCATGGGGCACACTCCCGTGCCACGGGGCCTGGCCGGCAATGACGGAGCCGCGGCCAGGGCTGGTTGCCCGGAGTTGCTGGGCGAGGCTGGTCTCCTGCCGAGGCTTCCTCCAATTGCCTCGGGCAGGCGGACGGCGAGACCTCCGTCCACCCTTGGGGGCATCCAGTTTTACAAGGGTGATGCAAACCATCCCGGTACCCTGGGGCTGTCATCCCCATGCCCTTGGCATTGCCCGAGGGGATGGGAGAAGGGTCCCGTGGCTCGGCAATGCCTGGGGTGGTCCATCACTGCCAGCAGGTCCCCCTGCCCAGACCCAAACCAGCTCCTGGAGCCCAGGTGATGCCCTTGCTGCCTGCCACTTTGGGGCAGGGCTGGTGGCCGGAGCACGGTGGTGGGGAGTCTGGAGACAGACAGACAGACGTTGGTCCAGGGGTGGGACGGGAAGCAGTCCGTACCATATTGGCACGGCTGGAGGTGGCAGAGGAGCTGGGGAAGGGAGGGTGCAGGGGCAGGATGGAGCTGGGATGTGAGATAAGGGTTGGCGGCTGGGCAGGATGGGTTTCCTCGTTGTGTAGGGTGGCTCTTCCGCCTGCCGCTTCCATTGCTAAAAATACAGCCGTGCTCCTGGGGCAGGCCCAGGGCAGGTACCCGCAGCACCCAACCCCACGCTGCCCATGGTAGCTTGCAGGGTGGCCATGATGGGGCGTCCATCCATTCTGCCCCATTCTCAGCATGGGCAGGGGTTAGGTCTCAAGGGCACCACTGGCTCCATCCTCCTGGAGCCGAGGATTGGGATGGAGCCAGGACGAGCAGCCCAAACCAGCTCCTCCCCGAACGCCTTCTTTCTTCCCAGCAGAGAGGTGCTCCGCATCCAGCATCTCCTTCTGGGACTACACCCACGGCTACAGCATCCTGCTCTGTCCCCAAGCCAGGTGATGTGGATGTCCATGCGGGGATCTCGCCGCTCGTGCCGCTGGCTGGTCAGGGTGACTCTCACACCCAGCGCATGAAGTCAAAGACCAGGCTGGAAGCACAGCAACCGCAATGGACAATCCCATGGCAGTCCCTCCACAGTGTGTTTCCCCCTGGAGAGCGGGAGCCCCCGGGGTTCTGCGGGGCTGGGAAGGGAACGGAGGTGGCATGTCCCCTGGCGCCACGTCGCTGGCTCCATTGTTCATTGTTCCCTCTTGGCTCGTCGGAGCCGGCGTGGGGACGGGAAGCGATAAGGGGAGAGAGGGCACCGCTCCGGTTCCTGCTCTCCGGCAGGTTATTTCCCCACTCGCCTGACCTCTCCTTAGGTAAACTCAGCGTTTCGCCTCCCTTAGAGTTTGCTTTGCTCTCCCGCACTCATCCAGCACGGCACGGGGCCTGGGGAAAACAGCACGGCTCTATTAATAGCCCATGGGGTTGCCAAATCCCTTCTGCGTGTTGAAAGAGCGGTGGTGGCTGCAATACGGTGATTCAGCCCTCGGTGGTAACACACAGGCCAGTTCCCCAGCGGGGCCGTGCTGGGAAGGCTCCCAGCTTCGCTCCAGCCCTGGAGGGCGATGCTGGGCTCTCCGGCAGGGGTGGGGAGGTGGGGAAGGGCCTTTGCTCCATCGGCTGGGGATTTCTTGGCTTGCTTGCAACACAAGTAGTCGTATTGCTGAGCTTGGTGTTGCTCCTCTCCGTTGGCAGCTGCCCAAGCTCATGGGGTGGACTCACTCTGCCCATGAACCCGTAAAAGGTGAAAGCCAGGACCCCGGCTGAAGGCAAAGCCGTGGACCTGCTGCTGCGTCTCCTTGTACCCAGGGCTGAAGCGGGCTCTCAAGGATGAAAGCCATGGTGTCCCTGGCCCAGCCTTGCTCCGTGAGTGGTCCTGTCTGGAGGAGAGCGGACGGCAGAGCCTCTTGGTGCAGTGCTTTGGAGCATCTTCTCAGGCCCCTTTTGAGTTTTGTGTCTTGGGGGTCTTCTCTTCTGCAACTGGTTTTGAGTGACCGATGTTGGGGAGTGGGAGTTCTGGAGGACTGAGTTACCCTGGAGAAATGCTCTGGGTGACTCTCTGCGCACCCTGGACCTGCTGTGGGGAGGTGGGTGGGAGTGGTGGTCTATCGGGAGGGATCCTGGACATGGAGGTCCCACGGGGCTGCGTGAAGGATGCTACGGCTGGGAGAGTTGAGCTTTGTGCAGCAGCGAGCAGAGGAGGGAGCCCCAGCTGCAAGCAGGACCAGGCACTAACACCAAGGCAAATATTTGGAAAGGCAGTTACTGCCCAAAAATAACTGCAAATGCTTTCAGGAGTAAAACTTGAACAATGTCCATGTGCAGCGGCCAGAATCCCTCGGCCTGGGGCTGCTCCCAGCGCCGGGGAGAGAGGTGGAGCAGGGACCTGGCCAGTGCCTGGCCATTTATCATCCTTCCTGTGGTGGTCTGTGGGGTCTGTGGGGCTTCTTTCGGCTGAGGTTTTTGGAGACACCCCATCCCCATGGACCTGGCAGCCGAGGAGGTGAAAAAAAGCCTCTCCTCCCTTGTCGGGAGGTGGATGCTGAAATGTGGGTACCGGCATCCGCACAGCCTCCTCGTTTGCTTCCAGGAATCGGCACCTTTAGGTTCAAATTCAACCTTTCTGTTGAACTACGGCCAGGGGAGGATATTTGAGAGGCTAAAGGGATGCCCAGCCCTGGGCGCAGCGGGGCTGGAGCCAAGGCAACAGCTCAGCCTCGTGGCGGGGCAGCCAGATGTGCTGCTGGCAGCTGCCTGCGGCATCCCCGGGGCGGCGGGCACAGGCCGGGACTCACCAGCCTTTCGCCAGGCAGCGTGTTGTGTCGTTGCGATGCGGGGCAGCCCCCTCGCTCCCACGCCGGGTCTGCAGGCCGCCGGGGAAAAGCGGGGTGTATGAGTCCCCCAGCCAGATGCAGAGATTTTGACCCCACGATGAGACATCAGCCCGGTGTCCGGGTCACTCGGGAATTGTCTGAGCTCGGAGGTGGCAGGGAGGGGACTGTCCCCTCCCAGTGCCCGAGCAGTCTGATTCCCTGGGGACTGAGCCCCGTGCCCGGGACAGAAGGGTGCTGGAGCGGCTCATGGGGATGTGGAGATCCTGGCAGAGTCGCTCTGACGGAGTATTTCCACTGGAGAGCCAGTGTGACAACCACAGGCTTCAACTGAGCTTCAGCCCCGTCCTTGACAAGCACCCAGGTGGCACCAAATCTTGTCCTCGTGTCCCCAGTCCACCTGCCATCCCCAGGAGCAGCCGGGCCAGGCAATCCTGGGACGGGACATGCAGGAGGTGCTGACAGTGACTGTCACACTGCTGCCACCAGCTCTACTGGCAGAGACCCCTCTGGGGTGGGAGCCCCAGGCAAGGTGCCAGCCCCCCCCAGGCTGGGGGGGCACAGCCTGCTCGGGGGCATCCCGCCAAGAAGCATCCTTCAGTGCCTGTGGGTGGGTCTGAGCTCCCCCAGGGGCTGTTTTTGGGGGGGGGCATAAGGCGGTAGAGGAGTGCAGCAGATCCCTGCTCCAGACACCCAGCTTGGAGCTCCAGCCGCTTGGAAAACCCTCAGCGAAAGCCCCTGCCCGCTCCCGCTGAGCCGGAGCTGGGCATAAACCTGAGCAGGCAGCGGTGACGGGTACTTGGGACATCTCGGTGTGATTCCTCGCTGGGGTGATGTCCCCAGAGCCCTAATCCTGCCCCCTCCTGAACTGTTCTCGTGCTTCCCCATTTCCCTCCTGCTGAATTCCCCTTTCTCTCCCCAAGCCCCGACCCGCTCCCCGGGAAGGGCACAGCTCCTGAGAGGACACGCAGTGTCGAAACCCATCTCCCAGGTGAGAGAACGAGCTAAGATGTCAACCGGGGTGTGAACGACCGTGGTTTGACTCGTGGTCACCATCCCCTGCCGTGGTCCCCACCCTGGTGACACTCATCCTTCCTCCCTGTGCTGGAGGCAGCAGCGCCTGCTGCCAGCCCTGTGCACAGAACTGGGTTTCTCGGAGGTTAATCGTCCCTGCTCTGAGCCGTCCCCACGTGCAGACCCCAGGGTCCAACCTCTTGCCCCGCTTCGGCACGGTGCCACCTCCCCCTCCTGCCCTTAATGAAGACCATGAGAAATAGGAGCTTGCAACCCTCTAACGCACAGTCCTCAGGCCGGGGGACACGGAGGCCAACTGAGGACCCCGGAGGGACAAATCCCAAAAACTCCAGGTCCCTCTGCCTCTCCTGAAGCCTCTTGTTCTTCCCCTCGGGTCGGGGAGGAGGCAGCAGCGAGGCACCACGGGCTCCGGGTGCGGGCAGGAACCTGCTTTGTTTCTTCTTCTTCTCTGCAGAGAGCTCCTCACCGGAGTCTTCCTCACCGGGGATGCACTCAAAGTGCTTTTGAAGCCTTAATTACGGTGCTGGCAAAAGCTGTGACTCCACGTCAGGGCTGGCCGTGACGTTCGTGCATCCCTGGGTCCCACCTAGGTCTCAGTGTTCCCACTGATCCCTGTCCCCAGGGACTCAGCAAAACCCAAGATCCAGGAAGAAAAAGCCACCAGAAACCCAACCGGTTTCCTCACCCCGTGATTTGCGGCAGGGTTTGAGTCAGGAGCTGGGGACGTTTGTGGCTGCCGGCTCGGCCACGACGCTGCGGCCTTGGGCAGTCGGACGTTGGAGCAGGGCTCGCAGACTGGTCCCAAGGAGGTCCCAGCACCCAATGCTGGGGATGGGTCAGCTCCTGTGTGACACCCTCACCTGCCCCGAGGACACCGGGACGGCCACCCTGGGTGGGACCAAGGCTGTTTCTGCAGCAGAGACCGACAGCAGCGGCATAGGGAAAGACGGAGGGTCATCCATCCGGAGGGACACCCAGTCCTTTCTCCCAGTTTGCAACTGGTGGGCACAGGGCTTTCTGCATTGGAGGCAGATGGGTCCCTCACTCCCTGTGCCTGGTTGTAGCGGGGCCAGGACACCCATCAGGGACTGTCCCCAGTGCTTGGACTGGGCAAACGGGGATCTCCCTGGGAGAGAAGCAGGTCAGGACAAAGCCGTGGAGAGTGAAATGGGAGTGATTCAGGCTGTGTCACCCCAGGGCAGCGCTGCACCGGCTGGAGAAAATCCCACTTGATTCATGGCTTGGGAAGTCCTGTGGCTTATCAGGACCGCGGTGACCCAGCCATGCCACCCCACAGCGGAGAGGGCTCTTGGTGACGGGACGCGGCCAGACGCCAGCATCTCTCCCCAGCTCGCTGGCAGCCTGGCCGCAGAAGACACAGCAAGGCAGCGAGATGCCGGAGGTGACACACAGGTGGCCAAAATGATGCATGGGCTGAGTAAGAGAGAAAGCTGAGATTTTTCACCAGGAGGGATTTCTCTCTTCCTTTATCACAGCCAGGAGCACAGCACGGTCTGTTTTAAGGACTCAGCTCCAGCTGGGACGAGGTCTCAGATATTTTACTTTATCTCTGCAGTCCGATTCCCAGGGAACGGGAAGGGCTTCACAACACAACCCAGCCGTCCCCGGCTCCCCGTGGCAAAGCTTCAACTATTCCCCTGGCAAGCCGTGTCCCGTGGTACCGGAGGAGCGGAGCCAGCTGGCTGCTCTTCCCAGCCTTTCCCCCGTGCTGACGGTCCCAGCGACCCAGCACTGCTGCGGGGGTCTGGGAGGACACCCCACCACGTCCCCTGTCTCTGCGAGGTGGGTTTCCCAGCCGTGGGTACGTCCCTGGTTAGACCCCAAGCTTCTTGCTGTGGGGTGGTGCTCCCTTGAGAAAGGGGGTAGGAGAATTCAGAAGAGCCAGGTCGGCTCTTGGTGACCTCTGACCATCGCCAGCCGAGGTTGCTCTGACTTGCCCCGTCCTCGGACTCATTCCCTAAATCCCAGCTAACGTCTGCTGATGGAGACAAGCTACAAAGAGACCTTCAGAGTGAGCCAGCGGGGCCAGCCTTACATTCCTCTCCCCAAACAGCTCCCAAAGTAGATCTATGTTTTTAAGGATATGAGTTAAAGCCATTTAATCACAACCCTCCTGATGTCCATTTCCTTTGGACCTCCTTGGCTTTCCGTGATTTTTTTTTTCTTGAGCAACATCCCTCCGAGAGCCCAAGGATGGTTGAAAATTGAGTCATCGGCAGCAAGGACCACTTAGCCCAGCTCTCCTCGCTTCCGCGCCGCGGGTCTTCCCTGATCCACCACGGCGCAACGAGGGCAACCACCTCTGTGCGTTCACCCTGCCGTGGTGGGTCAGGGGTTTTCAGGGAAAAAGAGTGCTCCAGCAGTGCCGGGAAGCATCCTGCAGTCTCCCAGGAAAACAGGGCTGGACTTACAGCCCAAAGGGTTTTGCTTACCTTTTGCCTACAGCCAGCCAATCCCGGTGACAGTCCCGGCTCCGCTGGGGACAGGGTCCCTGCCACCCAGCCTCAGCAGGGAGTGGGGACAGTCTTCAAACAGAGAAACGTCTTATTTCACCCAGCCCAGTCCCCAAGTCTGGGCTCACCAGTGGTGTCCCGATGCTGTGGGCACATTAATGTCCCCGGTCCCTGCACCAACATGAGGTTATCGAGACCCAGTTGCCCCAGCTCTTTGCCCAATCCCTTCCATCTGCTGCTCGATATCAAGGATAGGAGGTATTTTTCTTGGACTTAACAGGTCCCCTCCGTTTTCTTGCCCAAATAGAGAAAGGTATTTTTCTGTTCCTCCCAGCCTGCAAAATCCAGCTGGCAGCGGGCTGATGACACTGCTGTCATCGTTTTACTCTCTTCAAATCTCAGCTCTCACTAATTGCTCTTTGCTTTCCTGGCCGTTGCCTTCTCGCAGTGACCTCCGCCTGCCCTGTGCTGCTCCAATGCCCTTTGCGTTGGGCTACGTGGGTTTTTCCAAACCACAGCAGCCGTTGGTCTGCGTTGGGGCCATCTAGGGGGTCCCACGACCCAGGGTGCTGCACAGCCATGGGCTGACGGGGAGTTTTCAACCAACTCCTCGTCCCCCTCCATCCTGGCTGTCCCCTGGTGTGCCGGGCCCTGGGATGCGGCTCCTGCTCCTCCCCGGCTGCTGCAGTCCTCTATGGACCCCCTGTGAGGACAGGGATGCCTCCCTGCAAGGACAGGGACCCCCTATGAGGACAAGGGCACCCTACAAGGGGCTTAGGCCCTCTGCAAGGATGAAGACCCCGCAATGACCCCCTACGAGGACAGGGACACCACAGGACCCCCCTGAAAGGACAGGGACCCCCTATAAGGACAGTGGTACCCTACAAGGGGCTTAGACCCTCTGCAAGGACAAGGACCCCACAATGACCCCCTACGAGGACAGAGACCACCCCTGTGAGAACAGGGACCCCTATGCCAGGACAAGCACCTCCCAGTGACCACCCTAAAAGGACAAGGACTCCACAAGGGGGCCCTGAAAGGACAGGGACCTCCTAGGAGGGAAGGGTCTGCTCCGCAAGGATGGGGACCCCAAAGATGTCCCCTGTAAGGTCTGCTGCTCCAGCAGCCATATGACCCCATGGGCAGCAGACTTTACAGGGGACAGAGCGCCCTTCCACTCCCAGAAAGGCACCAGCAAGTCCAAGCAGGGGGAAAGGGCAATTAAATACAGTTTAAAAAATGCACCAGGCGCTGCTGTGCAAAGGCAAGTCTCAAAGCAAACACGCCCGCAAGAAGAAATCCTTCCCGGCTTAGCGCGTCCTTCTAAAAACGCAGAATGACTTCAGAAAAATGTGAGAAAACATGAGCTACTCTTCCCCTGAGAGAGGAAAAAATAAAGTGAAGCAGCAACCTGATGGCGTTTGCTAACCAGACCAGCATCCTTGTCCTGGCAGGGGACGGGGACTGCATTCCAGGGGTCTTTGGGTGGGCTGGATGGAGGTGCGGGGGGCACGGGCAGCAGATGATACCCCTGAAAGCGTCGCTGCACTGCCCAGGAAAAGCTGATCTCCCTTAAAAAGTTGTCAGGTGCTAAATATTCACTTGAACGCTCCCAAACACCCTGCAGAAGGGATGCGCCGCACCAGGGCACTTCAGCTCCCTCTCAGAGAGAGATTATTGATTATAAACTTTGAAAATCTTCATTATTTATTCCAACAATTACCGTACACGCATCATGAGAATAAATAATTGAGAGAATCGAGGGCCTCTTGCGTAGCTATTCGAGAAGCGTTTGGCATGGCGGGTATTTGAAGCTGAGCCCAGTTGCTCCGCGGTGCGGCTGTAGCTGGTGCCGGCGGGAAGCGCCGGCAGGAAAATGCCGTGCCCGGGAGGAAGAACGGGTCCCGGTGCCCCGGCTTGCGCAAGCAGCTCCGCCAAGGAGGAAAGTATGGAGCAAGCCGCCCTGGGAAGGATGCTCGGAGGGAAGGACCTCTCGAGGGGGTAACCAGCTGCTTGATATCCTGCCCTGGATTTCCTGGTATTTGTTTTTGACCCCTGAACCCTCCTTAGACTTGTCAGGGGCTCTGCGTTTTGCTGTCCCGAGATGCCCCCGAGCCCTGCGCCACTGGGAAGCCTCCAGTTCTCAGAGCATCTTGCAGGGAGCGCTCGGGTTTTCCAGGCTGATTTAGCTGCCGAAGCTTGGGAAGGCAAAAGGCAATGAACGGCGGCGGGGGGGGGCGGGGGGGGCTGATGGCAAAGCACTGCCTGCAGAGAAACCTTCCGAGCACGGCAGTTTCCGATGGCCAAACACACCAGGACAGAGCCTGGACGCTTTTCCCCTGTCCCCTGTTCCCTCTCCCCTGTCCCCATCCCGGTTTGCAGAGCTGCAGGAGGTTTGCAGAAGTTTTGCGCTCTTTTTTATCCACATCATGGACGTGGTCCTGCAGCAGAAACAAGGGACAACGATGACCTTGCTGGGAACAGCCCCCAGGGGACCAGGGGATGTGAGTGACAGTGATGACCCGGGCTACTGGAGGAAGAAGGACCACTCTCGCAGGATGCAAGAGGTTTCCAAAACTGGTGCCTGACGCAATCACTCCGAGGTCCCGAGCAGCTTCTTCCAGCAGCCCCGTGGACCACTCAGCAGAGCTCCCCAGCCAGGGCACTGCCTTCCTCCGGCGCTGCCTGTGCACCACTTTGCCGAGAGTAAGCGCTGAGGACTTGTCCTCACGGAGCTACGGGTCGGTCCGACCTCCGCGGGGCCCTCGGAGAGCCCTCACTGCTGTAAGTGCGCATTTCCCAGCCCCGATTGGATGAAAAAGGTCTTTAGCGGAGGAAATAGCAGCTGCTCATAACAAATAAACGTTCTCTCGTGTATACATCCACTCGGCATGACAAACTCCATCACGCTCCATTCGCTGCGTGGCCAGAACTCTAGTAGCACGAAAGTCCGGGGATAAACACAGGCAAGCCAAACAGCCCTGGAATGGCCTCTTGTAAACACAGTAACTTCTCCTTTTAAGTCTGCTCAAAACGCTGTCTGCTTTGATGTTTCACATCTGTCCCGGCCAACACCATCTCCTCCTACTCTCCCCCCCCCCCCCCTATAGAGGTATAAAACCTTGTCCCTGGCGGGCCGTGGCAGCGGTATTGGGGGTATTGGGCTCCCGGTAAATGGCATCCTTAGCGGTTTTTATCCATCCTGGTTCTGCCAACCATCGCTACGCTGCTTATTCCGCATCTTCTAGGTGGTTTCTAGGGCTGAAATTCCAGTGCAGGTGGTAACAAAGGAAGGAGGTCTGTGAGGACACCGGTCCTGGAGCGGGTTTGGGGAGGGTGATGGGCTCAATGGCCGCTGGGGGTTTCTCCCAGTGCCATTTCGGTGCCTTTAGGAAGAGGGTGAGGAGGTGGCGGGGGAGCAGAGCGCTTTGCAGTGATGCCGCCCCCCTCCCCAGCGTCCCAGCTGAGCAAAGAGCCATGCATAAAACGAACTAATTCAGCAGCCAGGAAGGACCTGCTGGGAAAAGCTGGGCCGGAGATACTTGCATCTGGTGGGTGCTCTTTAGAGCAGCCGGCGGGAGAGAGCAATCCGCGGACGCTCAGCGTGAGGAATGGCTCCACCAGCCCTGTGGGAACCTTGCATGGCCGGGGCCGGCACGGCAGCTCAGCCGGGCTCCTCTCGACACAGCACGGCGCCGGCAGCGCGGGGCTGGCTGCGGGAAGGGAAAGCTGAGCCAGAGCAGGGGCCTTTCGTCACTGCAAAAGCTGCCAACGCGAACAGGAGCAACGCCGGTCGCAGCTGGGAGCCGGAGGGAGCCAGCAGCTTCAGGCTGGCAGAGCCCCGTGCCCTGGGGGCAGAGGCCATCCCCAGCCCTGGCACCCAGGCGGTTTCCCCGTTGTTATTTCCCCTTTTTATTCCCTTTATTAACTTTCTGGAGTTTCCCCAATGGAGGCAGGGAGCTGGGGGAACGACCACGGGAGGGCTGCGGCTCCCATCCTGGGAAGAGATGCTCGGAGGGGAAACTGAGGCAGAGAGCCGCAGCGTGCCAGACTCGTAGGACGGGAGAGTTTTGGCGTTTTGAGCGTGACAGGACCTCGCTCTCAAACCGGCTGCTCAGAGAAACAAGCTTTTCCAGGTGGTTTTGGTTTGTTTTTTTTTTTCCAGAGAGTTTTTATTTCAGCCACAAACTGCCACCTTCTGCAGCAGCTCAGCGGGAACCGCAGCGAAACCAGAGCAGGCGGTGGCCGCTCTCGGCCCCGGTGCTGGGACCAAAAACCCCGCAGAGATTTATGGTCTGGCTTGATCGGAAACCCGGGGATCTTTGCTCTTCTCCTCGCGTGAGCTCAGCTCACGAGGCTGCTAACGGGGTCCCGGTTTTCCCTAATAAAGGGGGTTTGCAGGCGAGGTCGCAGCATTTAGCACGCAGGGCAGGGTGGTGAGCCATCCGTCATGCTCAGCGATGGCTCATAACTTTTACGGCCTTTTTAAAAGCCAGATGCTTGACATGAGTTTGACACTGTTTAGTCTCTTGTTTTTGAAGATTTAGATCGCTTCGGGAACTGCACCAGCGCTGGCAGATCGGCAGCATTTCCCTGCGGATTTGATGGGCGCGGATGTTTCCACATTTCAGGGAAATCCGGTTAAAAAAAGCAGCTCGGCATGAGAAACCCTTGTGACCTCCAGGAGCCTCCCCAAACACGTGCCCACCTCGGGCTTTCGAGCAGGAACCCGGTGTGCCCCTTCCAAACCTTTTGCCCCCCACGGCAAAGCCCACGAGCGTCGGGGCAGCGCGGTCCAGCCCTCGCCGCCGGCATCTCCCACTCGGGGAAAGGCGATGTTTCTCCCTTCAGCGTGCACCAGCTGTATAAAGAGCGGCAAGTGAGAATATATATTATCGCGTGCCTCATCTGGATGCTCTTAAGGGAAAGGACTTTCTCCAGGGGCGAGTGCCAGCCCCCGCCATGCGTGCACGTCGCCGCAGCAAACAAACAAGCGGTGGCCTTGCATGGCTCGCTCCCTCCCCGAGCCACGGCAGCTGTATTTTTAGCTCCGCATCCCAGTTGGGTTTGTAAAACTTTCCCTCCTTGTGTTTTCAATCAGTTGTAGATCATCTCCGTGCTCCGGCTGGATTTTTCCCAGCCCGCCGGTTGTCCCCTTGGTTGGTTTTCCCGCAGCGGCATGTCCCGCAGCCAGAGGGGGGAGGACGCTGGGGGGGGGCTCTGCTCCCTCCCACCCTTCCCCTGCGCATGTCTTTTGGCTCGAGGATGGCTGGGGGGCCGGCAGGGATGCATGGCTGCCCTCCGCATCCCAGGGCCCAACGCCATCCCTGGCATCCTCCCGCTCACCCCCCAGGACATGCCTGGATGCAGCTACGGGGACAAATGAGCTGGCAGGAGCTGTCGGCAGCGGGAGGGCTGCACCTGCATCCCGCATCCCTCCTTCACACATCGGCTCCCGAAGCAGTGGCCAAGTACCAGGGAGGGACAAAGACCTGGGACCGTGCTGGGAACCAGAAAATCCTCCGTTTTGCAGCCGAAATGGCAGCAATTCAGCCAGTTTGGGGAAAAACTCAGGCGAGACCTTCAACCCCCCCCCCAAAAAAGCCAGAATGAAAAAAATTGTTATTGTTCATACACTGCAAGAAAAAAGCTTGAAAATGTGGCTGCGGAGAGGCAATTCTGCCACGTGATTCCGTGATTCCCTGATTCCCAGGTCTCATAACCCCTCGTAACGACAGAGGACAGGCCACCAATTGCTCGTTCTGGGTCTCGGTGTTGGGTGGCAGGCTCTGATTTTATGCCTGTGATGTTTGGGATACCCCCGCAGCCTTCCTGGAAAGGGCTGATAACCTTCGCTTACCGGGCTGGAAGGTTAAACACAACCTGGTTTACACTGCAAGCTCTCCCCTCTGGGGATGCTATAGGACAGTGTTACTTCCCAGTGACCAAAAAGGGATGCGGTGAACGCAGGGAAATGGGAGATGTGGGGTGACCCGAAGGACCCAGAGGAGCTGGAAAGGTTTCCCGTTAAGACGTGGGGATGCAGAGATCCAAAATGAGCTGCAAGAGCAGAAGGCAGCTACGGTAAAGCCAAATGCTTCTCCTCTTTCCCCCCGTGCTCGAGCCGTGGGGAATTGCCATCAGCTCCGACATGTGATGCCAAGGTAAGCCCTGGCACGGCTGCAAGGCTGGTTTGGGAGCCCAGCCGTGCCATCTTGCCTTAAGTCACTTCCTTGCTTAATTCGTTTAATCCGGTTTAATAGCTATCGCGCCGCACGCCCTGCTGGAGCCCGGGGAGATGGGCTGGCTGCCCGTCCTCTGCCCGGAATCGCAGCCGCCTCGGCAGGGCAGCTGCCTCCCGCCTGCCTCTCCCCTTCTGCCCGGGGCTCTGCTTTCCTTCCAGCCTCCCGAAGGAACGGACCAGCAATCCCAAAGGTGCTCCGCAGGGGCGCCGGGGCTCGGACACGGCAGACCGCACGCAGCACATCACGTCACCCACCTGCGCAGGTTGTCCCCAAGTGTTGCCCATGTTTGTTGAGCCCCATGAGCGGGGTCGTGGGGCTTTCGGGGGTCTCAGCAGAGGGCTGGGGCTCAGCCAGGAGGCCAACGCAGCCGAAAAATGAGGGCTTGCTCCTTGCTGACAGCACACAGTTCACAGAATCATAGAATCACAGGATGGTTTGGGTTGGAAGGGACCTCTAAAGGCCATCTAGTCCAACCCCCCTGCCATGGGCAGGGACATCTTCAACTGGATCAGGTCGCTCAGAGCCCCGTCCAACCTGACCTGGGATGTTTCCAGGGATGGGGCATCTCCCACCTCTCCGGGCAACCTGGGCCAGTGCCTCACCACCCTCAGCGTAAAGAATTTCTGCCTTATATCTAGTCTAAATCTTCCCTCTTTTCATTTAAAGCCATTACCCCTTGTCCCATCGCAACAGGCCCTGCTAAAAAGTCCCTCCCCATCTTTCCAACCAAGGCCAGAAATGGATCAAGCAAGAGGGAAACTCCCTTCCTTTCTTCTCTACTCGCCAAAAATGCCCATTTTCCCCAAAACGCTGCGTTGCATCGCCGTCATTTCCCATCCAAACCGTGTCCCACTGCCTGCACCCTTCGTGTCGTTCTTTTTAAGGGAGTCAGCCCAGGAGGAGAGGCAGATGCTGGCCTCCCCGCTGCCATGGGGGGGCAACTCGGAGCCACCCCCGGACTGCTCCGGCTGGTTGGGGAGGGTCCCGATCCCCCGGGTCCCACAGCTCCCCGCTCCCTTCAGCAGCTGCGGAAAGTCCCTCTCCATTTTTAGGAGGTCCGGCGGGCAGCCGATGCCATCCCTTGTCCCCAAGGGGTGGCTTCTCCCTCTCTCCTCTTCGGCGGCTTGATTTCCAGATGGAAATACAGACGTAAAGACCTGCCCGGCGCTTTCTTGCACCAGCGGGTTTCCGGCTCTGCTCCACAGTATGGAAATAAAAAATCATTAAGGGTCGGCGCAGACAACAAAATGACACTTTGGCATCTTGCGTTTTAAGCCAGGCAGACGTCGATCGAGCTGAAGAGAGTCAAATTAATTTGGCATTCGTAATGGCTCCTGCGTGACGCTAATAAAAGCAGTGTTTTGTGCAGGCTCAGGATACAGGGAGATTCATGGCCCTCCTGGTCTTTGCAGAGCTCTAATTAAGTTGCTTTTCTCATCTGAAAGAAGGAGCAGGAGGGCTGATTGCTTGCTTTTTTTTTTTTTTCCCCATTTTCTGGGCTC
>RSEF01000005.1:64637098-64647237 GCA_003993805.1 Himantopus leucocephalus
GGTTCAGCACAGCCCGCTCGGGGGGGGCTGAGACCGTGTCCCTGCCCGAGGAGCGGCGTGTAGTGCGGTCCCGGAGCAGAGCCGTGTCCCGCAGCATCTCTGGGCGAGGGACCTATCCCTGCAGGATGCATCACGGCAAAGAGACTCGGGTCTCGGGGGGGCTCCTCTCCTTGCAGGCAGCGAGCCTCTCCCTGGCTCACAACCATTTCTCTTTTTTATTTTTTTTTTTTTGCATTAAATTGCAGCCAAAAACATTTCCCTGACCCCCACTTGCCAGGGTTGCTGTCCCTTACTGGGGACAGCTCGCACGAGAGCCACTCCGCCGCAGCGTTACCCTGCGAAAAGCAGATCCCAGCGGGATGGATGCTGGGACGCTGTCTCCCAGCCCCGTGTTTCCTGATGAGGAGCCATAAACCTCCCAAAAAAACAAGCAGCCGGCAATTAGCGGTCAGCAGCCGAGCTGGCGGCCGGCGGGAGCTGATTCCCCGGAGCGAGAGCCACCGAGAGCATCCCGCCTTCAGGTTGTTCCCTGTGCTGCCACGGGTGGCCCTGGGTCCCCTTCCCACTGCTGTCACACGCCTTGGCCAGCTGATCCCTGTGGGATGTGACACCCCCCTGACATTTCCAACGTGATGGATTTTTTTATCTTTTCTTGGCATCTTTTGCATGCCAGGCAGCCTTCCCCTCTTGGCTTAGAAGAGGATTAGCCAACTGGTCCCGAAATTCCAGCGCGAGCAACCAGGTCACGACCATCCAGCCACGTAAATCGCGCGGACCCACGGCTTTTCCCAAAGCTTTCGGCTCCTTTTCAAGCCCAGCACCCGCTGAGACACAACGGGGTGCACGAGCCCTGAACGCAGAAAGTGCCTTTGCTGCTGTTGCGTGCACGGACGGGGCGGGGGGGAAATAACTGGGGAGGGGGTGACCGTCACCTCCGAGCGGCACGTGGGACTCTGCCAAACCTGGGCGCCCAGGGCTCAGCGACAGGGTTAACGGCTTAATTGCCCCCCCNCAAACCAACCCCCCCCCCGCCTTCCCGAGCCGCAGGGTGCTGCCAGAAACCCGCCGGCAGGGCTTGAGCAATAGCAGCCCATGCCTGACATCTGCCCACACACATTTCGGAGGCCAGTAAACTTCCTGTGGATATTGGCTGCCTGACAAAAGTGACATAAATTCTGCCTTTTTTTAGGGTGGGTATTTTATTTATTATTTTTTTTTTTTCTTGTATTTTGATAACAGGTAGGAGCTTGGCCTGCCTCTCCCTGGCTTCGGGATACACGAGTTTTGAAGGGAAGAGCTCAGAGGTGGGGGTATTTCTCCAGCTCAAGGGCCAGGTTGCAGAGATAAGGTAAAAATGTCATCGCGCAGCTCTAAAACACAGTTTATGTTCGCTTTTTAGGAAATCGGAGGCACACATTTCCCCTCCCAGCCTCCCCTCCTGCCCCCTCCCCTCCATCCCCGAGGCTTCATCCCACCGATGCTCCAGGCAGGTGACACGTTTCCTCCGGGAGCCACATCTACCCTGAGGTGCGCCTTCAGCACAAACCCCCACACAATTCAGCAGGCTCCTTTGAGAGACATTTGTTATTTAAATAATAATTTATTTCTTTATTTTACATCACCTCAACTGATGAACAGCAGAAAAGCTCCAAATCTCGGCCCCTTTGGGCTCTCTGAGCAGAGCCGCAGCTCTCAAACGGACAACGAGACGCCCCGCTTGCAGTAGCACAAGGACACCGCGTTTGTTGGATGCTGCACCAACGGGAGCCACGACCGCCCCCAGCAACCCCTAACGGCAGCGATGGTCTCGGGACAAACCCAGCTCACCCGCGGGGTCGGATGCTCCATCACCCGGTGGGGACCAGCCCGGAGCCCCGAAGAGCAACAGGCGTCCCACAAAACAAAACAGCAGCGCTGAAGGACGCTGCCCGCCGAGTTGGGATTGATGATCCGGGTGTTTCTGCACTTGGCTTTTTTGGTTTTGTTGGGGTTTGGATTTATTTTTTTTTTTTTTTTTTAAATAAAACCTNAATAAAACCTCCAGAGAAGCGATGCCCCTGAGCAGGATTTTGCCAGGCTGGTGGGAGGATGAGCAAAAGCTCTTGGTCAGGCAGCCCGGGAGGACCGACCTTCCTCCGTGCCAACCCAAAACCCATCAGCAGCATCACCCCGGCCGCGGGTAAAGCACACGGCTGTGCCGAAACCTCCTGTTCCTCGGTCAGGCTCTGGATTCCCCTTGTTGGCTCCTGCACAAACCACGGGGCAAAGAAAATTGCAAAATGGGCGCTCAGGAGGGCACGAGCGAGAGAAGGGCCACAACTGGGCTTCTTTTCTGCCCCGGTGCCCCTCAGACGTGCCGAGCTGGCACCCACCGGAGCCTAAAATCTCTGGGGGGTGGGGGACAGACAGACAGACAGACACACGCACACAGACCTACACCTGATAAAGTGCACTTCTTTAGGCAGCCAGCCTACCAAATAAAAGGGAATATCTGGGGATACGCTGCTCCCTTCCCCTCCTACCTGATCCCGAGGGACCTGGGGGCGGACACGGGCGCTCGCAGCCACGGTGGCCACCCAGCCCCAGCTCCAGGACCCGTAGCCCTGCCTGCGCGTTGCCTCCAGCCCGAAAGGGGACCTTGCTGGGAAGCACAGCAGCAGGGAGCTCTGCTCCCCGACACCCCCCCCGCCCCGGGCCGGTAGTGTTACAGCAAAGCCCCCCACACCCCCCCCCCCCCCCTCCCCCCCCCCCCCCNGCACCCTTCGCCGGGTGGGAGCAGCCCTGCCTAAGGGCGACAGCGATACCCAGGTACTCATCAACCCTTCCGATCTTGTCCCGCTGTGGGGTTTTTTTTGCCCTGTGAGAGACCGCACTGGTTTTCCAGTGGCTTCCCAGACACCTGGCCGGGCCACCCGTACCTGGCCCACCCCGCAGCAGATACGTCTCTTTTACGGCTCACAAGGCAGAGCTTCGTTAACATCTGCCAGGGCTGTGCTTCACCTGGCAGATGTCTCCCGGAGCGGCCGATGGATCTACTGCCCACAGGGGTCCAGCCGTGCCGCCAGTTTTGTCTTTGCGGGGGACGGAGTCTGTCCGTCCTGGCTGGCGGGGGTCACCTGGCAGCACAGCACGGAGCGCATGAACCGCAGGACCGGTGGCCTCAGGATGGCGAAGACCCAAGGGTCGACGATGGAATTAATAGAGAGAAACCTCAGGGCCAGGAGGTCCCAGTCGTGTTTGTTGTCTTTCTCGCTGAACTTGTTCATGTAGGCGCAGATCTGCAAAACACGACGGGGACAAATAACGTCGGGTCTGGCCTTACAGGAGCCGTCCCCCCGGGGCAGCTTCCTGGTGGGATTTGGGCTTTCTGCCTTCACCGGTTTAAATGAACTTTTTGTTAACGAAAGCCAGGCCCGCGCTCGGCTCTCAGCACGCCGCGAGGCTTCGTTTAGCCCTAACGCAATGAAGGCAGCTTAAGGAAGCGGTGGGTCGCACCTTGAAAAACCACACGGGACAAATAAAGGTACAAGACGGAGAGAATGCGGCGGGCTGGACCGCTCCGGTCCTTCCTGCAACGTGCCGACTCACAGCAGCTTACGGGGTTTCCTGGAAGGGTGACTCAGCACTCCTTACTCATACGGGGCGAATCGCCACCCCCTCACTTCGGGGGAGAGGGGATGATCGGATGGGGACGGGAGCTGGGGGCGCGGGAGACGGGAGCATCCCTCCTCCGGCTGGGATCTGTTGGGTACCACCCAGGGATGCTGCATCCCCGGGCACGAGGTGGCCGCGGTGCAGCCGGTACCTGAGGGCTCTCCTGGGCTTTTGGGGCTTTTTTAGGAAGGATTTTGTGGTGCTGTGGCCCAATGCTCGCTGGGTTCGTGCGCCTGGACTGCTCCTCGGAGGGTGGCAGCTGTGGGCAGCCCCAGCCAGAGGAGAAAGTGTCACACCAAGGAGGCACTGGCAGCGTTCGGCAGCTCGGTTTGAGACGCTGCCAAAACGCAGCCCAACACATGGGAGCCGGGCGATGGGAAAAGAAAAGCCGGCTGCGCTTCTGGATAAGGCTATATCTGCTACCACAGGGCCCATGGGATCCCCACTAGCGGCACTTTCCCATCCCGCCTGCCCCCAGCAGACCCGCAGGGGCCCTGCCCACACGTTCCCACCAAGGGGTCATGCTTCGTAACGACCACAGCACCCAAACCTGGGCTTTTTCAGGACACGGGGAGAGCCGCCCATCGTGCGTGGGCCCATTGACGGGAGCTGAAACATCTCTCAGGATGTTGAGTCTGGCTCTCGGGATGCTTGCGAGCGCCCGGATATTACTGCTTTGTCTTTTCTCTGCCTTAAAACCCAGGCAGCCTGGCTCGGCTGCAGCCTGCGGTTATTTTCTTTTCCCTTGGGAAAAGAAAGGGAGCACAAAGGGAAGGTAGCATCTATTTAACTCCGCGAGCACAAAATTAGCACTGGCTAAACTCCCAACCTTGGTGGGGCTGGCTTCTGATGGGAACAAAATGACCTGCCACGGCGGCAGGCTCGCGCACACGGGCAGGGGACACGAGTGGCTGGAGGTGCTCCGGAGTCTGCGATGCTGCTGGTCTAACGTGGCTTGGATGGACGCAAAGAGGCCCTTTGGCAGAGTCAGGGGACTCGCTCCCTCCCCTTCCTCACTTGGCTGCGGTGTTTCAACCTGCTGGAAGCCTTGCCACACGGAGGGGGCACGGGATGCGGGCACGACCCTTGGGATGAGGGATGCTGTGACCCATGTGTTGGATGTCCGTTCCCAGCAATCGCCCATCTCCATGCCTACACCCCGGTGGTGTTGCAGAGGAATGGAGACCTCCATCTAATGGTGAGGTGGGTGCTCCCTGCCCATGTCTCCAGCTCCATCCTTCCCCCTCACCACAGAAATCTGGGATAACTGCCTGCCCAGCACAGATACTCGCTGTATCCAGCCAAGCCCAGCGGCATCTCCTTCATCCCCATCTTTGGATGTCTAATTTATTGCTCTGCCGCTCCTCACACCTCCATGATGACTGCCCGGCTCCTGGGAACTACAGGAACCGCTGTGTGGTCCAGGGGACCCCTACCCCAGACCCTGCCTGGGCCATGCTGCCTGGCCTCGGAGCCTCTGTGGGATGGCAGGGCACCCCATCCTCCTGCCACCCCATCCCCCTGCTGCCCCATCCTCCTGCCGCCCCATCCTCCTGCCGGCACTCAGGATACGGGGGGTGATTCTCCCGGTTCCCCATGGGATGTGCAAATTGCCCGGTTTTTGGCAGGGCTGGGGTCTCCTGAGCATCAGGAGGAGATAAGCTTTGACCACAGCCCTTGCGATTTGGGCAGTGGAGTTGGGGGAGTCTTATAAAAGGGAGGGAGAGAAACGGTGATGCTGGGGAGAAGGACCCCACCCCAGGGAAGAGGTGGTCACACTCACCGTGAACGGCAGGGAGCAGATGACGAAGGTGATGGTCATGATGGAGAGGAGAAGGAGATGGTCAATCTCCTCGGCCATGGAGAACATGCGCCGGCCGCAGCCGCCAACCGCCCGGGGTTGCTCGAGCGTGGCCAACCGGCGGGTCTTCTGCCCACGGCGGTGCATGCGGGCCAGGTTGGCGATGACACTGAGGTTGCAGAGCAGCACGGAGAGGATGAGGAAGAGGAGCAGGGTGGCGTAGAGCAGCGAGAAGGTGACGTCCAACCCGGATACCTCCGTGCCGTCATTCTGCTGGACGTACCCCTGGTGCATCTGGATGAAGCACCAGGTGCCAGGGCAATACTGCACGTACTGCCCGAAGCCCACCAGCGGCAAAGAGCAGAAGGCCGCGGAGAAGGTATAGATGGCCGGCAGGGCAACCAAGCCCGTGCGGGGACTGAGAAAGCGCTCGTAGAAGTAGGGCCGCCCCAGGGCCAGGCATCGCTCCAGCGCCATGGCGAAGAGGATGAGCATGGTGGCGAGGCCGAAGAAGCTCATGGCGAAGCCGAAGTAGAGGCAGATGTGTCCTCCTTGGGCCAGGGCGGTCAGGGTGCGGTTGTGGTGGTAAGAAGCCAGGACGAAGGGGCTGACGGAGCAGGTGCCCAGCAGGTCGGTGACCACCAGGGCCAGCACCAGGACGTGGAAGAGGGAAGGCGGGCGGGCGCGGGGCCCGCGGCGGCAGCGGAGCAGTAGCCCCAGGGCCAGCAGGTTGCCCAGGAGGCCGGCGGAGAACATGAGGGCGCTGACCAGCGGGCGGACCCCGGCCGGCAGCGCCCCGCCGCCGCGCTCGCACTGCCCCCGGCCCGTCCCGTTCATCCCGCCGCCGCCGCGCGACTGCGCCGCCGCCGCCGCCTTCCCCGCCGGCACCGCCCTCCCCGCCGCCCCCTCCTCCCTCCCTCCCCCCCCTCCCGCCCCGTCCACCGCCCCCGAGCCCGCCCCGACCCGCCCCGGGGCCACCGGGCCGCCCCCCGGTACCGAGCGCCGGCGGGGTTCCCCCCCCCGGGGCTGCTGCGGGAGAACCGACGGCGGGTTAGTACCGCTGCCGCGACCGGAGCGCCGCGCACGGCCAGCACCCGGCCGGTCCGACCGGCCCGGTGCCGGTCCGGGAGTCCCGGTGCGGTTCCAGGAGCCCCGAGGCACGGCGAGTCCCGGTGCTGGTCTGGGTGCCCCTCGCACGGCCGGAGTCCCAGTGCTGATCCAGGAGCCCCTCAACGGCCAGCCCCTGGTCGGTCCGAGCGCCCCGGTACCGGGCTGGCAGCCCCGGTGCCGGTCCGGGAGCCCCTTAACGGCAAGTCCCGTTGACAATCCGGGAGCCCCTCGCACAGCCAGCCCCGGTGCCAGGTCGGGAGTCCCGAGGCATGGCGAGTCCCGGTGCGGCTCCAGGAGCCCCACGGCACAGCCAGCCCCGGTGCCGGTCCAGGAGTCCCAGTGCGGCTCCAGGAGCCCTGAGGCACGGCGAGTCCCGGTGCCGATCTGGGAGCCCCTCGCACGGTGAGTCCGGCGCCAGTCCTGGAGCCCTCCAGATGGCCAGTCCCAGTGCCAATCCGGGAGCCCTCTGGATGGCTAGCCCCGGTGCCAGGCCGCGAGTCCCGGTGCCGGGCTGGGAGCCCCACGGCACAGCCAGTTCCAGTGGCAGTCTGGGAGTCCTGGCGCCGACCCAGGAGCTCCTCAAAAGCCAGCCCCCGACCAGTCGGATAATCCCGGTGTGGCTTTGGGAGCGCCAGGTCCTGGCAAGTCCCGGTGCTGCTCCGGGGGCCCCGACGCACAGCCAGCCCCAGTGCCGGTCTGGGAGTCCTGGTGCCGATCTGGGAGCCCCACGCATGGCCAGCCCCCGGTGCCAGTCCGAGAGTCCCAGTACTGAGCCAGGACCCCCACACACGGCCAGCCCCTGGCGCCAGTCCGAGAGTCCCAGTACTGAGCCAGGACCCCCGCGCACGGCCAGTCCCTGGTGCAGTTCAGGAGTCCCGCTGCTGCTCCGGCGATGCTGGGCTAGCCCCTGTACCAGGCGGGGACCCCTGAAGCACAGTGAGACCCGGTGCTGGCCCAGGAGCCTCACGCTCACAGCAAGACCTGGTGCCAGGCCGGTAGCCCCGACGCTGATCTGGGAGCCCAGCGGCATGGTCAGCCCCGCTGCTGATCCGGGTGCCCTGCTCACACCCAGCCCCAGTGCCAGTCTGAGATTCACGGTGCTGCTCCGGGACCCCCGAGGCATGGCCGGCCCCGACGCTGATCTGGGATCCCCGAGAGGCACAGCAAGAGCCGGTGCTGACCCAGGACTCCCCAACTCATGGCGATGCCCAGTGCCAGTCTGGGAGCACCGAGTTCACGTCAAGCCGTGGTGCCGGTGTTGCTCCAGGAGCCCCAGTGCTGGTGCGAGAGCCCCGAGGAGCAATGAGCCCCAGTGCTTTCCTGGCTGGACTGGGGTGGGGTGGGCTACCAGGGAGCCACAGCTGAGCCCGGGCTGCGCCTGTGAGTCCCCCATGGCCCCAGAGGCACCCGGAGCTCATGGAGAACACCCTGCCCCATGGCCGGGCCCACACCATGTCCCCATTGTCCCCCTCTCCTATACGCTATTGGAGGTCTCCATTGGGGTGTAGCCTGCAACCAGTATCTGGTCATGAGTGGGGGGTGGGGGGGATATTGGAGGGAGCCCCTCTTCCCACTGGCTGAGCTGGCTGAGCGCAGCTCATCTGCCCCAAATACCAGCTCCAGGAAAGCTGCTCCTAGCAGGGCTTCGGGTTTGGCAGACCATAGAATAGAATGGTTTGGATGGGAAGGGACCTCTAAATGCCATCCAGTCCAACCCCCCTGCCATGACCAGGGACCCCTTCGACTGGATCGGGTCGCTCAGAGCCCCGTCCGACCTGACCTGGGATGTTTCCAGGGATGGGGCATCTCCCGCCTCTCTGGGCAACCTGGGCCAGTGCCTCACCACAGATGGCACAGGAAGCTCTCGCTGTTGCGTAGTATTTCCCCAATCATGACCCCGAGCCTCTCTCCACCTTGCTGAGAGCAAAGCCTTTGCCCTTGGCCTCCAAGCTGGGATCCGGCTCAGCTGGGGACCGGGCAGGGCTCAGGTGTACCCCTTCATCCATCATCTGATGGGAAACTGGCCTGGCAAAACGCTCTGGTGCCCCCAAACCCCGGTGAAACGATGCAGCGTTGATCGACTCCCGCATGGACACGGCAGGTTGCTGCCACCAGCCCGTTTTGGCTGTTGTTTTTTAAAC
Organism: Himantopus leucocephalus; assembly: GCA_003993805.1. Lineage (NCBI taxonomy): Eukaryota > Metazoa > Chordata > Aves > Charadriiformes > Recurvirostridae > Himantopus > Himantopus leucocephalus. Next base: position 64,645,805 of record RSEF01000005.1, read on the forward strand.
CTTGCTTTTGTAACAGGAACTTCGTAAAGGAAATATGGTATACGGCAAACTCCAGGGCCGGGTGCGCTGCGGTTTGTGACAGCACCTCCATTTCCGACGGGCTGCTCCTATTCCTCGCTTCGGTTTCGTTTGTCATGCAGCTCGAAGGCTTCACCGTGGCATGGGGGACCTGCAGCCCCAGTCCTCCCCGTTCCCATGGCCAAAGCAGTGGGGGTGATGGAGGGGAAGGTGTTTTAGCTGACTCCCAGACTACACCTCCACGCAGGTGGGCTGGAAAAACGCCAGTCCCGGGACCTCTTTTAACCGCCCCCCTCCCTCCCAGCCCTGCAGACCCCATCCAGCAGAGCACCGAAGCACGTGGACCCATCCGATGGCGGGAGCGATCCCGTTGGCTTCCCAAGGGCTGGATGGGACCCTGCCACGGTCGGCCCTCTGTGGTATCCACAAAAATCAGGTTGAAGAATGGAGCTGAGGCCAAATCCTGGCCTGGTCCATCCGAGCAGCTTACGGAGGCTGCGGTCTGCTCGTCTGGAGACCTTTTCCGAGCAGAAGGCACCCTGTAGGGTGGTTGCTCCAAGGCTTTTCCCAGCTTCCCACTCCTTTCTGGTGTCTCGTGTCATAGCTCAGGAAGGGGTTTTGGCATCTTCTGGAGCTCATTTTCCTGGCAGCTAATGGAGCCTTAAATACCCATTTGGGGCTTCAGGCTTCTCAACCGACAGTCGCCTCTGATGGGATATTTTTGCAATAATAGGAAAATTGCTGGGCTTTTTTTTTTTTTTTTTCCCTCCCCTTTCTGAGCTCAAAACCAGGAACATGCCACTTGGTACAATCTGTCCGTTTCTTGGGAGGTGTTTGTTGTCTTCCCTTTACTTCCATGTTTATCTCGGGTGTCTTGCCTCTAACAAGGACCATATGTCTTCCCAAGGGTCATTGGCTTTGTTTTCCCTAAGAGAAGGTTTCCAGGGTTGGCCCACTTGGAGAAAAAAACTCTGGGCTTGTAGGAAAGCTGTGTGAATTTCATATAAACCCTGCAGCCAAGAGGACTCAACCTCCAGAGTTTGCCGCCTATGGTTGGGGAAGGCGCTGGGATCCTGCTCCATCCCTGGTGGGTTTTCAAGGACATCTTCGGCACCGCGGGCAGGGAGGAGACCAGCCTTCCCGTGCGCGGAAGGATGGACTGCACGGCTGGATTTCAACACTTTTAAACCCAAAACCCATCTGACTTGTGTTTAGCAAAGCCAGACATCATTTTTCTTCCAAAGCCTTCCCAGCCCCGTCCCTTCTCTCATGCACCGGTGCTGCCAGCAGCTTCACTTACCCCCCCCTAAACCTCCCGAAAAAGCAGGGCTGAGCAGTGGCGTGGCAGGTCCGGCTTGGCTCGCCGTCCTGTGCAAGCACCTGGGTGCACGGGGTTAAAAAAAAAAAAAAAAAAT
>RSEF01000005.1:64651682-64679140 GCA_003993805.1 Himantopus leucocephalus
GCAGCACGCCGCCTCGCTGCGGGAACCCAGGTCAGTGCCACCCGGAGGGGACGAAGGGAGTGGGGGGTGCTGTCCCCTCCCCGCAGCACCCCACGGTGCCCATCCAGCATCCTTAGCATCCAGGGGCACCCAGCAAGGCGAGGGGGACCCGGGTGCTCCGGCAAAGCCCTGAGTCCCCCAGACTCGCACGTGGCATCTGTCGCAGGGGGGGTGACTGTCGCCCTCCCCACGCCAGAGCCCACGGAGCGGCCCCGCAGCATGTGCGAGCGCTGGCGGCAGAGCTTGCTGGAGCACTACGGCGGCAGTCCCCGCCACGACCAGTACGTGCCGCAGTGCGAGGCGGGGGGAGAGTTCACCCCACTGCAGTGCCACGGGGACAGCGGGTACTGCTGGTGCGTGGACGAGAGCGGCAGGGAGATCCAGGGAACGCGCTCGGAGCCCGGCAGCACCCCGCCATGTAAGAGCTCGGCACCCCAAGTGTGACACCCCCCCAGTTCTGTCACAGTATGGACTCCTGGAGCTGCACCCGGCTCCTGCTCGGGTGCGGAGCCGAGGGGCCGATGCTCCCTGAGCAATCTCTCTCCCTGTTCCCCCCTCCCCGTTTATATGCCAGGTCTCCCCAGCGTCGCGCCGCCCAGCGTCCGGCCCTCGCCCCGGCCCGACGTGTCCCCGCCGGCCACGGGGACCTTTCTGCTCTACGCTCAGGGACAGCAAATCGGCTACCTCCCGCTCAACGGCACGCGGCTGCAGAAGGAGGCGGCGAAGACGCTGCTCTCCCTGCATGTACAGTATCTCCAGCGCCGGCGTCGGGGTGCAGGACCACGGGAGGGACTTGGGGACAGGCTGATGCTGCGGCTCTGCGGCTCGCATCTCCCTGGACCACTCTTGTCTGAGCTGTGATGGTCCGAGGGGTCAGCTCTTGAGGGCTGATGGTGGTTTGCAGGGATGCTGGCTGTGCCGGCCGCCTCGGTGCAGAGATGGAGGAGGAGCGGTCTCCCCTCTTCCTCCAGCTGTCCCCAGCAAGGGGGGAGGTCTCAGCCGGGGGCTGCCTGCAGAAGGAAGGAGCACGGGTGTCCCCAGCCATCGGTCCCAGGCCCCGGGGGCTGCCAGCTGCACATCTCTGCTGCAAAACTTGCCTTTTCCCTTCCTCGGACTCCTCTTGGAGCGTGGCCCATGCGCATCTCCAGCCAGGCCAGACCGAGGGAGAGGAACGCTGAAAGCTGGGCCACGACCCTCCCTGCACCCCGGGGAACTGAAACACCTTGCCAAGTATTCCCTTTCCCCATCCTGAAGGTCATTCCTCGGGTTGGCTTCGCTGTTGGAGCTGTTTCTCCTTGAGCCAAAGGGTTTCAAACCCATCTGGACGTGGGTGTGCGCCTGCAACAGCTGGCCTAAAAAAACCCTCTGCTGCAGGATTCAGCCAGGGGTGCGCAGTAGGAACCCGTTGGTGTTGGGCTTTGCCGGGGAAAAGGGATTTGAGCGTCATTCCCCATTGTTGCACCTTTCAGAGAGCTCCCAGTGCCGGCTGGCAGGATAAGGGTGCTCACTGAGCCTCCTGGCCATGGCCCAGGCAGGACTTCACCCCGTGTCCCTCTCCCAACCCTGGCAGGGCTCCATCGTGGTGGGGATCGACTATGACTGCCGGGAGAAGACAATCTATTGGACTGATGTGGCCGGCCGGACTATAAGCCGAGCGAGTCTGGAGCCAGGCGCTGAGCCAGAGACCATTGTCAACTCAGGTGTGCTCCCCATCACCGGTGACATCTGCCCAAAGCCACATCAGCAGGTCCATGCCAGTCTGTGCCCATCGCGGCTCTGGGGCTGTCCTGCTTTGGGGTCCTCCATCCGCACTCACATCCCTTGGCTGTGGGTCGGGCGGGTCAGGGCACTGTGACAGGTCCAGGAGCTTCATGTCCCCAGCCACTGACCACGTCTGTCCCTCCGGCAGGGCTCATCAGCCCCGAGGGGTTGGCAGTGGACCACTTGCGCCGAGCCATCTTCTGGACCGACAGCGGCCTGGATAAGATCGAGAGAGCCCGCCTGGACGGCTCCGAACGGCAGGTGCTCTTCGACACAGAGCTCGTGAACCCCCGGGCCATCGCGGTGGACCCTGTCCGAGGGTGAGCAGCAGCAGTTCCGCAGGGATTTGCACGCAGGGCTTTGCAAAGTGCAAGAGTCGGACACAGGCGGTGGTGCCGAGGCCCCATCCTGACCTGGGAGCAGCTCTCCTGCATTGCACACCCCGTAGGAGGGATTGGCTCTGTTTCCCACCTCCTCTTTTATTTAATAATTCAGGATTTGGCTAAACCTGCTGTTTCAGTGTCAGGATGTCTATTATTTTTAAAAGCTTTGAAACACGCCTGGCGTTTGAAAACACAAGCTGTGCCTCTAGGGTGCTGTTGCGATACAAAATGTGCTACTCCTAAGACTCGCCCTCATCTAGGAGCTACAGTTTGGGTCGTAAACATGTTTGACATCATTCTGGTTTTCTTTTAATAGAGATTTTTTCAAATCAAATAAAGATTTCAGGCACCCTTAAGGGGGAAAGCCAGGCCTCTCTCCTGACAAGAGCCAGTAACGAAAAGAAAGCCAATATCTGCTACCGCTCCTTACTGTTGTGTGTCTTGTTTCTTCATTATATGATTATTTCCCAAGCAACCTTTACTGGACGGACTGGAATCGTGAAGCACCCAAAATCGAAACGTCTACTGTCAACGGAGCCAACAGGAGGGTCCTGGTGAACAAGGACATCGGTTTGCCCAACGGCCTGACGTTCGACCCCTTCTCCAAGCTGCTGTGTTGGGCAGACGCAGGTACCTTCACCGAGGACAGATCAGAGCACGACACGCTAAGCCTCGAGGGGAAAAAACTGCTGTATCTGGTTTTAGCCCATTTGTTACCTGTGGGCTTCTCTGCCCCTTTCCACTGTCCTGCCCCAAAGGACTTGGTGTGACAGGGGCGGGGGGCTCACAGCATGAGTTGCAACTACATCCTTAGGCTGAGCTGTTTCAAAATTTAGCGGATACAAAGAATGCGTTGGGTGAGGGTTTGGGTTTTTTTTTCGTGGCCTGGTAACTGTCTTGTGTTTGAAAAGGAACGAAGCACCTGGAGTGCACATTCCCCGACGGCACGGGCCGGCGCGTCATACAGAACAACCTCAACTACCCCTTCAGCATCATCAGTTACGCCAATCACTTCTACCACACGGACTGGAGGAGGTAAGGAAAGAAATCCCGCTCCCTCCCGCAGCCGGGAACGCTGAGCTAGCAGTTCCTAGGGCTCTGCTCCCCTAAACAGCCAGGAGCCAGCCTCCGCCACTCCCTGCCGGAGCGGTTGGTGCTAGGGAGCAGCTCGGAGGGGCTTCGAGCCAGAGGGGCAAAAAGAAACGCGGTCCCCAGCGCTGGCACCTCACCAGAGCGCTTTCTTGGGTCTCCCGCCGTGCCACGTTCAGCAACGCCCGCTTGTAAATCTCAGCGCAGAACAGCTGTTTAGAAACAACCCCAGCTTCCTGGGAGGGACAGAAATAGTGGTGTGTTTTGGGTTGGTTTTTTTTTTTAAATAGAACTTGGCACAAATTTCTGCATCTAGATTAAGTCAAAAGATTCTGTCCTCAGCTGTTCCCTCTCCCCTGCCACCCAAGGCCCTCAGCCTCAGAAACTCGCCTCTATTCCCACTCCAGCTGGAAGCTCTCAAAACTTCCATCAAGTCTTAGCAGATTACAACAAACACTTAAATGCTTGCCACGCTTGGAGAAGACTCTCAGGGAGATAATCTCTCCTTGGAAGGCTGCGTCTGTGACTCTGCATCACCAAAGAGAAATGCACTGAGCGAGCTGGACGTAGATTTTATGGGGCAACTTTCTTTCCACTTGTTCTGCAGGTGTTCAGACCAACCTCTTTAGCTATCTCCATTCTTAAGTGCATGTAGATGGCGGGGGGGGGAAAACAACCCCCAAGTTTCATAGATGAGTAAAGCACTTCTCCCCCTTTTATCACCAGGGATGGTGTGATAGCCATCGATAAAGAAACTGGCTCCTTTACCGATGAGTATCTTCCAGAGCAGCGATCACATCTCTATGGAATAACTGCAGTTTATCCCTACTGCCCTGGAGGTAAAGCACAAGAAAACCCACCCCCTCTTTATTGCCTGACAGCAGTTATATGCTTCACGTGCTAAAGGTGTCCCTTTCTCTCTTCAGCGAGGAAATAGTAACTGCTATTTCGAGAAGCAACGATCTTTGCACCCAAAAGAACTTCAGACCCAGAAAACTGTAACTGCATGCAACTAAGAGGGGGGATGCCCTTAACCAAAGCCAACGAAGCGACCTACTTTCCTGCAAAAGATTATCGAGTATTTTTTGAAGTTATACCTCAAGTCTTTACTACTGTATTTTTTTTAAAGTGAAAAACATTGATATATTACAAAAAAAGAATGGTCCTGTGAATCTTAGGCCATTACTCTAACTCTTGCTTATGCAAGCAAATTTAAAAGGTAGCTTTCTTATTCAAATGTTTTATTTTATTGGAAGAAGAATGGATTAATTTTTAATAGTTTTGACAATCTGACCAACAGGTCCTTTTAGCCAAAAAAAAAAAAAAAAGCGCCTATGGGGAGCTTTGGATGCAGTATCTTGCTGGGTCTAAATAATCTACAGCCCTGAAGACAGAGACTGTGTGTGCTCCAGAAGTGTGCAGAACAGTTACGTGATACGGCACAGGCATTGAAGTTTTTCCAGAAGACAATTCTGTATTTTCACCACTGCCTCAATGCATGTCTTTTAGTATTTATATTAGAAGAATATGCTAGAATTGATCTGTTCATGCTTGTTGGTTCTTCTAAGTGCCTTCATAGACCTACCCAGTGTAGACCAATACATGTTCAGAAATACCATTTACGTTGTAACGCTTCACTTTTTCTAGGTTACTTCAATAATTGAATAAAATGGTTGTTTTCAGTTTCCCTTTGGATTTAGTTTTTAAATATTTCAGTTGGAGGGCAGACTGCGGAGAAGCAGCATGCAAGCCAGGAGCTTGTTCCTATGGCAGGACCTCAGCAAAAGAGGAATCTGGAGAGCCTTTGTGTAACGCTCCCTTCTCAACACGAAGCCAAGCACAATGAAAAAGTATTTGCCAACTCAGAGCTAATCAGAACAATTTGTCTCTCTTCCCCAGCTTCATTTATTTAAAGAAAAATGATAATTCATTAGAAGTCAGCATTCAATTTCCTGTTTTCTTTCAAAACAGTAAAATAATACCATTTCAAACTGCATGCCAGAGTTGTACATAATTCCTAATTCTACTAAGTACACAAGAGACTAAAAGCTTTTATCTGTTCATCTCCCGACTTTCCCCAGTCTGTGGTCCGTCTTGGGATCAGCAATAATCGCCTGAACTGCTACAATCGCCTCGTTAATTTTTGTTTGTAGCTCTCGGAGCTCCTCTATATGCAGCAGTCGGAGAATTTGGGCGGCTTCATTGAGGACAGCATCTGGGTGAGTTGCAGAAAGAGAAGTCATATCAAGCGTTTTCATCTGAGATGAAGGTCTTAAGAGAAGCTTAATCTAAGCTCATGCTCTGCGCCTCATTCATGCTTGTGGTTTAAACACGTGAAACAGAAAACAACTTTCCCTGCTGCTAGAGAGGGACAGGGTGCTCCGCAAAACTTCGAGCGGCTTCCTGCAGCCCTCGCAGTAATCTGCAGCCACGTCAGGTCAGCGTGAAGTGTTCTGAGTAGTAATTTAGGTTTAGGGGGGGCAAAAGCAAAGGCAGACTAGCGGAGTCCCAGGTCATCTGGCTATTGCTTACAAAATAATCTATCAGGTCATGCCAACTCGCGCTGCCTCCGATTAGATTTTAGGTAATTTATGCAGCTAGAACACACGGAAGGGAAGAAGCACAGAGGTCCTCTGCTGGTAGAAGCAAGATTTACAGCACAACAGCAAGGAGATGCATTCCTTCCGCTTGCAAACGTGGCTGCCATTAAAAGCTATTCTTTAAACACTACTCTGAAACAACATATTCCACAGCTAAGATTTATGCTTTTCTGTTCCAAAACAAAATGCTCGGGAGTGCTCGTAAATAACAAGCTGGGAGGGAGCAATTCTTTCCACGACAGGCTTCTAGACGAATTGTGCTTTTTTACTGTACACATTATCTACATATTTGACAGTAATATACTTGTCAAAGGCAAACATCACTATTTCAAAGTAATATTAAGAGAAGTGCTTACCTCCTGTGTCAAAACCAAGAATGTGTTTTTCTAAAGCAACAGGCAAACCCTTTAAAAAGAAAAAGCATGTTCAAATGTAATTAGAAATGTCATTTTGCAGGTTTGGAAAAATCAAACCAAGTACTACAGCAGGTAACTCTGGAGGAGAGGACACTTAAGAGTTTTGCTTATAAAGACACACGTGACGACTTCAAAAAGTCATCATGCTTGATTAAGTGAGTGCCTTTGTGGTCTGAAACATCAACCCCAGAGTATTACCACAGAAAAATCTTCATGCTTAATGATCCCCCTACTTGTCAAGCGAACCCCATTGGATACACGCTGCCCACAATCAATCCTTAAAAGGCTAACAACAGTACTGCAAGAGAACACCCAATCCAGCCACATCGCTACCCAAAGAAAAAGCATGTACAAATTAGGGTTTCTTAGGAACTATTGCCTTTAGACAGCTGCCAGTTTACAAAGCGCTGGCTGATTTGAGTTTTAAAAATTCTCTGTAGTCAAGTGAGTTCCTCAAGCACTGAACTTGCAACCTCCATCAACGTCCCCAGAAGCATCTTCTCAAGTGTTAAGCTTAGGAATAAAGCTAAACATTCAATTTTCTAAACACTTGCTCTATTAAGACAGTATAAGGAAAAGTTTTATTAGTGGTCATTTATAAGCATTGATCTCTCCAGCTGTGGAGGAGTGGTCATACTAAACAATCACTCACCACATTTCAACACACATATAAAATTAGACTTGAACAACTCAAATCTTCGAATTTGCTTTTACTACCTCTATAACTTTTCCCAACATTTGCCTTGCACAACAATTCAATACTGCTAGTTTCTACAAGGTAAACCTTCTACATTGTAAACCTTCTGAACAGCGAGGATTTCTTTTAAAGGCTTTTATACAGATGTAAAAAAAATTCTAAGTTGATCAAAACAACACAAACTAAATACAAACAGCTGACTGAAACTAACTCTAATACCCCACCTTCAAGAAGTGGTTCTTTTCCATGGCCTTTACAGTAAAATGGATGTTCAACTACAATCTTAAAAATACGTCTGCATTGTTAAAATTTAAACAGCACGTTGCTAAGAATGCCACTTCAAACAGATTCTAGCAATATCAGACTTTGTACGTATACTTTTTAAGAAATCAGGTTTATACTATAGGCTGCAAAGAGCTCACTGCCACCCTAGCGTGTTCGCGCAGCAAAACATTGATTCAGTTGGTCTTCCCCAGGCCACTGCAGGCAACTCCAACGCCGGGTGACCACAGCAGCACCTTCAGAGGTGGTCTTTTGAGACCCCCCGGTAGCATAGCATTACTTCCCCCACCTTCCTCCCACCACCCGGTACGTTAGCTCCCTTCTGGCTGGCGGAAGCAGTCTCTGACAGAGCAGTAGACAGGCTCTTCCCAAGCTCTGTAGCCACAGCAGTGGTCTCGTGGCAGGTGCTGGGCTGTGCAGGCACCCGCTGCTGCTACAACCACAACAGGCACAGCCTCATTCATTTCCGCAGCAGCTTCAAAAGGGGAGAGAAGTGAAGAACACTTTTAAATCTGTTACCCTACACAGCACTTCAGTTCTCAGCCTCGTTCCCCAAAAATTCAATTTAAAACTGCTGTACAAAACACTTGCAATGGGCCTGACCACCGCAGCCATCTGCCTTGTGTCGACAGTAAAACTAGATTACCCGGGAGTGAGAAGGGAAAAAAGGTTTCCAGTCTTCAGAGCAGGGAGAATGTGTACCCACTTTCTTGTGCTTTTAAACAAGCCCCAGGTATAGCCTTCGGGAGCATCCTTAAAGTGATCCTGAAGGGCATTTGTTGTACGTGATCATACCTAGGATACATTCATTGGGCAAAGAAGACCCAGAAGGACAGGCTACGAGTCTGTCAGTATAAATCTGAATCCTGTCTAGACACCGAGTACATTGAATTGCCAGCAACTCAAAACATTATCTAAAAAAAAAATAAATATGTGTCATGTCTTATCTTGAAAACTGTACTTTGACAACCCAACAAGATAAATCTCATTTTATTTGGTACATTTAAACCACAAGCACAGCAGTATACGTTTCCTCAGCACAGTCCTCATATATATCCTTCAGTCAGAGAACATTTCTGTATCTATTTTATGTTTTCCCCACTCTACCTTGATCTTGCCAAGAATGCAACTCGTGACATTTTGTATATTAAGTCGTCTACCATGCAGCAGTCAGACGTTTATAACCTGTTCACAGGGACAAGACTTAATAGATGGAGTGTCATCGCCTAGGATTTGGGCCATTAACAAGCCAGTCAAAAATCAGAAGCAGAGGTTTGTTTTTCCTCTCCTTCTATCCTGCAACCCACCTATCCCCTCTGCTTTTAAGACATTTTCTTCATTCATCTGGTACATTATGATGTTGATGATTGCTGCTGGCACAGATACAGCTGTTTTCCTGCCTCCAGCCCTCTGCCTCTTCTCCACCCCACTTGAAATTTAGCATTCCTAATGAGAATGTCAATCCCGGTGACATAGATCACATTCAGTGACACAGTGACATTTCAACCTAAGACCTGACGACGCTTTGAGAACCTATCGAATCGGAACAAATCTTTGTCATGAAAAAATTCCGTTCCTTAAAGCAGCTAGTTCTGCCAAACTCACAGGAAATCCCATTTTGATCCCTGCATGTCAGCTGTGCAGCTATGCAAACAACAACTAAAAGCAGCTTTTTATTAACGTTAGTCATAGAACCTAAAATGACTACAGCAGTCTCAGCTGCTTTCATATTTTCCTCCTCTTTTAACGGTTTTACGGATGCACAAGACCAAAGCTTTGATTTACTGTTCCAATGCTTCTAGCAATTACTGTGCTGCAACTCAGAGCACCTGCAAGTGCCACTTAGTAAACACCATAAGCAGTGTTATGATAATAAATAAAGCACGGACCGTCCTGAGCAGCTGCCAGAAAATATGAAGGGACTTGCGCTCTTTGTCCAGACCCAGTCACTTCAGCAGGGACACTTCTAAACATACACCTGCAGAGCAAGGGAGGCCGCCTTCCCTGGCTGCGCCCAAGACCCAGCGCCAGCAGCTGCTGCGCCAAGTGCCGGAGGGAAGAGCTGGAGAACTGGGATGTTTAAGAAATGACAGTCTGAAAAACCACAGTCATCCCCTGGAACATCTTACAAATGGACAGCTTGCGGTTAGAAAATAATACTGCAAAATCAGAGGTTTAAGTGCAGAAGTTCCCTTCAGCATTTCTTTTTGGGGAAGGAGGGGAGGGAGGAGTTGGATATCCAACATCCCATTCCTTAAAGACATACGAGGTGTACGTACAAAGCAAAGCACTCCATACACGGCATGTTTCAACCTGTTTACACAGCCAATGCTGCCGACACCAAGGAAAAGCCAGGTCATACTGTAGGCCTGCTGCACCGAACAGTAAGGATAATCCTCTAGCGAGTGTGAAGACAGGAGAACAGCTATTTACATGATATATCATACAGGTACATATATTTATACTCATCCGAAACAAGAAAAGCTTTGTATACTCTCCATAATCCTCTGAGTTTAGAATCAGGATGGCAAAGATAAAGCAAGTTTCTAACACCCTCCTAAACGAAGTGTTTAAACAGAACCCGTTTTGACTAAGATGGCAGACATTTACACCTACGCTTCTTTACTCGATATGGAATAATTAACGCTACACTCATGCACTGCGTATACAAACCTCCTTGGACTGAGTGGCCTTCGCTATGGCGTCCTGCGTCAAGCGCTCCTGAACCAAAATGCGAATTGCCTAGGAAAAACATTTAAAGGCAAGAGTAATTAATTTATGTCTTGGTGCATTTCTCAGCAATTCCAAGGGAAAGGGAGCCAACATTATAACCTCAAACCCCCAGTTTTGTGAAAAACTTTTCGGAAAACTCTTTCAGACCTTAAACCTTTTCAAATAGCACTGTTCTTTGCAAGTAGTGTCTTACACAGGTGTAGTCTCTTGGGCTGCGGGAAGGCAGCTTAAGCAGAAGAGACAAGGACATTACACTATTAAATTCAGCCGCTACTGGGCCAGAAACTGCAAAGTACCGGCAACAGTCAAGAAAGCATGCAATTCCCTGAATGAGCTGATCGCGATCCCAAAGCGGCAGCACCGTTTTTACTTTTCTGGGACCGCACACCTTTAATGCTGCAGCAATACAGCTTTACAGGAAGGAATTCCTGCTGTCGGCATCTTTTAGTAGGTGCTGAACCTCTTCCACATGCAAAGAAACCCAGAGCAAAGCTACCCGCCCAGGTTTTAAAAACAGTGAGAGCAGAAAGGAATTATTTTTAGATATAGGAACAAGAACACCCTTGATTTTAACAATCCCGCTGCTCGTCTGTTTTTACCGGCTACTGTACACAGCATGAAATCATATCGGAGCTATCAGTTACTGATACCTACAGCTGTAAATGCCTCTAAAAATAACGGAAAGAATACTATGCAGGCAGACTTCCACCAGAAAGAACTGGATCTGTCAAACACATTCCTCAGACTTCCCCTGATAAGTAGCCAAATGTGACAGAAGCAGTCTTACTGCTTCACATTTCTCCCCCAAGATTTCTCCCGGTTTTGGTCATGACTGAAGTTGAGATCATGCTAGAAAGTTGCCACTGAATACTTCTAGAAATTTTTCTAACTGAAGGGAGTAGCCTGCACAACATAGTGATTTGATGAGGAGTTCAACTGTAAATGCCAGCCGTGAAACCAGACCCTGTATATGAGAATTTTGAGTGCCTTTTGCATTAGAAAAAGGATATCCAACTGTGTTACACAGATGCTTTCTGATCAACGTGCCAGATTTAAATTAATAAAATGGGACTCCAAATACCTCTCTGCTCACTCTGGCCAAGGTCTGGCCAGATGCCTGTGGCATGCTTGTACCCTTTGGCCTTCCCTAAGCATCCATTCCAGAGGGTCCAAGCCTGAGCAAGGATCATAACTCCTCTGCATGTGCACTGCAAACCCGCTTATTGCGGTCTACAATTAAGAGTTTCACTGACACATTCTAATACCACAAACCCCTGAAAACTAGCATTGCTGTCGTTCATGTAACATGAACTGCCATTGCAGAAATCTGTTCTCATTGTCATTAAAAGCAAGAAAATTCAGGCTGGTGGTCCAACCACCGCTGTCTGAAAATGTGCGACATCGAAATGTGGAAATAGTAACAAATGTAAATACATTTATGCAGAAAACTCATTCTGCTTTCTGAGTTGCCAGAACCAAATTTGCTAGCGTCGAGACAATCCTGTAAGAAGACTTGAAGCAACTCTGTCTAATAAGGGCTGAGTTCATGCTGCAGATCCTCCGCATTGCCATTCACAGGGTCTCTTCCCTCTCTGCCTTATATACCTTTTCACTGTTTTTTTTGTGGGGTTTGAGGATTTGGGTTTTTTAGGGGTTTGATATATGAGATCTCCACTGCTCTTTTAAGATTAGTGAAGGTTTCAAAGGCTATTTTGGGAAGACAAAGGAGGATACCATGCTGGGGAGAATGAGAAAATGGTTGATGGGAGAACTGCAGACCGTGATTTCCTTAGGAAACCAGGCTAACGTGATAATACGGTTTAAATATTCCCGTCACAGGCTTACACACACTATATAAACTTCAATACCCACAGCATTCAGTTTCTCCAAAATAAGTTGAACATAGATCACAGCTACTGTAACGAATGGACCTTATTGCTTTTTTGAGTGAAATGAGTTTATTTTGGTGTAAAACAAAACTAAGCTTATTTCCATATCATGACATGATCAGGTAGGAACTCAGGATTGCTACAGTCTCACTCAATACAGTACTTCAAAAATACAGTTAAGGTTCAACTCAAAAATTTACAGATAACTATGGAGTTCCACCACTAAGTCACAAATTTTCTCAAAGTCATAAAAAAGATGCTTTAGAAAATTAATTAGCCTATCTACTGCATTTAAAAGCCGTGATTAGTTGTCAAGACTAAATTAAACTGACTTCAGTAATGACAAGATGTAAACAGTCCATAGGACCAAAAGGAGGAGGAGGAAGCTTTCAGCTGTGGCTTCTCCCTAGGTTGTTTGTTTTAAAACATCCCTCGCATCACTTAGCCTCTATGTTTTCAACTTTCTCTTAATTTCTAGCACTGGAATACAATCTTCTCCTTTGAGCATGTTCCTCAATATTTCTGAAGTTCATTAAAAACATATAAAGCAGTACTTTGGTTAACTGTGCCAAAGCACTTCAAATTCTGAACAACAATTCTCAGTGTTGGAATTCCAGGAACTCAGCTACAATTTAACTGTTTACCAAGATAATTATCCCTGCATTCATTTCCATTTTTATTAATTTCCAATTTTATATTCTGTGTTTTTATCTGCTCGAAAAGGCACATACAGGATGAGTTTTACTTTCTATTTGTGCCTAAAAAGTCATAGTTATGAGTAAGTGTGCACCACAAGCTATTACACACATACCAGGCACTGCGGAAAAGAAGGAAGAAAGGAGGTGTGAAAACTGTGAAACTCACCTTAAGCATTACCAAGTAATCATCATGTCGTTGAATTTGAAGCAGATTAGCTAAAGCCATCACTCCAGCCTTGAAATCGGGATTATTCACTGTGAAAATAATCATCATCATTAAAAATATATGCTAGTTTAATTGGCTCCAACAGACAGAATTGGCTTCCTGGCTCCATGGTATCGGATTGCTCTCAAGGATGGGCAAGCCCACGGATACACAGCAACGAGCAACCACTTAGTCTGCCTATAAAGCAATCAAAGTGTGCACTAGGCTTTGTAACCAGGCTGCAGAACACCATCCAAGCACAAACAGCGTTGTTTTCAATGCCAAATGTATTGTGTATGTCCTACCGCACAGGAAACCTGTGTTAAGTCTTTAAAAATAAAGCCAATTACATGAAAGTATTCTCTTTTATAAGTCTTTCTATCACTGCAGAGCAGAACTGTGCCTGCTAGGTGATGGCAGGACCAATTCCTAGCTGTCTTTTTGTAGAAGGAGCAATGAGAGAAGACTTGGGGGATTTAGGGCTAATTTTAGTAGTTATTTTCCACCACTTCCGTTTATTGTGAATGCGTCTAGCAACCAAAAAAATTAAAATGATTATGAGACGGGTACAGCTGGGCAAGACCCAGCCAACATGTAAAACATGACAGTACTGAGGTAAACAGTCTGCCATCATGTTTCCTTAGCTTTTGGTTTTTTAAAGATATGTTAAGAGTCTACAGTCAAAAGGTATCTTGCTATTCACCCTAACCCACGGTAAGTACTTATGTTTTAGAGAGCTCTCTGCAAAGCTGTTAAGATAAAACACCCTTCAGCTGCTTCCTCATCACCTGATAAAGAGCCCCCCCCAACTTATTCATCAATTCTCTGGGCACCTCGGTCTGCTGGGAAAGATCCTCCCCCCTCTGCCCTTCTCCTTTTTCCCCAACAGGAAAAGCTCTGCATCAGTGCACATGAAGACACCTGGGATTCACATGGAGCTGTTCCTCTTTCTTTTAGTAGGAATGCAGACAAGTGCAAACAACCCTAAGTAACTCTCAAAACACTATTCACAGCGAGGCAGTTTGAGCCAGCAGTAAAAAGATATATGAACTCTGCATTCCTAAAGCTTTAAATGGGGCTTTATAAAGTTGTATGTATCACAGTACTGTAACAAAGAACATCACACAGGCCACAGAACACATTCACACATGATGCATCCGTACAGCAGGCTGCTACACACTTACCATCCAAGTTAATCAACGGTTCTGCATTTTTTGCTGTATTGTCAGTATTTTTAGCACCATCAGGGGTAGAATCCTTATACTTATCAGCTGTTAAATTAAGAAGCAAACATGAACACCATTAGAGCTAATGACAAAAACAACTAGTTAAAATTTAGAGTCAAGCCGTAGTTTGCGATAGCTGTATTTCTGGCATGTGGAAATTGCCCAAGAGCCTTCTGGGCTCGTAAGCTGACGTTTTGGAGCTCCCTACTAAGGTCCCCAAAGGCAGCCGTTCTAGTGAGCTACCCTAACAGCTCCCATCTGCAGAGAGCTTATGTGCTAACCCAGAGCAGCATCAGAGCATGCTCCACACTTATGTAGGGCATTACGCTCTTGATTAAGGCTCTTCCTACAGTCTTCATCCCAGAAGGCTGAACAAGCTGCACCTTACAGTTCTACTACTTTTAAAATCCATCAGTTCAACTAGCATTGGCCCTTTGCCTCAATCCGCAGCATATGTAGGGCTCAAGAACTACAGATTGACATTGGTTCTGATCAGGGAGTAAAACATTTCCAGTGCAGGCTCTGCTGCAGCATTCATCTACAACCCACGCAGGCGTTTTTTCAAGCCTTTTGAGCATGGGACCTCCTGTCTCCTCCATCTTCACGCACCCCTGAGTCACAGGCAGCTCATTTTCTCCATCATGAGGGACTGAGAACCGGCTCTACAGATTCCAAGTATTTATATCCCGTCCTTGTCACAGGCAGAGCTCAGCCCTGCAGGAATCAAAGGTAATGGAAAACGGTACTTTGGCTATTATGTTTGCCACCAGTAATTACATTTGTATCTGCACTCTCACTACAAGGAAATGAAACTGCTGCCGACTGTTAAGATTTAACTCAACTTTTTTCATAACCTTGCCCTAGTTCCCAAGGGTTCAGCATCTACTCCCTGTGAAACAAGGGTCTAAGAATAACTTATTCGAATAAATATAGTACTAAAGAAAATTTATTTAATACGGTTCAGAGTAAGTTCTCATAAAGACAATCCCACAGGAAGAAGGGTATAAATATCTACAATGGGGTTTGCTATATCCAGAAATAAAGTAATAAATGCAAGTATGCTACTGCACTGTCCCACAGGAGCGAAGCTGAAGAGAAACAGTTCACATCTGAATGCGGTGCAAAATCAAACAGACTAAATGGCATTTAAGAAAACAATATATACTTTTGACATGGTCTAAATTTGATGAATACTTCATAGAATAGAAAGCCACATTTCCCTACCATTTTTAAATATTAAATACATTCACCCATACCATTATCTCCATACTCGAGCCTAACAGCTAAGCCAAGAAGCCAGTCCACTGTTTCTTGTCGTTCTTGTATTTTGAAAGGACAGTTTACATCTTTCATATACTGTGGAGCAGAAAGAGGAGAAAATAAGTATATGTTACTGACCTGTATGAATTAGCTAGGAGCACAGAACTGTTTTGTAAACACTTTCCCACAGACCTCACAGTTGTTATAAGATAGTTATTTACAAGAAGCATCACTGTGAAATGTCTTGCTGTAGCATCTGATCCATTTTAGAGCACTCCAATCCACCACTAACTCGAGTCTGCCATTTAGTAATGGCACCTGCTTTTTAATGAATGTTACACACTGTCAGATTGCAACCAGAGAAACCGAAGATACCCCTTTCTTTGCTCTCTGTTCACTCTACACAGTAAGTGGAAGCAAGGGAAGGGGAAAGGACAGAACAAAAATTACAGCAAAATCTTCCCATCTAAAGCAGGGAGGAGGAAGGATGCTACACCTAAAGCTTTCACAATGCTGATATCAGGATACAACGCTGCCTTTAAACCACCTGGACAAAAATCATAGGATTCTGAGAAGTAATTTTCCCTTTCTTAGGGACCGTGTACAACACAAGAGGACAAAATGTGGCTGGGACACTTTCTGTGCTCTTCTGAAGCCAGAACACAGGACCCAGCCCAGCCTGCTGCCTAGATTCCCAAAGCCCAGGACATAGTGACATTCTGCTGTGCCCTTTGCCGGAGGGAGAAGTGCCACGCAGCCTCTACTCCAGCAGCACAAGCACTGGAGGGAAAGGACATCAGGCACTGGAGAGCACTAGCAGGCAGGGCTCCCCTGGCAGACATGCAGAGAAGGACGTTCTGGCCAAGTCAAGAAAGATACCACTGATACCACAACAGCACCAGCTGCCAGTAATTCTAATATCGCTTACATTTACGTACATGATATCAGAATGCCTTAGGCTCCCTCCTGCAAAGCATGAGCACTGCAACTCCAATCCTCCTGGGCAATGAACTAGGAAAGCAGTTCCAGGGGAAAAAAAAAGGCAAGATGAACGGGCACTGAGCATTACGGAGCAACATTTTCAGCTCCTTGCAAGGCTGTTTGGAGAGAAAGGGAGTGGGAACGAAGAGGGAAAGCTCAACAGCCCTGTGGTGACTCAAAATGCTCACGCGCACCCAGGAGATCACTCACAAAATGGTGGCTGCTTGCCATGCTTTGCGCTAGCAGTGGAAAATCATCTGTCTGGAATAACAAGAGGTGCAGAGATGAGCTGTAGTAGCTTTCTTCCACACACCTGCAAAGCCTACGAGTACATTAGCCTAATCCATTTTCCTTTCGGTACATAAGAATCATTAGTGCAGAAAAAGCTATTTGTAGTCAATCTTCTTTCTACTCCAAGAGCTGAATCAAATCAGTCAAAAAACAGATTAGGATGGATACCACCTATTACAAAAACAAAGCTGACTGAAAATTACATACAAAAAGTTCCACCATCTTAATAACTCCTACAGTTTGGCTTCAATAATACATGTACATCCTTGGAATGTAAAAGTTCAGAGACAGGACAAATTGAGTAATTTACATCCAACAACTACAGCAGCTGTAAATCGTTATTCACATTGTCATTTAAAATTGCGTTTGAAACAACAAAATACCTTTTCAAACGATTTGGGCCAGTCATCACTGTGTATGTTTCTTAAATTCCCTCGGTCTTCAATCTTGTAATGTCTGATTTTCTGGTCTTCAAGCCAGACAATAAAATTTCTGAATTCTGTTTCATCTATCAAGAGAAGTAAACAAAGCAAAAATTAACCAGTATCTTAAGGGCAAAATTCTAATTCATACAAATAAATACTTGTGCCCCTGAGCACTTTCATATTTTACCATAAAGAAAGATCTAACACTAAAATCACGTATTCCAGGATAACCTCTGACCACAACTCAACACCGAGTGTTTTCCATTTTTCAGTTAACTTCAAACTGTCCGTGGTTGACAGACCAGCAAAAGGCATGAGCCAACAGACTGGTTTTGTTGGGAATATAGCTGTAACTTACTAAGCGGAGAAGGGAAGGTGAAACAACGATCGAGAAATTCATTTCCTAACCCTGTTATCTGGACAAACATGTTACATGTAGCAGTAACCCCCCATCTCTTCCAAAGAGCAACACACACACCTCGTGACTGTGCAAAGACATTTTTTTCCTTCACTGTTGACTCAACTTTTCTTGGTTGTTGACCCAACATCTCATTATTTGGGAGCTGGAATTCCACAATACCACGACTGTGGTCCAAACAAAGCTATTTGTACCAGACGAAGCAATTAGCCTGCACCTGTGCTTCAGTGACAGAATTCATTTCTGCACACAAAGCAGATCACAGCTCTGTGGGTAACACCGGCCCCTCAAAAACCAGCTGTGATACTTTGGCTTTGGGTGAGCTTTCATATCCTGAGTTAGTGACTTTAAAATCCTCCTGCATCTCAGAGTAGGGTAAGCACATCACTTCCCCGATCAGGGATAAGAATGATATGTCTGCTTCTCAAAAGCATCTTCTAAGTTAAATAAGTGCCCCACTTTTATCCAATGTGTTGCAACAGAGACACCATCACAATACATGTGAAGGAAAGCTTTCAGTAAGACCTTTTAAAACTTCTACATTGACAAAATGAACCTTAAAGGGAAAAAAAAAAAAAGAGTGATAACATAAGGAATTTAAGATATCTCTTGAAACAGAATTGAATCTGCCAGAAGTACTGAAGGAAAGACAACCTATTAAACAGATGACCTGAAGCTTATAATTGATGACACAGGATGAATACATCGAGCAAACCGCGCACACCCACTGCAGTGCCTGGGGGTCCCGACTTTCCCAGCCTAAACTGAGCATTTTCCCTAAATTTGAGCCCAGAGAGCGGCACTAACGCTCAGAGCCCAGCACGCCCTCCCGGCCTTAACCTTCCTTCCTCGTCCCCCCATCCCGGGGGACAATGGAACACGGCGGGGGTGAGGGCAGGAGGACTCCGAAGCGCTGAGGCGAGGGGGTGGCAAGGGGCAGGGGGAAGCAGCCCCCGGCCTCGGAGAAGGACCCTTGGGGGGGGCGGGGGGTGGGAGGGAGAGCAAGGCCGTCGGTGCGTGAGGAGAGCGGCAGGAAAGCGGGGAAGTGGCGGTGCCGCGGCCCCGCGGAGCCCCGCCGCAGCCCCTCACCCCTGCAGTTGAAGCCGGCCGGGTTGTGGTAGTCGAGCGCCGAGAGCTTGCGGCGGAACATGGCGCCGGTGCCGCCGCTGACGGCCGGGCCCAGCCGCTCGCCCCGCCGGACAGGAAGGAACACCCTCTGCCCCGCTCTCTGCTCGCCCATTGGCCAAGGCACGGCGAGCGGCAGCCTCCGCTGCCAATCAGAGGGCGGAAAGGACTGCCGGGAGGGGAAGCGGCCCTTCATCCAGCTTTATTGACACGCCGGCGGGCGGACAGCGACAGGGGCGGGGCCTCGAGCAGGGGGCGGGGCCTGGGGCAGGCTGGGGGCGGTGTGTAGGCCGCAGTGGGGAGCTGTGGGGAGTGCGCTGGGCCGTACTGGAGAGCACTGAGGCGTTCTGGACTGTACTGGGGAGCACTGGGGAGTACTGAGCTGTACTGCGGAGCAATGGGCAGCACTGAGCTGTACTGGGGAGCACTGGGTGGTACTGGGCAGCACTGAGCTCTACTGGGGAGCACTGGGTGGTACTGGGCAGTACTGGGGAGCACTGAGCTGTACTGAGGAGAACTGGACAGCACTGGGGACCACTGGGCAGCACTGAGCTCTACTGGGGAGCACTGGGCGGTACTGGGGAGCACTGGGCAGCCATGGGTTGTACTGGGCAACACTGGAGCCATCCTGCAGCATTGCCCAGAGCTCTAAGGGGGGTGCCGCCATCCCCCCGCACACCCCACCCCCGGCCCTCTGCCACCTTGTATCTGCCCCACATCGGCCCCAGCACCAGCTGAGGGGCAGGACAGCCTTGGGGGGCCTGGCCTGGTGCCCCCCCCATGCCAGGCAGGGACAAGACAGGCACCCCCAGATCCTGGGCACGCTCTGGGGGCTCCTGGGGCCAGCCCCCACACCCACCGTGCGCCCCCGTGAACAGCCGTGGGGGTCTGGTGTCCCCAGGGATGTTTCTCGGGGCTGGTTGTCCCCAGCCACCGTGCTGGGCCATGCCCTGGAGCCACAGCGAGGGCTGTGGGGAATCACAAGATGGTTTGGGGTGGAAGGGACCTTTAAAGGCCATCTAGTCCAACCCCTGCCATGAACAGGGACATCTTCAACTGGATCAGGTCGCTCAGAGCCCCGTCTGACCTGACCTGGGATGTTTCCAGGGATGGGGCATCTCCCACCTCTCTGGGCAACCTGGGCCAGTGTCTCACCTCCCTCACAGGAAAGAATTTCTTCCTAGTATCTCACCTAAATCTCTCCTCTTTCAGTTTAAAACCATTCCCCCTCATCCTATCGCTCCACCCCATGATCAAGAGTCCCCCCCCAGCTCTCCTGGAGCCCCTTTAGGGTCTGGAAGGGGCTCTAAGGTCTCCCCGGAGCCTTCTCTTCTCCAGGCTGAACACCCCCAACTCTCCCAGCCTGTCCTCCCAGCAGAGGGGCTCCAGCCCTCAAGTCACCTTTGTGGCCTCCTCTGGACTCGCTCCAATAGATCCATGTCCTTCCAACAGGTCTGTGTCTGTCCCGTGAATGAGGGATGACAGCCTGGCAGTCAAAGGGGGGGCTTTGCTGTCGCCTTTGTGGAGATTGTACCCCCATTCGCTCTGTTTTTAACACCGCACTCACGCCACGCCGGCATGGCGGTGCAGATGCCAAGGAGTCCCTCACGAAATTAGGCAAGAGCAGAACTGACCTTTCTGGAGGGGGAAAAAAAACCCAACCCACCAGAGAAGGGGCAGTTGTTTTCCCTTTGTGGTGCACCTGTGACGTTTGCTCTCCAGAGTTTAGAGTTTTTATAGTCTTCAAACCACTCATGAATCATCCCGATTTTGCGTGGATCCGCCCCAGCCCGGCGCTGGCTCAGCTGCGCTCCATCGTCCTCCTGGGAAGGAGCGAAGGGGGTTTCTGTGCAGGGATGGGCAAGGGACGGGGCTGCCAGAGCCGGACCCCCCTCCCCTTTCTGTGCCATGTCCAGCTCGTAATTAAACCATTTTCCTTGCAAACGCTGCTGACAATCGTCATCAGGCTTTTGCTTCCGGATACGTTTATGGTCATCTCCGAGGGGTTTATGGCTGGGACAAGTTTCTGCCCCAGTGACATCTTGCCAGAGGGCTCTGCACAGTGCCACCGGCGGGTGAAGGATGCCCCATTAAGGGTTTTTGGGGGTGGTTTTGCCTGGAGAAGGCGATGAGCCTGGGTTGGGAGCGAGACCACCCCTGTCACCCCCCCCACCCAACACCTCTCCCCGGCTTGGGTGGCACTTTGCAGACGTGGTGCTGACAGCGCGACAAGCCGATGCAATATTCATCCTGACATTTCTCTCCGTGCCAGCCCTTCCCGGAGCTCCAGCTGGCAGCCGGCGCAGCCACCGACTGCGGCGCTGCCGTGGTGGGGTGGCACGGGGCTGAGCCAAACCCCGCCATGGCCACCCCGAGCCCCGTGGGGAACCAGGGGGTTGGTGGGGGTGGTGGTTTCTGCCTCCCTTCCCCTTTAGGACCATTCCTCTCCCATTCACCGTATCTCTTCCGACTGGTTCCTGGAGTGGCACAGAGCCAGCTCTGCCTCCTTCGGCTTTTGGAGCCGGAACCCACAAGCGGTTCAGCGTGCCGGCGACACGTGTGCGAGCGGTGCCGTGCAAAGTGAGCAGTAAAGACGCAAAGACACCGGCGTGGTTAAAAGGAGCTCGGGACCGTCCCCAGGGTGTGCGGCTGTCTGAGGGTGCGTGCCCTCAGCCATGCCATGTGTGACAATGTCACACATTGTCCACCCCAGCAAGGGTGACCAGTGATGGAGGCTGTGAAACCTCTGTGTAGGTCTGGGGGGACAAATACACAGCTGGTGGCTGGCATGGTCCCGTACCAGCAGCAGGATGGGGCTCTCCACCCTTCCTCCGGCTCTCCTGCCTTCCTCCCCCTCAGGACAGCCCTTGCCCTGCCCAACCCATCCCGTTTCACCATAGGTTTGGGGATCTTCCTCTTCCCTGGTGGGTCTGACCCTTCCTGCAGTGACAAGTCCCTGTCATGGTTTTGGCTGGGATAGAGTTGGCTTTCTCATTAGCAGCTGGTATGGAGCTGGGTCTTGGATTTGGGATGGGAAATGGTGTTGATAGCGCACTGGTGGGTTTGGTTGATGCTGAGCACTCAAGGCCATTTGTGCTCCTCACACCGCCCCACCAGCGAGTAGGCTTGGAGGGGCACAAGGAGCTGGGAGGGGACACAGCCGGCACAGCCGACCCCAACTGACCAAAAGGATATTCCATACCATGTGACGTCATGCTCAGTATGTAAAGCTGGGGCAGAAGAAGGAAGGGGGACACGTTTGGAGTGATGGTGTTTGTCTTCCCAAGTCACCGTTAGGCGTGATGGAGCCCTGCTTTCCTGGGGATGGCTGAACACCTGCCTGCGATGGGAAGCGGGGAATGAATTCCTTGGTTTGCTTTGCCTGCCTGTGCGGCTTTTGCTCTACGTATTAAACTGTCTTTATCTCAACCCACAAGTTTTTCCTCACTTTTACTCTTCCGATTCTCCCCCCATCCTAGCTGGGGAGGGTGAGCGAGCGGCTGCCTGCTCCTCGCTGCTGGCTGGGGTTAAACCGCCACATTCCCCCAGGACAAAGCCATCCCCAGGGTTGGGCTTCTCCTCTCCTCTTCTCACTGCATGCTGCAAATCTAATGTGCTTGCAGCTAATGAATGCAATTAGCGCAAATGGGTTTATTCTCATTAGCGAGCCGTACAGGGCCGGTGCCGGGGTGCGTGGGGCGGGCAGCAGTGTGGCGTGCGGGGAGCAACATCTCACCTACGCTTTCCCCGGGCGCTCCACACCTCCTCCGGCTCAGCAGATGCTGCTGGCGCGGCCGTGGTGCCGCCGCTCGGGAGCTGAAGCCTTGGGAAGTGAGGATGAAACAGAGCAAGCCTTGGAAATGGAGGAGAGCCAGCGAGGTATGGCAACAGCCAAGCGTCGCCTGGCTTGGCACACCGAGCAGGAGAGACATCGCCGGAGCGACAGTTGGCTCGCTCCTTGGCAGTGACGCCAATGTTTTTTCTTTTCAGGCGGCCCGATGGACTCAGCGAGGGACGGGGAGCCGAGAGTTGAGCCAGCCGGTGCAGGAGAGTTGGGGAACACTTCTGCCATCTCCCCGGGGTCAGGCAACATTTGCTGCTCACTGAGATGCTCTTAACACGTGCGGAAAATGGAAATACCGACACGGCATCTGCGCAGGGCTCGGCGGCGATGGGTTTCCTTGCAAAACCTTCGCTGCCACCTTGCTCCTGGCTCCGGAGATGAGCTGAGGATAACCAGCCTCAAACCCTGGTGGGCGGCTTGGCTGGGAAATCGTTTGCCCACGAGGGCCCTATGAAACCAGAGTGAAAATTCAGGTCCTGGTAAATTTGGTAGGAGCAGAGCGTCTTTCAGGAAAGCCCTGGGGAAGGGAGGGGGGTGCGAGGGGGAGCACGGGGGATGCTTTACAGCCCAGGCACAAGCTGGGCATGGGGCTGGGCTGCTGTCCTGCTCTCCGTCACGCCTTCCCCGGCCTCCCACCACAGCAAGGATGCAGCTCAGACCCTCAGAGCCTCCCCAAAACAGCCCCAAACGAGGCCATTCCTGCTCTGGGCTACGGGCTGGACCACAGCTGGCCGGACCCTGTGCTGGGCATGCTGGAGGTGGCACTGGTCTCCCCAGTGTACTCACTGCCAGGGATGGGAGAAGAAGGAAAGTGGGGGGAGAAGGGATGGACATTGAAACGAGAACTTTCAGGTGTCTCTCCATTTCTGAGCGATGGTGATTTTGCCCACACCCCATCGGGGAGACACCCCTCCGCCCGCCCCAACCCCACTGGGAACGGGACCCAGCCGCAAGCAGGATGGGAACCCACCTCGCCAGGAGCTGGCGCGCACAGAGCATCGTCTCCAAAGGCTTGAAACAAATCCAAAATTTTATTTCCAACGAGTACACAGAGCACGTGGGATGGGGATGCGCTACATCACAACGCCGACCTCCCCGCGCTGGCTGTCGGTTACAGCCGCCCCCTCCCCAAAAGCCTGGCAGCGGCAGGCTGGCACCGGAGGGACGGGCTCACCCCCGCCGCCAGCAACCTTGGCAGGAAAAAAAAAATAAAAGAAAAGAAAAAAGTCCTTTTCCAGTACTCCAGATATTTTTTTCTTTAAAAGCCTGGGGGTAGAGTTGAATGTCATTTGATACCACGCTGGAAATACAGCATCGGGATGGAGAGATGACTGGTATTTTTATTGTGAAGGGGGGGGAAACGGTCTTGGCAGGCGATCTCTACTTGGCTAACAAAGGCATATCTGTGTGAATATAAATACCGGGGTGAAATACCTGGCAGCACACCAATGTCAACACCACTACCGACATAAAATAAAGACCGGCAACGTAAAACACCTTCAATGAGTAGTTTAAGCTAATTCAAAATTCCCCCCCCCCCCGCCCCCGCCCACTCTTCATGCAGCTTTATTTCTTCATTTATTTATTAAGAATTCAAGTTGTAAAATACGCAAAGTCGTTAAAAAAATTATTACAAACCACTTCATGACAGCATTTGAGAAGGGTTGGGGTGCGAGCCCCGGGTCAGACCGGCTGCGCTTCACTCTCCGTGACGGTAAATCAACGTTAAAAGGAAAAGACAAACCCGGGATGGGGTATTTACACGTCTGCCTTGTAACACCACGAGTGAAACCAGCTGGAGAGCAAACCACTTCATCCGTCCTTCATCCTAAAGCTACGTGAGCTGTAGTAAAAAGATCGAAACAGGGAGGTTAGGGGAGGGTGAGAGCCACCACGGGAGGGCTGGGACCATCTAGGCTACTCATGTCATATAAACGTTCCCAGATGCCAAAAGTTTTGAGTCCCGTGTAAGAACAAACTGGTCTTCTCCGCAGAAGACTAGAAAACGAGTATGAAAAGGTAGAAAAACCAAAATGCACTTGTTACGGGCTAGAAAGATTCGCCAAAAGGTACCTAAAGACTATTGCCCTCTTGAATCCACAGGGATTTTTAAGCTGATACCTGATTCAGAACTACAGTTTAGCGGGGTCACTGCAGACCCCCCAAAACCTTATGTGACACCCACCTGATTTTGTACACAGATCCCTAAGTTATGATTCCCAAAGTTCCCCAGGAGTGTAGATGAGCGGGGAAAGCCGGGAGGTGTTTAGCAGTGGAAAGGAGAGCCAAGCCACGTCCGCAAAAGTATTAACCCGAGGCGGAGCCAAAAAAAGGTGGCGTGT
The DNA here is from genome assembly GCA_003993805.1 of Himantopus leucocephalus. Lineage (NCBI taxonomy): Eukaryota > Metazoa > Chordata > Aves > Charadriiformes > Recurvirostridae > Himantopus > Himantopus leucocephalus. The sequence continues at coordinate 64,676,387 of RSEF01000005.1, forward strand.
ATCCCCCGAAATGCTGACGGTGGATGAACCGGACCTGGGAATAATTCCCCAGCCTGACGCGGAGCTCAGGCTGCGTGTAAACAAGGTATCAGGCACCTCCGGGAAGGGGTGACCCCCCACGGCTCCCCAGGCTGCTCCCCTGCCCCTGCCCATCGCAGTGGGGTGGCAGCGGGGATGGGAGAGCCGGCGGGTGTGGGAAGGGCCAGAAGCATCCCACGGCGGGGTAGCATCCCACCGTGGGGCAGCATCATCCCACTGATGGGCAGCGTCCCACCACGGGGTACCATCCCACCGTGGGGCAGAAGCATCCCACCACGGGGCAGATCCCACCACGGGGCAGCATCCCACCACGGGGCAGCATCCCACCACGGGGCAGCATCCCAGCCCAGCCCCGAGGGGAGGAGATGCTGCCGGGAAGCTGAAAAGAGCAGGACCAAGCGAGGAGAGCAGAGGCACAGAGGTGTAGGAGAAGAGGAAAGACCCGGAAAGGAGTGATCAACTTTGATTTTCGGATTTCTAGCTACCCCACGACGCCCGGGGCAGGGGCACCTACCCTAACGCAGGAGGTATTTCAGGCACGTCTAAGGCATCGCAGGAGCTGTCTTTGCTTTCAGGATCGCCTCGGTTTCCTCCCTACAGCTTCTCCCACCAGCACGTGGTGTCAAACGATAGAAAAGAAAAGTCTGGAGCGGATGAACAGAGATAAATTCTCATGCACTACCACCGAACGTCGTCACAGGAGTATGAAGCACCAACCACGACACATGACTCACTTTTACTTGCAGAGCCGAAGCTAACCATATACAAAATGTCAGAAAGTGGGGTTCGCTAGAAACATGGAGCTGCCGGCACGTGGGGTGCGGGCAGGAGCTGCCGGCGTCCTCGCTAACCCGCCGCGGGGCCGCTCAACCCCCTGTGCTACGCTACCGCCAGAAATTAAAAAGCACGAGACCAAACATTGAGTAACATCATAGTCATCTAGCCTGTCGCTATATATCTGACAACTTAAATAAAAAATAATATTTTGGAAAGAAACCAACGATATCATTCCAAGAAGGTTATACACATCCTTAGCAGTTACTTTGCTCAGCACAGCTCTGGTGCTTTAAATATGGAACAATCAAACAATTTTGTGAGCAGAAAAGTGACACAAATTTATTCTTTACATATTTTTTTTTTTTCTTTCTAGGCAACTCTACAGACTTCAGATCTTTTGCCTCGCAATGCAGATCATCTTATTCCCCCAAAGGTGGCCAGGTTCTTTAAACATGCACATCCCTGTAGCTTCCAGGCCGTGTATTTTACTTATTTTTGTTTAAATTCTGCGGACTAGCAGGTTGTCCCCGTTCCTAAAAACTCTACATCAGTGTTCAGGGTGGCCTGAGTGCCGGTCAGGCTCCTCGAGGGTTTACAGGATCACGCAGAAGAACTTCTTCTCTCTAAAGGGGTTTTCTGAGGCCGGGACGGGGGTCAATAGAGGGTCCTCCTTGGCGTGGGCTTCGCAGTACGCCATCAGGTCTGCTGCCGCTTTTGACACCTGAAATAGAAGGAGCCCCGCGTTAGGGACAGGCTGTGCTGGGGACATCCCACCCCGCGAGATCGCTCCGGTGGGGCTGGGCGCGCAGCATCCCCAACCCGGGGCATGCAACATCATACCGTGGCCAAAGACCCGACCGACGAACCGACGGCACCCGGTGGGTGGTTTTTCACCTCTGGGCTCTAAGCTCGCCTGGCACGCGCGCTCCCGTGAGCATCCTTCACATCCTTCACCCACTCGCATCCTTCACCCGACTTGATCGTAGCAAGGACTGACTTTAGCAGGCACTGCATCCCTGCCGTCTCTCCCCCCGCATCCCTCGGCAGGGACACCCACAGCTGCTATAGCAACGTTCGCTGCCCGCAGCCACCGACTTGGCTATTTATTCAGGACACGGCGGCAGCTCTCAAGCTGCCGGAGTTCACCCCAGCCCTGAGAGGCGAGGTTTTGCTTGTGAGTACCCAGACGTGCCTGCAGCCAGCAACCGGCCCCGGAGCACCTCTCTCCCCGGGACTGGCTGTCGTCCAAAACCACCTCGGTGGAGAAGAGAAATCCCCATGGATCTCAGGCTTGAAGCCGATGAGCTTTTGCATGCCCAGAAGCAGCAGTTCCATCAGTGGAGTAGAAGCCGTCAGAGCAGAGGAAACGCCTCCCAGAAAGGATTGGGTTTTCCGGAGGGAAAGACGCTTCAGGACAACGTTGCTTTCAGTGTTTCCCCGCTAACCTCAAGGCTGCACACAGCTCAAAGGATGGTTTTAACAGAAACTGTGACGAACAGCGTGGGTTTAACCTGTTCCCACGAAGGTGAGGCGCCTCAGGAAGAGCCACTCCTTCCCACCCCCCGGCAGAGCTCCAGGTGATGCTTCCAGCTGCCTTCCACGGGCGAGCATCTCCCGCTGCGTTCAGCCACCGCCATCGGGATCGTTAGACGAGCATCCTCCACAAACGCTGCCCACCACCGCGCCCCGGCTCCCACGACGTGGGAGCAGTTTTGGCAGCCGCTCAGGAGCGGACACCACTGCACTACCTTTATCCTGTCGATATTGGCCTCCATCTTCAGCTGCTCCACCAGCTTGCGGGCTTGCGCTATGCTAGCAGTGTTGTTGCTAGCCATGGGCGGGCCAGGCGCGCTCTCCCGACGGGCTGCGGGCACAAAACACCCGTGGGTGAATTCTTAGAATCATAGAATCATAGAACTGTTGAGGTTGGAAGGGACC
>RSEF01000005.1:64697059-64708256 GCA_003993805.1 Himantopus leucocephalus
AGAGGGCCCTTCCAACCCTGACCGTTCTGGGATTCTGTGAAATTTTTAATTTCAGGGATTTTGCACTTCTCAAACTTCCACAGGTCTTAAAGAGACTCTCTGGCTTGACGACTTCTCAGAGGAGATAAGGATTCTTGCTCCCTCTGTCTAAATACATCAACTTGTTCCGCAGCCTTTCATAAGGAAGTTTCTTAAATACTGCCAGAAAACCAACAAATTCCTCATCTAATAGCTCGAGTCTACATTGAAGTCCCTTCTCATCTTACTGGTACCGAGTGGTTGTATTGTTGCTTACAACAGCTTTCTATTTATATCCCAGAGGTATTCGATGGGTAATATGAGATTTGCATTGAAATGAAAAACATCTGCAAACAAATACTTGGCAGAAATCTATGACATCTAACTATTTGAGAAATAAATAATGACTTCATTCAAAGCATTTCTTCCTTAACGCCTTTTTTTTNTTTTTTTTTTTTTTTTTAACGTTAGTTACCAACTGAGCAGGTGCTTGCTGAGCAACCAGTTTTGCTGACAACATTGTGTATTTTGTATACCTTTTTCTCTGGGAAGAGGGGGCTCAGCTTTCCGTGACCTGGGAGCCACAAACATTTCCTCCTCGAGCGTTTAGCAGAAGAATAGCTTTTCTTTTCTTAAGAAGGGAAGTGAGCCTGGCTCTTGCATAAGAAATTCCTGTAAGTGTTTACTTTCTACTTACAGTTGAGAAGATGACCATCTACAGTAGCTTCACCCACAAATCACAGCCAAAATCCAAACTTGGCAGAACGAATATCTATATAAACTGTATTAGCTATTGCAATTAAACAGGAGCACGCTGCAGCCCGCGGCTGGAGCAGGAGGATGGAGGTGTATTCTCGCATGTGTCACTGCTGAGAGAACACAGGCTTTTTCTACTGGTACCTTGTTTTGTAAGATCACCCTGCCTTCCTTGGCTTTTCTTCCTTCTATCAGCCGGGCCGAGATCCTCAGAGGAGAAAAGCCTTCCAGCTTTTTCACGCTGATGCCGCTGCTTGTGACTCCTGTGCCATCACCCACTGGTGTCGCACCTCAGCGACGAACAAGCCTGCCACTGTCTCGCTTCTAAGACCCAACCACGGCCGGTACTTTGAGCACAGTTTGGTTAATACGGACATACCGCCACGATATTTAAATTTTTATTCTCCATGCACACCACAAAAATGCCCATGTCTCATCAGACACGCTAGAGACGCAGCACATCCGTAAGAAACTAATGAAAATAATTCACTGTTGCATTACTGGCTATTAAACCCACACCTGGAAAACAGGCCAAGGACCTTCTGGGATTTTTAACTCTGCCTTGATAGCTAATTCCTAAGGAAATGAAATGCCAGGACAAGCTGAAGATTCCCCTTGGATCTAGCTGCGTTTATAAGCACTGAAGCATCTCTCTCAGTCTAATCCAAACCACTTTGCCGCTTGCTGGAGTGAGTCTTAATGACACCGTTAAGTGCATGGACCGATGCACGCTCAGACCCCATCAGCCCAAATTTGGCTTGAAGTTAGGGCCGCAGTTGATGCTCTTATTCAATCAGGAACTGACCAAGAAAGCCTTGACTTCGCCTTCACCATATCTGCAGGAGGAAGGCTGCTATATTCTTCCAGCGCTCTTCCTCCAGAAAGAGGATGCACCTCCCCAGAGCTCCGTCTGGAACCGGTGGTAGCGTCTTGCAAGAGCCAAGGGGAGGGAACCGGGTGGGTGCGTCTTTCAAGAAAAAAAGATCCACGGCAAGATTAAGTGTTGAAAAGATAGATAGTTCTTCCCCCTCCTTGGCAGTCGCGAACATCTCGCAGCCAGATGCGAGAGCCCACCGGGAAGCTGGGTGAGACCAAAGGGGTTTAACGCCTTTCACGGTGCCGCAGAAAGGCCGCCTGCTCCACACCAAGGCAGCTCCATGGACAGACAGCATTTATTTCAGGGCTTTCAAACCATTTTCCAGTATCCAGACACAACCCCCACTCCACCGCTAGCCAAGAAAGCCTGCAGGTAGTCACGGGCGGCCTCTCCCTTGGCTGCTCTTGGCAAGTGGGGGCAACCATCAGAGCAAGACTGACATTTACACCCCTTGGCTTTGCAGCAATTCCCCTTACGCTCCCTTTCCCCACCCCCACCTCAGCAGGCACTTTCGCAGCATCAGGGCAGGGGAGAGGAGAGGAGGAGGTGGAGGGACTGCAGAAAGAGGAAGCCCAGTAGCTATTCGACACTACTTCCTGCTGGAAAGAGAAGGGCAGAACTGTTTTTCTTCCTCACGCACTGCCCCTAGCTAGAGGGTATCATTTTTCCACCCTGTTTTTTCCTCCAGTAAAGTTTGGTCCTGTTTGTATGAGGAACCCAACAGGCACGTGGGAGTCTGGCACAGCTGGAGGACTGAAAATACCCCGAGTGAACGGGAACAGCAGGAAGGCAGACGACATTTTATTACACCAGGGCTAAATGAGTTGACCGCGGACAGGTTGTAAATCAGCGGCAGAGCCAGGGCTACATCTCTCTCTGGCTGAGACCTGACCAACCTACAGGACTAAGTCACTCGTAGCTGGCTGGGGTTGCTGCTAAGCACTCAGCATGGCCAGTGACAGTTGCTCTAGGCATTGGCTTTCACTAAATTAATCAGAATTCTCACCAAAGAAAAAGAAGAACAACTTACAAAGCCAAGGCATCATCTTCAAAATACATCCCCATCGTTACATGGCCACGTAAGATGTTTCCTGCCTCTTCAAAAGCTTCCCTGGCTGTAAAAAAGACAAAGACACCAAAATAAACAATGGAAAGAGAAGTGTCAGCTTCCTCCTGCAAACCCAATTGCTGTCTGCGTACTTAACACCCTCCCACAGCAAACTGTCAGCTGGGAACAAAACTACGACTAGAGGCTCGTGAGAAATGGATGCGTCTCGTGGCCGCGGGCGATGGGAGAAGGAGTTGGCAGCAGCCAAAAGCATCAGAAGGAAAGTTCCTATTATGAGAACAGTATTTGCTCTTTAGCCACCAGCACGGAGTCTCCGGGGACTGCACGACAGAGGCCACTGACGGAAAATGAAATGTCTTTAAGGACTTGGTGGTTGGACTTGATGATCATAAAGGTCCCTTCCAACCTTAACAATTCTGTGATTCTATGACTTAAAGTCCGTAAGTGTTCTTAGAAACAGGAGACCAATTATAAGTCTAAACAGCAATGTTATAAATCCCAGTGACCTCTTGGAAATGACTGATGATAACTGGAGTAGCGCTAAGTGCCCAGCAGATAAACCAGCCTCTCCCCCAAGTGTCTTTTGGTTTTATCCAGTTCCTCAGAGCAGGCAGGGTCTGTTACGGGCATCCAGCTAGGATAGGGAAGGTGAAAAAGCCAAATGCCTTGCAGAGACAGCGTGCTCCGCCGCTTTGCACAGACAGAGGCACCTCCGCCGTCGCAGCTCAGCATAAACCTACGTGCGGCGGCCGCTGGGGTCCACCACTTGCCCAGCCGAGACGGCGAGGTCAGGGAGAGGATGGGGAGGGAAGGACTGGGTTGGGGCTCTCTTGATCCATCGCAGCTGAATCTATCCGTGCAGAGAGACTGAGAGCAGAGCCCCGAAATTAAGCTGACTCCAGAGCTGGTTTGTGCCCTTATAAAACAGCCTCAGTTTTAGGCGGCTGGATCCATGGGAGAGGCAAGCTGTGTGAGAACGTGCAAGCCACAGTGTCTGAGCTTGTAAAATACAGCTATAGATCAGAGATCAAAACCGCTGCTGCCAAAGGTAGAGTGAAAATGGGGCGGATTTCAACACCACCATCCCCCTCCCCCCTTGGATTGAGCAATTGAAAGCAACAAAAAAGGCTCTTCCGACTTAAGGAGAGTGAGAAATCACACTCTTTGGAGAAGTCAGGTTTTCCCAAGAGTTAAGGCTGCATCTCAGATACAGCCATGATGTATGTTGCTTTGGAACCTAAATAAGATCTCATGCAGATACAATTTAGTGTTCCTCATAACATTCACCATCATATCACAGCTGACCAGCCCAAGCTCTTGGGACCGGTGACTCAGACCTCAATAGCCAACTGGTCACTTTTTGGTTCTTTGCCTCCTGCTTTCAAGCTATGCTCAAAGCCATATTTTCCATTGTGTTTCCCTGGGACCACAGGGACCACAGACTTTCCTTTATACTATTTTCCTTTCCAAATGGAAGCTTAGATCCTTAAAGGATTGGCCCATTGAGGGTTCAGACGTTGTAGGAAACAACACGCATACAACAAAGCTGGCGACACAGCTTGGCTGGTTCATCTTGTGATATAGAGAAACCACCGTTGGATGGGTTTGACGTTGGTTTTCAGCTCTTTGATCTTTGCTCGCTTGATTTTATCAGTGTCAAAAGAAAAGCAACCCGTAGGAGCAGCTGATAAACATCACCGAGAACTTCACCAACAAATCCCTTGTGAAATTGTCCGTGTCCCAGCTACCGAAAAAAGGCCACGGGGCAGCCCGTGAGCCATAAGGCACTGAAGGGCACAGCCTGACGTGGAGAGACCAGGCTCACATCCAAAGTTCCTCAGGAGAGCATTTCTGCAGGCATTTAACTTTAAACACCCACTTGAGACGTAAGCCCTTGTTGAAGTGCTGCCCTGCAGCGTCCCTGGCTGCGGGAATTCTCTCCTAAATCAGGACAACCTTCAGCGGAGTCCAGGCTTACTCCTTTCATCGGGGTCATTCCTGACGAGATCTTCCCTCCTTATCACACTTGCAAATTTTTTCCATATTTTGGGAACTGTGCCAGGCCCGGAGCCAGGCACAGGCCTTCATTTCTCAACAGCTCACCGGGACCGTCCCTTAGCTCTGTGCAAGGAACCCCCCAAATTCACACAGCTCCTACTACGGACACGGAGCACTTCTAAAGAAGCTATTTAAATATTTCCTAGAAAATTAGTCCCCACTGAGAACACTGTTTTAATTCCCCGTGGGACCTGATCATGCGCACATGCCTCGAGCCGGAATCCCAGCTGCCGTCCATGACAGCTGCCGTGAATTGCACAAGCCCAGCTTCACTGCAGGATCTGGGAAAAAGAAGGAATAAAACTGCCAGATGACGAAGGGTCTACAGACTCCTGCAGAGTTTTCGTAGGCAGGATCTGAGCATCACCCCTTATCCCTCTAGCAGAAGGCATCTCATGAAACCATGCTCTCCAGCAGCACCTTCGCATGCCTTCTTCACTTGGTTTACACCAATGCTGGCAAGACCTATGATGGTACCAGAGCTTTGCAGAACACAGCTATGTTTTTAAACATTTGCTGCACGGTTTAGGACAAGAGTCTTACTTCATAGAATCATACAATGGTTTGGGTTGGAAGGGACCTTGAAGATCATCTAGTTCCACCCCCCCTGCCCTGGGCAGGGACACCTCCCACCAGCCCAGGTTGCTCCAAGCCCCGTCCAACCTGGCCTTGAACACCTCCAGGGATGGGGCAGCCACAGCTTCTCGGGGCAACCTGCGCCAGGGGCTCACCACCCTCACAGGGAAAAATTTCTTCCTCATATCTCATTAAATCTCCCGTTTTCCAGTTTGAAGCCATTCCCTCTCCTCCTATCACTCCATGCCCTTGTAAAAAGTCCCCCTCCAGGTTTCTTGTAGGCGCCCTTCAGATACTGGAAAGCTGCTATAAGGTCTCCCCGGAGCCTTCTCTTCTCCAGGCTGAACACCAGCCCTCGCAGCATCTCTGGGGCCTCCCCTGGCCCCGCTCCAACAGGTCCATACTTCTAAGTATGTTTCCACCTCTCTCCTATCAGTTCCCCAAGATTCCAGGAAAATGCTCATTCATTGCCCTAGTCATAACACTCACTTCTTGTAATAAATTCTAATTATGACATTTCCGACAAGCGTCTTTTAGATCAGACCCACTGAAGGGCTTCTTAACATAGTTCTGACGCTAAATGTTGGGAAAAAATCCAGGGCTTTATTTAACTGGACATCTCGTTGCTGTGTTTCAGTTAACTAGAAACGGCAACGACACGGCGCGTTGCTGGTTCAGGTTAGAGCAGGAATTCTTGCCGTGAGAAAATCATTGGAAATTCCAGATAAGTCTGCAGGCCGATAAGAGCAGCAATGTGGTTTCCCTGACTCTGGGCTGGGTTTGGTGCCAGAACAGCTGGCTCCAGTTTTCTGCTCCCTCAGGTTGTTCTGCATGACGCTCGAACACCCCTCAGGTCACAGGCGGTGAAAGCATCCCGTATTTCATCTCCCTTGGCATCTGCGGCTGAGTTACCCCAGACTGCGGATGCCATTCCGGATTGCAGACTGAGCGTGCCCCGAGGGAAGAGGCAATCTTGCGGGCTCCACGCAGAGCCGTCTGGAAACCTCCAAGACTCTTGTTTGCACAGAAGGAAATGAACTACTTCTATATAGGAAAGAGCCTGAGCTCACATGTCCAGCTGGATGCCGGCAGGTTCCTCCCATGTCTCTCTGTCCCCATGTCGTCCAAGGTCCTACCGTGGGGCCGATCCAGGCTCCGCTGCCCCAGAGAGTGGAATATGTGCAACAGAGCGGAGCTTTTGGAGCTCCGCTGATGAAAACCAGGCAGAAATGGGCTGAAGGTTTTTTGAGATCAATGAGATTTTCTGCTATATTTAACAGACAGACCCTCCAGAAGGCGGCAGGCGTATTCACTGGAGTATTTGTATTAACGCCGCCCAAGTGTTTTCTGGTTGGTTCCAGACATTTTATTTTGCTCTTACCTCTGAGCACAGTGGATTCCCTCTGGACCTCCTCACGTGAGAAAGTAGCTTGGTTTGCATTTAACCAAAGTTTACAGCCACAATGGAGCTTCAAAATGAAAAATCGTCTGAAATGTTGATCTTAAGACGGATGAGAAAATTCTCCTTTTTTTTAATGCAGTAATTCCCAGGGGTAGCTGCCAACGAGGGACCGTGTGGTTGGAACGCCCTAGCTCTCCACTCTGGATTTGACCGAAGCATGACACGGTGTTCCCTTTCCAGACTGACTTCACTCCCTCTCCCTTGTTAACATGTATGATTGTCATGTGAAAAAAAACACCGTAGCTCTCGGGTCCGTTTTCCCATCTTTCAGAAAGGTTGTGGAAACCCAATGGACCCTGGACCACAGCTATAGTAGGCAACGAATGATACTGGAGCAGCATCTGAGTGACTAACAGCACCCTGGGCAGCAGGGAGGGGAGGCAGAGTGTGAGTCCTCCAAGATTCAGCCACTGGCCAGGACCACGCTGACCGAGACTGCGAAGTGAGACAAATTCAAACGAGTTCAGAACACTCCTTCCAGCAACTTCGTTTAGCATTTCTAGCCGATCTCCACCGCTCCGGGGGCTGTGCCCGCCTATGTCAAAGTCCGCAAGTGGATTTCATGGGGTTATTCGCATAGAATGTGAATAGACATAGAATAGAATAGAATAGAATAGAATAGAATAGAATAGGATAGGATAGGATAGAATTCACATTTCATTCCTTTTGCTGTAAGAAATTTGTATTTTACCTTATTGCCGCTTCGCTTTATAAAAAAAAAAACCCAAAGGTTTGGGATTGTGTGTTGGTTGCAAGGACTGGGACTACCACATTTGCAGGAGGAGGAGTCAACAAGATAACTATCAATCCAATAGCGGAAAGGGCTTTCGTTAAGAAAGATTATGCTGTGACACGTTTGTTGTACACGGACTACAAGAAGAGGCTGATGGATCTGGGCTTGCGCGGTCAGAGGCTAAGAAGGGATTTAATGGCAGCCTACAACTTGAAGGGTAGGCTTTGAAGGGGACTCATAAAGAGGACAGAGCCAAACTCCTCACGGTAAGGGGCAGGAGACACAACAGGGACAACGGGCACAAATTGTGGCTTGGTAAGTTCAGATTGGACATCTGCAAAAACGTCTTTGCAGAGACAGGTCCCAGGGGAACTGTTGTTTTGTACTGTGCCAAGCATGATGTCTCAATCTCTGTCGGCGTTGTCAGATGCTGCCACATTGGGTGTAGCAAACATGCCTGGCAGCCAAATGTCCTCTGAGCCAGGATGTGGACCTTAAGGTCCCACATCTGGAACCACTTGCGGTCTTCTACTTGCAAAAATAAGGGGCGGTGCCAGACAGGCTGTGATGTGAGCAAAGATGGTTACTCACTTAGAGAAAATTAAATACGGAGGAACTTCTAAGCACATGGCATCATCCTTCTTCCATGCTCCATCCCTGGAGGTGTTCAAGGCCAGGTGGGATGGGGCTTGGAGCAACCTGGGCTGGTGGGAGGTGTCCTTGTCCATGGCAGGGGGGTTGGAACTGGATGATCTTTAAGGTCCCTTCCAACCCAAACCGTTCTGTGATTGTAGGATTCCATGATCAGGAAAGAAACTGAGTGTTTAATCCAGAAATACCACACTAACCTTCGCTCGTGGCTGTGCTAAATACTCCTAGAATCGAAGTGTGGTGATAGGATGAAAGTTCAGACGGAAACTCTCCTCTTAAATATCCTTCTGCTTCCTCAATCGTGGCCAGCTTCAGAGGGCAGGAAACTCGGCTCCTACGGAAAGGTAAAGGAACAACACCGGCTGCCTTCTCCTTCACTTTGGGAATGGAGAGACAAAAGGGAAACTTCAATCCTTATTATAACAGCAATGCCCCAACCCAATATGACAACCGCTATGCCTCATTAGAGACAAAAATCAGTCGCCTGGGAAGGAAGGGCAATGCCTAGTCACAGAAAGGCACTGGAGCTGGTTACGGGGAGGAGAGAACAGCCCTGAGCCAAACTGGTTGCTATGAGATCCTTGGGATCCCCATTAAAAATAACGGAGAAGGAATTCCAGCAAAGAAAGAGGGACAGTGACAAAAGATGGATGCACTGTCCAAGAACAGATGTTCCCTGACATTGAAAAGCACAAAAAGTTATTAAGCTAATTTCCAAACCAGGTCTACAATCAGATCTGGCATTATTTTTCCAAAAAGGATTTCCATTACACGGGCCGTGAAGTATCCAGAACATCATCTAGCAGATGCGCCAATCTTACTGTGCGGGGACTCGTTAACGGAGACTTACAGCATGATGAAGCTGGTCAGTTCTTCGGTTCCCCACATGCCATCGTACATCACCGATCGCTCTCCCTTCTCGTAAATCTTGACGGTAGGAAACTGCGTGACATTCTCCTTTGTGCAAACGCCAGGCCAGTCCCAGCAGTTTACGCGAGAGAGCAAAACCTCCCGAGTTCCTAGAGCGGGAAACAAATACGTATAAATAATAGGAAAAAAAAAAAAAGGCTGAAAAGGAAAGCTTTTTGTGAGCTTCTTTTGATATTATTGCACATATTTGTATTAACGCTGCCAGAACTCCTATTTGCTTTGGCCTGCATCCTGCGGGGATGGATCCTAACACACTGCATGCACATGGAGTGAGCCCAGGTGGGCTACCGCTGAGAAGTTGCCGGGCCATTCCTGGAGTCAAATGCTGCTTTGTGTGGGCAGGATGTCAAAATCCAGCCCCAAATACACAATCCCTTTGAGTACAGGCTGTCTCCCCCTTGAAATCATTCACAGATACGCCTTACACTTTTGAGCATAAAATAGTAACTATGTGCAGCCTGCGAATGTATTAAGTACCCCAGAAGGTGTGGATTGATCCAAACAACAGACCACGGAGAGAATAAACTCAGGGAAGCGGTAGGTTGCACTTCTCAGAAGGCAATTCCCAGAGGCGTTCACATCTGGCTGGTTACTCAAAGGAACACCGTGAAACCCTGAGGCAACTGTCCAGGAGCATAAAAGGCAGTAAGGAAAGGTACTGGAAATACCTTAGGAATAAGGCCAAGACAAAGAAACGATGCAGGCCCTCACTTACAGGAAAAAGGGAAGATAAAGCTTGGCATGGAGGAGGCTGATGCATTCAAGGCTTTTTCATTTATTAAGGCGCCCAGTATTGAAAAGTGTCTGTTCTACCTAAAGCATGGAGCCCAATGCACAAGGAGCAGTTAAAGGTCACATAAACGTAACCGATGTACTAAAGGCTGGCAGTCTGCTGGCATTCACCCCATCCCACCTACGCAAGCCGCTCATCTCCAAGCCACTAGCAGGTGGCTTTAGGACCTTAAGAAAGAGCCTGGGGTCTCACAGGTAAGAGAGAGGGACAAACCTTCTCAAAGCGCTCTCCCGGGAGAGCGCTTGGGAATTACAGAGCAGTCGGTCCAACTTTAGTTCCCGCTACTAAAAAAAGCTTTTTACGGGTCACACCAAAGCGATAAACTCAAGGGATTCATAAGCAGTGTAACAAATGAAGGTTGGGTCCCTGCATGCTCTCCATGAGCCCAAGACACAACGCCTGCAGCTCCAGCGTGACCTTCTCAGCCTTTCTTTCATCTGCAGGTTGGGCGATGACCAGCACACGCTGCTGCTGGTCCATGGCAAAGCCTGTGCTGACCAGCTGGCAGGTGAACCATCACCGGCTTCGCTAGCCACCACCCTTTGGTTGCCAGCCTCGCCTAACCTGCCTCCTACCTACTTGCAGGCTTGACCAAGGACAGCAGGGCTGTGTACAGACCTCGGGCCATACGTTGTCCATGCCCACCTCAGGCATGCCATATCTCAGTAATCTTCATGCCTTCCCTAAATTTGTTTGAAGAGGAGTCAAGAGTTACATGGGAAAGGTGGGATGAAACCTCGAGACAAGTACACACACGGAGGCAGACCATAACAAAGTGTCCTTCAGAAACCAGGGTCAGGGCAGGTGATGAGGATTTCTCAAGAGCACGGCAGATCAAGACAGCCAAGCTTTCTTCTCTCTCTGTCCCGGGTTTGATTCTGATCACTATTTTCATTAAAGGTCTGGCTGATGGAATAAAACACAGACATCCAACCTGCAAATGATCCCAAGCCCAGAGGGGCAGAAAGTAATTTGAAGGGCAAAGTGTAACAACAGCAGCATTCAGGAGGAACAGAGTTGCAGAAAAGGGCAAAGCTCATTCTGGGATGAAGTCTCACAGGAGTGATACGGGAAGAAAATGATGCTCTTCTGTCCTGGTGAGACCTCTGCAGAGCCCAGCAAGTCAGGCTGGGAAATATTTTTTTTGGAAACGCTTGAGCAGGTGAGAGAGAGTCTGGAGAAGTTTGGAAGACATGCCTCCTGAGGAAAAACCCAAAGAACTGTGTTTCTTTTGAAGTGTGGCCAGCAGGGCGAGGGAGGGGATTCTGCCCCTC
>RSEF01000005.1:64708747-64719860 GCA_003993805.1 Himantopus leucocephalus
CAAGGTCCCTTCCAACCTAAACCATTCTATGATTCTATGATACGAAACAATCAAATCTAACAATACGTAAAGTCTGCTCTGGAGGCGACGGCGAGATCACTCTCCGTTGCCAGCTGGGCAAGGACAAGCAACAACTCATTCCCAGGTAGGGAGGTTTGACCACATATTAAAACAAGCTGCTGAGAACCAAGCACAGTCTTTTTGGCAGAGAAGCTGTGGAAGGGTTTTAATCACAGGTTAGAAATGTGCCTGCCAGGGATGGGCAAGGCATCTCCACAGACAAGGCTGAAGGCAAAGGTGACCTTAGCATGTGTTTCTATCCACTATCCCTTGTGTGATTCTGTCCGGGTAGTTGTTTCCCATTCCATATCCCATCCCTGTGTCCTTGGCATCCCACTGGACCATTTTCTGCAACGCTCATTCTGCTTTGCAGCGCACATGAGGAGTTTGCCGCTGTTCTGCCTCATGTCAAACTCGTGCACAGAAAAAGCAAGCGGCAGCACGGAGCTAAGGGTCTGCAATTCCACTCAGCCAGTCAGGAGCTGTCAAAACAGTCCACGAGGGCAGAAATGGTTTGTGTCATTCTCCAGGCTCTGAAATAACGCCTCAAATTAAAAGCCTGCCCCTGGATTTATTTCACACCTCTGATCCAGTATAGCTGGTTCTCATCATCTGTTACCACATGATCTTGTGTCTTGCCCAACCCTGAAAAATAATGACATGGAAATAGGTCATCAAATGTCTTGTTAAAATTGAGTTGCAAGGCTGCTCTAAGGTTCCTCAAATATGAGGTTTACTATTTGGATATTACCTTGGGGGACTACGTACCAAAAGTACGTACCCCATCTGGCCTGAGGAACACCTTGTACAGGATGATCACTCTCCCATCCCAATCTGCACCATATTAATTACTGGATGAGCAGCAGTTTCAATGAGTTGACAAACTCAGCAGCAGACTGTTCAGCCCCGGGGTCACTGTTGAGCTGCTGGATGGGAAGAAAGGTGAAAGAGGAACACAAAGATCCTACTGTTCTGTGATTTTAGGTGCTGCTAAAACCAGCAACAGCGAGAACTTCTGTCCTAGGGGTCTTACAAAACCAGGACAAGACAAATCATCAGTGCTATAGAGAACAAGAAAAATCAAGAACCCTTTAAAGTTCTAAGCCTTTGGAGGGCAGGACTGCCATGAGAAACAGCTGACTTGAAGAGCTGTCCAAGATGAAAGAGAAGTAAGTTATGTGTGAAGAGCTGCACTCCAAGAGGAGGAATCCAACATGGAATGGGAAACAACGACCCGACAGAATCACACAAGGGACTCCTAAATCCTTACTTCAGGTTTAGGTTCCACGAACAGACACTGCTGAATCACACAGGTGATTTTCATGCCTTTGTACTACAACGTCAGACCCCTGTCTTTGGAAGTCATCGGTCAAGAAGACTCCACACGTACAGAAGAGGGAAGCAGAACTGTTTTTCATCACAGTCTATTGCTCTTCTTAGATACTGGTTTCCTCTCTTCTTTGCAAAAAAAAGGCCAATGACACACCTAAGAAATGCTCAGCACTGTCTCACTTTCACATCCTCTTCTCCTGTCCCGGGGTGCTGGTTCCATAAATTCACATCTTGCATAAGAAACCAAGAGCTGCAGCAGTTAGTCCCAGTGGCGGTGAGAAGGTCACGCTCTCGCCGCAAGAGCAGAAAATGTGCTCGGTTCAGCAAGACAGAGATGCTTCTCTTCATCCCTTGCTAGACTGGATCTCTCAACAAAGGGAAAAAATTTGGGGGGCTATAAACTTAATCTGGTGATGATCTGCTGAACATCTGTTGATGTTGAATCTGTTGATTCACAGGGTCATTCCAGTCTCCAACCTCCTCCATTCCCTTGCGCTTGATCTCATGTGGCCTATTCTCAGTGCCATTTTGCACGAGGAATTGGCATCAAAAGTGGGACCTGGTTCCCTGTGGGACCAGGGACCTCTAGAGTGGGCAACTCATGCCTCGGACAGCTGGTCTTGGCTTCTCAGCCCTTAGGAAGAAAGCTTCACCCCAGAGAGCAGACAGGAATACCAGCACTTCTGGGGCAGCTGAGAGGTTGCCCCAAAGAGATAGCCAGTGTTTTATACTCAGTCCTGCAGAACTCAAGCTCTTCTTCCTGATCCGGACTTCTGCCCCTTGTATCTTCCCTCATCCTGGCCATAACTGAGAGCCCAGGGACCCCCATCCTTTTTGGTCTTCCAGCTCTCCTGGGAGCCCTGCCTGCAACTGAGGCTCCCTCAGCAGCAGAGACAAAGGATCTCCAGATCCACTAACACAGCCGTTCTCCAACCTCCCTGAGGCCACAGAAGGGAAAGCAGACTGGAGTCATTCCACAGGTCACATCTGGCCTGGGAGTCTTTGGTGGGACAACACTGATCACAGAGGAAAGGCCCTGACCCGTCAGTTCCTAATCTCTGTTGAGAATCTGCCTGTGGCTGCTTCCATGTACTGAGTTTGCTATCAAATGGTATAAAAAACACATGGTGTAACCTTGGCCACGCAGAATCAGCCAAGGTTTGGCCACTGGCTCAGAAAGAGGTAGAGTTTCATCCACTGACTCTCCCAGGTTGCTCCTCTAGCTGGTCCGACTGCTGGTGAGTCTGAAAGAAACCCCAAACCATCAACAACCCTAACATCTCTACCAACAACAACCCTCCCTGAGCTTTCCTGTTTATTCCCGGGATTTCAGTCCAGATCAAAGCTGCTGGTGACTTTCCCCTCATGCAAACTATGAATGCAGAACTGCTTTCATCCAAACCACAGCACTGTCCGCAGCATTCCCAGGAGGGTTTCTTGTAAGCAACTCCCACTGCATCTGCTTCCCAGAAAGCTGGCTGGGTCCTCTGCAGACTCTATATATGTCCCCACTGCTGAAAGCTCAGCCTGAATCCTGCTTGCACCCTGCAGGACAACGTCCCCAGTCCCAGGAGAGTGCCATCACTAGGAGAAATGAGCCTTGATGAAGAAGAAAAACCAAGAGAAGGCACCAGCCACCTGCAGGGGTGCCAAGAACAGCTCTCGCCCAGATCCACACGACTTTCCCACTGTGCTGCAATGAGTTGGGGATGAAGCCACCCGAGTGTCCCCTGCAGCCAGGGCGAGAAAGAGGCATCTGTGGAAGAGATTCAGCCCATGTAAGAATGATGGATGTGCAGAAGAACCCACCTCACTCCACTAACCATAGAGAGGGACAGGGCTGAGGACCTGAATGAAGCTGAATTGGGGCTTGCACTGCTCAGGAACTGCTCAGACCCTCTTGAAGGATCACTCCCTCCTGCCTTTACTACCAGACTACCTGATGTGTGCTGTCTTTAACTGCTGCTGAGACTTCACTGTCATGCGTTATTTATGGAGTTCTGTGGCTGCCTGCAAGAATTCCCATGTAATTAAGCCAGTCTCCAGGCCCTGAAGGCACCATCATCGTAAATTCTTCCTCTGACACCGTCCTGCCCCAGTGGATCTGGGCCTGCCCACACCTGCCTGTCACATTTTCCACCAAAGCCAGGGCCAATTACTGCTCCTTTCCAGATCAAGTCCTTCCAAGAACGGGAGATCTGATGTGCCACCCAGCACATTGATTTGCTGTGCAGCATGTAGTGCATCTCCTTGGTCTGTGCAGGATCTAGCACTGAGGGGCACAAACAGGACCCTGTTTCCGTGATGCAGGCTACAGTCCCTCCTTGCTCCAAAGCCCACCCTGTGTCACCCACTGCCCCTGATGCTCTGCCTTGGCCCTCCTCATGCACTTGGGCATTCATCACACAGTCACCATGTCCGTCAACATCACCAACATCATCACCACCATCACCCATCACGCTGTCACTGTGCCCACCATCACCATCATCATCACCACCATCATCCATCACGCTGTCACTGTGCCCACCAACATCACCATCATCATCACTACCATCACCATCATCCATCACACTGTCACTGTGCCCACCACCATCTCCATCTCAGCTGCAAGGCAGTTTGGGCAGCTGGTGTGTACCAATTTACACCAACAACATGAGGTGACTGCAGAAGGCTGCATTCCCAGTCCCGTGACTACAGAGGCACAAATGGACCGCAAAGGTCCCTAAATGAGAAACAAAGCACTCTTCCTAAGCAACCTGATGTGGGTATGCCTTCGTTAAGAGTTTGAGGGGGGGAAATGAGTATGTTCTGGGTGAAGGAGTGAGGTACCATCAATATCCTCCCAGTCTTCTGGTTCCTATTGCCAGGGCAGGCGCATACCAGCTGTAAAGCACTCAGACCCGTGGCACCTTACCTTTCAGGTGATCGGCCACCTCAGTGTAAGACCGCAGCACGGCCAGGGACACTGCCTCCCCTGAAACATAGGAGAAATACAGCCCTGAGGGACACACAGGTGACAGACCAGCCCCACCTTGCTCTCTGACCATGTCACGTTATGATTCTCTGCATCCTAAGGTGCTTTAAGCTCGGAAAGACTTGAAAGAAATAAGGAAAATTGGACTTTATGCTTCTGTGCAGCAGACAGCAACCAGGTTGTCTAGGCTGTCCCATGAGCCCACGCTACCACAATTTCCCCTCTTATCCTACATTAGGTCCCGGTAAAATGAAGGTTAAAAACCTATGAACATTGCTACCTTCTATACTGAGAGATACTGTCTTCACATAGTATCAATGAGAAGAACTGAGAAGATTTAATCTGATTGCTAATGTTGGGTGGAGGCCCATGGGGCAGGATGCGGCATTTACTTATCGTTAAAACTTGTCGACAGGATCATCGTATTACGGAAAGCACGGTAAGCAGCGCAAGCTGGGAGAAGGGACAGCCAGGCCACGTTTCATACTCACAGCTGGCATAAAACAGCACCACCGTCCGGGCAGTCTCCAGGAGGGCAGAGTGGAAGGTCTCCTCCGTCAGGACAAGGATCTGCTCCAGGGGCAGCTCTCGCTTCTTGTCCCTGGAAACCGCTTCCACCACCTGGTCATCCTGAACGTCTGCAAGGGACCCACAGCAGTGCATGAACACAGGTATGTGGAGAGGACAAAGGGAATTGCAGCCCCCCGTGCCACCCCATCAGCACGTTTTGGTAAGTCAGCACCTCTCAGCAGAGACCTGGTGACCGTCAGCAGGGACGTAAGTAATTGCCTGATACGGAGGAGCGGAGGCACAGGCGCAGACACACTCGCTGACAGACACACGAACTCATCGAAATGCACTTAGGCCACCTCACACCAGTCGGACCCTCTGATGTGAAGGCTGTTCTTTCAGCACGTTGGCTCCTCCAGGAGCCTGCACCACTTTTTTGGGAAAACAAAACCAATTTGGTATGGGAAACAAGTGCGTTTTCAAGGAAGCATTGCAGGGGCCAGCGCTTTGTCCCTGGAACAGCTCTTAGAAAAACATGTCTCAAACCTTTCCAAAGGGACTGATAATTCTGAGGCGCTTCATCTGATGCTTGAAGAGGAGACAGCGTTGGCTGCACTTTAAACCCTCGTGCCCCTGAAGCTGGATGCATTCAAGCAGAAGCACCCCTGTCCCTCATGCAGCACCTCTGCAACGGTTCCTCCAACGGCTGCTGATTTTCTTTCCTGGTGTTTCCCCTAAAAATTACGCCTGTCTGGCACAAAACTCCAGTTATCTGCAGAGAATAACAGAGCCACTTTGTGTAACTGTGATGTGACCGTCATGGTTTGCCTTGGATTTGCAAAAGCGTTCTCTAATGCTTTAACAAACACCTGCATGTGTCCAGCAGGTGCCAATTGCATGTCCCATCTGATGACAACCAGCTTTTCACTGTTTAGTTGCGCACCTTGATTGTCATTCTCTTTTTCATCCTCATCTTGCTCGTCCTCCTCCTCCTCCTCCTCCTGGATCTGTTCGACCTTGCTCTTATCTTCCACCAGGGTTATAACTTCATCAGTGTCTTCCAAGACCAGGTATTTGATTGGCACTCCCTAAAGACAACGGAATAAATCAGGGGGAGCAAAACATCACCCTCTGCCTATTCTGTCCACAAACCAAACTCAAGGCTGATGGGGCACCATCACCCAACTCCTTATCTTTGGGATACATCAACAGATTCCCAAAGCTGCCAAACAGGGGAGCTTCTGGGGTGTGTTTCTTTGACCCAATTTCACCCGCGCTTGAGTTCTTCTCACTCTAGACCAACTTTTCCTTGCCAGGAAGAAATTGTGGCTATGCGGGATCCTGTGCCTGGAGTGGTGAAAGTGAACACCCGCTCCACCTCCCAGCACCTTAACACACATCCACCACTGCAAGAAAAAGCCCAGTGGCCAGTAAACGCACGCGGAGCGAGGAGGTACGGGGTCCACTCGGCTGTCCCCCCTCTAAAGGGGTCAGGCTGGGTGAGAGCAGCCCATCACAGCCGGGGGAAACTAGCACGAAAAATCCTTTATCTCCTGGAGCTCAACAAAGAAGAGTGCTCCCAAGCGTACGTGGGCTGCCAACCCATGGACAGAGAAAAGCAAAATGTGTTTCTCAGAAATGAGACCTTGTCAGCTTAAAACCAGTTCTGGCACTGTCTCAGCGAAAGGCACTTCGGAACAAATGAATTTTATAATGAACTGAGAGAAATGACAAACTGCTGGCACCTCCCACTGGCTCTAAGAGGAGAAACGCAACGTGCACGTCTCTCAGCAGGGCAGGGGAAGCCCTCAGGGGATGCTCAGGTTCAGGTCTGATCCTGTATCTTTGCAATCACAAGTGTGACAGTTCAGGTAATGTGGGGCAACGTGTGCTCCCTGGCATTTGTCGGCGCTGAATTCCATCTTGCCTCACAAGCTGGGTCAGGTCCCTCCAGAGTTTAGCTCATCTTGATCAACCTCATTTAACTTACACCCTGCCCTTTTCCCAGATCACTGCCAGAGGCATTCAGTTACATCAGTTCAGCGCAGACCTTTGGTTGTTTGCTCTTCGTTTGCTCTTAATTTCACTCATTTCCTCTCCCATCTTTTGAACGCCTTTCCTAAGGGGGCAAGAGCCTTTAGAAGTCCAGATCTTGAGGGAATTTGCACTTGGACTACTACCTTAGGTCGTTCACAAGCTTGTGTTGCCTTAAGGCGTAATGGAGATGTCACCCTAGGTTTTGAACCCAAAATAAACTCAGTATTTTATCTTTGCTAGCAGGCAGAATTCCTCTGCAGTACCAAACTCAGATGGATCCAAATATAAGCATGCATCTATGGAAAGACACTTCCCTTTGAGCTTCTGGGAAGGCTGTCAAATAACAACGGAGCTGAACAACACCCCAACACCTCTGAAGAGCACCACGCCCAGACAGGGAACTCAGAGTTGTACAATCAAGAAATACAGCATCTAACCTCATCTGGTGTCTTGAGAGCGACGTTTGACCGGAGCAGAATGTTCAAATCTACGAGGTCCCTTCCAAAACACAAAGTGAACGTTAGATGGTGCGATGTGCACGGTCACCCCCTCCATTCAGCCTGCCTGGCCTCTCTCAGCAGCACCTCGTCCTCATGGAATTGTGCTTCAGGGCTCCCGAGAACTTGCAGGAACCCAGAATCAATGTCAGTGGTGGAGAAATAGGCTCCAAGTGACCTTCTGGTGGGACCGCACTGCATAGTGTGCCTATTTTGCAAGGGGCTTGGATTCCCTTTCTGTGATTTGGGTCTTTGCTCACGCACTGCGAGCTACATCCCAGTGCCGCTGATCTGCTGGTGGACTTCAGCTCATGGGTAAACTCATCCAGGAAGTGTCTCCAGGGTACAGGGAGGTGGCAGAAAGCTGGAAGAAGAGAGCCTACACCCACCCTTCCTCCTTCTCCTCCCATTTGCATGGCTGTCGGCAGACACCCGCAAAGGCAACCATGCCTACAGGGGCGGCACACCTCCTTTGGCAAAGACACCATGGAAGCATCTGCAAACACAAGCCAGTCTGGTGTACGCATGGAGCAGAGATAAGCAACTGGTGGTCAATCGCAGAGGAAGCCAACAGATCTCCACACAGCCACCCTATGGCCAGCCACAAGCGTGTCTTCTGTCCTCCTGGGGAACAAGCGTGCTGGTCTAACTCGGAGAGCCCTTGTTGACTGAGGAGGCACCGCTTACTGAGCGGAGACCTCTGCCATGTTCCACCACCCAGAGTCCACCTCCTTTACTGGATCTCCTTCTTCCCATAATTCAAGGGCAAAATACAAGCCTTCCATCTGTGCTAAGTTTCCTTTCCAAAATCTCTCTTAGTCTGACTGTTCTTCCACTTCAAAGTCTGCAAGAGACTCAAACATTTCTACGCTCCCAGCCAGTCTGAAACCGAACTAGTCTGATTCTGGGCGAGTTCTTAAATGTGACATCCTCTCCCAGGATATAGCCCAGTTTTAGTGCCTCTCATACAAACCTGAATTAGCCTGCTGACTAGAATCCTGGCTGTGGGTTAACCAAGCTCGGAAACACCACAAAAAGCAAGGAGAACCCCAAAACATCTGAGAGGAAATACCTGGACAAAAGGGCAACTCCTGCTTTCCCCAAGAGCTGCCAGGCCACAAACTCTGCTGTCCTCCTGTCAGCCTCGTAGGTCTCTTTCTGGCTGAGGATAAACACAAGCGGTAGCCCAAGCTGTAAGTGAACGGTGGAAACCTTCTCTGGGTGCTCAGCAACCTCCGTCTGGAGAAGAAACACGGTTATACTGCAGCATATCTCCACACTGTTGCAGGTGCCTCAGCTCTTCTCCTGCACAGCCCAAGCCGCCATGCGTTCCCCAGCCACAGAAATAAGGATACCCTTGAGAAAAAGCCTCCAACCCTGATTCTATAACATCCATCGAAGCAGAACCCACACAACCCTGGTTAAACTGTTCCAACCTGTCATGACCCTCCCTGTTAAAAACCCGGGCTTTATTATGCAGTTTCTTTGTCACTTAGCAACTCCAGATGTCAAATCCCCATTAATTTTTATTTACCTGGCATCCATTCCCCAGAGCCGTTCAAAAACCCCGGCTGCAACACGCAGGAGCTGGCATCCTCTCCCTTCCTGCCTTGGACATGCTGCTTCATGACAGCACGGAGCTGCCTAACAAAGCACCTTCCCTCCGTGGGCCTAACCCAGGAGGCCAGCTGAAGGAGGCACTTCCCAGCTCATCTACCCGTCCTTTCAGCTGGGCAGAGATGTCACCAGTGTGAACTGGAGGCCTGCTGAAGTTCACTGCCTGATGCGAAGAGAAGATAGGATGGAGCTTCCTATCTCTCGTGCTCACCAAGGCATGAATCGCTGATATCCATCTCCCCAGGGTGCCCAGACTCACGTGGGGGGCCTAAAGGAGCAGCTAAGGACTTTGGGTTTGTCTAGTTTGGAGAAAAGGAGGCTGAGGTGCCACCTCATTGCTCTCCACAGCTCCCTGAGGAGGGGTCGTGGAGAGGGAGGTGCTGAGCTCTCCTCCCTGGGATCTGGATGACAAGACGTGTCGGAATGGTTCAAAGCTGCGCCAGGAGAGGCTTAGATTGGACATCAGGACGCATCTCTTTACCAAGAGGGTGGTCAAAAACTGGAACAGGCTTCCTAGAGAGGCAGACGATGCCCCAAGCCCATCGGTGTTTAAGAGGCATTTGGACTATGCCCTTAATAATTTACTTTAACTTTTGGTCAGCCCTGAAGTGGTCAGGCAGTTGGACTAGATGGCTGTTGTAGGTCCCTTCCAACTGAACTATGCTATGCCATGCTCTATGTCCCAGTGAAGTCCAAGGGCCACCTCCACCCTGTTCCTACTCATGGTGCTTACAGACAACTGGAAGAGCACACACTGGTGCCAGGGCTCCCTGGAAAGGTCTAAGCAAGCTGAGCAGCACAATGGAGTGTCACTGCTGTCCAGCCCCATACCTGTTCCTTCCTTGGACCCAACCTGGGAGTTTTGCCATTAACTTCATGGGGAAGGGACAGACTCTCATGCTCAGCCTTGCCCTCTGCTCCCACCTCCTTCATCCTCACATCCACCCCAACTGCTCTCCTGCCCACAGCCCAAGTGGCTCCTCTTCCCCAGTCATACCACCAGTGGAGCCCCCATGAGCTTGAGGTGCCTGTGGATGTTGAGCATCGTCAGAGCCTGCCCCATGGCTGTCCTCCTGCAGGGCTGCGCCAGGTCCGTGGCCCGCTGGCAGTGGCAGAACAACAGCCGAGCAGACGACACATCAGGCTCGTCATTGCTGCGAGAGAGAAAACCAAACCCATGGTGAGCTAGGCATCTACCGTAGGGTTTTAATACACCCTGACAGAACGGCCGTGTTTCCTGACATCTTTTACAGGGCAGATGATCCTCAGGCTCAGGGTTTGGCAGGCTTGAGGGACGTCTTCAAGAGCCCTACCACTGACAAGTACAACTGTGTCCAGTCGCTTTTCGGAATTGTGACGGACATCTAATAAAAACCCCTGATCACCGGGTGTAAAGGACCTCAATCTCAGAATATTTGGCTCAAGAAGGACACAAATTAAGCTTTTCTCAGTGGGACCAGCCATGCCACTCCAGTGGAGATCCTGGCAGGAAGACAGCTGAAGTACAGCTTTGCTCATGTCTTTTACCTCACTGATGACATCTTACAGACTGTATAAGGAATATTCCACCTTTCGAACAGCGTTGGTTTTGGCTGCACCAAAAGAAGCAGTGAGATCGAGTTCCCTGGATGGTTCCCTGGTTAGTGGCTCCTGCTCTGGTGTTAGCCTGCAGGTCAGCTTTAGGAGGTCCCATTTCTTTCCTTACGTACCCATTCCCCACCTTTTTGTAAAGGGTATTAAGATCTCTCTGTGGAAGAGCAGGGTGTAGTATTAAGACCCCAAAGCCTGGCGTCCCCGTTGGCTGAAAGCTATTCCTGTTGGTGAAGCTACCACCATTTCATCAGCTTAAGGAGATGGCCTGCTGGTGTCCTCTTTGCTTTAACGAGAATCAAGCCAACTCCTGTCCAAATGACAACCGTGCCATCTAGTGGCAGCCACAAAATGTTATGCCTGATCACGGTCCTTCAAGGATGGGTTGGCATCTCGGGGAAGGACCGCTTTGGTGCTTGTCCTGGTGTCACCTGTCAAAGCAGGCAGATCGTTGGCAACGAAGCTGGTGAGGGGTCTGGGGGACAAGTCTGATGAG
>RSEF01000005.1:64752091-64766420 GCA_003993805.1 Himantopus leucocephalus
CCAGGCTGAACAGCCCCAGTTCCCTCAGTCGTTCCTCATCAGAGTTGTAATTCATTCCTGTGGATGCAACCTGAAGCACTTCAGAGGATGCCAAAGGAGCTCGAGCGCGAGTGTGAAAATGGTAGTTTTTCCCTGATCACATGCTAATGATATGCCTCAAGGGTCATCTTACCACTGGACAACTTCATTAGGTTTCTTGCTTCCCTTCTCTCAGAAAGATCGCACTTCATCCAGCCTTGCAGCTGATAGAGAGGCACCAAGCCCTAATTACACATACACTGATTTCAACCACTGCAGGAGATCTGATGCTATATTAAGGCTTCCAAAGTACCGCCAATACTAAGCCAAGGTTTCAAGAAGGAACCAAAAAGAACTGTGATCATGATTTATCCTCACCTCCCACTGGAAAGATTGAAGGACAAGCTGCTATTACTAGATTGTCTATCTATGGGTGTCTCATAGCACCTCGATATCCAGGTTAGAAGAGGGAAGGTCACCTTAACACTGTGGAGACATCATGCATGTGGAGACATCACGATGATCTGCAAGGTCCCCTAACACTGAGCATCCCTACCAACACCTGCAAGGCGCTGAAACCGCGATCCTGTTTGTCACAGTGGGCAGTGCTGCTTCACACTCCCAACAGCACGAACATTTCTAGATGGCGGCAGGAAGAAGCTGGTAAATGATCCACCACAGAGCAGTAACCCCGTAAACCCAATCACAGCAATTACCACATCTGTATCCAGCTGGTGGAGCTCAATTTCCAAGCTGAGCCTAGGAGAAAACTTCTCATTTTCCTCTAGAAACTTAGGAATTTCACTGCTCAGGTTCTGCTCAGTCTTACAGCTCACCGCCCGCCTGCAAGCTACTTTGCTGTGTTTCTCCTCAAGTATCTGGAGGGCTAATGGCCTGACCTCCTCCTCTCCTCCTGGCTACGATCTGCTCCCAGTGCCTCTGGTGAGCGAGCAGTAGCCAGTTGCTTGGTTCTGGTACGACCCGTAGGATGCGGATTCAGAGCTCCTATTAGCAGTGCCACCTCCCTGTGCCTGCTCAGTCCCATGTTTAGCATTTACCACTGCCGTTCATCACCAGCAGAAGAACATCAGCCACAAAAGATAACAGCCATGGTGGGTTCTGGAAACACTCAAAGGGCATCGTCTAGGGATGTGGTTTTCTCCTTTAACAACCAGAACTGGATGCATTACCGTTGTTTAGTTATGTAAAGTTCTTCAAGTAACCGTTGCTCCTCATAGCTCATCCAACGGTCTTCAAGCTCCTCCTCCTCCTTCTGCAGCAACTGTTCGTAAAGCCTGACTGGGTTCCAGCCAGTCATGATGTCGTAGGTGATGACGCAGCCCAGCGAGTGGGACACAATCGAGACCTTCCCTCCTTTCTCCTCAAACTCTGGATTCCGGGAGCAGAAGAGTGTGTATAGCCGGTTCAGCTCCTGCTGCAGCCCTTTCACCAGCTGTTTCAAGAAGGTAAGGAAAGAATGTTTAATATCAACATCTTATCACTCCTGTTCATGTTCACGTATGTTCACGTACTACACCGACCATCTACTCGAGCACGCATCTAGGATGAGCATGATGGTCTGTTCGCTTAGGCTGGGAAGACGAGCAAAGTCTAATGGTCTAAAGCAGCAACGGTTTGGTTGACTGCCGCTGACTCCAGTGGTTGATCTCTCCCCTCCAGACCCAGCAATAATCACCACACAGGACACGTGGTGACCCTACAACTGCTACACTACACCATCCAAAGCGTTAACTTGAAATAAACCATTAAATGAATGACAGCCGTGCTTAAAGTACTTAACAGCATCCTCCGAGGTGAGCGATAGCAAGGCACTTGGTTTTCACTAGCGATCCAAGAGCACGACAGCGACCATTAATACAGCTGTGCTTCCCTTACTGCTTGTTTCTCCCCCAGTTTCTCTACCTCTTCCCAGCACTGAATGTTTCTCCTGTGTCAGAGGCTCAGCTCCTTTTTTAACCTAAGGAGGCTGGAAGGAGCCAGAGCCACACATGATGTAGAATCAGCTCACACCTCTGCCCCAAGCTCGGCGCATAACCCTAGACAAGTCATACTCGCTCTTCTCCATTTATCAAAATAAGGCAACAGCATTCCTACCTCATTGCGATGGACCGGGAAGATAAATCCACTAAAATGGATACGCTCAGATACTACAGTGACAGCCTAAGTGGGTTCTGGGAAAATATCCTCAAATTGCTTTTGCATCTTCATAAAGCATACTTGAACTCATCAAGTCTTTCATTATTCTGCCCACTGCTTGGCTACAAGGAGATGCAGCTTTCTGTCCTCCTTCCCCTCTGACCGTACTGCACCTATTCTAATTTTTTCTGAAGAAATCGGAATGAAATGGTGCCACTAAAGAATAAAACGCCTCAGCCCAGGCAAAAGAAGATATGGGAGGAGAAAAGGCACAAACGAGAGAGGCAGACCCAGAATTTGAACATTTGATATAAACAATGTTATGAAAACGTTTTTCTGGTTATAGGTTTCTAGGAGGGTTTTGGGGGAAAATCGGGAATGCAACACGGTTCTCAAACTTCATAGGCTAATCCTATAGTACTACTGCAATAAATATATGTTGGTCCTGTGTTAATTGAGTCTCTGAGAGGCTCATCTGCTTCAAATCCTACACTAGGGTACGCACGCATAAAAACGTTCAGATTCACTGAAAGTATTTTTTAGAGAGAAATGTTGAAAGCCATGAGATTTAGGAACCAGACAATACAAAAAANAAAAAAAAAAAAAAAAGGCAGCTTTGCTTGTGAAACTCAGCACGGTAACTGAGCAATGCTTCCAGGCTACGGCATCGAGGAGGACAAACAAGAAATTGCAAATCATTCCCTTGTTAGCAACAGGAAATTAAAGCTACACAACATGTAATTTGAACATGATTTTTCAAGAGTCTGAATCATTACAGAATATAAATACGAACGGCACCGGGGCTGTCAGTGTTTGATACACATTTTGCCGAGCGAGAATCCACACAACAAACCCTATGCCTAAAGCACTGCGAACTGATGAACAAAGCCTTGCAACAGCTTGGAGAAATAAGTATCACCCTGCCCATTTTCAAGTCTTTTTGACCGTGACGCTGCCTATTCTTGCCTTTGGTTCTGTACAGACTTTGGGCACTACTTTCACACATGAACAAACAGGCAGAGGTTTTAGCAAGAGTTGGAGCTGAAAATAGAAATGAGGACTATCTTTGGCCGGCCGGCATTTTCTCCGTTTAAAAAGATTTTGATTAAAACCCAGAACAAAATAGCAGAAACGTGTTGAAATCAAAGCGTTTTGGGATTCCTGCCAGGAGCTCAGTGAAATGAGGGAATGCTGATACCCAGCAGTTTGCGTGGCTGGCTGCCGAGGAACCCTCCAAGGGAGCCGACACGCATCATCCTGCCATGGGGGACCTCAGCAGGGAGCCCAGGACCCCCAGCTGCGCAGTACATGCTCTTGATGGAGCGCTGGCTCTGGGTTTCAGAGCCAACAGCATAAAAATGCCAAGCAAACTATTGCTGGACTCCTCCCGGCTTCCAGCATCCCTGTCAGTACAGCAGAGAGATGAGTAATGCCATCTCGTTTTAAAAAATCCGAAATAAGCTGTATTAATGTATCTCAGAGTCCCCCAATATTTTTCTCTGGTGGGAAAAATAAGATGCACAACAACTCGACTGCTTCCCTGGGTTTCTTGTTGCATAAAAGCTATTTCTCCCAACGCCCTGCCCAACTTGCTCAACAGTCCTGTACCCGGCTCTCCTATACCCTATTCCTGCACAGCCTATTTCCCTGGAAAAGCAGGTATCTTCCAGGAAGAATGATATTATCTCAGTCTCCCCCACGGCCCACAGGCAGAGTGGGTAAGTAATCTTCTGGCACCGTGGCATTTCATTACAAAGGTCTTGTTCTCTTGCAATCTGGGGGCATAAGACAGAATATTCTCGCAAAGCCCCAGTTGGACACCGAGTCCAACCTTGTTTTTAACTGTCCGGCTCCTTAAAAACATGCTGTTACTGAGAATCATAGAATCACAGAATGGTTTAGGTTGGAAGGGACCTTGACCATCATGTTCCAAAGCCCTGCCATGGGCAGGGACATGTCCCACCAGCCCAGGTTGCTCAGAAGTTAGGCAAAAACATGGACAGCAACTAAGAAACCATGCATGGATTTCCAAATACTCCAAATCACTGCTCACCTAACTTAATTGTAGAGTAGGAGGTTTGCTATAGTAAAGCCTCCAGGTTTTCAGGCACTATGCATGGTCTGGTTTGCTGCTACGACAAAACCAGAAGCCCCCCACCTGCAGTGAGCGCTTATAGATGTATCTTGCCAACAGTTCTGTATCAGTACTAAGATTAGAAGCTGAACCGTTTGGTATATAGCAAGGAAAAAATAAAAAGCAATGGAAAAGAAAAAGCATATTCATCTTAAGTCCCAGATAAAAAATTATTTGGTTAAGCAGTATATGAAGTTAAGGTAATATTTAATCGTGATTTGTTTTCTTAGTCTTAAAAAGCATACAATAGGCTAACCTGTAAAAGAAAAGCTTGGTTTGAAAAGGGCTTTTGTGCAGCAAGCGTAACATGAAGTGCTTTCAAATCTCTTTTGTATTTACAGCTTGATATTTGTCCTAACACTCCATACAAAAATACCTCCTAGTAACGCGAATGGGCTCTGTATTTGTTAAAATCAGTGACTTTTTTCATTTAAATGAACCATGAAAAATATAACTACCTATCAAATTTTCTCTCCTAAATGGCATCACTGTAATTAAACCCAACGTTTTAAGACCCGCTTTTATTTTATTATTTTATCCACAGCTTGGTTTTTTGCTCACCCAGAGCTTGCTGACAGCTCCTCCTGCTCTCACTGCGCCTACATCCAATGACCGCCCCATTAAGGGAGCCCTTTCCCCACTGGTTTCCCCGGTGCTTCTGCCACCCCCAAGCCTCACCGCCTGCCGGGCCGTGGGATCTATTACATGCTTAGGAAGCACCTGCTGTTTCTGCCTGAAAACAGGAAAGCAGGAACCATCCAGAGGGAAAAAAAACACCAACAAAACAACAAAAAAAAGTTTAATAGTGGAATGCAACATGACCAGACCTCCCTCTCTCTTTCCATCTCCCCTCTTGCCTCCTCCCTTCCAGTTCCCACCTTATTTTGAGGACCAGTGGGACTGACCATTCCAAGAGCTGTTTCTCCAGCCCCCGCAGCAGCGCTGTTCTTTGGCAGCCCCCCCAGCAGGGCTTTCAGTAGGGCTCTCCCCACAAAAAGGCTACAGTTTCCGTGAGTTGGGCAGCACCCAACCCCTATTACCACCTCTCCTGAGGCTTCTCCCACAGGCTAAACAAGCTCAAGTATCCCACAAGAGAATAAATGTGGCAGCAGTCAATTATGTTGATTTTTTTCCCCTGCCTGTGCAGCTGCTCCCAGAAACACTGCTTGCTGCTCTGACTGCTAATCTGCTGGCTGCTCCGTCACCCTCCGCTCTTCCAGGGGGACCAGGGAAATGCAGCATGCTCACGCGTCTGTTCCCGAACACATCAAACCACCGTAACAAAGGGAACACTTCCTATTTCTTCAAAAAAGAGCCACATCAAATGCCTTCCTCCCAGCTGACCTTTCTCCCACAGCGCTAGTTTAGCATCAGCCTGAGGACACTGCAATATTTGAAAGAAAGGTGCAGAAAATCTTCCGGTGTTCCTGTTTTCTTCCCCAGAAAAGTCATTTCTCTCTCTCTGTTCTGATTTTTAGGGAAAAATTTCCTAAGCACCTTTTGCAGACCAATTGTTTCAGTACAAAAGTTTAGTGCAGGATTAAAATGCTACAAGCCTTGTAGATGTCCTTGACAGGACGAGGGGGAACGGCTTCAAGCTGGAAGAAGGGAGATTTAGATGAGATATTAGGAAGAAATGTTTCACTCTGAGGGTGGTGATCCCCTGGCGCAGGTTGCCCCGAGAAGCTGTGGCTGCCCCATCCCTGGAGGTGTTCAAGGCCAGGTTGGACGGGGCTTGGAGCAACCTGGGCTGGTGGGAGGTGTCCCTGCCCAGGGCAGGGGGGTTGGACCTTCAAGGTCCCTTCCAACCTAAACCATTCTATGATTCTATGTACCACTGCGAATACTCATTGATACCCAGAGAAAATGAAACACAAATAAAGCAGGACTTTGCAATGCCTGAAGCCTTTAATGCAATCAAATCTCCAAGACTGATTTTACGACAAGTCATAATCAGGCAAATGAAGCACACCACAATTCTCAGGTTGGGGAAAGAGCCCTTACGTACTATTAACATTTCAGACCTGCTCAATATTGACAAAAGCACAGACACTCCAGATACAGCCTTTGATAAAGAGTTTGACAGAGCAGCATCCAAGAAACGGATGTGTTTCCTACATGTTCTAGTCTGGTCGCAAAGGGCAAGGGAGACACCTGATTTCCAGCAGTCAAAGAGCTCAACAAAACAGGGTGAATGGAGAAAAAAACACCAGCAGACAACTCAGCGGATGCTGTTCACCTGTGAAGCTCTTCTGGGAACGTGTTTCGGTTTTGCTTCATGAACAGGAGATGGATTACTAGTTGCCTGAAGCTCCCTTTATCAGCTGAAGTTTTGCCAATAAATCTTCCACGCAGGAAACCCAAGCCTGCAGGATCACGTTGCCCAGAAGTCATCAGCTTATATTCTGACAAACTGAGGTTAAACGCTCTATGCCCTTCAGAAACCAAATCAAAGGCAGAGTAAGGAAAGGTCTTTCTCAGAGAGCCAGCGTGACAGCCGTGCAATTCGAGGGCAAGCAAAAAAACCAGACTGTCGACCAAGGAATGGGTTGGTGGACCCGATCAGGCCAAAAATCCCCTCTGCTTTCTAGTTACGTGCCTGCTTGGCATATCATTTCCAAGAAGTCAAAAAATAACAGCCCATCCCACCCATTCAGGAATCCTGGTGGCACGGGCATGTGCTTTCTAAAGACAAGACGGGGAGTCTGAGTCAGATGAGAGTCGCCACTGTCATCCCAGGCAGAAGAAGGAGCTGTGGCAAGGCTGATAACAAGGGCTGAAGGATTACGTCTCTAATCACCTCGTGGGTATCGGGTAAGCCTGAACTGCTGGATCATGATGGGGAGCAAGTAACTGTGTCAGCAATCAAACATCCAGAGCTGCTGTCTGTCTCGGCTGAAGCTCTTTTGCGCAGAACATTAACAGCATCCTGTGCTGAGCTGGAAAAAACCAAACCTCTAAATCCCCGGCACCAGCGTGCAAAACAGCTGTCCGTTCCTCCTCTGATGCAAAAGAAGCCTTGGGAGACGCCAGCGTAAACAAGCACGCCTGGTTCTTGCAATGCAGAAGGAAGTCGGCTGTGTGCGTGGTGGACAAACACCTCCCAGACCTACCCCAGGGAGATCCGGGCAGGAGGAAGAACGTCTCCCCCTGCCCATTGTAGTGGGCAGATTGCCAGGGCTGAAGGGGCTTTTCAGTGCACACCGAAAGCATCGGGGTAGAAAATTACATTTTCCCCTCAATACCCAGGAAATGAGTTTGGTTTTTTTTTTTTTTTCAAGGAAACAAGTAGTACAAATAATCCCTGCTGGCACCCTGAGCACAGAAGTAACGCAGAGCTTGCACTGCTCTTGCTCAAATCCTCAGTGACCCACTTGCTGCCAAAACTTGGACACAGCACTCCAGTCCCAACTCCTTTGATGTGTCAAAGCCAACAAAAAAACTTGCTCTCCTCTTGGGCTCTGGTGATTGTCCTCTTCTGAGGCTGCTCTCAGCTCTGACCACCCCCTTGCTGTAAGTCTCAGAGGTCCTTTCTCTCTGCCGTCTCCACAGGACCCTCACCCACTAGACAATCTTCTCACATGAACAGCTTGAAGCCCAAGAGAAAAAGAAATAACAGACAGCTACACATGAAAAGGGAGTGCAGGAAACCTGACCTCTGCACCCACTCCAGCTTGAATAGCACGACTGTTTTTGTAGGCTCCGTGGGAAAGGAATTTTAAGGAGATCTGAGGAACAGTGAGTTTTGCAAGCAGCTCCCTCCAAAAGTCAAGAGAACTTCAGGAGAACATGCAAACTCGTTTGCAATTCAGCAACCAGGCAATAAGAAGGTGTGTGACTCAACTGGAGGTAGAAGAAGGTCCTTAAAAGCCAACAAAAGATCTGCAGCTCAAGGATGGATTGTAAAGGACCGTGAAAGCAAAGACAAGGAGCGTTTGCTTCATGTGAACCAGAAGAACGTGCCAGCACACAACGCAGAGATGGTGAGACTGCTGACCCTCCCGAATACAACAGTTGTCACGCTCCCTGACGGCATCACCGATGGATGCCAGAAGAGTGTCACAACAACAGATGAGAGGCCAGAACGAGACTTCAGCTGTATGAACAGACTGGAACGGCTGCGTGTCTTAGTGACATTACAGAAAAAGGATCTGTGGATCTGCCCAGACCCGAGCCTCTCTCAGTACCCCTCTTTCTGTTGAATAGCTGAGTCTGACCCATTTCTAACCAAGTCACTGTGTTCAAGGCCAGGTTTAGGTTCAGGCAGATCCAGTAACCTATCACTTTATGAAGTTGAGAATACATTCAAGGACAATCAAATGAATTAAGTGAGCCATGAAAGTGCTGCCAAGCAACTCTTTGTTTATTAGGTTCAACAGAATAAGCAAAACCAGTGTTAAAATAGTCTCACTTAAAAATTTCCTGCTTGGCATCCCTCTCGTTTTCAAACACACATAAAAGCGATTGCCTTTTATCGCTGAAAGGAATGCATAAGAGAAGGACGTTTCCATTGCAAAACCTCGTATCAAAGAGGGATGAAAGCGCCAGTAATAGTTAATACTCATCCCAAATTTCACGAGTATAGTCATTAATTCCCCTTTTTAATGCATATATAAGAGCAAACCATCAAGCCGTTTCAAGGTGGACAGTGAGGTCTGCCCAAGGGAGCGATGCTAGGTTGGCCGCATTACACTGCGTTCCCCCTGGTCTCCTAACGCCTGTAACGCGCCCCCAACACCAAGCCCACGGCCACCACGTCCCACACCCCGGCTTCTTCGTGCCCTCTCCTCAGCTGGGGAGAAACATTCAATACCTACCACGCTTCCCTGCTCTTCAGCTGTGGTGGAAGTGATCCATAAATGTCTCCGACTAATCTTCTGATTATATTTGCACTAAATCTTTAGAGATCTTGGGATGACGGATGTAAATAATATTTAGCATGTACTAAAGGCATTTTCTGCCAAGACATATATCAATAATTTACAGAATTACAATTAGCCTGCAACTAAGTACAGTAAAGATCAGTAAAATAAGCACTTAACAATATAATGAGGGTGACAACACTAAACTTACTATGCATCAATTAGTCTTTTTAATCTCTGTTACAGCCATTTATTATTAAAGAAATATGAAGCTACAATGACACGGATGTGAAACCAAGTCGCCCACGGAAGACACTAAACCCCAAGGTTATGTTACCGTGGATGGCACTAGCAAGGTCAGAATTAAAAGTGTGAAATGACTGTTCATTTAGAAATAGGCACGTGTGCATCAAAATATCGATTTATTGCTTTTCCTTATTACCTGTGTAACGTTTAAAGAGGGATTCTGCTTTACTCCTCGTGGACCACCATGCAGATGAGGACTTGCACAGCACGATTCACTTGCAGCCGCAGCTGAATCTGCTGGCTGCAGACATCTCCCAGACCGAACTGCGAGACCAGACTGTCTGAGATGTTCCCAGGGTTGTACTGAATTATTAATACCTGTCTGGTATCACATTACATGTCAGAAGTCAGAGGCACCTTTTGGATATTCTCCTACCCCACTGCAGAAGAAACAATACTTGAAATCAGAGAGGGGGTGATCCACCCCGCTCCCGTAACGCTTAGCAGTGCAATCCGGCTGCATCCCAACCAGCTCTCTGCTATCTCATGGGAAAGCTGATACGACAAGGCTTCTTCCCCCTGAAAGAAGATAGTGGCTACCCACTTGTAAATCCCTTAACGAGTTGTTTAAAGAGTGCTCAAAAGCTTTAAAGAAGCAGTTATGTTGCTTCTACATGTGCGGAAAACAGAATCACAGAATGGTTTAAGTTGGAAGGGACCTTGAAGATCATCCAGTTCCAACCCCCCTGGCTGGTAGGTTGGACACCTCCCACCAGCCCAGGTTGCTCCAAGCCCCGTCCAACCTGGCCTTCAACACCTCCAGGGATGGGGCAGCCACAGCTTCTCGGGGCAACCTGCGCCAGGGGATCACCACCCTCACAGGAAAGAATTTCTTCCTCATATCTCATCTAAGTCTCCCCTCTTCCAGTTTGAAGCCATTCCCCCTCGTCCTATCACTCCATGCCCTTGGAAAAAGTCCTTCCCCAGCTCTCTTGTAGACCCCCTTTAGGTACTGGAAGGCCTCTATAAGGTCTCCCCAGAGACCTCCCTGGAAGTAGAAAGAAGTCTTGCTCAGCGCTGCCAGGTGAATGGCGTCTTTACTCTTCCCTAGGCTGAACTCACTGCAGTGCTCAATTTATTTCACAGGGGCACAGTGAAGTTTAATTGGCTCCTTTTGAGATACTTTTAGGATTTGTGGGTGGAAAGCATTAGGAGTGCCCACTGTATACAAAGAACGGGGTCCGCGTTATGAAGTAGCGAGCAGGAATACTAATTCTGAGCAACGTCAGACCGTGTGAATACTTGAAGACAAGGCTCATTTCTGAGCTGGAATCAGCACTCAGAGCAAAGCACCACAAAATGGTTCCACAGCGAATACAGGAAAAATTGCAACTATTTTTCCAGAAGAAGGCTCCGCTTGATACTATTGTGTTTAAGCTCTGCAAAGTTAGGTCATGGAAAATGAAACGGGCTAAGGAAGAGTAACCAAAAAAACCACCCAGACCCCAAACCGAGTCTCCTTTCTGTAGGTAAAGGCAAAGTAAAAGTTGAAAAAAATACACAAGAACTATTTAATGACTACGAGCTTTACACAACTCCGAACCGAGTGAGCAGAATCAAACAAGAGGTCACATCGCTGACAACTCACGGACAGCACACGAACTCTGAAGCTGAATGAACAACACGAAAACCTGCACCCCAAACATTTTGGCTGCAACACCAAAGACGCTTTTCAGAAACCTGTTCTTCAAGGTTTTAACATTTCATTTGTAACAGCACTTTCTCTTTTGGACAAATGCTTGCAATCCTAACTGTACAACTTCGCTCGGAGAAAGTGATAAGATTTATCGATGCAGCCTGAATACGGTAAGGTAATCATCAACTTGTTGCAAACATCTCAAGAAAATTCACCTGATTCAGTGACAAAACCAACGTAGGCTTCTGCAATCAGATCTAAGCCCAGCCACAGCACAATCATTTTATTTGTCAATTCTTGCCCTTGAGGCGTGGTGATGTACCTGCAAAACTACAGTTCTACTGAGCAGTGAATTAAATTTTTTCATGCATGGTTGCCAGCGTACCTGAACTTTACTCGCTGTTCCATTTCCCCTAAGGTGCCCGCAGACATGCCAAGCCTCTAATGCAGTTCAAAAATCTATTTTTGAGCTGCCAGAGAAGTTTTCATCACTTGCCATGGAGGTTCGTGCCGGCCTCAGTTCCACAACAGACAGAGAAACACAATCCACAGCGGAGAACCCAGGAACCCTGAACTTTGCATCCCTGAGCAACAGGAGGGGTACAGCTTTTGCTACACCTATCACTAGTTTTGGAAACCTAAAAGGCTCACAGCGATCTCATCACTATCACTCCTATCAGGATAAGAAGTATTATTAGATAGTTTAGGGTTTAAAATCATATTGTCAGTCTAAGGACTTAGCTACATATCTCATTTTAATGAAAGGTGGCATCAAATCCACACGTAAATTATAAAAGTCTCTCCTCTCCCCGCCACAGTCTAACCACGCACAGAGCACCGAGGCTGCAAAAAGATTACCATTACTCCATATGTACAGAAAAAAAAACCCAAATTCCTACAGAAACGAATCCTAAAACATTCCCCCAGGGGTTCTCCAGTAAGTGTGCCCCAGAAAGGATGCTACTGGGGTGATGCAGCGTAACGTGTTTCACAGGCTACTTTATCACTTATTCAAGGCTTTCCCCCTCCGATTCGGGGGGTCACCCTACAGCTCCAC
This sequence comes from Himantopus leucocephalus, assembly GCA_003993805.1. Taxonomy (NCBI): domain Eukaryota; kingdom Metazoa; phylum Chordata; class Aves; order Charadriiformes; family Recurvirostridae; genus Himantopus; species Himantopus leucocephalus. The sequence continues at coordinate 64,764,262 of RSEF01000005.1, forward strand.
CGACTAAAGCACAGATGTGCTACACAGCTGTGGCGAGGTAAGAAGGGAGCTTCCACTATATGAGCAGTCCCCCAAAAACCAGACCACCGAGGGCCGTCTTGCTTTTCCTGCAAGGCGAGTGTACCTAAAGGCATTAAAACTGGCTGGGGCACGTTTACACATGCTGCCGTCCCATCTGACACAAATGAAGTGACAAACGTTCACAGATTTTGTAAGAGGTATGAAGAATCTCAGCTCTACGGGCTCCCATTGCTCTGAATATGCAGATGCATGAAAACGCCGCAAAAACCCTTCCTGTTTCTAAGCCGCTGATGCAGACTCACTTTAGACAGCCATTTCTGCTCTAAATAATTTACACTGATTGTACTTTTCGCTGTTTCTCTACTCCTGTCACTCTTAAAATCTGTATTTTGATTACTATGATGACCATTAGATACTTGCAAAGTGTTAGCAATCTTTATGCAGGGTCTCTCCGAAGGAAATTTCACTTCCGTTCCTAAGCCCAGTTTGTTTCATGCTGTAGTAAAACTTAGACAAAAACGCACTTACTTCATCTCTATAAAGAGGACTCGTATAATACATGATATCCATCGCGCTGCTGTTCAGCATATCCCGTAAACCTCGTACTTTATCCGGAGTAATGGAGTCCACAGTGTCTGAAAAATAAAAGCTTTGAGTTACACGCAGGAGAATGATAAAATCCAAACAAGGCACGCGCACAGAACACGGCACGGAACTTCTGGGGACAATTTTGCAGACCGCAGCTACTGGAACAGCAAAAGAACCAGTAAGTAAGTAATGTACCTCCATCGAGGGTAAGTTTTGATCTCCATTCAACCGGGAGAAATTCCACATGCGTTGCAAGATTGGAAAAATACTTTTCTTCTATTTTTCTTGCAGTATCTCGCATCCTATAAAAAAGAAAAAAGAATATATGCCTGTAAAGACTACCATTGCTGCTCTTATCAAATAAAGCCAACCCATCCAGGAACAACGCCTTTCTCGCATTACCACTTTTCGGGTGGTAACCCGCTAACACGGGTAATTACCTTAACCTCACGCTTTTCTAATAAAGGACGAATTCTCCCATCATGAAAAATTGTGTGCGTTACATGCTCAAAAGCATTTGAAAAACTTGAAATACGTTAAGCCCATAGTGTAATATAACCCACTTAAATTCATTTGAAAGATATCTGTTAACTTTGGCGGGTTTGGGGTGTTTCAGAATGTGACTGAAAATTAAGAATTTTACCACTGCCTTGAAATCTTGAATCCAGTTAGATCAACAATTTACACCAGTACGTAAGGAAGATAATTCAGCGCTTTTAAACACAAAGAAAACTATTTAAAATATCGCTTGAGAAGTCAGAATTTGATTTTAATTTCACATATCAAATTGGAAGGCTTGTGAATTCTCAGAGTGAGAAATAGGATCATTTATCAGCATTTCAGCTTGCAGTAGCAGACGGACAGGCTAACTGTCCTTTTAAAAGACTTTTCATTTTTAAAGCATATCTGAACACGAACATTGAGGCACCTCTCTCGAGGGATGCAAGAAACTTAAAGTACCTAAAAAACAAAGTATATTTGACCCTTTCCGTTGTTTGGGGGAGAAGGGGAATAAGAGTATGTTATATTCTTTTAAAAATGCTACTTTGCTAGTGTTGTGTGAAAGACTGATCAGCAAAAAATGAAAAACAAGCACGAAATTATACAAGATAGTAAAACATCCAAGCATTCTATCAAACAGTCAGCAACCAAACGGAGAAAGCATTACATTTTCCTTTCTTTCCTTTACATGAATCTCCGCTCCCAAGGGTATTAGCATTTTTGAAGATGAGCGCGACAAACTAAATCTGACCAAGGGGCAGCAGTGCTGGGTTTCCAGCAGCTGGTTCCCAGTTCCAAACATCAGAGGGTTTTTTCTTTCTGAGACAAAGCCCAGAGTTTCAACACGTTTTTGGTTTTTTTTTTTTTCATATTTTCAAAGCAAACCCCTTTTAATGATTGCTACATTCAAAGCCATGGTGACATTAATCTCCCGTCTGCACTTCTCCCAGTCCGAATGTGGTTTAGTAAGTTTAACCCCTTAGCTGAGACACTTTCCTTGAACATATTCATAGAATCATCGAATAGTTTAGGTTGGAAGGGACCTTGAA